>CM024763.1:71197164-71797164 GCA_014218235.1 Colocasia esculenta | reverse complement strand
AGATATCAACAAATTCTTGGTTTGAATTTCTATACATGAACAATCATGCCAAAATGCATAATTTCCATGTTTATGAAAGGAAAAACACTGGTGTTTTCATTCCAAATTAGAATGTTAAAATGCCAAAAGGGAAATCATTTCTGAAACAAAACAAAAGCCAAAAACACTCAATTTGGATCAGAAAAGACTTATTGTTTTTGCTCAAACAAACTGATGGTCCCAACAATGTTTGGGTACCAAAATCTTTTTTTCTATGTTCTGATTTATGCAGGAAAGTCGTGCACCCAACTCCAATGTGTGGTTCCTTGACAGTGGGTGTTCATGACACATGACTAGAGACAGAACAAAGTTTTCATTTCTGATTGAAAAGGAAGGAGGATCTGTTACTTTTGGAGGTAAAAATAAAGGGAAAATCATTGGATCTGGAAACGTTGGTAAATCCTCCTCAAACTTAATTGAAATTTTTTGTTAGTTGATGGTTTGGATTATAATCTTTTGAGCATTAGTCAATTGTGTGACAAAGGTCACAATGTTGTTTTTGAATCTGATTTTTGCAAAATAATTGATTCTTCAACTGAAAAAAAAAATTCTTTGGCAAAAGAGAAACAATGTCTACATGTTCAATCTTGATAAAAACTTTGCTGAAAACATTTGTTTGGTGGCAAAAAAAATGAAATTGCATGGACATGGCACAAAAGACTTGGTCATGCAAGTTTCAACACAATAAATAAACTCTTAACTCTTAAGGCTAAATCTGGTTAAAGGGATTTTTTCATGCTCTAGGGTTTCGCTCTGCTAGGGTTTCGCTCTGCCAGGGTTTTGCGCCGCTCCGCCGCTGGCGCCCTTGGCGCCATGCAGGGCGCGCCGCTCGTTGACGCGAGGGACGCTCCATGCACGTCCCCTGAGGAAGGCAACGTGAGGTGCACTTCAAGGGGGTTGTACGCATAGATCCTTTGTGCCTCCAAACCTCCATCAGAAGTAAGAATAGGTGTAAAGGCTTCCGCTTTTACTGATCTAGGAGAACCTGCAGTTTATTTTTCTAAACAGGAAATAGAGCTTTCTGTGGATCCTTTTAAGTACGCGATTATTGCAAAGTGTTCTTACGGCAGATCATCTATTCCTGAGATTAAGTCCTGTTTGTCTCAGCGCCTTCTGTTATCTAAAGATTTTATCATCAGCTCTCTTAATCCTAGACATCTCCTCTTTCGATTTGATGATGAAAAAGAGTTTCTTAAGGTCCTCCTGCGTAGAAGCCTCTATATCAAAGGTTATTTGTACAGGTTTTTCCGTTGGGAACCCTCGTTTGATTATTCTTATGACCCAACTTTTCTTCCAGTCTGGATTGGTTTCCCGTCTTTGCCTGTTAACTTTTATCACGAGGACTTCTTAAAGTCGATTGCTGGAACTTGGCTCGGTTCTGCAGATCCATGATGTTACAAAAGCTATGACACAGACGCAGAAAGCCTTGGTTTCAGTGGAACTGGATATTCAGAAGCCTAGGCCGGAACGGATCTGGTCGGATGTGAGGCTGATGGTTTTTGGCAAAAGGTGAACTATCATAGAATCCCATCTATATGTTCCTTCTGTCACAAGCTAGGCCATGTTGTGGGTGATTGTAATAAGAAAAAGGAACCGGGAGAGAAACCTTCAGAAACTACTATCTCCATTCCTGCTGTTGGCCAGGTAGATGGCGAGTGGAAAAAACCAGTTAAGATGGGTTATAGGAAAGCTTGGCATAGGAAAGATCATACTGATGCGATTCCTCATGAATCGAACCGTTTTCAATCCCTTCAGGATAATGTTCAAGAAACAGTGCAGGTAAATTCCCAGGTCTCAGACCCGGTGTTGCATCAAGTCCCTCAGGATTCTTCAGAAGGCCTTCATATGGTTATTCAGAATAAGGAAAAAGTTTCCCAGGAGCAGAACATGGAGGAGACGATACAACAGATCCATCATGGTCCATCTGAAGCACTTGTATGTAGTCCGGTTCATCCTCTGCAGCCTGGTGATGCTATTATGGGAGGTCCATGTAGTAGTCCTTCCTCGGCGCTCGCAGTAATACCTGACGTTCCTCCGAATCAACCCACTGGCCCGTTGATAATACCTGGTGCAGACGGGGAGTTTCTTATACGGGTCGTCAAAGAAAATATCCTTATGCCAGACCAGGGGATAAACATGGACGTGCCTAGCAATCTTGAGCGTGGTGTTACGACTAGATCTAAGGCGAAAGCCGTGGTTGCAAGGGAAGGATATCAGTCCTCATGAATAGCCCGATGCTGATTTGGAATATCTGAGGGGTTGCAAATGCTGCCTCTCATAATAGTTTAAAGAAGAAGGTTAAGAAGTATAAGCCGATGATTGTGAGTATTTCCGAGCCAAAAACTGCCTTTAGCAAAGCTAGATCCCTGGGTAATTCGTTACGTATGAATGGCTGGGCGGGGAACAAGGATGAGGACTCTACCATCTGGGTTTTCTGGAAGGTTCAAGATGATTTCCAGGTTATTACTTCTTCCAATCAATCCATCACTCTTCTGTGCAAAGATGGTACTAATAGTTTTCATATAACTATAGTGTATGCGGATTGTAACCAGGGGGAGAGAAGGAGTCTGTTTGATGAATTAGTTCTTTTTTCTCACAATAATTCTAACATCCCTTGGATGGTTACTGGGGATTTCAATTGCATATCTCAACATTCAGAGAAACTTGGTGGTAATTCTGTCAGTAATACCGCCATGTCAGATTTTAATGATTTTATCATGGCAGCTGGTCTGATTGATGCTGGTTACATTGGGTCTCCTTTTACTTGGTCGAATAAACGTACTGGGAGTGCATCGGTGAGAGCTCGGTTAGACAGAGCGATGTTTAACATTGCTTAGCAGAATGCTTTGCCGGAGACAGTTGTTCGTCACCTTCCTAGGGGTGTCTCAGATCATGCTCCTTTGCTTGTTGATCAGAAAATGATATCTAAGTTCCCGTCTCGTTTTATTTTCCAGGAGGTCTGGGCCTCCCATGATGATTTCCTAAATGTTATCTCCAATGCCTGGAAGGAAGTGCCTTAAAAAATTTTAGCCTTTGATACTTTGCTGTGTAGATTGAGAGCTGTAAAGATGGCCTTGAGAGCTTGGAATAAGGATGTCTTTGGCAGAATACAGGAGTCCATTGATGCTGCTGAATTGGAGTCCTCAAATGCTGAAAAGGACTTCGATCTTATGCCTACTGATGCTAATAGAATGGCCATGTCTGCTGCCCACGCCAGACTACGGCAAGCTTATGTAAATGATGAGAAGATGTGGTGTCAAAAAGCCAGGATGACATGGATGCAAAATGGTGATAGAAATACTTCCTTCTACCAAGCTGTTGTTAAGAATAATCGTAGAAGAAATTATATTCACAGACTTAAGATTGAAGGCTCAGATGATTGGTGTGAAAATCAAGACCAGTTGAAGGATGCGGCGGTTTCTTATTTTGATTCTTTGCTTCGTACGGATCATACTCTGGTGAATGAAGACCTGCTTCAGGTCATACCCCCCCTTGTTTCTGATGCTCAAAATGTTACTCTTTGTGCAATTCCTAGTAGAGAGGAGGTTAAGTCGGCTGTCTTGGCTATGAATGGGAAGGGTGCTCCCGGTCCTGATGGCTTCACAGGGTCTTTCTATTCTATCTGCTGGGACATTGTAGGTGAGGATGTGGTCCATGCAATTCAGGATTTTTTCAAAGGCTTCCCCTTGCCGCGTGGTGCGACTTCTTCCATCATAGCTTTGATTCCGAAAGATAGGGACCCTACTTCGTTTGGTGATTTCCGCCCGATCAGTCTGTGTAACTTTTGTTACAAAATAATTTCCAGGATATTTTCTGATCGCCTCACTCCTATCCTGCCCAGTATAATCTCTGAAGAGCAAGGTGCTTTTGTTCGAGGCCGCTCTATTATTGAGAATCATATGATGAAAGACATTGGCCGGAAAGTTAGGGGGGATAATGTTATTTTAAGCTGGACATGATGAAGGCCTATGACAGAGTGGAATGGAATTTGTTGTTTGCTGTTCTTCGGAGTTTTGGTTTTTCTACTCAGTTTGTCTCATATGTAGGCATGATGGTTAGTAATTGTTTGTTCACTATCCTCTTCAATGGTCAGCAGGTGGGGTTTTTTAATTCTTCTAGAGGTATTTGCCAAGGAGACCCTTTGGCTCCGGCCTTGTTTATTATTATGGAGGAGGCTCTAAGTCGGGGTCTTCAAGCTTTACATTCTTCAGGGGCGATCTCTCCCTACAGGGGTCCTCGTGGCTGCATCCAGGTCTCTCATCTCCTATATGCTGATGATACGCTTGTCTTTATGAATGGACAATCCAGCAACATTAAGAAATTCCTTACTTTCCTGAAGGCGTATGAAAATTCTTCTGGTCAGAAGGTGAATGTCTCTAAAAGCAGCTTCTTTATTTCGCCTAAGGCAAGTGCTTCCACAGGTATTCACATCAAGACTTTAACTGGCTTCCGTAAGCAGGAGGGGGTATTACGGTATTTGGGTGTCCCTATTACTCATGGCCGCACTTTAGTCTCGCATTATAAGCATCTTATTGACAAGGTTAATAGCACCCTGGCTTCCTGGAAGTCAAAACTGTTATCTCAATCAGGTCGCATTGTCCTTATTAACTCTGTCCTCTGCTCTATACCTATTTATGTTGCCTCGGCTACTTGCTTGCCTAAATCAGTCATTCAGAGTATTGAACACTCCTGTGCTTCTTTCTTTTGGTATGGAGGCGATGGTAGAAGACGTCACTGGATTGCTTGGGATCAAATTTGCAAACCGAAGGAAGAAGGAGGATTGGGGGTTAGAAGTATGTGGCATGTTCAAATCTCTCTTATGGCCAAGCTCATATGGAATGGATTGCATGGCCAAAACCTTTGGGCTACCTATGTTAGAAGCAGATTTATGACGACGCATATTACAACAATCAACAAAATGTTCCCTGCAGGGATTTCTAAGGATGTGTTTAATGCTGCCCGCTCTCTTATCTTGCATAATAGTAGATGGGTTTTGGGTGATGGGAAGAGTATTGATATTCTTAGGGATAAATGGGTTGGAAATTGTCCATTGATATCCATTGTTCCAGCTCCTTCTCTTTACTCTTTCACTTGGTTTATGATGTTGCAGTCAACACTAATCACGCTCTAAGAAGTCATGCTTTAATTGGCAGGATTATGGAGAAGGTTAATGTTCTGGAGTATCCTGATCAGTGTGTTTGGATGGGTACTGCGAATGGTTCTTTTTCTACCAAGTCCGCCTTCCACACTATTAGACCTCATGGTGTTCGTCGGCCTCATTTGCTTAAGATCTGGCATTACACCTTTAATCCAAGGGCCTCCTTGTTTGGTTGGAAAATTCTGCAACGTGCGGTGCCTACTGATGATAGAATTCCAACTGTGGTGTTTATCTTGTTTCAGCTTGTTCCTGTTGCGTTCTCCCCTCAACTGAAGACATGGACCACCTTTTTCTTGAGGGGGATATTGTGTTGCTCTCTGGAATTGGGCCCGCCCTCTTCTTTGTGGTCAGGTCCTTGGTCCTCATATCACTTCTACTCTTTGAATATCATATCTGTCCTTAATTGTCAGAATGCCCAGGGGTTCATTGCAACCTACGTTGTGCTCCTTCTCATTGTGGGAATTTGGAAACATCGTTGTGCTAAGAGGTTTGATTCTTCCAGTAAGTCTGTGGGGAAGATTATTGCTGATATCAGGTATGCTATTAATGTGCCTCTTCAAGGCGTTACCTTCAAACAGGAGTGTGCTGCCAATTCTCTTGCTATCCTACAAACCTTTGGTTTTAAACCTAAGGTTAAACTCAAAGCTCCTAAGATAGTTCGGTGGATACCTCCTCAGCATGGTGTTTGTTTAAATGTTGATGGTGCTTGTAAGGGGAACCCGGGGCCTTGTGGTGGTGGCGGTTGTATGAGAAATTCAGCTGGGGATATCCTTCTTGGTTTCGCTTTCTACTATGGTTATGGTGATAGCTTGCTTGCTGAAGTTCGTGCTCTTGCTGATGGCCTTCGTTTGGCAGAGTTACATGGTTTTAACGTGACCACTATATACTCAGATTCGCTAGTTCTGGTCCAGTCATTTACCCATGGCAATTGCCCATCCTGGAAGTGCTCTTGGTGGTGGAGGATAGCTCGGTCCTTGCTTCATCATATGCGCATTAGCGTAGCTCATTCCTTCAGAGAGACCAATAGAGTGCTGACGCTTTGGCGTCTTATGCTTGTCAAACCCAAGAGAGATCGGTTTTTTCTTTGTCCAATATCCCTAACATTTGTAAGGGCCTATTGTTCTTGATAAATCTGGCCTCCCTTCGGTTAGATTAGTTTGATTTTTGCTCTCCAGGGGTATGCCCGCTGATACTTGTATGAATTTTATCCATATATACAAAAGTTCAGGCACTGGGCAAGACTAGGGGAGTGAGAACGTTTTCCCTGCTGGGGGATTGCGCACTTAGCTAGTCTTCGTCCCAGTGTCCCTCTGTTTTAAAAAAAAAAATCCGTTAAAGGACTTCCTGAATCTCTTCCCAATGTAGAGAATCAACTTTGTGGGATATGTGCTCAAGGAAAACAAACCAGAAAATTTTTAAAAATTTTCAATGATGTACTCACTTCTAAGCCACTATAATTGCTTCATATGGACCTTTTTGGGGCAACAAGAATTCTTAGTCTTAGTGGTAAAAGATATGGATTGTCATCATTGATGATTTTACTAGATACACTTGGGTCATCTTCTATCTCACAAAAGTGATGCTTGTTTAGAATTCAGGAATTTCTGCACCACTGCCTTAATGGGTTTTTCACATAAAATCAATCTATTTTGACTGATCATGGGGGAGAATTTGAGAACAAAGCTTTTTCTGATTTATGTGCTGAACTGAACATTTTTCACTGATTCTCTTCTCCAAGAACTCCAGAACAAAATGGAGTTGTGGAAAGGAAGAATAGAACTCTGGTGGAAATGGCTAGATCTATGCTCTTGGAAAGTAAATTGCCCAAATCCTTCTGGGTTGAAGCTGTGAACACAGCAAATCACATCTTGAGCAGAGCATTAGTCAGACCAAAAATCCAGAAAAACCCCCTATGAACTTTTGAAAAACAAAAAGCCAACTCTGTCTTATTTTAAAATCTTTGGTTGCAAGTGTTTTGTACATAACAACAATAAAGAAATCTTGATATATTTGATGCCAAAAGTCATGAAGCCATTTTTCTTGGTTATTTAGAAATTTCTAGAGCTTATAGAGTTTACATTCTCAAGAATAAAACTGTGGAAGAATCTCCACATGTGGTTTTTGATGAAAACTCATATCAAACTGATGACTCTACATCTTGCAGGGTTCCTCAAAATAATGAAGAGGATGACTTCATTGTCGAATCTTTACCAACTGTTGAAGAGGATGAAGATCCATTTGAAAATCTGGACAATCAATCACCTACCATAAGTGGTTCAGGTAATATTGTTCAAGAACTAAATGCATCCCAAGAGGTAATTCTTGAAAACAGATTTTTAAGAGATCATCCAATTGAGAATGTAGTTGGTAATGTGCATGATAGAGTTAGAAATAGACCATCTTTTCTGAATGCAATAAATGAAAACCCACTAGCACTAATTTCCCAAATTGAACCCAAGTCAATTGATGAAGCTCTAACTAGTGAGGATTGGATCAATGCAATGCATGATGAACTTCATCAATTTGACAGAAATCAAGTGTGGGAATTAGTACCTAGACCTAGTGACCAATTTGTTTTTGGTACTAGATGGGTGTTCAGAAATAAATTGAATGCAGGTTGTTAGGAATAAAGCTAGACAGTTGCCAAGGGGTACAATCAGGAGTTTGGATTTGATTTTGATGAATCTTATGCCCCTGTAGCTAGACTAGAAGCTGTGAGAATATTTCTTGCTTTTGTATCATCTCTGAAATTTAAAGTTTATCAAATGGATGTGAAAAGTGCTTTCTTGAATGGATACATCAAAGAAAATGTTTTTTGTAGAACAACCTCCTAGATTTGAAAATAAAAAATATCATGATCATGTTTTCAAACTCAATAAGGCTCTTTATGGTCTTAAGCAAGCTCCAAGAGCTTGGTATGATCGTTTAAGCTCATTTTGTTGAATAAAGGTTATAGAAGAGGTAATGTAGACCAATCTTGTTTACAAAAATTGTCAATAATCAAATCACTACTGTCTAAATATATGTTGATGACATAATTTTTGGATCTACAAATAAAGAATTGTGTATTGAATTTGTTGATCACATGAAAATTGAATTTGAAATGAGTTTGATGGGAGACTTACAATTCTTTTTGAGATTGCAGGTACATCAAACTAATGAAGGGATTTTTATAAGTCAAACAAAATATGTGAAAGAACTTCTGAAAAGATTTGATTTTCAGCACCTCAAGCATTCAAGCACACCAATGGCAATAAATGTAAGACTAGAGGAAGATTCATTTGGTAAGTCAGTAGATCCAAAGACCTACAGAGATATGATTGGTTCTCTACTTTACCTCACCACCTCTAGACCATATATTCAGTATAGTGTGTGCATGTGTGCTAGGTTTCAAGCCAATCCTAAAGAAAGTCACATGCAAAAGGATTTTTAATATCTTATTGGATTGAACTTGCAATTTGGTATCCTGCTGGTTGCAAGTTAGATTAAATTGCTTAATGCTGATTATGCTTCTAGATAGGAAAAGTACTCTATCCACTACAGAGGCTGAATATGTTGCGGCTGGTTGTTGTGGCACTCAAGTTCTTTGGTTGAAACATCAGCTCCTAGAATATAATCACAAATTGAGTTGTATTCCTATTTTGTGTGATAACACTAGTGCTATTAATTTGTCTATAAACCCAATTCAGCATTCACGAACAAAGAATATTGAAATAAGGCACAATTTTCTAAGGGATGAGGTCGCTAAGAAATTTTTTGAACTTCACTTCATTGAAACTGAAAAACAAATTGCAGATATTTTCACTAAGCATCTTCCAGAAAACAAATTCTCATCTTTAAGAAGAGAGCTTGGTTTGTGCAAATTTCCACATTCTTGATATCTTCTATCTCTTTTTGCAAATAAAAGTCTTCCTGTTTTGCAAATAAATTCCTCACTCTCACATTGCATTGGCATTCTTGGTATATCAAATGGTGATTTGAAGAAAGACAAGTCAGGCTTGTCTGGACACTTTCACTATGCGTGAGTATATGTCTCCGCCAAGTATCAAGAGTCTTGTATGCAATTGTTGAGGGGGAGTATCTGTCTTTCAATAAAATATTCTAGTTCATTCTATTTTACTTCATTCCATTCCTATTTCTTTCTTAATCCTCATGTTCACCTTGTGAGGGGGAGATACATGAAAGGGGGAGTCATTGTCACATTCCTTGACCTTACTTGTCTATCTTGAACCCCAAACTCATCAAAATTTTTGAGTCATTGTGCTATTTTCTTATGAGAGAATTAAGACATTGAAACTAAACTCATTGTGCATTTAGTTTAAGTTCAAAGATTCATTATCATTTCAAGGTTAAGCATTCTTAATACTGAATGTCTTTAAAATGACTTGCAAAACACTTGTAGGCACATGAGTGGCTTTATTATTTAACATGTGCATGTTTAAGCTTCATTTTTACCACATGTTAAGAATAATTTTTCTAAATTCGTAGTTATGACTTTTTGGTCAAAGCAAACATATTCCTGAAAAACATCAAAAGAAAATGATCAATAATCTGGAAAGATACAAACAGAGCAATGCAAATTCTTGAACCACTGAGTAACCGGGCCATTTCACCTAAAAAGTGATTTGTTTCGCATCAAAAAGTGGTAATCAAAATTTTCAACTCTGTATAAGATAATGAAAGTTAAACCACTGAGTAATCAGGAGGTCTTGCATCTGATCAATGTGATCTCTTGCACTAAAAAGTGAGATTTAACTAATTTATTTATATTCTTTCTGAGCTAAAATTGAAAGAAAATCAAAAAGATAAGATAGAAAAGCTTAAGACCTTAATTAAGTTCATGTGTACTGAGTTTAGACCTATTATTCTACATTGTGTTACAATTAAAGCTCCTAACATCCTTGTTAAATACTTCTGCTCACTCATATAGGTCACTTTGCTTCACATTTGCATCATTATTTTAACTACATTTCAGTTCATTATATTTTGCTATACTTTGTGTTGAGTGTGTTTTTGTGATTAAACTTTGTTGCATAATAACCAAACACAATAATTTCTCTCATTTGACAATATCACTTTGCCTCATTTATTTGATCATTCTTGAACCTTCATTTCCTAGATTTCATTTCTTGATCTCCTACCATTCTTTGTTTCTCTTTCTTATCTATCTTTTTGATGCTGTCAAAAAGGGGGAGAAAGTTCTTTAAAGGGGAGAGTTTCTTATGGGAGAAAGTTGTTCAAAGGGTGAATATGGTCAAGGGGAGTTATTACAGTCAAGGGAGTCAGGCTATTGGGAGATTGTGCATATATATGTCATCATCAAAAAGGGGGAGAATGTTGGGTTGAGTGTGTATTTGAAACCTTTTAATGATGACTTTAATCATGATGAATTGACATCACTCATAATTTGATTTTGTGATGACATTTTGTACATTTTGTACATATTAAAATGATGACTAATTGACATGTTATACATTTATACATATCACAACAATGCTTAAACAACATTTTTTGATGTTTAATATCTTACATTTTAATGATAATATCTTGTATTAATGGTTTACACTTTATATTTTCAGGTTTTCACAAATTTGTCACAGTGGTGTCACACAGTCCACCTGTGGTGTCGACACAATGTCCTGTGGTGTTGACACAGTCCACCTGTGGTGTCAACACAGTGCCCCGTGGTGTCGACACTAGATGACTATCCCAGAAGCATGTTCTGAAACAGTAGCCAGTGGTGTCGACATAGTGTGCCTGTGGTGTCGACACAGTGCCCTGTGGTGTCGACACTAGATCACTGTCCCAGAAGCCCAGTTTGAAGACAATGCCTGTGGTGTCGACACAGTGCCCCTGTGGTGTCGACACACATCGACTAAAACTCAAAAATGTGAATTTTTCTAGACACGTGGCTGCTTGGGAATCAAGGGATTTGACCTAGATTTCCATGCCCATGCACCCCAAGGCACTTTATGGACATATGGGGCTATAATACCCATGATTCTCCTACCCCAAAGCAAGAAAGCCCATACACTTCCAGAAGAAGCTTTTTGGCGGCAAAAAGGGGCTTTCCAGATCTAACTCCATCTCCAGAAGCTGCAGGCCATCCTTTCAAGAGGAAGGACGTGGGAATCAAGGGGAATCTCTAGAGAGAAGGTTGCTGTGCTAGGAAAGGGAGCAGATCCAACTGAAGGGCAGTAGTAGAAGAGGGATTTCTGGCATTTCAGATGCCATCAAAGCAGAGTATCGCCAATTGAGGAGAATCTCCACCGAATTCCATCAAGGCTCCTCAATTCAAGCGTCTGCAAGACCTCTTCACCGAAGAACATCCAATTCATACTTCTTTCACCTAATTCTTGGAGTGTTCATCTTATTCTTCTTGTGAGATCTGTACATGAAATTCTGTACATATTTCTGAGTTTATTGAGTCTGTGAATCAGATCATTGATAGAGGATCTGATTTCTTTCGTGTTTGATCTAGCTTTTGTATTGTGAGCCATCAAGCTTTGGTTTGTGAGTCATCACACTCACTGTGTAGTTTGAGTCGTCGTGCTCAATTTAGAGTCGTCGTGCTCCGGTTGTTGTTTGAGCCATCGTGCTCAGTTTGTGAGTCGTTGAACTCAAGGTTGTATGTTGAGCCGTCGTACTCAAGGGTGTTTGGAGTCGTCGTGCTCTGGTGTGAGTTGTACTCTTTTGAGTAGTGGAGCCTCACTGTGTGAGGGGTGGATGTAGGAATCACTGGTGTGATTTCCGAAACACCAAAAATCCTTTGTGCAATGGTTTGATCTGCTTGTCTGTGCTAGATGCTTGCATAGGATTTCACTTTCACATTAAGTGTTTAATTGCTTCACACATAATCTACACACACCCACACTTCAGATCAGTAAATTGTTTGTCTGAATTGATCTTTGATTCGAAGTAATTTTGAATTGCTTAAGCTTCTACAGTAATTTGTGTCAGATCTATTCAACCCCCCCCCCTTCTAGATCTGATCCATCCACCTATTAAATCCTACAATACATGCCACCAACCAGGACCTTAACGGCACTAGATGTTGTCGTTAAGTTCCTGTCTGCAGAAACAAAGACTTGATGCATAAAATCATGGTGAATGGTGTTCCAGGACACGAGATAAATTCTATAAAATTCCTAGGACCTAGCTGACATGGGTAAGGTTGATGTACAATGGTTACTTGCCTCTCAAAAATTGCTAAATGAGATTTAATCGTCGGAGAAGCTCTCCTCGGCCAAGCCAAGAAGCCTCCCAAAAACCTCCCAGATCCAGTTCTGTGTTGAAGTAGGTTGCACACCGGAGTCGGTGAAGCTTCACAGTTGTCCAAGTTCCTTCTAGTTGATGTAGATCACCAAGAGAACTCTTCAGTCTCCGAATCAAAGCCTCCAAAGTTTCAGGTTCGTACAAGCAGTTCTAGGGTTTTGACAAGAAGCCAAAAGACCTAATCCGGCCGCAAGAGGGTGTTTTTATAAGCTGAGGGGGTTTAGGGACGCATTAAGGGATGGATCCTACCATTGGGAGATGGTTTCCTAATCCAGAGCGCAGGAAACGTGGTCGTTTCCTGATCGAATTCGCAACAAGATCTGGGAAATAGACGGTGACATTGGTTGCCGCCAACTGGGAGTTGGCGTCCATCAATCTGGACGTCGACTCAACCCTAAACGACCATGCATGTTGATGTTAATTGGCCCTTCGGCCAGAACACAAAAATGCAGAAAAGCATGCTTACACTATGTACATACATGCAATGTATAATGTATAACTTAAATACTATCTATACAATGTAAATAAAACAACATATACGTAATAAACACATATATATATGTACAACAATACTCAATTAAATATGTATAGAAATAATTACATACATATGCATATACATACATATACATGGCACTATACATAAGGCATTTAAACAACACATGACCGAAATTAAAAGGACAAAATTTGAGTGCCTTACACCCTCTCCCCCTTAAAGAAAACATCGTCCTCGAAGTTAGAACGACACTACTTAAACAATTGGGGATACTTCTTCCTCATTGCATCCTCAAGATCCCAAGTAGCCTCCTCTCGCGAGAAGTTCCGCCATAGCACCTTCACTGACGCAATGCTCTTATTTCGGAGATGCTGAACCTTCTAGTCAAGAATAGCTATTGGTTGCTCAACATACGACAGATCTGGCTGGATCTCCACTAGCTCGTGACTAATAACATGAGATGGATGTCGGACATACCTCTTGAGCATAGATACGTGGAATATAGGATGAACACTAGCTAATGCTGGTGGTAAAGCTAGCTCATACGCCACGCTGCCCAAATGCCTGAGAATCTCATACGGGCCAATGAATCTAGGACTTAATTTACTATGCCTGCCAAATCTGACAACACCTCGAGTAGGCGAAATCTTCAAAAAGAAATGCTCGCCAACCTCGAACTCCCAATCCTATCTTCTGTTGTCGGCATAACTCTTCTGCTATCCTACGCCACAACAAGCCTCTTCCTGATAAGCTGGATCTTATCCAAAGTCTCATGTACTAACTCCGGACCAATCAACTGCCTATTACCAGTCTCCTCCCAACATAAAGGAGATCTACAAGGCCGACCATACAATGCCTCAAATGGATCCATACCAATACTCGCATGAAAACTGTTGTTATATGCGAACTCCACGAAAGGTAAATGACGCTCCCAATCACCCTTCCAATTCATCACACACGCTCTCAACATATCCTCGAGCATTTGGATAGTCCTCTCGGACTGTCCATCTGTCTGGGGATGGAATGCCGAACTAAGCTTCAATTCGGAACCCAAAGCATCCTGAAGACCCTTCCACAGCCTCGAAGTAAATCTCAGAACTCGATCCGAAATAATCGACTTCGGCACACCATGCAACCTAACAATGCTACTAACATACAACCTAGCCAAACTCTCAACTGACTGCTTCTTCTTCATAGGCAAGAAATGCGCAGTCTTAGAGAATCCATCTACAACTACCCAAATCGAGTCATTGCCCCTCACCGATATGGTCAAACCTATTACAAAATCCATAGTAATGGCCTCCCACTTCCATACTGGGATCTCCATCTTTTGCATTAGACCAGATGGTCGCTGACGCTCGTCCTTCACTTGCTGGCATACTAAACACCTCGATACAAAATCCGCCACATCCATCTTCATGCCAGACCACCAAAATGATCTCTTTAAATCCTGGTACATCTTAGTGTTACCTGGATGAATTGAGAATCTCGACCTATGAGCGTCTGCAAGAACATGGTCACGAACATCTACCACATCGGGAACACAAACTCGGTGATCAAATCTAATCACACCATCCTTATCACGAGCAATTCCCGCCTTGCGTACTAATTCCTGAAGCCTAGGATCAGTCTTTTGTTGCTCAATCACCTCATCAAGCACAGTAGACCGAATGGACAACTGAGCTACAAAAGCCTGACATAATGCTGGCCCTAACTCGCTCATCGCACAGGCAACATCCACCAACATCTTCCAATCCTGTTGGAGTAAAGACCTCTTCCTACTAAGAGCATCCGCTACAACATTCGCCTTTCCTGGATGATACTGAAGATCGAAGTCGTAGTCCTTGAAGAAGTCAATCCATCTCCTCTGTCGCATTTTAATTCCTTTTGAGAGAAGAGATACCTCAAGCTCTTATGGTCAGTGAACAACTCAAATCTGACACCATAAAGATAGTGTCTCTAGATCTTCAGTGCATGAACCACTACCGCAAGCTCCAAATCATGAGTTGAATAGTTACGCTCATGCTCCTTCAATTGACGAGAAGCATACGCTACTACCCTTCCCTGCTGCATCAACACACAACCTAAACCAATCCGAGACGCATCCGTGTAGATGGAAAAACCTTCTATACCACTCGGCAAAATCAACACCGGGGCAGAAGTAAGCTTAGCCTTCAATAATTGAAAGCTACTCTCACACTCCTCGGACCATACAAACTTCACACCCTTCCTGGTTAACTTAGTCAAAGGGGTAGCGATAGATGCAAATCCCTCAATAAATCACCGATAATAACCCGCTAAACCAAAGAAACTCCGAATCTCCGACAGGGTCCTAGGAATCTCCCAATCTAATATAGCCTGGACCTTCGCTGGATCAACTGCTACACCAGCACCGGAGATAACATGCCCGAGGAAATGAACCTCGCGCATCTAGAAATCGCACTTCCTGAACTTTGCATACAACTTGTGCTCTTGGAGAACTTCTAACACTACCCTCAAATGCTGACAATGTGTAGCCTCATCTGGAGAGTAGACTAGCACATCATTGATGAACACACTATAAAACTATCTAGATAAGGTCTAAACACCCTGTTCATGAGATCCATGAACGCTGCAGGGGCGTTGGTTAGACCAAAAGGAAGAACCAAAAACTCATAATGTCCATAATGAGTCTGAAAGGACGTCTTGGACACATCTTCGCTCCTAATTCTCAACTGATGATAGCCAGACCACAAATCAATCTTGGAAAGACCGATGCATTCTGCAACTGGTCAAGTAGATCATCGATCCGTGGTAAGGGATACCTGCTCTTCACAGTCACCTGGTTCACTTCCTATAATTGATGCACAACCTAAGTGAACCATCCTTCTTCTTTACAAATAATACAGGTGCGCCCCAAGGAGATACACTAAGGCAAGTAACTCCCTTATCTAGCAAATCCTGCAACTGCTTCCTTAACTCAGCTAACTCCACAGGTGCCATCCGATATGGAGCCTTTGAGATAGGAGAGGTGCCTGGCAGCAACTCTATAGTAAAGTCTATCTCCCTAACCGATGGCAATCCAGACAAATCATCGGGAAAAATGTCTGGAAACTCCTGCACTACATCAATCTCCTCAAGGGTCGGTGACTGATCAGCCTTTGGTACTAATACCACACTGGCAAGAAAAGCATCACATCCCTTGTTCACCATTCGCATCACCTTTATAGCGGAGATAACAAACCTTCTCATTAAGTTCCTTGGCAATGGATGTGAAAACTCATCCCCACCAGGAATATGGAAAAGGATCTTCTTCCCACGACAATCTACTAAGGCATAGTGCTCATCTAGCCAATCTAGACCAAGAATTGCATCATAGTCCTTCATCTTTAGCAAAAAGAAGCATGCATCTAGGACTCAATCCTCAATGCACACAAGTAATGACGGAATACACTTCCTAGTCGATACTATTCCCACTGGTGTGTGCACAGACAAAGGGACCTCTAACTCATCAGCCTCTAATCCTGACTCTACAGCTAACTGCCTAGTTGTAACGACCCGACCTCTCGGACCCTCGCCTGGGGTCCCGAGGGTCGCGCCGCCACCCACAGATCCGAAGATCTGGAAGGGTCAGAAGAAATAGTCTAGTGAGATATGTACTGAATTTAAATAACTATAACAATATGTATAATATACAAAGGTCTGTACAACGTGTCCCAAGCAAAAGCACAAGTACAGTCCTTATAGGGAATACCCCGAGGACTTGCAAAGCACAACTCTCAGCTCACTCGGCTACAAGAGCTCACAACGCTTAGCTCTCATTGCTGCTGACAACACACGGCGCCACAACCACCTCCGCGCAACCCGTCCAACACCGAGCTCCCGCGATGATAAGCCCCTAGCTGAAGGAAGTAGGGGGTGAGCCTTGCGAACAAGGCCCAGTAGGGATTACCAGTCCCTCACCAGCCAGAGCAGCAGGAACTCCGAAAATAGGAAACTACCCTAGAAAGCTGTAAAGCGAGGAACACCTACAGCAAGGTACTACTAAGCAGCGGAAGAGAGCAGTGCAATGCAACGACCACCAACCGAGGTCGGGCCACACACACGACTCCCGCAGAAACCAACGGAGTCGGGCACAAAGCAGAAGCAACCCTCGGCACACCTGCCGAGACCACGGAACAACCAGTGAAAATGACGTCTCACTTCAAGCACGGCCACCTCAGACCTCCACAAGGTTGAGGGCCCATAAGCAGAACCACCTTGGACCGTGGACACACACCAGGTCAGGAAACCACATACGCTGGTGCCACTACGGATTGGCACCCAAGAACGGAACTACAGTACCAAAAGGACACCGAGTGGGAACCACCAGAAGTATGGGTCTGCCTAAGGCCAAACCAACGACGCCCACGGGAGCTAAGCATAGCCAGGCTAAAACTGCCGTGCAAGTTAGAGCAACGAGGAACACTCGAAACATCGTGAGGAAACGTCGTCACAACAACAACAACCAAGCCACTGCTGCTAGCAGCCAAGAGGGGACCCGCAGTCTGCACGCTCTGCTCGCTAGCCTAGTTCCTGACTCCGCCCCCGCGCAAGGGCAAGATAGAGCCGCCACAGAACACACAACATATGCAACACCGCAGCCTGACCAAGTTGCGGCCTCACGCCTGACACCACTACGTGGCTCCGGAACCAACGCAGAGAGAGGCAGTGAGACAAGGGACTGCCTAGCCTGCACCGGGTAGAACTCCGACCGTCCTCGGTGTCCCAGGCCTAGCCAAGAGAGCTCTACAAATGACTCAACGCCGTTGTACAAACCTTGTTTTCCCCTCAGCTCCAGAGTCTGCCTTGTCGGCTGCCAACTCGAGCACTCTCGTAGCCCGGAGTACTCCATCAATAGGCTCCCGAGGATGGGGGTCCCAAGCAACGGAGACAACCTCTGAACGGGACAAGCCCTCAAGTGCCAAGCACCGGGCGAACAGGCGGGGCAGCACAACAAAAACCATGCCAAACTGCTGGCTTGTAACACACCACAAGCCCAGTGAGCGAGAGGCATGCACAGACCCTCAAGAGGGCCGTCGGCCAACTAAACACACACGGAAAAGCCGGAGCCTCAGAACACTACCAGCAACATGGAAACTCGTCGCTCTGCTAATAATCGATTGACCGCCAGTCACTCGATTATTAGACAGACGTGACCCTCCTGGCACCACTGCCAGGACACCACCACGAAGGTGTCACCTTCAGTCGCTAAACGCAGGGAGGCAACCTGCCGCGTTCCCTTCCAGAAGGTCCTAAGGGCAAGGCCTGCCTTGGGGCACACGCCGACACACAACCGGGCCCACGGAAGCACCCGAGGCAACAAAGGTACTGTCACGCCCCCACAGGCCGTCACGATACTATCGCAACGGGTAAGGGTGCCGCGACACGAACCCTGATGCGACGGGGCAGTCCGTTGCGACAGCCACCCTGTCGCAACGGGAAACTAGGTCGCAACAGCGACCCTTATCGCGACCGCCAAGTGCGCCGCGATAAGGTCGCGCCCGACCGGGGCGACGCCTCTACTGATGTCGCGACAACAGTAGGCAGGCAGACCAACAGGATCCTCAATCCCGGGGTCTCCCATGAACCACACACATGCACACACAGGGAGGGGAGCATGGGGAAAGCAGTAAAGCTATCTACAAAACCCCGAGTGCTCGCGTTCAACCCGGATGGGAGAGGGCACAAGAAATCCCTACATTTCATGAAGAACGAACCCCAATGGGGCCCTTCACGTCGGTTGGCCACCTCCTCCTCGCTCCACGCAAGGTCCATGATGCCACGACACCACGCACGACCCTCCTCCTCGCCTGAAACACACAAAGGGGAGAGGGGGAGGCGGAGCACCGCCGGAGGGAGAGGGAGAAGGGAAGAAGAAGAGAGAGAGAGGGAAGGGGCGCCGGCCAAGGCTTTTAGCCTTCGGCCCCCCAAGACGCGATGGACCGCCCCGTCGCGTTAACAACCTTAACGCGACGGGTCAACGGACCGCGACAAGAACGCACTCCCCACGGGCGCCGCGACAATGCGACAAGCCGTACTGACACACCTGCCACTTTGATAGGCGTCAAATGACCGACACGAAAGAAAGTAGTCGCGACCCATTGACCGGTCATGACACCATCGTGATGGAGACACCGAGCACGACAATGATGCGGCGCATACGCTTGTCGCGACACGGATGACTGTCGCATCGGGCACCCCCGACACGACACCAACGCATCACCCAGCCTGGACGCGTCAGTGGCCAGTCATCCCACGACACCGGACGGAAGTCAAGAAATCGGGTCTTACACTAGCAAACTGCTCAGAAATGAGTGAGTGAGTGGCACCCGTATCAAACAAAACCCGAGCGTGCGCACCCATGAAGAGAATCGTACCTTCAGTGACGTGCTCCACCTGCTCGGCATCCTCTCGCGCTAACGCGAACACTCGAGCTTGGGCTCGAGGCCTTCCTGGTCTTCTTGTAGCTGGCACTGCTGCTGTTGCCGTTGCTGGGGACGACGTTCCATGCTGGAATCCCTGCTGAATTTTGGGACAGTCCCGTATCTGATACTAGCTGCTCCCACACTTTAAACACTTCCCCATTAGCTTCTATCACTCAGTACCTCCATGTGTCCTTACACAGTGAGGACACTCCTTCTTTCCGCTGGGGCTAACGCCGGGGGACCTCGGCGAAGCTGCCTGCTGACTACTCACTGCTATGAGACGCTGTGGTGACTGGTACGCCTCCTTCTTCCTATACTGCTGCTGGAAAGGAGGTGCATACCTCTTCTGTGCTGCCTTCTTCTCCTCTAGGTACTGCTCCATCTCGCCCTCCTGCCTACACACAACGCTAAGGGCCTCGTCCAGAGTACGATGATCAAATGCTACCAGCCTCGACCTTAGTGATGGCGTAAGGCCCATCACGAACTTCTTCGCTTTCCTGCGGTCATCAGCAACGATATGAGGTGCATACTTAGACAATTCTGCAAACCTGGCCTCATACTTAAGTACGGTCATGGAGCCCTAGGTAAGAGTAAGAAACTCCTGTTCCATCTTGTCTTGGATATGCTCCGGGATGAACTTGGTCCGAAAGAGCCTCACGAACTCATCTCAAGCCACCTCGATAGCACCGTCCTCAAATCGGGTATGCAGTAAAGAGGACCACCAAACATCGGCTCTCTCCTGCAACAACCATCCATAAGCACCAATCTAGACAAATCTAATCTTAGTACAAATACATGCATAATTAACTAACACATACCTGTAGCATATAGGTGGCCAAGCTGACCTTGTCCTCCTCGGCACACCTAATAGCTTAGAAGATCTTCTCGATCTCCCTCATCCAACTCCCTGTCAGTAATGGCTGACTCTCCCCCTTAAAAGAGGGTGGAGCCATCTTCTTGAATCACTCCATGATGGAAGGACCACCATGGTCAGGCACCTAGGGAACTGGAGCTGGAGCCTGAGCCTGCTACAACAAGCAATATAAATAACACATAAGCACATAACAGTCATACATTAATTAAAACAGACTACTTCTATCTCCAATTCTAACCTGAGCCTCTAGCTGAGCCTGAAGTGCAGCATGGGTATGCGCTTATGTCTGCATAGCCTACACCAGACCTTGCATGAACACTCCATAATCCACAGGCGGTGGTGGAGGAAGCACAGTAGGACCTTGGGGTGCTAGGGCCTGCTGCTCACCCCTCTCCTCTCGCCTCTGCTCATCCTCACGAGTAGGAACACCACGCCTACCATGAGAAGCCATATCCTGTAAAACAATTTAATCATAGTTAGAAACTAAGTTATTTAGCCCTAACCATGTTCTTAACTATCTTTCATTCATTATTAATCATTTCTACACATGTGGACAATTCTATAAAGACTTAGCATATTATGAAGATGATGGTTTACTCATGTACAATCTCAACCTTGTTTCTCTGATACCAATCTCTGTAACGACTCTCTTTATACCGGTACGATTATACCAATCCACATCGCTATAGAGAACGCCGTCACAGTGGGACATTGCCCCAACACTAAACGATAGGTTGATATGTGCATGAATAGTAAAGAGTACAATGGAAATAAAGTAATAATTTCATTCCATTCCATTATCATCATCAATATCCACAGTCTATATAACATGAGATGAAAGAAAACACTAAAGTCCACATTTATACAGTTTTCAAATGAAATACATTGTCCATCCTTAATTGCACAATTTCAAATTACATACTATGAAATGGAATATATATAACGTAGAGATCTCCACAAATAGCTACTCCTCGCGCTCGGAGTCGCTCCTAACTATATCCTCCTCGGATGTGGAGACATCTGTCACACCTGTACGCCGAAGCAAGTATGAGTCTAAATAGACCCAAAAAGAAATCCAAGAACACAACCATACGCATATCACCTACACATGCTAGAGTTCTATACAATTAAACAATTAAGGTTAAACATGGTACATGCTTTATATAACTCAAACAACTATGTATGACAATCTATAACATGCTTTCTACACTTTTATTCAACATGCTTCAAGATCTAAATCTCATTCAACCTATTTTGCAACTATACATAATTAAGGCATGGAATTAAACATAAAGCAAATAGCATACCTAGTGTGGATTCTAATCATTTTCACATGCATTTAACACCAATATACCCACCTTTTTCTTGTTTTTTTGACATGAAATAAACTTATTCACATGCTAACATGTTCATTTAACAATTTCACATTGCACATCTTTCACATTACACATTTCACATGAACATATACACATATTCACATTTTTCACTTAGTTGCCGTGACACATGGTCCAAACCACCACTAGAAGGACACACATACACACATACACTTATCCATCACCTAGGCAACATAATAATGGATCTTGGTCAACTGCGCAGAATCGGGAGAAGCACTCTCCACCCTAACCAATGGTACTTGTCCATCTCCAGGATTTCATTCCAATGCCCTTAGGATTTCACTCACATTGAACCTTTCCGTAGGGACTTTACTACGGTACAATTCCATAGCCCTCTATGGTAGCAGTGTCACACATGGCACAATTTACACATTAAACATTTACCACATTTACTTACATTATTCACATGCACTTGCACTCACACACATGTATTTTTAGCACATAAACATGGATCAGTTTATATGGCATGATTTTTTCTATTTTATAATGATGATCAACTTCTAATACAGTCCTGATCAGGTGGCTATTAACTGAATCACATACGATTTAAACTAGCATGATTAACATAGTCATTTTCTCTCTTTAAAACCATAACAATACCTACTGTTACCCAAACAATATGAAATTTTTATAACAAGTTCCAAACTTTAAATATAACATATGCTCAATTTTTCATATTTTTCAGATCAGTACACGAATTTTATTAATTGAAACAAATTTCATGCATTTTATCACTAATTTCACTTCAGTAGATTTCACAATAACATAGTTATACCCAGCAGTACTAACCCCTAAACACAGTCATCATATAGTCACTAAAATTTTCTGAAACCCTAATTTAACATGGATCTAATTAAACAAGAATTTACAAGGCCAATCCATGCTTAATATCTCATTTCAGAAATTCTAATAAATAGTATGATGTACGAAAATTCGACCTAATCACATGGCATGTTCCACTAGATGTACTTGACTATACAAAATTTTTACAGCATGCATTCATGTCTAGAAATCCAGAAAATATGTCACAAAATCAAAACATGCATTCTGTCAAACCTGTTGAACGTGGCGGCACAGATGCTGCTGCCAACATGGGTTAACGGCACAAGATCATGCCGCCAACCAGGGATCTTAATGGCACTAGATGTTGCCATTAAGTTCCTGTCTGCAGAAACACAGACTTGATGCATAAAATCATGGTGAATGGGGTTCCAGAACACTAGATAAATTCTGTAAAATTCCTAGGACCTAGCTGACATGGGTAAGGTTGATGTACAATGGTTACTTGCCTCTTAAAATTGCTAAAGGAGATTTAATCGTTAGAGAAGCTCTCCTCGGCCAAGCGAAGAAGCCTCCCAAAAACCTCCCAGATCCGGTTCTATGTTGAAGTAGGTTGCACACCGGAGTTGGGGAAGCTTCACAGTTGTTCCAAGTTCCTTCCAGTCGATGTAGATCGCCAAGAGAACTCTTCAGTCGCCAGATCAAAGCCTCCAAAGTTTCAGGTTCGTACAAGCAGTTCTAGGGTTTTGACAAGAAGCCAAAAGACCTAATCCGGCCACAAGAGGGTGTTTTTATAAGCTGAGGGGGTTTAGGGATGCGTTAAGGGATGGACACTACCATTGGGAGATGGTTTCCTAATCCGGAGCGCAAGAAACGCGGCCGTTTCCTGATCTGAAACCGCAACAAGTTCTGGGAAATAGACGGCGACATTGGTTGCCGCCAACTGGGAGTTGGCGTCCATCGATCTGGATGTCGACTCAACCCTAAACGACCATGCATGTTGACGTTAATTGGCCCTTCGGCCAGAACACAAAAATTTAGAAAACCATGCTTACACTATGTACATACATGCAATGTATAATGTATAACTTAAATACTATCTATACAATGTAAATAAAACAACATATACGTAATAAACACACATATATATGTACAACAATACTTAATTAAATATGTATAGAAATAATTACATATATATACATGGCACTATACACAAGGTATGTCACGTCCCGAGAATTTCGCAGCGGATAATAGTTCGAATAATTCGAGTCGATATTTCGAGACGTGGACAGTCGGCAAATAAGTCTCTAGCTAGCACGCACTAAATGTGTATCAACACAACATCATAATAGGGCCCAAATGTGAACTCAATTATAAGTTGTATTCAAATCTCATATTTGTCTCAGATAAACTAATACAAGACTAAGACTCAATAAAAGCAAAAGTACATACTACCTCACTTCCTACTACATTGTTCTAACACTCAAAATAAACTAACTATCGATAGACTCATGTTTGGAACGCTCTTCACTCGGACGCATTCCCATCCTCGACTTGCTCTTCCTCTTGCACTTCATGGTCACCTAGATTGGGTAAAAGTAGGGAATGAGCAAACTAGCCCAGTAGGATTTATATCTCAATGTGCGGGCAATGATATAAGTGATTAACATTTTAGAACTAGGCAAGTACGATGAATGATATGCAAGTATGAATAAAACACGTTAAAATGATATATAAAACAAGCTAGAGAGAGAGATCATGATAGAACAAGATTGATGAACAAGAAGACAAGAGAGAACTAGAAATAGATCACTTTGTACAAGCACGCAAGATATCATGTAAATTGCAATAAATGCAGGATGGCCATATCACGCAAGCAAGCAAGAAAGCAAGCACGCACGAGCACGATCAAGTAACACTAATCAGGCACGTAGACACTAATGTACAAGGAGAAAAGATCCATCAAGAATGTACACTAGGTCACGTGTATGTGGTATTGTATCTATCATTCAACACGCACGCACGATTTTCCCAGCAAAGATGCAACGCCAGTAATCATTATACCCCATGGTTAACAGTATATCTATGACTCGCCGTCATTGGGGCTAGATTGGAGCACTTGGACACACGCCGTGCCCTGTCAGCATCTCACTTAAATTTTTAAATGTAGATACCCACAGTCATTTATAATGGCCAATGAGAGTTTCAATAAGTAAGCATGTGTAATGTCATGTTCATGATGATGAGGAGAACAAGTAATAAGTAATGGAACATGATTTCACGAGTACAATGGTCAAGAGATAAATTCAGCAGCATAACGGTACGATTTATACTTTCGTTCAATCTTTACATTAATGGCTTTAGTCCAGTTTGTAAGTCTCACTCACGAGAACAAGAAGAGAAAGGAAGTGTGTGCTATCTCCAGGGAACTTCAATGGTACAACCAACTCGTCGGCCATGTGGGAATCCATGGTCAGAGGAGATTTACGGAGGCCTTGGTGAAAAGGTCGCTAGTCTACCGATTCGGAATGACCGGTAGAGAGTTTCCAATTTCCCAAGAAAGGCTGCCTAATAGTGCTAGTGTGTAGTGCGGTACGCGTGTCTCAATTCACAAACCATCAGTCTCAAACTCGCAGAAAGCACTTGACAAGATAACATGGAATAAACTATGCACTTTAACTAATCATGGTTTGCAAGATTTTATGATAACCATTATCATTTAAACGTGGAAGAACAGTAGGAAGATTAAATCACAAGTATCACGAATGGATCATAACATTTAAGGAGCACTTAGAATAGCATTCATGTAATTAAAACTTTTAAATGGGTTTATCGCTTTTAAGCCATT
This sequence comes from Colocasia esculenta, assembly GCA_014218235.1. NCBI lineage: Eukaryota > Viridiplantae > Streptophyta > Magnoliopsida > Alismatales > Araceae > Colocasia > Colocasia esculenta. Next base: position 71,771,857 of record CM024763.1, on the reverse strand, counting down.
AAACAACAATCATGTAATGATCAGACCCAAGACAGGTAACTTACACAGGAAATATCACATTTATACAGACCTCGGGTATATGCGGAAAACTTTGTAAGAAAACACGTGGTTTCCGGTAAAAATCCTGAGATCGCGACATAGCCATATAAGGAAGGCGACAGGTCGGGCCCAGAAGGCGACACAGGGGTGTGAGCATCGTGACAGGGTCGTCAGATCAGGTAGCCGGATAGCGACAGAACGCATGTCGCCTTGAGAAGGCGACAAGGGGTATGTCACAATCAACCCTCTGAAAGTGACATATCGGGCCGTCGCGTTCACAGGGTCCGTGCCTGGCTCGGACAGAGCAAGGACAGTGCCTTGGATTGCGGACCTATCTTTTCTTCTTTTGACATAGGGTTGTTCTAAAATAGAGAACAAATTGCACAGTGCATGAAAAATAACGAAACCAATTTTAAAATAACCTAGACATACTAGGGTACTTCCAGTAAATTGGAATTGAACAATAAGATGGTTTTGATAGGCTTTGATCACGGGGAACACAAGGTCAGACTAAGGGTAACTTGAAGACGTAGTTTTATGCAGAAACCCTATTACCATAATTATAACTCTCTAACTAATGAGATTTAGACAAAACGTTCAACATGAAACCTGACGAGGACAACTAGTAGAATATCTTTCATGTTATGAGTTTTCTCTAATTTGGTCTTGAAATACATGCAACATATTAAGAACGGGAAAAGCTCTAACAGTGCGCGACTTTGGCAAAACGCTTATAATTCAAAATCTACTAAATGAAATTCGATGAAACCAGTGGGAAATGAAAGTTAACTTGATGCTCTACATATTGGTATAGGATATGTTAAGGTTTCACCCGAGAAAACCTACCTTATGGGTTGAAGAAATCCCATTTTTCCAGAAAACCTGAGTTCAGACCACTTGGAGGAGAACACTTACTGCTCCGTGTATACTGCATGGAATTTGGGCATTCCACTTGGGTTAGAATTTAGACTTGACCCTCTTTCCAGGGGTATAGGCCTTGCAAGGTTTGGTTTAGGTTTGACTCACCTTTGGTCGACTTCAAGAGGGTGGTTTGTGCAGGTCGCAGCAGACGAGAAGGGGAAGAAGAACGGCTTCTTGTGGTCATTCCACAGCTCCTCAGCCACCGAGAGCTCCTCCACACGACCCTAGAAAGTTCTAAATTCGTTCCTAGGGTTTAGGTGAAGAGTATTTAAGTAACCATAGTGTTTAGGAGTCCTATTATAACTAGGAAAAGAGGATTTCAGGATCGGCATGTTTGGTTTCCTATTTTTGATGATTTCCCCCTCCCTTTGAGTGTGTGAGGCATTAGGAAACCTCCCCTCATAGTTAGGCACGAATTTGGGTTGCCATGAATGCATGATTGCATCCCAATTCAACTCTAATTGCCTCTTTTTAATTTCAGCTTATTTATGGTTACGAATTTCTATGTATTTTCTAGTTTTATTTGATTTCTGGGCCAAATGTTGCCCATTGGCCCAATTATGATAATGGGTCATCAATATATAATGTTGGAAGTCTCCCCAGCACTTTTATTTAATTTTTGATTGCGTCGTATTTCCATGTTAACGGTTTTCCGACTTGTTTCCTTATTTAGATAATCGGTCGTAATAACTCTTAAACCTAGCCCAAATGATTTTTATTGAACCAAATTCCTTGATGGGTCATTATAGGATATTATTTGAAGTCCATATATGATTTTTATTTAATTTTCTGACTCATCCGAGTACGTGTGATAATGGTTTTACGACTTATTCATGAATTACGATAATAAGTCGCGAAACACTTTAAACTTGGCTAATATGATTTTTCTTGGCACAGATTTCTTTGTGAAACATTTATTAATAATATTTAGGGTTGATTTATAATTTTTACGGAATTTTCCGATGTGTTTTAGCACACACGATAATGGTACGTATGTTTTAAATACTCCGATATTATGGAAATTATTTATTTCCATTTATTTGAATTTTTATGTAATTAAAATTTCCAGGGTGCTACAAGGTATTTAAACAACACATGACCGAAGTTGAAAGGACAAAATTCGAGGGCCTTACATGCACCGCCGCAATTCCCTCCACCTCCCTATGCAGTTTGCAGAAGTGCACGGGTGAGCTCTTGAATAGTTTGTTGCATGCCCCTCATCTGAGCACGTTCAACAGTCATCTTAGTTGCTTAAGTTCCTACAAAAGTAACTTGTTGTTATGATATTGATGTGGAATTTAATTCGTGCATGTGTGGGTACATTTTAACTAGTTACCCATGGTTCTAACCACAGCTCACGTAGGTAGGGTAACTGACTCTAGTTGAGGCTGGTCAACCTAGATCATCCTATACTTAAGAAGAACCTAGGCTCTGATACCACAAAACTGTCACGCCCCGACGCGGAATATCGGAACGTGAGGCAGTTGCAAGTAAGTAAGTGTAGAGCATAGAATAACATCAAACCATTGGACAATTAAATAATACGAAATCAATAACTTTCATTGATAATTCAACTTCTGTCTATTACATCAACTAACTCAGAGCCATAACATAGGGCCCAATTGACTCTAATACATAGAATGGAAATAAAGACTGACTAAGACATCTAGGATAACATAGTGACATCATGGCACTCTTGGTTCACTCCTAGTCCTCTCCATCCTCGTGAATGTACTCATTCTCCTCAGCCTCACATGAGAACACAATGACAAATAACGTAGGGTGAGCGACAACGCCAAGTAGGATTTATATCTCATGGTGCGGGCAAACTTTACATGATTAATGTATTAAAAGCAGAGTCACTATATGAGAGAGCGAGAGAGTCAAGTAACGTAAGAGATAGCACGATAACAAGAGCCAAGATAGTACAAGTTTCCAAATATAGCACAGAGCAAGATGGCCATAGCACAAATAGCACAATGTATAACAATAGCACAACTAGTATAGTATAGCGCTTTGATTGTCATTTAGATAGTCGAGATAAATAACACTTGAGTGTAATGCCAAACACTCTAGTCAATTAACTCCTGCAGGCAAATAGCACTTTTGGGCGCACCTCCTAGGACCAGACCAGGCCATTTATATTGCCAGGCATTAGTTACATTGTTTATCTTTAGACAATCAGTCAAATGGCCAATAGAGAGTACCAAGAAATAGATGAGAGTACTAGATGAATAGACGAGATAGTAGAGAGAGAGTGAATAGATGAGCAAGTAGAGTATAGATGAGATCTATAGGTCATTGTACATAAAACGTCGATTAAACGGGCGATAGTAACAGTTGCACAACACGCGCGATTGGTGTTGGCAGTCAGATGGAATTCACTAACCTTCCACTGGCCATGTTATACACAAGTCCAGAGGTCCGACGTGATTCAAGATAAGAGAGAACTTATAAAAGCCATTTAGATCATTTTGATCCCTAAGGGTGTTATGGGTGTTAAGGTAAAACCAGCTTGGTCTCCATGAGGGAATCCACAGAGTACGGAGTCTTATGGAGGTCTTAACAAAAGGTCCCTTGTCTACCAGAATGGAATGTCCAATAGAGAGGTTCCAACTTGTCAGACAGTAGTGTGTAGAGAAAACGAGTTGCTCGACGTTCTAGAGGATTGCTAGAACAGTGGAGCGGCGATAATGGTATTCCAAATCCATGTAAGAAAATAAAAAATGTCATTATTATCATGGGTGTATAATGTACATTTTTTGCAGTAAGTTACCAGATAATTTATTCAAGTATTTTCTGCATGGTTTCATGGCAAGGATAATCGTTTGGTGTGTGCATGTGAATGAAATCATGAGAGCAAGTAATAGTCGTGCACAATAGCTTTTAAATTTAAGAAACATGTAAATATATCAAAGTTTAATAACATGATTGTTTACTGTTCGTTACACAGTAATACAAGGTATAAACATGCTTATCATGCCTAAATAATCCTTTAAATAGAACAATAATCGTTGCTGGAATAAGACAGTTCAATCGCGACGGGTATGATGGTCGCATTTAACAACATCGATTCTGGGACAGAAACGCGATGACAAGGACCATCGCATTCATGCAAACCCTAACTATTCAAAAGGCACGATTTCCCAAAAGTGGGAAACGAGGTTAAAATGCGACGACCTTAGTGGTCGCGTTTGAGAGAACTTCTGACAGTCAATGAGTACACAGTTTGATGCACGGTACGGGGGAAACCCTAGCCCAAACGCGATGACATGGTCGGTCGCCTTTCAGGTAAATGCGACGGTCATGTCCAAGCGATACCAGTCGATTGAAACTTGACGTCTGGCTCGGTTGCGATTCAACGTTCAACCCGTAAACAGTGAAATCATGCAGCGATCTTCATGCAATGCGTATAACTCACAATCTAGGGCACTTAGGACAACGTGGTGAACATGGAACTCGTAGGGGACATCAAGTAGAAGAGAATTATGCCTTTGGACTGAATCAATTTGGTCTTGTTAGGCGTGCAAACTAGTATGAACAAGAATCGACATAGACATGCACGATGATGGGAAAACACTTATAACTCGATGGATACATGATGAAAATTAGGCAAATCACTTGCAAATGAGGCTAGACAAGATGCACTACAAGATGGTATGGGTTAGATTTGTCTTTGGCCCGAGAATACCTACCTTTGTGAAGATCTAACACCAGATAGTTGCACAGGTCGCAGCAGAGCACGGTTGAGGAAGAGCTTGGTTCTCCAGCCATTCTCCTCTGCTCCTGGTACCCTAGATTGGCCTCCCACACCCCAACACGTTGGTGAACATTCCCCTTTAGTATTAGGATGAATACTTATATGTCTAGGGTTTATTTCAAGTCCTAACACAACTAGGAAAGATGGGGTGCGACCATGGCTAGTTTCCTTCCTTGTTTTGGAGATCTCTCCTCCCAAATGGAGTAGGATTACCCTTAGATGGTGCTTGCTATGGTGGGTCATGAATTTGGTTGCCATTCATGGCTAATTACCATGGTTTAAAACTGTAATTTACCCTTTACTATTTTCTATACATTTTTGTTACAAATTTAGGGGTATTTTCTTTGGATCCATACCCATACTCCTAATTTGGCCCAATAGCTTTTGTGTGAGCTAGTCAAATAAGCCCATTACTTTTTAATGTTTATTGAGTTTTATTTAATTCATTTCTTTCATTATTTCCATTTATTTATTTATTTAAAAATATCAGGTTGCTATAAGAGAACTCCCTCAAATAGGCGCGTAGGGACCGGGGGTCCAAGTAACAGTAACAACCTGTCTCGCGGACATGCCCTCAAGTGCCTAGCACCGGGCAAAGACTAGAGTAGAACTATGCTAGGAACCGCACAGGTGCCAAGAAAATAGAGTCGCAACTGAAGGAATGTAACAACCCTCCTTATACCGGTACGGTTACACCAACCCACATCGATATAATGAACGCCGCTACAGTGGGACATTTACCCAACAATTGTACAATTAGGTTGAAACATACACAATATATATCACATGACAGTAGAAATGAAATAACTGGAAAGTAACTCTTATTCCATCATCATCATTTATACACAGTCTATATAGAAAAGGAAAAGTAAATACTTCATAACTGAAAATTTCAATTATTACATTGTCCACATAAGACTACGCAGAGTCTTTTATTACATACTATGAAAGAAGAAAATACAATGCTGAATCCAAGACAAAAGTCTCCTACTCCCGCTCCGAGTCGCTCCTAATGATCTCCTCTGAAGAAGTAGAAATGTCTGCACCTGTACGTCGAAGCAAGAATGAGTCCAAAAGAACTCAACAAGTAACTCCAACCACACTAAACATACATACATCACCTGGCCTTACACATTCTCATACTACACCATTATCATATAAAGCATGGATTTGATAATGTTTCAAAAACCTAAACATGATTTCTACACAAGCTACGCATGATAAGTGATTTATAACAATTTTTACAATAACTTAAAACCTATCACATGCTTTCTACACACTTTACAATATGCTAAGCTAAATCTTATTTAACTACATTCACATTCTAAGATAATAACCATTTTAAACATGGAGTTTACACATATTACAAAAAACATTCCTAGCATGGATTCTATGATCATTTTCACATGTCATACCATTTATTCATATTCTCACCTAATCATTTACACAATTTCACTTATCTAGTTCACATGTTCACACTCTCACACATATGATCACATATTCTTAATTATATACCATGACACATAGTCCAAAGCACCTCTAGAAGGACACACACTTGTCACATCACACACATATCTATCACCTAGACATTTCAGTTATAAATCTTAGTTACTGCGCAAAACTGGGAGAAGCACTCTCCACCCTAACCAGCGGTACTTGTCCGCCTCCAGGATTTTATCCCAATGCCCATGGGATATCACACACTATGAACTTTCCCGTGGGGACTTTACCACAGTACAGTTCCTCAGCCCTCTAAGGTAGTAGTGTCACCCATTGGCACAATTACATATTTTCCAATTAAACACACACAATTTCACACCCTTTTAACATGTTATTCTCATATTCACATTTATGCACATGGTCCAGGTTTCCTAACATGACACTACTGTTACAAGAACTAATCAGTGCCTACGGTTATCCAATTCACATGAGATTTTAACCACTGATTGGGTCATACATTATGCATACCAAATTTCATATTTTTCTATAATATACACTAATTAAGGAAATTCAAACAGTGGTATTATATAGGGTAAAAATAGTCAATTTGGCATGGATTTTCATTGTTCAGATCCACAACTTATTTACACATGTACTCTGACAGTCTTAAACATATAACAATTTCTAAGAATTTAACTATTTTTACACTATTTATCTGAATTTCTATACTAATAAAACAGGCTTACTATTTTACCATTAATAAAATGTAATAATTTATATAGACGTCAGAAATTTCCCAAATTTCTACAGCATGAACTAAAACTGATAAACACTACACAGAAATTTTATGACACTTGGATTCCACACAGATTTCACAAACGAAATTTACGAGATTAAAAAAACATGTTTAACATGCATTTAAAAATTTTCAGATAAATAGGGTATTCTATAGAAATTCATAAAATTTGCACCGCATGATCCAATAATGGTATTATATAGCATATCACTTTTACATTATACCTCATGCGCAGAAATCCAAAAAATAGGTCATACAGGTCAGACATGCACACTATTGCAGTCTGGCGAACTTGACGGCATGCAGGTAGCCGTTTATCAGGTTAACAGCAACAAAGGTCACTGCCAACTAAAGATCTTAACGGCAAGGGATCATGCCGTTAAGTTCCTGTCTGTGCAAAACACAGACTGCTCGCAAGAACTTGGTGAAATTGGAGTTCTAGGACTCGAATAAAAATCCGGAAAAATTTCTGGGACTTATTAAACGCATGTAGGAATGATGTGAAAGGGTTACTTTCCTTTGATAAAATCCACAATCAACGAATTAATCCGGAGAAGCCCTACTCGGCCTGAGCCAAAGAGCCTTCAAAACTCCCTCGATCCGAGTGTTGTTTTGATGCAGAGCGCAAATGGGTGTCGTAGATGTCTTCTCCAATGTTTAGACTCTCCTCCAGTCGTTGTAGAATGCTGGATGAAGCCTCCAGTCGCCGGATTTCAGAACTCAAAGATGGGGTTTTTTTTTTCGCACCAAGAACTAGGGTTTTTGACTCAAGAGCCAAAAGGGTTAGATCTGGCCGGAGATGGGGTGTTTTATAGATCTAGGGTCGGAGACGAAATTGGGTAAGGATGGGTTACCGTTGGGGGACGGTTTCCTAAACCAAGGGCAACATTTTCGGAGGCGTTTCCGGATCTGAAATCGCAACAGATCTGGGACATTGACGTCAACATCACAGGCCGCCAATTCTGAGTCGGCGTCCATCGACGTGGCCGCTTACTTGGGATTGGCGTCCACACATATTGACGTCTACTGGCCGCCAGAACTGAACTTACACACATTAAAATATTACTTATTCAAGCAATGTAAACAAGTACTATGCACAATAAAGTTTATACATCAATGGCATACATGTATACATACATAAGAAATCACCCAAAGATAAAAAATCAAGGGCCTTACACCCTCTCCCCCTTAAAGAAACTTCGTTCTCGAAGCTAGACTGACAATACTCAAACAATTGAGGATATTTCTTCTTCATTTCATCCTCAAGCTCCCAAGTAGCCTCCTCTCGCGAGAAGTTGCGCCATAAGACCTTCACCGACGCAATACTCTTGTTCCGAAGATGCTGAACCTTCCAGTCAAGAATAGCTACCGGTTGCTCCACATAAGAAAGATCTGGCTGGATCTCCACTGGCTCGTGGCTAATAACATGAGATGGATCTCTGACATACCTTCTGAGCATAGATACATGGAAAACAGGATGAACACTAGCTAACGCTGGGGTAAAGCTAGCTCATACGCCACGTTGCCCAATCGCCTGAGAATCTCATACGGGCCAATGAATCTAGGACTTAACTTACCATGCCTGCCAAATCTAACTACACCATGAGTAGGCGAAATCTTTAAAAAGACATGCTCACCTACCTCGAACTCTAAATCTTTCCTCCTGTTGTCAACATAACTCTTCTGCCTATCCTGTGCCGCAACAAGCCTCTTCCTAATCAGCTAGACCTTATCCGAAGTCTCCAGAACTAACTCCGGACCAATCAGCTGCCTATCACCAATCTCCTCCCAACATAAAGGAGATCGGCAAGGCCTACCATACAACGCCTCAAATGGAGCCATACCAATACTCGCATGGAAACTGTTGTTATATGCGAACTCCACAAGAGGTAAATGGCGCTCACAATCATCCTTCCAATCTAGAACACACGCCCTCAACATATCTTCGAGCGTCTGGATAGTCCTCTCAGACTGTCCATCTATCTAGGGATGAAACGCCGAACTAAGCTTCAGCTCCAAACCCACGCATCCTGAAGACCCTTCCACAGCCTCGAAGTAAATCTCAAATCTCGGTCCGAAATGATCGACTTCGGCACACCATGCAATCTAATAATGCTACTAATATACAATCTAGCTAAACTCTCAACTGACTGCTTCTTCTTCGTGGGCAAGAAATGCACAGTCTTCGAGAATCTATCTACTACTACCCAAATCGAGTCATTACCCCATCTAGATCCAGGCAAACCCGTAACGAAATCCATAGTGATAGCCTCCCTCTTCCATACTGGGATCTCCATCTTCTGCATAAGACCAGATGGTCGCTGCTGCTCGGCCTTCACTTGCTAGCACACTAGACATCTAGACACATACTCCGCTACATCCTTCTTCATACCAGACCACCAAAAAGATCTATTCAAATCCTGGTACATCTTAGTGTTACTTGGATGAATAGAGAATCTCGACCTATGAGCCTCTGCTAAAACATGCTCACAGACATCTACAATGTCTGGAACACAGACACGGTGATGGAATCTAATCACACCATCCTAATCACGAGCAATGCATGCCTTGCCCACTAACTCTTGGAGTCTAGGGTCGGCTTTCTACTGCTCGATCACCTCATCCAACACCGAAGACCTAATGGACAACTGAGCTACAAAAGCCTAGCACAATGATGGCTCTAACTCAGTCATCGCACACGCTGCATCCTCCAACATCTTCCAATCCTGCTGGAGAGACGACCTCTTCCTACTAAGGGCATCTGCTACGACATTCGCCTTTCCAGGATGATACTGGAGGTCGAAGTCATAGTCCTTCCGGAACTCAATCCATCTTCTCTGCCTAAGGTTTAATTCTTTTTGGGAGAAAAGATACTTTAGACTCTTGTGGTAAGTGAACACCTCAAATCTGACACCATAAAGATAGTGTCTCCAGATCTTCAGTGCATGCACCACTGCCGCAAGCTCCAAATCATGAGTCGGATAGTTTCACTATGCTCCTTCAATTGACGAGAAGCATACGCTACTACCCTTCCTTGTTGCATCAATACACATCCAAGGCCAATCCGAGATGCATCCGTGTAGATAGCAAAACCCTCTACACCGCTCGGTAAAACTAACACATGAGCCGATGTGAGCTTAGTCTTCAATAATTGAAAACTACTCTCACACTCCTCAGACCAGACAAACTTTACTCCGTTCTTGGTTAGCTGAGTCAATGGTGCGGCGATGGTTGAAAATCCATCAATCAATGGCCGATAATAACCCGTCAGACCAAGAAAACTCCTAATCTCCGAAGGAGTCTCAGGAATCTCCCAATCCATAACAACCTGGACATTCGATGGATCAACTGCTAATCCAGCACCGGAGATTACATACCCAAGGAAATGAACCTCGCGCAACCAAAAATCGCACTTGCTGAATTTTGCATACAGCTTGTGCTCACGGAGAACCTCTAATACTACCCTCAAATGCTGACGGTGTGTAGCCTCATCCGAAGAATAGACCAACACATCATCAATAAAAACTACGACGAAACTATCTAGGTATGGTCTAAACACCCTGTTCATGAGATCCATGAACGCTGCAGGGGCATTGGTCAGACCAAACGGAAGGACCAAAACTCATAATGTCCATAACGGGTTCTAAAAGCCGTCTTGGACACATCCTCACTCCTAATCCTCAACTGATGATAACCAGACCGCAAATCAATCTTAGAAAAGACTGATGCCTCTTGCAGTTGGTCAAACAGATCATCAATCTGAGGTAAGGGATACCTGTTCTTCACCGTCACTTGGTTTAGCTTCCTATAATCGATGCATAACCTAAGTGACCCATCCTTCTTCTTCACGAATAAGACAGGCGCGCCTCAAGGGGAAATGCTAGGGCGAATAATCCCTTATCTAACAAATCCTGCAACTGTTTTCTTAGCTCAGCTAATTCGCAGGTGCCATCCGATAAGGTGTCTTCGAGATAGGAGAGGTGCCTGGAAGCAACTCTAGAGTGAACTCTATCTCTCTAGCCGGTGGCAATCTAGATAAATCATCAGAAAAAACATCTGGAAACTCCCTCACTACATCAATCTCCGCAAGAGTAAGTGACTCATCAGCCTTGGGTACTAATACCACGCTGGCAAGAAAAGCGTCACAACCTTGTTCACCATTCTCATCGCCCTCATGGCAGAGATGACAAACTTCCCCGCTGAGTTCCTTGGCAATGGATGAGAAAATTCTTCTTCACCAAGAATGCGGAAAATGATTTTCTTCCCACGACAATCTACTAACGCATAGTGCTCCTCTAGCTAATCCAGACCAAGAATAGCATCATAGTCCTTCATCTTTAGCAAGAAGAAACACCCTTCTAGGACTCTATCCTCAATGCACACTGGTAAAGACGAAATACACTTCCTGGTCGATACCGCACCTGCAGGTGTGTGCACAGACAAAGGGACTTCTAAATCCTCAGACTCTATCCCTGACTCTAAGGCGAACTGCCTAGCAAAATGCTAAAAATGAACGAGTGAGTAGCACCAGTATCAAATAGAACCCGAGCATGCACACCTAAGAACAAAACTGTACCTTCGGTGACATGATCCCCCTGCTCGGCGTCCTCACGAGCTAACGCAAACACTCGAGCTGGGGCTCGAGGTCTCCCTGGTCATCCTGTCGCTGGCGCTGCTGCTGCTGGGGCTGGTGCCACTCCACGCTGACCTCCCTGCTGCAGTCTGGGGTAATCCTTGATCCTTTGCTCGCTGCTCCTGCACTTCAAGACTTCCCCGCCAACTTCCAACATTCCGTACCACCATGTGCCCTCCCGCAATGAGGACACTCTTCTGGCCACTAGGGGAACGCTGAGAAGGTACCTGACTGCTTCCCGATGCCATGTGTGACGACACAACCAGCAAACTGGCCCAACAACCGTGCTAGTTAGTAAACTTCCCAAGAAGGTCACCCATCTTGGGACTACTCCCAACTGAGCACGCTTAACTTTAGAGTTCTTTTCCTACTCGAGCTTTGAAAATGACTAGTCCGAGTTGTTGGTAGTCTGCTGATTTAGTCCATTTAACATATTCTTATATGGGGTGTTACAATCTACCCCTCTTATATAAGCGACGTCCTCGTCGCTGCTCACATATAGCACACAATCAAACCCTAGGCAGGCAGGATTCTAGAGGTAGCCCCCACAGGCTCAAGAGGTGGCACCCACAATGTAGCACTTTGCGCCATTATGGCCTCAAGAGGTGGCTCTCATAGCGTAGCACTTTGCCCTATGTGGCACTTAGTTCCTGCACTTCCAGCTGGGCAAGTCTCTGATACCATTCTCTGTAACGACCCTCCTTATACCGGTACAGTTACCAACCCACATCGGTATAATGAACGCCGCTACAGTGGGACATTTACCCAACAATTGTACAATTAGGCTGAAACATACACAACACATGATAGCGGAAAGAAATGATTGGAAAGTAACTATTATTCCATCATCCACATTCTATTCACAATCCATATAGAGGGAAAAGAGAACTAAACATTTCATAGCTAAGAAATGAATTAAATACAATGTCCACATAAGACTACGCAGAGTCTTTTTATTACATACTTATGAAAATGAAAGTACAACGCTGAATTTAAACGAGGTCTCCTACTCCCGCTCCGAGTCGCTCCTAACGATCTCCTCGAAAGAAGTAGAAATGTCTGCACCTGTACGCCGAAACAAAGATGAGTTCAAAAGAACTCAACAAGTAACTCTAATCACATTAAACTTACATGCATCACCTAACATCCACGTTCTCATACCACACAATCACATATAAGCATGGATTTAGCAATTTATGCAAATGGAACCTAAACATGATTTCTACAATGTCACACATGAAAAATTGTTTAGTACAAAGTGTTCAATAACTTAAAGCCTATCGCATGCTCTCTACACATTTATCAATATGTTACTAAGTTTCATTTAACTAAATTTATATATTCACATGTTAACATTTGTCATCATAAACATTGAGTTTGTACACATAAAGAAAGAGACAATTTTTTTGCATGCATTCTATAATCATATTCACATGAATAACACATTTATACACATGAAAAGCTTGCTGTTTTACTATGTATATAACATTTTCATTTAAGAAGTTATCATTTCACATGTTATCACGAGAGTTCACATTAACATATAATCATTTACACAATGTCCCAATTTTCACATGCATATTAACTTAAACACAATTTCACATTATTTAAATGTCGTGACACATAGTCCAAACCACCATTTGAAGGACACACACTAACCACAACACATATCTATCACTTGAGCATTTCAGTGATAAATCTTAGTTACTGCGCAGAACCGGGAGAAGTACTCTCCACCCTAACCAGCGGTACTTGTTTGCCTCCAGGATTTAATCCCAATCCTCATGGGACATCACACATTTTGAACTTTTCTATGGGGACTTTACCATAGTACATTTCCACAGCCCTCTAAGGTAGCAGTGTCACCCATTGGCATAATTACACATTTTCCATTTAAACACACACAATTTCACACCATTTTAACTGTTATCCTTATTTTCACATTCATGCACATGGTTCAGGTTCCCTATCATGGTACTACTGTTAATAGAACTAAATCAGTTACAACTACTAATTGATTCATATCATGCTGTAATTAATCATTTTTAATTACACTAAACCATACCCTTTTCATGATGAAAATATTGTAATCAGTACCTACTGTTATACAATGAATGTGAAAATTCAACCACAGGTCGTCTACTGTCACAAATACATATACAAAGTTTCATAATTTTTGAAATATCCACTATTTACTAAAATTCAAACAGTGATATTAACTCAGGTTAAATTGGCCCAATTTACATAGTTGTTATCATTCAGACCTATAGTTCATGCTACACGTGCATACTAATAGTACTGAACATATGCAAATTTTCAGGAATTTATCTACTATACTTTCATACCATTTAATGAAATTATAATAATTTACACAAATATCATAAAATTCCAATTTTTTTATAGCGTGAACTGAAATCCTTAACCGTTATACAGAAATTTCACGACTATTAAATTCCACACAGATTTGCATAATCAAGATTTTACAAGATTAAAACCTGTCAACTAGACATTTTTTATAATTCTTATAATGTGGGAAATCCACAGAAATTCATAACAATTCACAACATGCTTCCACACAGATATTTACATATCATATAAAGTTTATCGTATATCCTCATGTGCAGAAAACTTGAGAAAAATATTTTTTGTAGGGCAGCAACAACATTGTTTATGTCTGAAGAACTAAACGACAAGGGGTGGCCGCCTACAACGGCAACAAAGACCGCCGCCAAGTTCAGATCTTAACGGCAATAGATCATGCCGTTAAGTTCCTGTCTGTGAAGAACACAGACTGAACGCAAAAGATCGACTGAATGGGGGTTCCAGGACTCGAATTAAAATCCTGAAAATTTCTGGGACATACTGGACACATGTAGGGATGATGTGGATGGGTTACTTGCCTTGGATAAAATCCCCAATTGATGTTTTGAGTTGAAGAAGCTCTCCTCGACCTTTGCCAAAGAGCCTTCAAATCCTTCTTTATTCGGGTTCCTTGTTGATCTTCACTGCACACTAGCGTGGGGAAGTCATTCCCGGATGTTCAGAGTCCTCTCCAGTCGATGCAGATCGCCGGTTGAAGCCTCCAGTAGCCGGATCGAAGAGTTCCAAAACAAGCTTTCGCACAGAAAGTCTAGGTTTTTGACCCAAGAGTCAAAAGGGCAGACTTGGCCAAAAACTGGACAATATAAAGGGTTGGGGGTCGGATATGCATAAGGGTTAGGCTAGGTTATCGTTAGGGATCGGTTTCCTAAACAAGAGGCGAAGATTTCGGGGGCGTTTCAGATCTGAAATCGCAACAGATCTGGGACCTCGACGTCAACATCACTGGACGCCAATGTGGAGTTGGCGTCCATCGATGTGGCTACTGACTCACCATGAACGTCAACCCATCTTGACGCCAACAGGTCGACTGCACAGAACTTAAAACTGCAGAAATTTTATCTACACCACACATGATATATATATATATATATATATATATATAATCTACAATGCATACATTAAAATAATACTTATTCATACAATGTAAACAAGTAAGTACTATGCACAATAGAATTTATACATCAATGGCATACATTTATACATACATAAGAAATCACCCAAAGATAAAAAAAATCAAGGGCCTTACACCCTCTCCCCCTTAAAGAAACTTCGTCCCCGAAGTTAGATCGACGCTACTCAAACAATTGAGGATATTTCTTTTTCATTGCATCCTCAAGCTCCCAAGTAGCCTCCTCTCGTGAGAAGTTACGCCATAAGACTTTCACGGACGCAAT
The DNA here is from genome assembly GCA_014218235.1 of Colocasia esculenta. Lineage (NCBI taxonomy): Eukaryota > Viridiplantae > Streptophyta > Magnoliopsida > Alismatales > Araceae > Colocasia > Colocasia esculenta. Next base: position 71,756,492 of record CM024763.1, on the reverse strand, counting down.
GCTCTTGTTCCGGAGATGTTGAACCTTCCGGTCAAGAATAGCTACTGGTTGCTCCACATAAGAAAGATCTGGCTGGATCTCTACTGGCTCGTGACTAATAATATGAGATAGATCTCTAACATACCTCCTGAGCATAGATACATGGAAAATAGGATGAACACTAGCTAACGCTGGGGGTAAAGCTATCTCATACGCCACGTTGCCCAATCATCTAAGAATCTCATACGGGCCAATGAATCTTGGACTTAACTTACCATGCCTGCCAAATCTAACTACACCACGAGTAGGGGAAATCTTTAAAAAGACATGCTCACCTACCTCGAACTCTGAATCCTTCCTCCTGTTGTCGGCATAACTCTTCTGCCTATCCTGTGCCGCAACAAGCCTCTTCATAATCAGCTGGACCTTATCCGAAGTCTCCTGAATTAACTCCGGACCAATCAGCTACCTATCACCAGTCTCCTCCCAACATAAAGGAGATCTGCAAGGCCTACCATACAACGCCTCAAATGGAGCCATACCAATACTCGCATGAAAACTGTTGTTATATGAGAACTCCACAAGAGGTAAATGGCGTTCCCAATCATCCTTCCAATCCAGAACACACGCCCTCAACATATCCTCGAGCGTCTGGATAGTCCTCTCGAACTGTCCATCTGTCTGGGGATGAAACGCCGAACTGAGCTTCAGCTCCGAACCTAACGCATCCTGAAGATCCTTCCACAGCCTCGAAGTAAATCTCGGATCTCGATCCGAAATGATCGACTTCGGGACACCATGCAATCTAATAATGCTACCAATATACAATCTAGCTAAGCTCTCTACTGACTGCTTCTTCTTCATTGGTAAGAAATGCGCAATCTTCAAGAATCTATCTACAACTACCCAAATCGAGTCATTACCCCGTCTAGATCGAGGCAAACCCATGACAAAATCCATAGTGACAGCCTCCCACTTCCATACTGAGATCTCCATCTTCTGCATAAGTCCAGATGGTCGTTGCCGCTTGGCCTTCACTTGCTGGCATACTATACACCTAGACACATACTCCGCTACATCCTTCTTCATGCCAGACCACCAAAAAGATCTCTTCAAATCCTGGTACATCTTAGTGTTACCCGATGAATAGAGAATCTAGACCTATGAGCCTCTGCTAAAACATGCTCATGAACATCTACAATGTCTGGTACACAGACACGGTGATGGAATCTAATCACGCCTTCTTCATCACGAGTAATGCCTGCCTTGCCCACTAACTCTTGGATTCTAGGGTCAGCTTTTTGTTGCTCGATCACCTCATCCAACACCGAAGACCTAATGGACAACTGAGCTACAAAAGCCTGACACAATGATGGCTCTAACTCAATCATCGCACACGCTGCATCCTCCAACATCTTCCAATCCTGCTGGAGAGACGATTTATTCCTACTAAGAGCATCCGCTATGACATTCGCCTTTCCAGGATGATACTGGAGGTCGAAGTCATAGTCCTTCAGGAACTCAATCCATCTTCTCTGCCTCAGGTTTAATTCCTTTTGGGAGAAAAGATATCTCAAACTCTTGTGGTCAGTGAACACCTCAAATCTGACACCAAAAAGATAGTGTCTCCAGATCTTCAGTGCATGAACCACTGCCGCAAGCTCAAGATCATGAGTCGGATAGTTTCGCTCATGCTCCTTCAATTGATGAGAAGCATACTCTACTACCCTTCCTTGCTGCATCAATACACAGCCAAGGCCAATCCGAGAAGCATCCGTGTAGATAGCAAAACCCTCTACACCGCTCGGCAAAATAACACAGGAGCCGAAGTGAGCATAGTCTTCAATAATTGAAAACTACTCTCACACTCCTCAGACCAGACAAACTTTACTCCCTTCCTGGTTAGCTGAGTCAATGGTGCGGCGATGGATGAGAATCCCTCAATGAATCGCCGATAATAACCTGCCAAACCAAGAAAACTCCGAATCTCCGAAGGAGTCTTGGAAATTTCCCAATCCATAACAGCCTGGACCTTCGCCGGATCCACTGCTACACCAGCACCGGAGATAACATGCCCAAGGAAATGAACCTCGCGCAACCAAAAATCGCACTTGCTGAATTTCACATACAGCTTGTGCTCACGAGAACCTCTAATACTACTCTCAAATGCTGACGGTGTGTGGCCTCATCCGAAGAATAGACCAACACATCATCAATGAAAACTACCACAAAACTATCTAAATATGGTCTAAACACACTGTTCATGAGATCCATGAACGCTGCCGGGGCGTTGGTTAGACCAAAAGCTCATAATGTCCATAACGGGTTCTAAAGACCGTCTTGGACACATCCTCACTCCTAACCCTTAACTAATGAAAGCTAGAACGCAAATCAATCTTGGAAAAGACTGATGCATTCTATAGCTAGTCAAACAAATCATCAATCCGAGGTAAGGGATACTTGTTCTTCATCGTCACTTGGTTTAGCTTCCTATAATCGATGCATAACCTGAGTGACCCATCCTTCTTCTTCATGAATAAGATAGGTACGCCCCAAGGGGAAACGCTAGGGTGAATGAATCCCTTATCTAACAAATCCTGTAACTGCTTCCTTAGTTCTGCTAATTCCGCAGGTGCCATCCGATAAGGTGCCTTCGAGATAGGAGAGGTGCCTGTAAGCAACTCTAGAGTGAACTGTATCTCTCTAGCCGGTGGCAATCTAGATAAATCATCAGGAAAAACATCTGGAAACTCCCGCACTACATCGATCTCCGCAAGAGTAAGTGACTCATCAGCCTTGGGTACTAATACCACGCTAGCAAGAAAAGCGTCACAACCCTTGTTCACCATTTTCATCGCCCTCATGGCAGAGATGACAAACTTCCCTGCCAAGTTTCTTGGCAAAGGATGAGAAAATTCATCTTCACCAGGAATACGGAAAATAATCTTCTTTCCATGACAATCTACTAATGCATAGTGCTCCTCTAGCCATTCCAGACCAAGAATAGCATCGTAGTCCTTCATTTTTAGCAAGAAGAAACACCCTTCTAGGACTCTATCCTCAATGCACACCGGTAAAGACGGAATACACTTCCTAGTCGATAACGTACCTGTGGGTGTGTGCACAGACAAAGGGACTTCTAAATCCTCAGACTCCAATCCTGACTCTAAGGCTAACTGCCTAGCAAAACGCTCGGAAATGAACGAGTGAGTAGCACCCGTATTGAACAAAACTAGAGCATGCACACCTAAGAACAAAACTGTACCTTCGGTGACATGACCCGCCTGCTCGGCGTCCTCACAAGCTAACGTAAACACTCGAGCTGGGGCTCGAGGTCTCCTTGGTCGTCCTGTCATTGGCGCTGCTGCTGCTGCTGGGGCTGGTGCCGGTCCACATTGACCTCCCTGCTGCAGTCTGGGGCTATCCTTAATCCTATGCTCGCTGCTCCCGCACTTCAAGCACTTCCCCGCCAACTTCCAACATTCCGTACCACCATGTGCCCTCCCGCAATGAGGACACTCCTTCTTACCATTAGGGGAACATTGAGAAGGTACCTGACTGCTTCCCGATGCCACGAGACGCTGTTGTGGCTGAAAAGTCGCCTTCTTTCTCTCTTGCTTTTGAAATGGAGCTGCCGGCCTCTTTTGAGAAGCCTTCTTCTCCTCCAGGTACTGCTCCATCTCTCCCTCCTGCCGACAAGCTGCGCTGAGCGCCTGCTCGAGGTTACGATGGTCGAAAGCCACCAACCTCGTCCTCAGCGATGGCCTCAGACCTATCACAAACTTCTTCACCTTCCTGTGCTCATCAGTTACTATATGAGGGGCATACTTCGATAGCTTGGCAAACCTAGCCTCGTGCTCTAGTATGGTCATGGAGCCCTGAGTTAACGAGAGGAACTCCTGCTCCATCTTGTCCTGGATGTGCTCCGGAACAAACTTGGCTCGGAAGAGCCTCACGAACTCATCCCAACCAACCTCCACAGCACCATCCTCGAACCGAGTACGTAGTAACGAGGACCACCACACGTCGGCTCGCTCCTGCCAAAAACACCCATAAGGAATAACCAACATAATCTATACTTAAAGAAATAACCACCGAATTAATTTACACACCTGCAGTATATAGGTAGCTAAAGTGACCTTGTCATCCTCAGTGCACCTAATAGCTCGGAAGATCTTCTCGATCTCCCTCATCCAGCTCTCAGCAAGTAACGGGTCGCTCTCCCCCATAAAAGAAGGTGGCGACATCCTCTTGAACTGTTCCATGATGGAGGGTCCACCATGGTCCAGAGCCTGCTACAACCAACATTATTAACAACACATACAACCTAACAAACATGCATTTAATAAAACCGACTACTTTATCTTATTATTCTAACTTGAGCCTCCAGCTGAGCCTGGGGTGCAGCTTGAGTATGGGCCTGCGTCTACATGGCCTGCAATAATCCCTGCATGAACACTCCATAGTCCACTGGCGGTGAAGGAGGAAGCATAGGACCTTGGGGTGCTGGAGCCTGCTGCTCACCCTGATCCTCATGCCGAGGTTCATCTCTCCTCTGCTCACCCTCACGAGCAGGAACACCACGCCTACCACGTGAAGCCATAGCCTGCAAAATGATTTAATCACAATTTAGAACTAGACTATCTAATTTCTAACTATTTACTTATCTATGTGGACAATCTACACAGACTTAGCATACAATGAAGATGATGGTATGTGTATATTTATGTACAATTTCAGCATGTATCTCTGATACCATTTGTGACGACCCAACCAGCAAACTGGCCCAACAACCGTGCTAGTTGGTAGACTTCCCAAGAAGGTCACCTATCCTAGGACTACTCCCAACTGAGCACGCTTAACTTCAGAGTTCTTTTCCTACTCAAGCTCTGAAAATGACTAGTCCGAGTTGTTGGTAGTCTACTGATTTAGTCCATTTAACATATTCTTATATGGGGTGTTACAATCTACCCCTCTTATATAAGCGACGTCCTCGTCGCTGCTCACATATAGCACACAATCAAACCCCAGGCAGGCAAAATTCTAGAGGTGGCCCCCACAGGCTCAAGAGGTGGCTCCCACTATGTAGCACTTTGTGCCATTATGGCCTCAAGAGGTGGCTCCCATAGCGTAGCACTTTGCCCTATGTGGCACTTAGTTCCTGCACTTCTGGCTGGGCAAGTCTCTGATATCATTCTCTGTAACGACCCCCTTATACCGGTACGGTTACCAACCCACATCGGTATAATGAACGACGCTACAGTGGGACATTTACCCAACAATTGTACAATTAGGGTGAAACATACACAAATATATATATATATATATATAACACATGATAGCGGAAAGAAATGATTGGAAAGTAACTCTTATTCCATCATCCACATTCTATTTACAGTCCATATAGAGGGAAAAGAGAACTAAACATTTCATAGCTAAGAAAAGAATTAAATACAATGTCCACATAAGATTACGCAGAATCTTTTTATTACATACTTATGAAAATGAAAGTACAACGCTGAATTTAAACGAGGTCTCTTACTCCCGCTCTGAGTCGCTCCTAACTATCTCTTGGAAGAAGTAGAAACGTCTGCACCTATACGCCGAAGCAAAGATGAGTTCAAAAGAACTCAACAGGTAACTCTAATCACATTAAACTAACATGCATCACCTAACATTCACGTTCTCATACCACACAATCACATATAAGCATGGATTTAGCAATTTATGCAAATGGAACCTAAACATGATTTCTACAATGTCACACATGGAAAATTGTTCAGTACAAAGTGTTCAATAACTTAAAACCTATCGCATGCTCTCTACACATTTATCAATATGTTACTAAGTTTCATTTAACTACATTTATATATTCACATGTTAACATTTGTCATCATAAACAATGAGTTTGTACACATAAAGAAAGAGATTTTTTTGCATGGATTCTATAATCATATTCACATGAATAACACATTTATACACATGAAAGCTTGCTGTTTTACTATGTATATAACATATTCATTTAAGAAGTTATCATTTCACATGCTATCACGAGAGTTCACATTAACTTATAATCATTTACACAATTTCACAATTTTCACATGCATATTCACTTAAACACAATTTCACATTATTTAAATGCCGTGACACATAGTCCAAACCACCATTTGAAGGACACACACTAACCACAACACATATCTATCACCTGAGCATTTCAGTGATAAATCTTAGTTACTGTGCAGAACCGGGAGAAGTACTCTCCACCCTAACCAACGATACTTGTTCGCCTCTAGGATTTAATCCCAATGCTCATAGGACATCACACATTTTGAACTTTTCGTGGGGACTTTACCACAGTACAGTTCCACAGCCCTCTAAGGTAGCAGTGTCACCCATTGGCATAATTACACATTTTCCATTTAAACACACACAATTTCACACCATTTTAACCCGTTATCCTTATTTTCACATTCATGCACATGGTTCAGTTCCCTATCATGGTACTACTGTTAATAGAACTAAATCAGTTACAACTACTAATTGATTCATATCATGCTGTAATTAATCATTTTTAATTACACTAAACCATACCCTTTTCATGATGAAAATATTGTAATCAGTACCTACTATTATACAATGAATGTGAAAATTTAACCACGGGTCGTTTACTATTCACAAATCCCATATACAAAGTTTCATAATTTTCTGAAATATCCACTATTTACTAAAATTCAAACAGTGATATTAACTCAGGTTAAATTGGCCCAATTTACATAGTTGTTATCATTTAGACCTATAGTTCTTGCTACACGTGCATACTGACAGTACTGAACATATGCAAATTTTCAGGAATTTATCTACTTTCATACCATTTAATGAAATTTCTATACTGAATTAGCATGCCCCTTATTTTATCATTCAGAAATTATAATAATTTACACAAATATCATAAAATTCCAAATTTTTTACAGCGTTAACTGAAATCCTTAACTGTTATACAGAAATTTCATGACTATTAAATTCCACACAGATTTGCATAATCAAGATTTTACAAGATTAAAACCTATCAACTAGACATTTCTGATAATTCTTATAATGTGGGAAATCCACAGAAATTCATAACAATTCATAACATGCTTCCACATAGATATTTACATATCATATAAAGTTTATCTTATATCCTCATGTGCAGGAAACTTGAGAAAAATATTTTTTATAGGGCAGCAACAACATTGTTTCTGCCTGAAGAACTAAACGGCAAGGGGTGGCCGCCTACAACGGCAACAAAGACCGCCGCCAAGTTCAGATCTTAATGGAAATAGATCCTACCGTTAAGTTCATGTCTGTGTAAAACACAGACTGAACGTAAAAGATCGACTGAATGGGGGTTCCAGGACTCGAATTAAAATCCTGAAAATTTCTAGGACATACTAGACACATGTAGGGATGATGTGGATGGGTTACTTGCCTTGGATAAAATCCCCAATTGATGTTTTGAGTTGAAGAAGCGCTCCTCGGCCTTAGCCAAAGAGCCTTCAAATCCTTCTTTATTCGGGTTCCTTGTTGATCTTCACTGCACACTAGAGTGGGGAAGTCATTCCGGATGTTCAGAGTCCTCTCCAGTCGATGCAGATCGCCGGTTGAAGCCTCCAATAGCCGAATCGAAGAGTTCCAAAACAAGCTTTCACACAGAAAGTCTAGGTTTTTGACCCAAGAGTAGTCAAAAGGACAGACTTGGCCGAAAACTGGACAATATAAAGGGTTGGGGGTCGGATACGCATAAGGGTTAGGCTAGGTTACCGTTGGGGATCGGTTTCCTAAACAAGAGGCGAAGATTTCGAGGGCGTTTTCAGATCTGAAATCGCAACAGATCTGGGCCTTGACGTCAACATCACTGGCCGCCAATGTGGAGTTGGCATCCATCGATGTGGCTGCTGACTCACCATGAATGTCAACCCATGTTGACGCCAACAGGTCGACTGCACAGAACTTAAAACTGCAGAAAATTTATGTACACCACACATGATATATATATATATAATCTACAATGCATACATTAAATAATACTTATTCATACAATGTAAACAAGTAAGTACTATGCACAATAGAATTTATACATCAATGGCATACATTTATACATACATAAGAAATCACCCAAAGATAAAAAAAATTCAAGGGCCTTACACCACGGGACGCTGCGGTGACTGGAAAGCTGCTTTCTTTCTCTTCTGCCTTTGGAATGGAGCCGCAGGCCTCTTCTGAGAAGCCTTCTTCTCCTCCAGGTACTGCTCCATCTCTCCTTCCTGCCGACACGCCGCGCTGAGCGCCTGCTTGAGGGTACGATGGTCGAAAGCCACCAACCTCGTCCTCAGTGCTGGTCTCAGACCCATCACGAACTTCTTCACCTTCCTGCGCTCATCAGCTACAATATGAGGGGCATACTTCGATAGCTCGGCAAACCTGGCCTCGTACTCCAGCACGGTCATGGAGCCCTGAGTCAAATAGATGAACTCCTGCTCCATCTTATCCTGGATGTGCTCCGGAACAAACTTGGCTTGAAAAAGCCTCACGAATTCGTCCTAACCAATCTCCACAGCACCATCCTCGAACCTGGCATGTAACAACGAGGACCACCACACGTCGGCTCGCTCCTGCCAAAACCACCCATAATGACTAATCTAAATACTCTAAACTCAGAGAAACTAAATGCATAATTAAACAACACATACTTGCAGCATATAGGTGGCTAAAGTGACCTTGTCATCCTCAGCGCACCGAATAGCCCGGAAGATCTTCTCGATCTCCCTCATCCAGCTCTCAGCAAGCAACGGATCGCTCTCCCCCTTAAAAGAGGGTGGCGACATCCTCTTGAATCGTTCCATTATGGAGGGTCCACCATGGTCCTGAGCCTGGGGAACCGACACTTGAGCCTGCCACAGCAAACATCATAAGCAACACATATAGCATAGCGACATAGTAAACATATTATCAAGTAAAACAAACTACCCTATCTATCATTCTAACCTGAGCCTGCTAGGCCTCCAGCTGAGCCTGGAGTGCAGCCTGGGTGTGGGCCTGTGTCTACATGGCCTGTACTAAACCCTGCATGAACACTCCATAGTCTACTGGTGGCGGTGGAGGAAGCACAGGACCCTGGGATGCTGGGGCCTGTTGCTCACCCTGATCCTCACGCCGAGGCTCATCTCTCCTCTGCTTACCCTCACAAGCAGGAACACCACGCCTACCACGTGAAGCCATACCCTGCAAAAATATTTAATCACAAATTAGAACTAAACTATCTAATTTCTAACTATTTACTTATCAATGTGGACAATCTACAGAGACTTAGCAAACGATGAAGATGATGGTATGTGTATATTTATGTACAATTTCAGCCTGTCTCTCTGATACCAATCTCTGTAACGACCCTCCTTATATCGGTACGGTTACATCAACCCACATCGGTATAATGAACGCCGCTACAGTAGGACATTTACCCAACAACTATACAATTAGGCTGAAACATACACAAATATATATCACATGATAGCGGAAATGAAATAACTTGAAAGTAACTCTTATTCCGTCATCATCATTTATACATAGTCTTTATAGAAAAGGAAAAGTAAATACTTCATAACTGAGAATTTCAATTATTACATTGTCCACATAAGACTACGCAGAGTCTTATATTACATACTATGAAAGAAGAAAATACAATGCTGAATCCAAGACAAAAGTCTCCTACACCCGCTCTGAGTCGCTCCTAACGATCTCCTCGAAAGAAGTAGAAATGTCTGCACCTGTACGCCGAAGCAAGAATGAGTCCAAAAGAACTCAACAAGTAACTCCAACCACACTAAACATACATACATCACCTGACCTTACACATTCTCATACTACACCATTATCATATAAAGCATGGATTTGATAATATTTCAAAAACCTAAACATGATTTCTACACAAGCTACACATGATAAGTGATTTATAACAATTTTTACAATAACTTAAAACCTATCACATGCTTTCTACACACTTTACAATATGCTAAGCTAAATCTTATTTAACTACATTCACATTCTAAGATAATAACCATTTTAAACATGGAGTTTACACATATTACAAAAAACATTCCTAGCATGGATTCTATGATCATTTTCACATGTTATACCATTGATTCATATTCTCACCTAATCATTTACATAATTTCACTTATCTAGTTCACATGTTCACACTATCACACACATGATCATATATTCTTAATTTATGCCATGACACATAGTCCAAACCACCTCTAGAAGGACACACACTCATCACATCACACACATATCTATCACCTAGACATTTCAATGATAAATCTTAGTTACTGCGCAGAATCGGGAGAAGCACTCTCCACCTTAATCAGCGGTACTTGTCCGCCTCCAGGATTTTATCCCAATGCCTATGGGATATCACACACTATGAACTTTCCCGTGGGGACTTTACCACAGTACAGTTTCTCAGCACTCTAAGGTAGCAGTGTCACCCATTGGCACAATTACACATTTTCCAATTAAAAACACACAATTTCACACCCTTTTAACATGTTATTCTCATATTCACATTTATGCACATGGTTCAGGTTTCCTAACATGGCACTACTGTTACAAGAACTAATCAGTCACAACTAACATTAATCATGCTGTAATTATTTGATTTAATCAATAATTACAATAATTTTGCACTAATTTGGTCATTTTTCATAAAATAACAAACCAGTGCCTACGGTTATCCAATTCACATAAGATTTTAACCATTGATTGTTTACGGGTCATACATCATGCATACCAAATTTCATATTTTTATGAAATATACACTAATTAAGGAAATTCAAACAGTGGTATTATATAAGGTAAAAATAGTCAATTTGGCATGGATTTTCATTGTTCAGACCCACAACTTATTTTATAGATGTACTCTGATAGTCTTAAACATATACCAATTTCTAAGAATTTAACTATTTTTACACTACTTATCTGAATTTCTATACTAATAAAGCATGCTTACTGTTTTACCATTCATAAAATGTAATAATTTACACAGACGTTAGAAATTTCCCAAATTTCTACAACATGAACTAAAACCCATAAACACACATAAATTTTATGACACTTGGATTCCACACAGATTTCACAAACAAAATTTACGAGATTAAAAAAAACCTATTTAACATGCATTTGAGAAATTTTAGATAAATAGGGTATTCCACAGAAATTCATAAAATTTGCACTGCATGATCCAATAATGGTATTATATAGCATATCACTTTTACATTATATCCTCATGCGCAGAAATCTAAAAAAATAGGTCATATAGGTCAGACATGCACACTGTTGCAGTTTGGCGAACTTGACGGCATACAGGTAGCCGTTTATCAGGTTAACGACAATAATGGTCGCCGCCAACTAAAGATCTTAACGGCAAGGGATCATGCTGTTAAGTTCCTGTCTGTGCAAAACACAGACTGCTCGCAAGAACTTGGTGAAATTAGGATTCCAGGACTCGAATAAAAATCCATAAAAATTCCTGGGACTTATTAAACGCATGTAGGAATGATGTGAAAGGGTTACTTGCCTTTGATAAAATCCACAATCAACGAATTAAGCCGAAGAAGCCCTCCTCGGCCTGAGCCAAAGAGCCTTCAAAACTCCCTCGATCCGAGTTTTGTGTTGATGCAGAGCGCAAATGGGTGTCGTAGATGTCTTCTCCAATGTTTAGACTCTCCTCCAGTCGTTGTAGAACGCCGGATGAAGCCTTCAGTCGCCGGATTTCAGAACTCAAAGATGGGGTTTTTTTTTTCGCACCAAGAACTAGGGTTTTGACTCAAGAGCCAAAAGGGTTAGATCTGGCCGGAGATGGGGTGTTTTATAGAGCTAGGGTCGGAGACGAAATTGGGTAAGGTTGGGTTACCGTTGGGGGACACTTTCCGAAACCAAGGGCAACATTTCCGGAGGCATTTCCAGATCTGAAATCGCAACAGATCTGGGACATTGACGTCAACATCACAGGCCGCCAATTCTGAGTCGGCGTCCATCGATGTGGCCGCTTACTTGGGATTGGCGTCCACACATATTGACGTCTACTGGCCGCCAGAACTGAACTTACAACTGCAGAAACTTTATGTACACCACATGGTGTACATAAAGTTTCTGCAGTTGTAAGTTCCGTTCTAGCGACCAGTAATATTTTAATGTGTGCATTGCAGATTATATATATATATATATATATATATATATATATATATATATATATATATATATATATATAATCTGCAATGCACACATTAAAATATTATTTATTCATGCAATGTAAACAAGTAAGTACTATGCACAATAAAGTTTATACATCAATGGCATACATGTATACATACATAAGAAATCACCCAAAGATGAAAAATCAAGGGCCTTAGAAGGAAACTCCGAACAGGTCGCCAAGCCCTTCTCTGTCTGAGAAGGCGACGCATAGGCTGTCGCCACATAAAGGCGACACCGTGTCTGCCGCGACCTGGGTCAGATGGTGATAGGGTACCTGTCGTGATCCGGTTGTGACAAGGGCCTTGTCGCAACCACAGACAATGGCCCAGGTGACCACCTGAGGCCTCCCACAACACACGGTCGTCGCTTTCTGACACCAGAAGGCGACGTGTCGGGCTGTCACGATCTTGGTCGTGACACCAAACGTGTCTCGACCATAGACTTGCACACTCGAGAGCATGCCTTTTGTGCCATGCACCACAAATCCAGAAACTACAAGGGAAGGGGTGCATGTAGGACGATGTAAATAGCTCAAAAAGGCTCAAACCACCCTTGTAAACATCCGTGCATGCCAAGAAGAAGGATCTACACTCAAGAAGCTCACATGCAAGCATGGATTCCCTCAACACCCATACCCCATTCCAAGCATAAACCAAGCCAAGTACTCATTCCATGGAGCCACAATCACACACATGCACACCCTAGCATGATGTCTAGGGCTTGGAGAAGGGGATTGGATCTTAGCAAGATAGAACTAGGGGGAAGGTGAAAAGTCCCTACCTCAAAAAGAAGAGCCAACCCATTGTGGTCTTCTAGTGTATATGGCCACCTCCTCCTCACTCGAAGCTCCACGCTCACGCCGTCCACGAGCAAGGATCGTCCTACACGCCGACGAAGGAGTCACCACCACGAGGAGAGCAAGCCACACCATGTCGGAGAAGCACCACACCGTGAGGGAGGGACGACACGCCGGAAAGAACACCACCACAAGATCAACACACCTCTCCCAAGCCCTCAATCTCTTCTCAAGCTCCCCACGGAGAACACACACACACAGGGTCAAAAGGGAAGCTGGAAAAGCCGGAGAAGAGAAGGAGGAAGATAGTTCTGAGGCCTCTGCTGTTTTAAGCCTTGGAGTTGAGACACTTACTGAACGCGACAGCCAACCTATCGCTATCTCAAAGTCTTGGTCAACCTGACTAATGGTAACGCCACGTGTCAGCCTCGCAGACCTGACAGTCAGAACATGACACCTGACATGTCGCCTTCCGGTGTCAGGGGTTGACACCTGTCCCAACTTCCCCAACAACAAAACAACAAAACTGAATGATGTGGTCAAAGGGATGAATGTGACAACATGTTTGTCGCGTTCATAACTAGAACGCGACAGCCACCTTGTCGCCTTCAGAAGGCGACAGCCCGATGCATCGCGACCTTCATCCGAAGGTGGCTGACCCACAAGAGGGGGATGTCACATCACATTTAAATCGCGATAAGATAGATTGTCGCCTTTCCCAACAAGAATCAATGTTAGATTGATTATTATTCAGAAACGCGATGGTTAGGTGTGTCGCCTTCATAACGCGACAAGCCCATATGTCGCTTTGACATTTAAATCACAATGGCTCTGTCTGTTGTGTTCATATCACGACAATCATTGGATCTCCATGACTCTGAATCGTGATGGCTCGATACGTCGCATTCAAGAGATGGTTCCAAAACCCGAATATAAAAATATGCCCAAAAACCAAGGGTGGGAATATGACCAAATCGCGATGGCAGGTGTTCTCACGTTCAAGACAGGCACTGAAACCTATGCGGCAGATAGTTTCATGTGTCAAGGTGACTGGTCAAACACCAAAACGCGATGGGGTGTTCAGTCGCCTTTACAGAAAATGCGACATGCATGTACGTCACGTTCATTCAATGAGAAACACGACGTCTGAAGTTGTCACATTCTTGGATCTTGCTCGAAACCCAGAGAAATGCTAAAGTCCTTCATGATTGACTTATAACTCAAATTATAGGGATCTTTAGACAAAACTATGACATGAAAAGTGTCAAGGACAACGAGTAGAAGAGTGCTTTGGTTTGACCCAATTTGACTTCGGTTTGCGTGATACATAGTAAGAACACCAAACGCCCTATTCATGTGCGACTCTTGGAAAATGCTTAATGTGACTAACATGGTTCATGAAAATCGGGGGAAAATAGATGCATATGAAACTAGACTCGATGCTCTTTCCATTGGTATGTGCTATCCTCAGTTCAAGCCCGAGAAAACCTACCTTTGGTTGAATCTAAGAGAGGTCTTCTGCATAGGTTGCACAAAGCATGAGTTGAGGAAGAAGCCTCGGGTTGGGGACAAATTCCTCCTCCTCTGGTGCCCAAGCTAGCCTCCTCACGACCCCAGCACGATGGTAACCCTTCCCCAAGAGTCTCATGACAATTATTTATGGATTTAGGGTTAATTTCAAATCCTAATGAGACTAGGAAAGTTGGGTTGCGGTTCTAGCATGGTACCTTCCATGATTTGGGGATTCTTCTCCCAATTGAAGTAGTAATACTATTAGGAAACATCCTAACATGGCTGGGTATGAATTTGGTTGCTAAGTATGGCTAATTACTTTTGCTTTTGCCCTAATTTACCCCTTTCTATTTTCTGCTCAATTAGGGTTACGAGTTTTGGGATTTAATGTCATTGGATTTTGCTCTTTGGTCCAATAAGAGTTGTTTTGGCCCAGTATAGTTTAAATGGTTGGTTCCACTTCTTGGGAGTTTAAATATGACTTTTATTTTATTTTTATTTGACCATCTTTATTCATTTACTAGTTTCCTTAATTTTTAATCAATTAAATTTTCACGGTGTTACATCCTCCCCCAATAAAGAAAATTTGGTCCCCAAATTTATGCACGATGGTACAGTGCCATACTTGAGAATAATTCTGGGTGGTTTTTCTTCATTCTTTCCTCTGATTCCTAGGTAGCATTTGAACTCCTTCCCGACTCCACTAGACCTTAACCATAGGTATTATATGATTTCTTAGTTGTTATAGTTTCCGATCCAATATCTTGATCGGTTTCTCCTCATAAGTTAAGTCCTCTCGATTCTCCAACTCTTCATGGTGAATCACATGGTCAGCATTGAACACATACCTCCTCGGCATGGATATGTGGAAGATGTTGTGTACATTTGCTAGTTGTGGAGGTAGTGCTAGTCTGTATGTAGCACCCGGAAAATTTAATACTTAAAAATTTGAAATAATAATTTCTTTAAATCAAAATAATAGAAACATACCTACCACTATCATATGTGCAAGAATACATCGGAAAATTCTTTAAAAATTATAAATCAACCCCAGACATTATTCCTAAGTGTTCTACTAAGAAATTCAAGCAATGAAAAATCCGATTGGCCAAGTGTACGTCACGATGTGACTAATTATCCAAATAGGAAACTAAGTCGGAAAACCGTTAACACGGAATAATAACGCGCCCATAAATTAAACGAACATGTCGGAGAGACTTCCAACATCATGAAATGATTACCCATTATCGGAATTGGACCAATGGACCTCTCATGGCCCATGAATAAATTCAAGTAAGAAATGCAATAAAAATCCGTAACTCTATTATTCCCTATTTAAAATAGAGAAATCCCATAAGATAAATTCCAAAAAATAATGGTTTTGTTAAATAGACCCTCTAGAATTTATTGGGCCAAAATAGGGACTTTTAAAAAGAATAATAGTAAAATACCCTAAATTCGTAACTTAAATATTGCTTAAATAGAAAAGAGATATTTAAGCATTAAAATAGCTAATTTAAGATGGAATTGGATTCCTAAACCAACCCTAATAGGTGGCCATGAATTTAACTCCCATCCTAACCCAAATAGGAAGTGGAAAGCTTGGAAGGAGGTTAAGAAATAGGAAATTCAGAATTTAATGGGGGTTAGAGTCCTATTACGAAATAACAACCCAACAAGCATAAATACTCTCCTAAATCCCCCATGGTCGGCCCTAGCTCATTGCCAAGGGTTGTTGGACTAGGAGGAGAGGCCAAGGAGGAGGAGATCTCGTGGGGAGAAGACTCTCTCATGCTCTCTCTCTCGTTCTTCAAGTTCTAGCCCTAGAAGAGAAAAATGACTAAAGGTAAACATTCTCACAAGCAACACAAAATTAGTTTCGTTTGTAGATTGTTCCAGGCATCAGGAACAAAAGCCCTCTTGTTTCATAATTTTTCATCGAGCCTATCTTTTGTTCTTAATTTTTGAAGTTCTGCACTCATCATGACCCCAAACCCTCTCTTAATTCTTGATCTCCATGTGTACTCGATCCCATGCTCTCAAAATTTTACTGGGAATACTGATGATTGTTAGGCTTCTTTTGCCCCTGAAAGCCCTAATTCTCATCGACCATATTGCTTGAATTAAATCATTGATCTCTACTGTACAAAGTTTCATGTTTTCATAAATACACTTGTTTGAACCATGCCAAAACAATGTTGGTTTTCAAATTCCATTTACTACAAGTACTCTCGCATGTCTAGATTAATTTGCAAGTGGTTTCATGATTTTTCATCGACGGTACAATTAGTTTTGATTTTCTAAACATCCTTATGTTAAAACAAGGCAATTTGGCCCGCAAACTCATGCTCTGTCCTTTCCCGCTCGGACTTAGGTACAGGACCTGAGAACGCGACGGCCCGATAGGTCGCATTCTTAGGGCCATCGTGACAGCACCTTCCATCGTGATCTGATCGTGACAGGGTCTGTCGTCGCGATCTGCCTGCTTGAACTGACAAGCCCGTCGCGATCTGTACAAGGCCATGTCGCGTTCTCAGTTGACCCCGTCGCGACCCTTACTAGGGTACGTCACGATCTAGGACTTTTGCATGAAACCCATAATTTGTGATGCTTTGACCCACTACAGTGCTTGTACCCTCTATTAACAATCATACACGTAGTAAATATACTTGTCATAAATTGAACATTTATGTGTGTTTAAAATACATACACATGACCACTTTCTATCTACAATTTCTCTTACACTTGCATTCACTTTGAACCATCCATAATGGCTTAACTTGGCATGAAATTATCTCATAATACATCTCGTAATTTATGTCAATTATATATTTAAATTTGCCCTATTTTAAATGAACTTGTCTACAATTCTCACGATGTTTGGGAGTACCGTTATCGACACTCCACTGTTCTAGAATTCCTCTAGAACGTCGGGAACTTGTTTCTATCTACACATTTTCTCTTGACTTGGACGAAATCTCCGTCGGATACTCCTTCTGCAAGACTAGTGAATCCTTGTTCAAGGCCTCCGTAAGACTCCTCTGTCCATGGGTTCCCACATGGTCGACGAGCTGGTTGTACCCTAACACCTATAACACCTCTAGGGATCAGCAAGATCCAAACGGCCTTAGTTGCTCTCGCTCCTATCTTGAATCATGCCGGACCTCTGGACCTATGCATAACATGGCCAGCGGAAGGGTTGTGAGTTCCACCTGACTGCCAACACCGTACGCGCGTGTTGTGCAACTGTTACTATCGCTCGTTGCTCGACGTTTCATGTGCAATGACCATAAGATCTCATCTATATTCTACTCGCTCATCTATTCATGTTCACTCTACTATCTCGTCTATTCATCTAGTACTCTCTTGGTACCCTTTGAGCTATGTGGCTCCTACTGTTTTGTACTGTTCATGACTGTCTAGCGCTAAAATGGGTCTTGTGACTCTACTGACTTGAATGCATAATGTGAGGGCACGGAGAGTGTCCGAGGGGTTCCAATCTAGTTCTGGGGGAGGAGAGCCACCCGAAAATACCTGCAGGGGCTATTGACGGTGTCTGCATTTGCATCGGTTCTGACTGACGTTCTGAATTAGCTAGACATCTGACTGTTATACTGTTACTGTTAGTCTGTTAGTTCAGACGTACTGCATTGTTACTATACTGCCACTGACTGTTACTGAACGGCTATTGTCCTGTTATTCAGCGAATACTGTCGTACTCTCTTCATGCTCCACTTTATACTTGCTATCTTGAGTTATTGCGTTCTATCCTGACTTAGTCGCATTCAAAGTACTATATTCTCTCTCGGCTATCTACGGATAACCAAAGTGCCATTACTATTTCGATTGACGAAAGTTAATCAAAAGTGCTATACTATCTTGATGGATGAAAATCAATCAAAGTGCAATTTACTCTTTACATGACCATATACTATCTCTCTCCTTGCTATACATGTTGCTTGCTATTTCTTGACCATGACGTTACTTGCTAATGTTGTTATCGATTCTATCATGACCTGACTTTATTCATCGTTCTATACTTGATTCATCTGCTATTTGAACCATGTTACTTGTGCTATTACTTTCTCGACTTTACATGACTCGCTATATCATTAGTTACTCTACCATTTAAAGCATTAAACACTTAAAGCCTGCTTGACTATTGAGATTTAAGTTCTACTAGGCGTTATCGCTCACCTTTCGTTATTTGTTATTGTGTCTTAGGTAAGTCAGACAATGACGTCACACACGCCAATTGGACGGGACCAGAGTGATGAGCGACCTGGAGTCAGTTGATGAACTTGCCCTAGTACTATGGAGTCTAATAGTTATTGCTTTAGATTTCTTTCAATGTAATGATGTCATTGAGCCCTATGTATTGGCTCCGAATTAGTGGTTGTAATAGTCTTGTGATTTATAATGAAATCAAGAGTTATTCCAATTATTTCATTAGATGCTATGATGTTTGCGTCTGTATGCACAATTTACGTTACCATACTCTCGTTGCTCACGTTTCACTCTGATTTATTCCGCTACTAAATTGGAGAGGGCGTGATAGTTGGTATCAGAGCCTAGGATGTCCTTATTAGGATATTTTAAGTCTAGGGATGTTCTAGGTGAACCGCCATGACCGTGTCTAAGTCAACCACCATACCTATGTGAGAGATTGGGTAAAGCTTGGGGTTATGCTAGGAGCTGAACTATATGTATAAGCACCCTAAGATTAAGAAGAAAAATTAAAAAGTATTATTACTCGCAGGAACTAGAGGAGATGGCTGGCGAGCATGCACAAATGCACGAATTACAACAGACCGTACATGGGTTAACTCAAACCCTTAACAATGTGATTCAAGAAGGAGCAACAAATGGGGCAGGAGACTTATATGGGAACTTTCAACGAATAAATCCCCTGGTTAATGGAACTCCGGATCCTGACGAAGCTGAAAATTGGGTGAAGGCGATGGAGTGATTCTTTAGAGTTATGCAATGTTCAGACAGGAGAAAGTCCTTCTGGCAACCTTCCAGTTGGACCGCGATGCTAGAGCTTGGTGGAAAGCTGCTAGTTGACAATTACCCAACATCAACATAGAGTGGGATAAATTTTTAGAACTCTTCAACACCAAATATTTTTTCGAGAGGATTCGTGAGAAGAAGGCAAATGAATTCGCCAATTTAAAACAACGAATGATGTCTGTAGCAGAATATGAAGCACAATTTGAAAGACTAGCACAGTATGCACCACATTTGGTGAGTACGGAAAAGATGAAGGCAAAGAGATTTTTAGAAGGGTTGAGACTTGTGTACTGGGAAAAGTTGGCTCCACTAGACATTGAAGTATATTCAGTCATGGTATTAAAAACTCAATTAGTAGAGGACACCATGGAACTTCTTGAAAAGATCCATAAGAAGAAATGCTACTCATTCCAAGGATAATAAAGGAAGAAATATAGTAGATAGCAAGAGAATGAAAGGGGAAGTGAAGCGGAAGGAAGTCTGTGAATTTTGTAAAAAGCCAAGGCATCAGGTTCATAACTGTTGGAAGAGATTGGGCAGGTGCTTGCGATGTGGAAGTCAATAACATTGAGTCATCAATTGTCCAACAAAGAAGAACCAAACTCCACGCCAAAGATGATTACAAGCCCTTGTGGATATAAAACAGGCCAATGAAGGCGGACAAGGTATCATCACTAAACCCTTAGTTAAGTTCATATTATTTCACGATAGCAAAGCCCTAAGTGGGGGAGATGATGGATTGAAATATTTACAATAAATTGGTAGTCGTATCATATCATATGAATTTGGGGACCAAATTCTTTTTAAGTGGGGGAAGATGTAGCAACCCGGAAAATTTAATACTTAAAAATTTGAAATAATAATTTCTTTAAATCGAAATAATAGAAACATACGTACCACTATCGTATGTGCAAGAATACATCGGAAAATTCTTTAAAAATTATAAATCAACCCCAGACATTATTCCTAAGTGTTCTTCTAAGAAATTCAAGCAACGAAAAAATCCGATTGGCCAAGTGTACGTCATGATGTGACTAATTATCTAAATTAGAAAACTAAGTCGGAAAACCGTTAACACGGAAAAAAACGCACCCATAAATTAAACAAACATGTCGGAAGAGACTTCCAGCATCATGAAATGATTACCCATTATCGGAATTGGACCAATGGACCTGTCATGGCCCATGAATAAATTCAAGTAAGAAATGTAATAAAAATTGGTAACTCTATTATTTCCTATTTAAATAGAGAAATCCCATAAGATAAATTCCAAAAATTAATGGGTTTTGTTAAATGGACTCTCTAGAATTTATTGGGCCAAAATAGGGACTTTTAAAAGAAGAATAATAGGAAAATACCCTAAATTCGTAACTTAAATATTGCTTAAATAGAAAAGAGGTATTTAAGTATTAAAATAGCCAATTTAAGATGGAATTGGATTCCTAAACCTACCCTTATAGGTTGGCCACGAATTTAACTCCCATCCTAACCCAAATAGAAAGTCGAAAGCTTGGAAGGAGGTTAAGAAATAGGAAATTCGAAATTTAATGGGGGTTAGAGTCCTATTAGGAAATAACAACCCAACAAGCATAAATACTCTCCTAAATCCCCCATGGCCGGCCCTGGCTCGTTGCCAAGGTTGTTGGACCAGGAGGAGAGGCCAAGGAGGAGGAGATCTCGTAGGGAGAAGACCCTCTCAAGCTCTCTCTCTCGTTCTTCAAGTTCTAGCCCTAGAAGAGGAAAATAACTAATGGTAGGCATGCTCACAAGCAAAACAAAATTAATTTCGTTTGTAGATTTTTCCAGGCATCAAGAACGAAAGCCCTCTTGTTTCATAATTTTCCATCGAGCCTATCTTTTATTCTTAATTTTTGAAGTTCTGCACTCATCATGACCCCGAATCCTCTTCTTAATTCTTGATCTCCATGTGTACTCGATCCCATGCTCTCAAAATTTTACTGGAAATACTGATGATTGTTAGGCTTCTTTTGCCCCTAAAAGCCCTAATTCTCATCCACCATATTGCTCAAATTAAATCGTGATCTCTAGTGTACAGGGTTTCATGTTCTTTGTAAATACACTTCTTTGAACCATGCCCAACCATGTTGGTTTTCAAATTCCTATTTACTACAAGTACTCTTGCATGTCTAGATTAATTTGCAAGTGGTTTCATGATTTTTTGATGGTTTTCCCTGTGTCAAAATAAGACAATTTGGCCGTAAACCCATGCTCTGTCCTTTTCCCGCTCGGACTCAGGCACAAGACCGTAGAACACGACGGCCCGATAGTCGCATTCTCAGGGCCGTCGCGACAGCACCTTTCGTCACGATCTGATCGCGATAGGGTTTGTCGTCGCGATCTGCCTGCCTGAACTGACAAGCCCGTCGCGATCTGTACAAGACCATGTCGCGTTTGTTACCCAGCTAGCAAGCCCAGAGGGGGGGTGAATGGGACTCTTAAAAATTATTTAAGACTGTTCACAAAATAGTTACATAAAACAAACTTTGCAGATTGTTAGTGTTAGTGAATCGAAAGATCAAACACACAAAAGCAATCTCACGACACAGAGAATTATCCTGGTTCGGAGGAGTCCTACGTCCAGTCCCTGAGCAATTTCTCAGGATTTTACTAACAAGGTACAATCCCCCTTAAGGACACTACATCACCCAGCACCCAGCTGGTCTTCTTTCAACGAAGGGAACAACACCCTAGATACCCCACCAGGTCTTCCTTCACAACAGAAGGGAACAACACCCTAAATACCCCACCAGGTCTTCTTCACACCAGAAGGGAACAACACAAGGGAATGTGATCAAGAGATGATGCCCCTAGATCAAGCTTATAGAACATGCTTGATCTGAAGCAAGGACTGAGAAGAAGAGATCTACAATTAAGGATTCTTCTCAGACAAAAGGCTCTCTCATAGATCTGAACTTAGCACAGAGAGCAAGAGCTAAGGCTGATAGGAATTTTGCTTGGCTCTAAGAAAATCTTGTAGAAAGTTTTGGACATTATATCTTGTTGTTCCACAACCCTTGTTGTTTTTATTCTTGACGCTTTCAGAACTTCATATATCATTTTTTTTTAAATTTGAACGTTGAAGTGTCCGTTGTCTCTATGCATAAGTGTACGTTAGACTGCTCGACACTTGGAAGCTTCCAGTCAACAGTCCTTTTTCCTTTCATGCACGCAAAGAGAGAGAGAGAGAGAAGAGATGAGAGAGAGAGAGGATCTTCTGAAATCTTCTTTGGCTTCTATTTTGTCCAACGTTGTATGACGGATACTGTCAGAGATCTGCACATATTTAAAGCTTTGAACAATAGACAGCTAGGCTGTCTCTTGTTGTCAGTCAACGTCAGAATGAATGTTCATCAAATAGTAATGCCATTTTGTTGTTCTAAAAGATGTTTACAGAGAAGACACAATAAGAAGATATTGTTAGCATGCATGCAAAGATACGTACTGTCAAAATAAATGCATGGCTGTCAAACGGATATACGTGAAGACTTTGGCTTTCAACGTTTTCAAGGATTAGTCCGAAAAATCGAATCGTTGTTTTCCATGAAATCGTTATATGCATGACTTATGAAATAGTTATGCAAATGAGTAAACAGATGCATACACAAATCGTTATGAAGTCATAAACAAATCGATGTACAAATCGTTATGACATTGTAAGCAAATCGATGTACAAATCGTTATGATGTTATAAGCAAGTCGATATGCAAATCGTTATGACGTTATAAGCAAATCGATGTACAAATCGTTATGACTTTGTAAGCAAATCGATGTACAAATCGTTATGATGTTATAAGCAAGTCGATATGCAAATCGTTATGATGTATAAGCAAATCGATGTACAAATCGTTATGACTTTGTAAGCAAATCGATGTACAAACGTTATGTCTTTATAAGCAAATCGATGTACAAATTGTTATGTCTTTATAAGCAAATCGATGTACAAATCGTTACGATGACTAAAGAAATTACGAGAGCAAATCGTTATGATGACTTAAAGAAATCGTTACATGAGCAAATCATTACGATGACTAAAGAAATCGTTACGAGAGCAAATCATTACGAGAGCAAATCGTTACGTGAGCAAATCGTTACGATGACTAAAGAAATTGTACGAAAGCAAATCATTGCGAACCACTTAACGAGTTGTTGCGAGGGTAAGTCTTTGCGATTACTTAACAAATCGTTGTGAGGGCAAATCGAAGAAATCGTTATACTGCGCAAACCGATAATAAAAGCACATAGTAAATCTTATGAATATGAAATCGTTATAGCTCTATAGAAATCGTTATGACCTATAATGGAAATTGATGTGTACTTAGAGAATTTTTATGTGAACTGAGCTCTAAATACTTCAGGGTGAGATACTTACAGAATTTGCTTGACTTTCTTGATCCATTTCTTGTACTCAAGACTTGTAGAAAGTATGTTAGATTAAACTTTATATAGTTTTGTTAATCACCAAAATAGATATGTAATTTATTGAATTACATGGAGATAAGCTGATCATCAATCTCCCCCTTTTTGGTGATGACAAACATAGCATTGAACCAAGATATTCTGAAATAACACTTTAGTGATATTGCGAAATCTAACAGATGTGTTTCAGAAGTTGCTATATTTTCTCCCCCTTTTTGGTATTTAAGCAAAAAGATAAGGTATTAGGACAAAGAAAGACAAATAAGAGAGAAAAGACAAATGAGAGAGCCCAAAATGATGTTATTATGCTTGAGAAGGTACAGTGAGATAGAAAGTAGGAAACAGAAGAGAGGCATAGTGAGAAATAGTTTCCCAGGCCTGCTCCTGCTTTTCAAAAAATTGCCTAAAGATCCCAGGTTCAATAGAGTAGGAGGGTCCCATGATGGGAGCCATCCTTCGAAGATGATGTACCAGTTGCTCATCAAGAAGTCGAGCATACTGATCTGAATCAAGGGAGACCTTGAGGAAGGAGACTTCCCAAAGCTGGCACAGGCAAGGAATTATTTTTTTTTTTAATTAAAAGCCTCCCCTGGGTCAGCAGCAAGGAGAGTGCACCTTCTCCCAGCGGGAGAAGATGGACTCACTCCACTCGGCGATCACCAGAGGGGAATTTTATTTAATATGAAAGGATGAAAAAGAACACTGACACCTGAAGAACAACGCCAGAGAGAGGTAAGGAGAATACACCCAAACTCCAAACCAACAGCTTCAAGCGGAGAGCTAGAGAGAAAGATTACAAAGAAGCTATTGACGAAAACTAGGTAAACCCGCCTTGTCAACCAGCAAGGCGCCCCTAGCCTGGGATGGGAGACTGCAAGCATCAAGGAAAACTGAGCTAGAGCGATTTAAAACATGCAAAGTTGGCTAACGCATCAGCAACTTGATTTCCTCTCTAAAGGTATGCAGCATATTCGGTTTGAGAATGTGGATCATGTGAGCGATCCCGCGCCACCAAGGGAAAGACCGCCCAGTGGGGGGACGCCCAGAGGAGATAGCTTTGAGGAGGACCGCCGAATCTGAATAGACAACTAAAATGTGAAGCTTACATCAAATGGAGACAAGCAAGGAATTGATCCATGGAGACTGGATAGAAATTCTGCTTGTGCTTCAAGTCTACCCGCATAGCTACATAGACCTTGTACCTTTAACCTAGGTTTGATAAGGATCATGAACAAGATGAATGGAGTTCATGTCCAAAAAGGTAGCTACTGAAATCTGAGGTTGACCTTCTTGGCTAGGGACTCATTCACATGGGAGAGCTGCTGAGCGGAAAGAGGATAGAGCTTGGCTCAATCTGCAGGAGATAGCCTTTCACATTCTGACAAAGCAGAGGCCAAGAACATCTGCAGTGACATGGCCATGGTGATATTCCCTGAACAGAAACCTGTTGAAGTGCACCAGAGACCCTTTCTGCACTTTAATTTGCCCATGACTCTGGCAAAATGCTCAAAGATAATTGAGCCTACAGAGGAATCCATTATGAGAGAGTGAAGAGGGGGACGAAAGGCGGATTCAGGCAGCTGGAGGGTTGCAAAATATACTTAGACGGCTTCAGTGTGAGCTCCATTAGTCCAAGTGCTTTAATGGCCTCCAAAAACTGAGCCAACTGGATCTCTGGCAAACGGTGAAGATACCGATAATCATGGAAGAGTTTGAACTGCCTGATCATCCTGATCTCCTTTGAATGAAAGGGGCCCAGCTGTCCTTATGATGGATAAGGAACCATTCAGTAAAGGTCAGGGAATGGTCCCTTGGATGGAACCTAGCAGATCTGGCAAGTAGAAATTGTTGTTAGAGAATTTTATTGGTCCGAGCCCATTGCTCTTCAGATTGGGATTCGGCTGCAGAGAAAATCTTGGATTTTAGGGATTTAGAAAGAAAGGTGTAATGCAAAATAGGGTGAGATGGTCGGTGAGATGTATATGAGGAAGATTAAAGATGGAGGCAAAAACAACTTTTCAGAGGAATTCCTGTAGAGAGGTCTATTTTGGTGACCTCTGTTAGAGAAAACCATAAAGGAGGATAAGAAGGATCTGAGGATTTAGAGAAAGAGGAGGGGTGATTTTTCGTTTCTTAGGAATAGGACTAGAGAAGTCTGCCTATGAATATGTTCTCCAACCTTTAGAACAAATTGGTGAATGGCTACCTCAAACTCATCTTTGATGGCCCTAAGATAGGGACCATTAATCTGAGCATCCTTGGAATAATAGTAATTAAGGAGGGAGGAGCAGAAGGATGAAGAAGAGAATGAGAGGTGGAGGAAGGTATGGCAGATGGTCCAGAAGAGGAAGGACCAGAGGAGGAGGAATAAATACTCTCCTAAATCCCCCATGGTCGGCCCTAGCTCATTGCCAAGGGTTGTTGGACTAGGAGGAGAGGCCAAGGAGGAGGAGATCTCGTGGGGAGAAGACTCTCTCATGCTCTCTCTCTCGTTCTTCAAGTTCTAGCCCTAGAAGAGGAAAATGACTAAAGGTAAACATTCTCACAAGCAACACAAAATTAATTTCGTTTGTAGATTGTTCCAGGCATCAGGAACAAAAGCCCTCTTGTTTCATAATTTTCATCGAGCCTATCTTTTGTTCTTAATTTTTGAAGTTCTGCACTCATCATGACCCCAAACCTCTTCTTAATTCTTGATCTCCATGTGTACTCGATCCCATGATCTCAAAATTTTACTGGGAATACTGATGATTGTTAGGCTTCTTTTGCCCCTGAAAGCCTAATTCTCATCGACCATATTGCTTGAATTAAATCATTGATCTCTACTGTACAAAGTTTCATGTTCTTCATAAATACACTTGTTTGAACCATGCCAAAACAATGTTGGTTTCAAATTCCTATTTACTACAAGTACTCTCGCATGTCTAGATTAATTTGCAAGTGGTTTCATGATTTTCATCGACGGTACAATTAGTTTTGATTTTCTAAACATCCTTATGTTAAAACAAGGCAATTTGGCCCGCAAACTCATGCTCTGTCCTTTTCCCGCTCGGACTTAGGTACAGGACCTGAGAACGCGACGGCCCGATAGGTCGCCATTCTTAGGGCCATCGTGACAGCACCTTCCATCGTGATCTGATCGTGACAGGGTCTGTCGTCGCGATCTGCCTGCTTGAACTGAAGCCCGTCGCGATCTGTACAAGGCCATGTCGCGTTCTCAGTTGACCCCGTCGCGACCCTTACTAGGGTACGTCACGATCTGGGACTTTTGCATGAAAAACCATAATTTGTGATGCTTGACCCACTACAGTGCTTGTACCCTCTATTAACAATCATACACGTAGTAAATATACTTGTCATAAATTGAACATTTATGTGTGTTTAAAATACATACACATGACCACTTTTATCTACAAATTTCTCTTACACTTGCATTCACTTTGAACCATCCATAATGGCTTAACTTGGCATGAAATTATCTCATAATACATCTCGTAATTTATGTCAATTATATATTTAAATTTGCCCTATTTTAAATGAACTTGTCTACAATTCTCCGATGTTTTGGGAGTACCGTTATCGACACTCCACTGTTCTAGAATTCCTCTAGAACGTCGGGAACTTGTTTCTATCTACACATTTTCTCTTGACTTGGACGAAACTCCGTCAGATACCTTCTGCAAGACTAGTGAATCCTTGTTCAAGGCCTCCGTAAGACTCCTCTGTCCATGGGTTCCCACATGGTCGACGAGCTGGTTGTACCCTAACACCTATGACACCTCTAGGGATCAGCAAGATCCAAACGGCCTTAGTTGCTCTCGCTCCTATCTTGAATCATGCCGGACCTCTGGACCTATGCATAACATGGCCAGCGGAAGGGTTGTGAGTTCCACCTGACTGCCAACACCGTACGCGTGTTGTGCAACTGTTACTATCGCTCGTTGCTCGACGTTTCATGTGCAATGACCATAAGATCTCATCTATATTTACTCGCTCATCTATTCATGTTCACTCTACTATCTCGTCTATTCATCTAGTACTCTCTTGGTACCCTTTGAGCTATGTGGCTCCTACTGTTTTGTACTGTTCATGACTGTCTAGCGCTAAAATGGGTCTTGTGACTCTACTGACTTGAATGCATAATGTTGAGGGCACGGAGAGTGTCCGAGGGGTTCCAATCTAGTTCTGGGGGAGGAGAGCCACCCGAAAATACCTGCAGGGGCTATTGACGGTGTCTGCATTTGCATCGGTTCTGACTGACTGTTCTGAATTAGCTAGACATCTGACTGTTATACTGTTACTGTTAGTCTGTTAGTTCAGACGTACTGCATTGTTACTATACTGCCACTGACTGTTACTGAACGGCTATTGTCCTGTTATTCAGCGAATACTGTCGTACTCTCTTCATGCTCACTTGATACTTGCTATCTTGAGTTATTGCGTTCTATCTGACTTAGTCGCATTCAAAGTACTATATTCTCTCTCGGCTATCTACGGATAACCAAAGTGCCATTACTATTTCGATGACGAAAGTTAATCAAAAGTGCTATACTATCTTGATGGATGAAAATCAATCAAAGTGCAATTTACTCTTACATGACCATATACTATCTCTCTCCCTGCTATACATGTTGCTTGCTATTCTTGACCATGACGTTACTTGCTAATGTTGTTATCGATTCTATCATGACCTGACTTATTCATCGTTCTATACTTGATTCATCTGCTATTTGAACCATGTTACTTGTGCTATTACTTTCTCGACTTTACATGACTCGCTATATCATTAGTTACTCTACCATTTAAAGCATTAAACACTTAAAGCCTGCTTGACTATTGAGATTTAAGTTCTACTAGGCGTTATCGCTCACCTTCGTTATTTGTTATTGTGTCTTAGGTAAGTCAGACAATGATGTCACACACGCCAATTGGACGGGACCAGAGTGATGAGCGACCTGGAGTCAGTTGATGAACTTGCCCTAGTACTATGGAGTCTAATAGTTATTGCTTTAGATTTCTTTTCAATGTAATGATGTCATTGAGCCCTATGTATTGGCTCCGAATTAGTGGTTGTAATAGTCTTGTGATTTATAATGAAATCAAGAGTTATTCCAATTATTTCATTAGATGCTATGATGTTTGCGTCTGTATGCACAATTTACGTTACCATACTCTCGTTGCTCACGTTTCACTCTGATTTATTCCGCTACTAAATTGGAGAGGCGTGATAGTTGGTATCAGAGCCTAGGATGTCCTTATTAGGATATTTTAAGTCTAGGGATGTTCTAGGTGAACCGCCATGACCGTGTCTAAGTCAACCACCATACCTATGTGAGAGATTGGGTAAAGCTTGGGGTTATGCTAGGAGCTGAACTATATGTATAAGCACCCTAAGATTAAGAAGAAAAATTAAAAGTATTATTACTCGCAGGAACTAGAGGAGATGGCTGGCGAGCATGCACAAATGCACGAATTACAACAGACCGTACATGGGTTAACTCAAACCCTTAACAATGTGATCAAGAAGGAGCAACAAATGGGGCAGGAGACTTATATGGGAACTTTCAACGAATAAATCCCCTTGGTTAAATGGAACTCCGGATCCTGACGAAGCTGAAAATTGGGTGAAGGCGATGGAGTGATTCTTTAGAGTTATGCAATGTTCAGACAGGAGAAAGTCCTTCTGGCAACCTTCCAGTTGGACCGCGATGCTAGAGCTTGGTGGAAAGCTGCTAGTTGACAATTACCCAACATCAACATAGAGTGGGATAAATTTTTAGAACTCTTCAACACCAAATATTTTTCGAGAGGATTCGTGAGAAGAAGGCAAATGAATTCGCCAATTTAAAACAACGAATGATGTCTGTAGCAGAATATGAAGCACAATTTGAAAGACTAGCACAGTATGCACCACATTTGGTGAGTACGGAAAAGATGAAGGCAAAGAGATTTTTAGAAGGGTTGAGACTTGTGTACTGGGAAAAGTTGGCTCCACTAGACATTGAAGTATATTCAGTCATGGTATTAAAAACTCAATTAGTAGAGGACACCATGGAACTTCTTGAAAAGATCCATAAGAAGAAATGCTACTCATTCCAAGGATAATAAAGGAAGAAATAGTAGATAGCAAGAGAATGAAAGGGGAAGTGAAGCGGAAGGAAGTCTGTGAATTTTGTATAAAGCCAAGGCATCAGGTTGATAACTGTTGGAAGAGATTGGGCAGGTGCTTGCGATGTGGAAGTCAATAACATTGAGTCATCAATTGTCCAACAAAGAAGAACCAAACTCCACTCCAAAGATGATTACAAGCCCTTGTGGATATAAAACAGGCCAATGAAGGCGGACAAGGTATCATCACTAAACCCTTAGTTAAGTTCATATTATTTTCACGATAGCAAAGCCCTAAGTGGGGGAGATGATGGATTGAAATATTTACAATAAATTGGTAGTCGTATCATATCATATGAATTTGGGGACCAAATTCTTTTTAAGTGGGGGAAGATGTAGCAACCCGGAAAATTTAATACTTAAAAATTTGAAATAATAATTTCTTTAAATCGAAATAATAGAAACATACGTACCACTATCGTATGTGCAAGAATACATCGGAAAATTCTTTAAAAATTATAAATCAACCCCAGACATTATTCCTAAGTGTTCTTCTAAGAAATTCAAGCAACGAAAAATCCGATTGGCCAAGTGTACGTCATGATGTGACTAATTATCTAAATTAGAAAACTAAGTCGGAAAACCGTTAACACGGAAAAATAACGCACCCATAAATTAAACAAACATGTCGGAGAGACTTCCAGCATCATGAAATGATTACCCATTATCGGAATTGGACCAATGGACCTGTCATGGCCCATGAATAAATTCAAGTAAGAAATGTAATAAAAATTGGTAACTCTATTATTTCCTATTTAAAATAGAGAAATCCCATAAGATAAATTCCAAAAATTAATGGGTTTTGTTAAATGGACTCTCTAGAATTTATTGGGCCAAAATAGGGACTTTTAAAAGAAGAATAATAGGAAAATACCCTAAATTCGTAACTTAAATATTGCTTAAACAGAAAAGAGGTATTTAAGTATTAAAATAGCCAATTTAAGATAGAATTGGATTCCTAAACCTACCCTTATAGGTTGGCCACGAATTTAACTCCCATCCTAACCCAAATAGAAAGTCGAAAGCTTGGAAGGAGGTTAAGAAATAGGAAATTCGAAATTTAATGGGGGTTAGAGTCCTATTAGGAAATAACAACCCAACAAGCATAAATACTCTCCTAAATCCCCATGGCCGGCCCTGGCTCGTTGCCAAGGGTTGTTGGACCAGGAGGAGAGGCCAAGGAGGAGGAGATCTCGTAGGGAGAAGACCCTCTCAAGCTCTCTCTCTCGTTCTTCAAGTTCTAGCCCTAGAAGAGGAAAATAACTAATGGTAGGCATGCTCACAAGCAAAACAAAATTAATTTCGTTTGTAGATTGTTCCAGGCATCAAGAACGAAAGCCCTCTTGTTTCATAATTTTCCATCGAGCCTATCTTTTATTCTTAATTTTTGAAGTTCTGCACTCATCATGACCCCGAATCCTCTTCTTAATTCTTGATCTCCATGTGTACTCGATCCCATGCTCTCAAAATTTTACTGGAAATACTGATGATTGTTAGGCTTCTTTTGCCCCTAAAAGCCCTAATTCTCATCCACCATATTGCTCAAATTAAATCGTTGATCTCTAGTGTACAGGGTTTCATGTTCTTTGTAAATACACTTCTTTGAACCATGCCCAAACCATGTTGGTTTTCAAATTCCTATTTACTACAAGTACTCTTGCATGTCTAGATTAATTGCAAGTGGTTTCATGATTTTTCATTGATGGTACAATTAGTTATGATTTTTTGAATGTCCCTGTGTCAAAATAAGACAATTTGGCCTGTAAACCCATGCTCTGTCCTTTTCCCGCTCGGACTCAGGCACAAGACCGTAGAACACGACGGCCCGATAGGTCGCATTCTCAGGGCCGTCGCGACAGCACCTTTCGTCACGATCTGATCGCGATAGGGTTTGTCGTCGCGATCTGCCTGCCTGAACTGACAAGCCCGTCGCGATCTGTACAAGACCATGTCGCGTTTGTTACCCAGCTAGCAAGCCCAGAGGGGGGGTGAATGGGACTCTTAAAAATTATTTAAGACTCAAAACCTGTTCACAAAATAGTTACATAAAACAAACTTTGCAGATTGTTAGTGTTAGTGAATCGAAAGATCAAACACACAAAAGCAATCTCACGACACAGAGAATTATCCTGGTTCAGATCTCCTCTCCTTAGGAGTCCTACGTCCAGTCCCTGAGCAATTTCTCATGATTTTACTAACAAGGGTACAATCCCCCTTAAGGACACTACATCACCCAGCACCCCAGCTGGTCTTCCTTCAACCGAAGGGAACAACACCCTGGATACCCCACCAGGTCTTCCTTCACAACAGAAGGGAACAACACCCTAGATACCCCACCAGGTCTTCCTTCACACCAGAAGGGAACAACACAAGGGAATGTGATCAAGAGATGATGCCCCTAGATCAAGCTTATAGAACACTGCTTGATCTGAAGCAAGGACTGAGAAGAAGAGATCTACAATTAAGGATTCTTCTCAGACAAAAGGCTCTCTCATAGATCTGAACTTAGCACAGAGAGCAAGAGCTAAGGCTGATAGGAATTTTTGCTTGGTTCTAAGAAAATCTTGCAGAAAGTTTTGGACATTATATCTTGTTGTTCCACAACCCTTGTTGTTTTTTATTCTTGACGCTTCAAGAACTTCATATATCATTTTTTTTGAAATTTGAACGTTGAAGTGTCCGTTGTCTCTATGCATAAGTGTACGTTAGACTGCTCGACACTTGGAAGCTTCCAGTCAACAGTCCTTTTTCCTTTCATGCACGCAAAGAGAGAGAGAGAGAGAGAGAGAGAGAGAGAGAGAGAGAGAGAGAGAGAGATCTTCTGAAATCTTCTTTGGCTTCTATTTTGTCCAACGTTGTATGACGGATACTGTCAGAGATCTGCACATATTTAAAGCTTTGAACAATAGACAACTAGGCTGTCTCTTGTTGTCAGTCAACGTTAGAATGAATGTTCATCAAAATAGTAATGCCATTTTGTTGTTCTAAAAGATGTTTACAGAGAAGACACAATAATGGAAGATATTGTTAGCATGCATGCAAAGATACGTACTGTCAAAATAAATGCATGGCTGTCAAACGGATATACGTGAAGACTTTGGCTTTTCAACGTTTTCAAGGATTAGTCCGAAAATCGAATCGTTGTTTTCCATGAAATCGTTATATGCATGACTTATGAAATCGTTATGCAAATGAGTAAACAGATGCATACACAAATCGTTATGAAGTCATAAACAAATCGATGTACAAATCGTTATGACGTTGTAAGCAAATCGATGTACAAATCGTTATGATGTTATAAGCAAGTCGATATGCAAATCGTTATGACGTTATAAGAAAATCGATGTACAAATCGTTATGACTTTGTAAGCAAATCGATGTACAAATCGTTATGATGTTATAAGCAAGTCGATATGCAAATCGTTATGACGTTATAAGCAAATCGATGTACAAATCGTTATGACTTTGTAAGCAAATCGATGTACAAATCGTTATGTCTTTATAAGCAAATCGATGTACAAATCGTTATGTCTTTATAAGCAAATCGATGTACAAATCGTTACGATGACTAAAGAAATCGTTACGAGAGCAAATCGTTATGATGACTTAAAGAAATCGTTACATGAGCAAATCATTACGATGACTAAAGAAATCGTTACGAGAGCAAATCATTACGAGAGCAAATCGTTACGTGAGCAAATCGTTACGATGACTAAAGAAATTGTTACGAAAGCAAATCGTTGCGAACCACTTAACGAGTTGTTGCGAGGGTAAGTCTTTGCGATTACTTAACAAATCGTTGTGAGGGCAAATCGAAGAAATCGTTATACTGCCCAAACCGATAAAAGCACATAGTAAATCCTTATGAATATGAAATCGTTATAGCTCTATAGAAATCGTTATGACCTATAATGGAAATTGATGTGTACTTAGAGAATTTTTATGTGAACTGAGCTCTAAATACTTCAGGGTGAGATACTTACAGAATTTGCTTGACTTTTCTTGATCCATTTTCTGTACTCAAGACTTGTAGAAAATATGTTAGATTAAACTTTATATAGTTTTGTTAATCACCAAAATAGATATGTAATTTATTTGAATTACATGGAGATAAGCTGATCATCAATCTCCCCCTTTTTGGTGATGACAAAACATAGCATTGAACCAAGATATTCTGAAATAACACTTTAGTGATATTGCGAAATCCTAACAGATGTGTTTCAGAAGTTGCTATATTTTCTCCCCCTTTTTGGTATTTAAGCAAAAAGATAAGGTATTAGGACAAAGAAAGACAAATAAGAGAGAAAAGACAAATGAGAGAGCCCAAAATGATGTTATTATGCTTGAGAAGGTACAGTGAGATAGAAAGCAGGAAACAGAAGAGAGGCATAGTGAGAAATAGTTTCCCAGGCCTGCTCCTGCTTTTCAAAAAATTGCCTAAAGATCCCAGGTTCAATAGAGTAGGAGGGTCCCATGATGGGAGCCATCCTTCGAAGATGATGTACCAGTTGCTCATCAAGAAGTCGAGCATACTGATCTGAATCAAGGGAGACCTTGAGGAAGGAGACTTTCCCAAAGCTGGCACAGGCAAGGAATTTTTTTTTTTTTAATTAAAAGCCTCCCCTGGGTCAGCAGCAAGGAGAGTGCACCTTTTACCAGTGGGAGAAGATGGACTCACTCCACTCGGCGATCACCAGAGGGGAATTTTATTTCAATATGAAAGGATGAAAAAAGAACACCCGACACCTGAAGAACAACTGCCGGAAAGAGGTAAGGAGAATACACCCAAACTCCAAACCAACAGCTTCAAGCGGAGAGCTAGAGAAAGATTACAAAGAAGCTATTGACGAAAACTAGGTAAACCCGCCTTGTCAACCAGCAAGGCGCCCCTAGCCTGGGATGGGAGACTGCAAGCATCAAGGAAAACTGAGCTAGAGCGATTAAAACATGCAAAGTTGGCTAACGCATCAGCAACTTGATTTCCTTCTCTAAAGGTATGCAGCATATTCGGTTTGAGAATGTGGATCATGTGAGCGATCCCCCGCCACCAAGGGAAGACCGCCCAGTGGGGGGGACGCCCAGAGGAGATAGCTTTGAGGAGGACCGCCGAATCTGAATAGACAACTGAAATGTGAAGCTTACATCAAATGGAGACAGGCAAGGAATTGATCCATGGAGACTGGATAGAAATTCTGCTTGTGCTTCAAGTCTACCCGCATAGCTACATAGACCTTGTACCTTTCAACCTAGGTTTGATAAGGATCATGAACAAGATGAATGGAGTTCATGTCCAAAAGGTAGCTACTGAAATCTGAGGTTGACCTTCCTTGGCTAGGGACTCATTCACATGGGAGAGCTGCTGAGCGGAAAGAGGATAGAGCTTGGCTCAATCTGCAGGAGATAGCCTTTCACATTCTGACAAAGCAGAGGCAAGAACATCTGCAGTGACATGGCCCTGGTGATATTCCCTGAACAGAAACCTGTTGAAGTGCACCAGATACCCTTTCTGCACTTTAATTCTGCCCATGACTCTGGCAAAATGCTCAAAGATAATTGAGCCTACAGAGGAATCCATTATGAGAGAGTGAAGATGGGGACGAAAGGCGGATTCAGGCAGCTGGAGGGTTGCAAAATATACTTAGACGGCTTCAGTGTGAGCTCCACCTAGTCCAAGTGCTTTAATGGCCTCCAAAAACTGAGCCAACTGGATCTCTGGCAAACGGTGAAGATACCGATAATCATGGAAGAGTTTGAACTGCCTGATCATCCTGATCTCCTTTTGAATGAAAGGGGCCCAGCTGTCCTTATGATGGATAAGGAACCATTCAGTAAAGGTCAGGGAATGGTCCCTTGGAGGGAACCTAGCAGATCTGGCAAGTAGAAATTTGTTGTAGAGAATTTTATTGGTCCGAGCCCATTGCTCTTCAGATTGGGATTCGGCTGTAGAGAAAATCTTGGATTTTAGGGATTTAGAAAGAAAGGTGTAATGCAAAATAGTGGTGAGATGGTCGGTGAGATGTAGATGAGGAAGATTAAAGATGGAGGCAAAAACAACTTTTTAGAGGAATTCCCTGTAGAGAGGTCTATTTTTGGTGACCTCTGTTAGAGAAAACCATAAAGGAGGATAAGAAGGATCTGAGGATTTAGAGAAAGAGGAGGTGATTTTTCGTTTCTTAGGAATAGGACTAGAGAAGTCTGTCCTATGAATATGTTCTCCAACCTTTAGAACAAATTGGTGAATGGCTACCTCAAACTCATCTTTGATGGCCCTAAGATAGGGACCATTAATCTGAGCATCCTTCAGAATAATAGTAATTAAGGAGGGAGGAGCAGAAGGATGAAGAAGAGAATGAGAGGTGGAGGAAGGTATGGCAGATGGTCCAGAAGAGGAAGGACCAGAGGAGGAGGAGGCTCCAGCTGATGATGAGGCTGGAGGGTCCTCAAAAAGAGGAGGAGGTGGAGGAATGTGTATGGAAGAGATAGGAGATGTAGTGGATGGTGAAGGAAATGGGGCTAGAGAGGAGATGACTCTGGGTTGAGGGTGTTTGAAAGGTTGAGGAGCAGGAGGTGCTGTGGAGGATGAGGGTGGTGAAGAAGGGGCTGGTGTCTGAAAAAGAGAGGGAGCTGGGGGCTCAGAAGCAATAGCTTTCTCTTTGACTTGGACTGGCTCAAATTTAGTCACCATTGGCCCGGTTGGCCCTGAAACATCCTCAACTTGCCCTATTGGCCCTTGCAAATCCTCAACTGGCCCTGTTGGCCCTTGCAAATCCTCAACTGGCCCTGTTGGCCCTGATTCTTCTGTAGGTAGAGACCCTGATGGTCTAGGGACTTCTCCTTCAGTTCCCTCAGAAGGGTGAGCTGCAGGTGGTGGAGAAGCATGAGGTGCTGATGATCTTACCTCCATTAAGATATCTGATAGTAGAGACTTCATGCTTCCCATTTCTTTGTTGAACCACCGGATTGCATTCTTTACTTGTGACAACTCCTTTGCAGCTGAGGCTTGGCTCATAAAGAGAGAGTTGACATCTGCTTGGACTGAACAAAGAATTTCACCTTAGGCATCCAGTCTTTCTATCACATGCTTCAAATTGATAACTATTTTCTATTTCTGAACCCTCTGATGTGGAGAATCCGCAAGGAGAGGAATATCTGATACGACTTCTTTTCCTTTCTCCCTTGCTTTGTCCATAGGATCCTGCTCTTCTGATTTGGAAGAACTTGCAGTTTCTCCTTCTCTAAACTGATCTTCTGGGGAATTTTAGTTTTCTCCCCCTAAGTCTAACTGCCCTTGCTACCTAAAATCTCCCCATCAACAGGGGCATCTCCCATGGGTGCATCCATATGCACATCTGCTGCTTGATTCTCTTGGATAGGTGGATCTTCCATCTGAACAATATTGTGACCAGATGCCACATCTGCATTTCCTTTATCTTGCTTTCCCTTAGCAGGAGCATCTTCCACTTGATCAATTACAACATTGATTTCTTGCTCCCCCTGAATGGAAGCTTCCTCCATTTCCACTTCAGTGTGGCCTGAGGCCACAACTTCTGCAATGGGAACCTTACTTGCTACTGGATCCCTCAAGGAGTTATGGATGGATTCTAGTACATCTCTGAGTACTGAGCCTATTCGAGAAGAGGGAGGAGGATCCTCTGAACTGCATCCTACATGCACAATGTCCTCAGGAGGAATATCCTCGATCCTGCTGCTTGATACTGCTATTGCTGGCTCTTCTTGAACTTCGACTGATGTTGTTGCTGCTGGTTCTACTGCTTGGACTTCTTGGGCTTCACCAATGTTGGCTTCACCCTCAGCCACTGAGGTCTTCGTCCAAATCCCATTGACAACTGAAAAACCACTTTTCCTTAAATTTCTGGACTGGATTGCTTGGCCCATCTTCTCAGACACATCTCCTACTGTACTTATACCATAGTGCTGAAAAATCTTTGTCAGGAGATGGGCATAAGGTAAAGACACATTCAGCTTGCTCTTTGTGTCCCATACCTGAGTGCTTGCAAACTTCATCCTCTCAATCATGAGTTCTGCCGTGTTGATTTCTTGGTTCTTGATGGCCCAGAATGTTAAATCTGAATCAGCCCTAGTGCAGGTGGAAAAAGTGGCACTTCTGGGAACCACAATCTGACAAACTACAAAGTGTAGGATGCGATTGAATGCATTCAATTGGTTTACATCAACCTTCTCATCTTTCAGTCTGAACTCGGGACCAACTATCCCCAAACCCTTTTCTTGGACATTCACAGTGTGAACTCCACTGTGTCCGGAGGTACCCACACCAAAGATAGATGCTAATAGGTCATGAGTGACCCTAATCAGGGTTCCCTTGACCATGGAAGTCAGGGTCCCGTCTTCCTCTGTCTTCAGACATACATAGAAAGCTTTCACAAGGTCCGGAAAACTTACTTCAGAGACAGTAG
This sequence comes from Colocasia esculenta, assembly GCA_014218235.1. NCBI lineage: Eukaryota > Viridiplantae > Streptophyta > Magnoliopsida > Alismatales > Araceae > Colocasia > Colocasia esculenta. The sequence goes on along the minus strand of CM024763.1, from coordinate 71,717,858 downwards.
CCATCTTCGTCCACTTCAATCTGTCCAAAGCTTCGACGATGCTCCCCATTCTATTCTTCTGCAAATCTGCCACATCCACTGCTTTGTGACCGCATAGCTTGATGTTTACGGTCGCAAACCTTACTTGCTACTCGGCGGTGAGAAATTCGGCTCTGTAGCCCCAAGCACTGCTAGAAACACCAAAGGAGGCCATGGATTCTAACGGAGAAAGTTTCTGGAGGACTGGAAGGAGAATTGGAGCAGAAGCCCTCAAGAAAGTTTCGGCGGGAAGAGGTTGGAAGCTTGAAATCCTAGAAAGTCGATGTCGGAGTCGATAGGGTATCACCTCAGGCAGAAGGAAGACGACGATGAAGAGATGTGAATCGTTGCCGCATAGATTTCGGGAATATTAAAAGAATAACTTTTCAAATTTTGGGGCACCATGATGGCGGAAAACGACAAAACTAACTGGATCGACAGGAATAAATTCTTATAAAATAACGAACCGTCATGACAAAAATTAAAAGGATTGGAATTTTGCTCAAATTTTTGGGAGGGAAAAATAATTCAAATTCTAAAAATTAATATTTCAGTTTTAAACAGATACATCTTTCATAATTTACACATGCCTAATTCCCTTCTAAGAGAAGTAAATCTCTCTTCAGGTAAGGCCTTTGTGAAGATGTCCGCTAACTGATTGTTTGTATCGATAAATGAAATATCTATGTTCCCATTTACTACATGATCACGAATAAAATGATATCTAACCTCAATGTGTTTAGTCCTTGAGTTCTGTACTGGATTCTTGGTCAAATTTATAGCACTGGTATTGTCACATAATAGTGGAATCATCTTGATATGTAGCCCATAATCCTCAAGTTGTTGCTTGATCTATAGGAGTTGTGTACAGCAACTTCCAGCAGCCACGTATTCAGCTTCAGATGTTGACAATGCTACTGAATTTTGTTTCTTGTAGGACCATGATATCAAACATCCTGCAAGGAATTGACAACAACTACTGGTGCTTTTTCTATCTATTTTGCATCCTGCGTAGTCAGCATCAGAGTATCCTACTAAGTTGATTTCACATGATTTTGGATACCAAAGACCTAAGTCATGAGTTCTAGCTAAATATCTAAAAATTCTTTTTACTGAAATTAGATGAGATTCTCTAGGATCTGCCTAATACCTAGCACACATGCATACACTAAATAAAATATCAGGTCTACTCGCAGTTAAGTATAGTAAGGATCCTATCATACCTCTGTAGATTTTTTGATCTACATTCTTACCATCTTTATCACTGTCCATTCTTATTGATGTGCTCATAGGTGTTGATAGTGGCTTGGCATTACCAAATCCGAACTTCTTTAAGAGATCCTTGATGTACTTAGCTTGGCAGATGTGAGTCCCTTCCTTTCCTTGTTTGATTTGCAATCCAAGGAAGTAGTTGAGCTCTCCCATCATGCTCATCTCGAACTCTCCCTGCATAAGCTTCTCAGTGTACTTGCAAAGAGATTCATTTGTGGAACCAAATTATATGTCATCAACATAAATTTGAACAAGCAATATATGTTTGACCTTGGACTTGATAAATAGTGTACTATCTACTTGACCTCTAATGAAACCATGGTCTAATAGAAATGAGCTAAGCCTTTCATACCAGGCTCTAGGTGCTTGTCTTAAACCATATAGTGCTTTGTGTAGTTTAAAAACATGATTCGGAAATTCAGTGTCATCAAAGCATGGAGGTTGTTCTACATAGACTTCCTCCTTAATAAAACCATTTAGAAATGCAGACTTTACATCCATTTGAAATAATTTCACATCTAGTGCAGATGCATATGCAAGTAAAATTCTAATAGCCTTAAGTCTAGCTACAGGTGCATAGGTTTCATCGAAATCTATGCCTTCCTCTTGGGAATAGCCTTGAGCTACCAATCTGGCCTTGTTTCTTATGATCACACCAGCTTCATCCAATTTATTTCTGAACACCCATTTTGTGCCAATCACTGGATGATCTGATGGTCTAGGAACAAGTGACCACACCTGGTTTCTCTTGAACTGATTCAGTTCATCTTGCATGGCTAAAATCCAAGATTCATCAGTGATGGCTTCATTGACTGTCCTAGGCTCTATTTGAGAAACAAGAGCTAAATAATCACATGGAATTATGTTACCTCTTGTTCTTACCCCTACAGATAGATCACCAATGATGTTTTCAGGAGGGTGATCTCTCTTGTATCTCCATTCCTTTGGAAGATTTTCATGTCGTATATCCTTTTGTTGCAGGTCTTCCAGAGGTGGATCTTCCTTGTCCTCAATTGATGAGTTCTTTAGTTTCTTGGACAATTCATCAGCATCATCATTATCACTATCTTCTTCCTTTCTCAAGGAAGGGTTAGTTTCATCAAAGATAACATGTACTGACTGCTCAATTAATAAAGTGCGCTTATTAAACACTCTATAACCTTTGGGTTTAGAAGCATACCTCATGAAGATGCCTTCATCTGATTTGGCATCTAACTTACCAATGTCTCTTTTGTCGTTGTTGTGGATGAAGCATGGACATCCGAATGTCTTGAAGTGACTGATCTTGGGCTTCTTTCCCTTGAACAATTCATACACAGTCTTCTTCAAGATAGGCCTGATCATTACTCTATTGATGATGTAGCTTGCTGTGTTGATTGCTTCAGCCCAAAAATATCTTGGCATATCATATTCTGACAACATTGTTCTTTCCATGTCCAATAAAGTCCTATTCTTTCTCTTAGCAACTCCATTCTGTTGTGGTCCTTGGTGCTGAGAAATTGTGCTCAATTCCTTGGTCATCACAGAATTTTGCGAATTTATCATTTTGGAATTCTCCTCCATGATCTGACCAGATTCCAATGATGTTGAACTTCTTATCTTTCTGAACCTTTTTGCTGAAGCTTACAAAGTTATCAAATGTATCATCTTTGTGTTCTAGAAAGGATGCCCATGTGAATCTTGAGTAGTCATCTACTATAACAAATCCAAAATTCTTTCCTCCATGACTTGTGGTCCTCATTGGCCCAAATAAATCCATATGAAGGAGTTCTAAGGGTTTGGAGGTTGTTACCACAGTCTTTGACTTGAAGGATGACTTAGTGTGCTTTCCTTTTGCACATGGTCCACAGACACCGTCCATTTTTCTGCTGACCTTTGGCAAACCTTCCACCAGGTTTCTCTTGATCAGCATTATCATGCCATCTAGACTGCAGTGGCCCAATCTTCTATGCCACAACTCAGTTGACTACTCTTTGCTGGCTGCTAAACAAATGTCTTGATCTTTCAGTTGTTCAAGGTAAAGTACGTACAGATTCTTCTCTCTGTTGGCTTCAAAAATCACTTCTCCATCCTTCATAATACTGCATTTGGATTCTTGAAATCTGATCTGATGTCCTTTGTCGCATAACTGGCTAATGCTGATAAGGTTGTGCTTCAGGCCTTTTACACATAACATCTTCAATTATTGTCTTGCCTTTGCTACTCACTGATCCACTGCCTATCACCGTCCCTTTTCCATTATCTCCATAGGTGACTGTGCCTTCTTCAGCTTCTAAATGGATAAACAACCTTTTGTTTCCTGACATATGCCTTGAGCATCCACTGTCCAAGTACCACTTGGATGCCTGAGGTTTTTCCTGAAATGAAAACATCAAGTTTTAGGTACCCAAGTTCTTTTGGGTCCTAGTTGGTTAGTGTCATCATTTTTTCTTTTGATTATCCATCTTTTATGTTTAGTTGGACATGTTATTTTACTGTGACCTAGCTTGTTGCAGTGACTACCGCATGTTGTTTTAGTTACTTTTTTATATGGAGTATATTTAAAGTTTGATTTATATGCTATATCTTCTTCAGGCACGAATTTTGGAGTTGGATATATTTTAGGGTATAATGTTGTATCTTCATTATCTGGTGGAATGTATCCTAATCCATTCTTCCTTTTACCTGATCTTCTGGCTCCTCTCATTATTAAAGAATTTTTACCATTAGTAAATTTTTCTAACGTACTTGATAGTTTATCATTTTCTTCTGTTAGTCTTTTGATTTCATTTTTAGTTGGTCTGAACTTTCTTGTTTTTCTAGTTTTGTTATTTGATTATTTTTATCTTTTAGATCTTCACACAGCAAGTCATTTCTTTTGTTAAGTTCACTAACTTGCTTCTCTAGTTGTTCATTTTCTGATTTTAAATCTGAATTGGTATTTTCTAGACATGCAACATTTTTCTTACTAGCTTTTAGTAATTTAGATACTTCTCTATATTTACCATACAGTTCATTAAATGCATCTTCTATGTTATCTGAATCAGAATCATTACAGGAATCAAAGGATGAGTCAGAGGTTACCTTTTCTGTGATGTCTGCCATGAAGGCTAGATTAGCCTTTTCTTCTTCCTCACTGTTTGAGCTTGACTCGCTATCCGAGTCATTGCTGTTGTCCCAAGCTGCTGCCATGGCTTTCTTCTTATATCTTATGAACTTTCTTGAGCTGTCCTTCTTTCTGAATTCATATTTCTTGAGCTTTGGACACTGCCTTGATGTGTCCTGGCTTCTTGCACTCATAACAAATTGGTTCATTTTTCTTTATGTCCTTTGCTTCAGGTTTCTTGAAATCCTTTCCCTTTTTGAAGTATCATCTGCCAGATTGATACTTCTTTTTCTTTGCCAATATCCGTTGTAGTCTTATAGACAACATTGCTTCTTCATCTTCACTGTCTTCACTACTGGCTTCATCTTCTGATTGTTCCTCAGAGCTGCCTCCTGCTGCTTTGAGGGCATTTGTATGCTTCTTTCTAGTGGATGATTATCCTAATCTTTCCATGTTTATTATGGGCCATGAGGGACCCAATGAGCTTTTCCAATGACATTCTTTTCAAGTCATTAGCTTCTTCTATAGCTGTTACCTTGGAGTCTAAGAAGATGGTAGGGATCTAAGAATTTTCCTTACCATGTCTCCCATCTCATATCTTTTTACTAATCCTGCTAATCCATTGGTGATGTCTGTAAATCTGCTGAACATTTGGGTTATAGATTCTCCTGGCTGCATCTGGAACCTTTCATATTGTGTCACCAGAATGTATATCCTGGTTTCCTTGACTTTGTCGGTGCCTTCATAAGTGATCCTGAGCTTTTCCCACATTTTCATGGCAAATTTGCAGGCAGATACACGGTTGAATTCCTTTTTACTGAGGGCACAACAAAAAATGCTTTTGGCTTTGCAGTTGAGAGAAATCTTCTTTCTATCATCTTCTATCCATTTGTCCTTTTCGTTGGTGACTAGAAGATCTCCTTCTTCTACTATTGACCAGATCTGAAAATCAAATCCTTGCAAGAAGTATTCCATCCTGGTCTTCCAGTAGGTGTAATCTTCTCCGTCGAATAGCAGTGGCCTGTTGACTGACTGGCCTTTGGAGTGACCTTGGGCTGCCATTTGATCTTTTCTCTTCCGATCGTCGGATCTTCTTCTTTGTCGAAGAGACTAGCTCTGATACCACTTGTTGCCCAGCTAGCAAGCCCAGAGGGGGGGTGAATGAGATTCTTAAAAATTATTTAAGACTCAAAACCTATTCACAAAACAGTTACACAAAACAAACTTTGCAGATTGTTAGTGTTAGTGAATCGAAAGATCAAACACACAAAAGCAATCTCACGACACAAAGAATTATTCTGGTTCGGATCTCCTCTCCTTAGGAGTCCTACATCTAGTCCCTGAGCAATATCTCAGGATTTTACTAACAAGGGTACAGTCCCCCTTAAGGACACTATAGCATCCAGCACCCCAGCTGGTCTTCCTTCAACCGAAGGGAACAACACCCTGGATACCCCACCAGGTCTTCCTTCACAACAAAGGGAACAACACCCTGGATACCCCACCAGGTCTTCCTTCACACCAGAAGGGAACAACACAAGGGAATGTGATCAAGAGATGATGCCCCTAGATCAAGCTTATAGAACACTACTTGATCTGAAGCAAAGACTGAGAAGAAGAGATCTACAATCAAGGATTCTTCTCAACAAAGGCTCTCTCACAGATCTGAACTTAGCACAGAGAGCAAGAGCTAAGGCTGATAGGAATTTTTGCTTGGCTCTAAGAAAATCTTGCAGAAAGTTTTGGACGTTATATCTTGTTGTTCCACAACCCTTGTTGTTTTTTATTCTTGACGCTTCAGGAACTTCATATATCATTTTTTTGAAATTCGAACGTTGAAGTGCCCGTTGTCTCTATGCATAAGTGTATGTTAGACTGCTCGACACTTGGAAGTTCCAGTCAACAGTCCTTTTTCTTTCATGCACGCAAAGAGAGAGAGAGAGGATCCTCTGAAATCTTCTTTGGCTTCTATTTTGTCCAACGTTGTATGACGGATACTGTCAGAGATCTGCACATATTTAAAGCTTTGAACAGTAGACAGCTAGGCTGTCTCTTGTTGTCAGTCAACGTTAGAATGAATGTTCATCAAAATAGTAATGCCATTTTATTGTTCTAAAAGATGCTTACAGAGAAGATACGATAATGGAAGATATTGTTAGCATGCATGCTGAGATACGTACTGTAATAATAAATGCATGGCTGTCAAACAGATATACGTGAAGACTTTGACTTTTCAACATTTTCAAGGATTAGTTCGAAAATCGAATCGTTGTTTTCCATGAAATCGTTATATGCATGACTTATGAAATCGTTATGCAAATGAGTAAACATATGCATACACAAATCGTTATGAAGTCATAAACAAATCGATGTACAAATCGTTATGATGTTGTAAGCAAATCGATGTACAAATCGTTATGATGTTATAAGCAAGTCGATATGCAAATCGTTATGACGTTATAAGCAAATCGATGTACAAATCGTTATGACTTTGTAAGCAAATCGATGTACAAATTGTTATGATGTTATAAGCAAGTCGATATGCAAATCGTTATGACGTTATAAGCAAATTGATGTACAAATTGTTATGACTTTGTAAGCAAATCGATGTACAAATCGTTATGTCTTTATAAGCAAATCGATGTATAAATCGTTATGTCTTTATAACCAAATCGATGTACAAATCGTTACGATGACTAAAGAAATCATTACGAGAGCAAATCGTTATGATTACTTAAATAAATCGTTATGTGAGAAATCATTACGATGACTAATGAAATCGTTACGAGAGCAAATCGTTACGATGACTTAAAGAAATCGTTATGTGAGTAAATCGTTACGATGACTAAAGAAATTATTACGAGAGCAAATCGTTGTGAACCACTTAACGAATCATTGCGAGGGTAAGTCTTTGCGATTACTTAACGAATCGTTGTGAGGGCAAATCGAAGAAATCGTTATACTGCGCAAACTGATAAAAGCACATAGTAAATCCTTATGAATATGAAATCGTTATAGCTCTATAGAAATCGTTATGACCTATAATGGAAATCGATGTGTACTTAGAGAATTTTTATGTGAACTGAGCTCTAAATACTTCAGGGTGAGATACTTACAGAATTTGCTTGACTTTTCTTGATCCATTTCCTGTGCTCAAGACTTGTAGAAAATATGTTAGATTAAACTATATATAGTTTTGTTAATCACCAAAATAGATATGTAATTTATTTAAATTACATGGAGATAAACTGATCATCAGCTTTCTCAGTTGACCCCATCGTGACCCTTACTAGGGTACGTCACGATCTTGGACTTTTGCATGAAAACCCATAATTTGTGATGCTTTGACCCTCTACAGTGCTTGTACCCTCTATTAACAGTCATACACGCAGTAAATATACTTGTCATAAATTGAACATTTATGTGTGTTTAAAATACATACACATGACCACTTTCTATCTATAAATTTCTCTTACACTTGCACTCACTTTGAACCATCCATAATGGCTTAACTTGGCATTAAATTATCTTATAATACATCTAGTAATTTATGTCAATTATATATTTAAATTTGCCCTATTTTAAATGAACTTGTCTACGATTCTCGCGATGTTTTGGGAGTACCGTTATCGACGCTCCACTGTTCTAGAATTCCTCTAGAACGTCGGGCACTTGTTTCTATATACACATTTTCTCTTGACTTGGACGAACTCTCCATCGGATACTCCTTCTGCCGGACTAGTGAATCCTTGTTCAAGACCTCTATAAGACTCCTCTGTCCATGGGTTACCACATGGTCGACGAGCTGGTTGTACCCTAACACCTATGACACCTCTAGAGATCAGCAAGATCCAAACGGCCTTAGTTGCTCTCGCTCCTATCTTGAATCATGCCGGACCTCTGGACCTATGCGTAACTTGGCCAGCAGAAGGGTTGTGAGTTCCACCTGACTGCCAACACCGTACACGCGTGTTGTGCAACTGTTACTATCGTTCGTTACTCGACATTTCATGTGCAATGACCATAAGATCTCATCTATATTCTACTTGCTCATCTATTCATATTCACTCTACTATCTCGTCTATTCACCTAGTACTCTCTTGGTACCCTTTGAGCTGTGTGGCTCCTATTGTTTTGTACTGTTCATGACTGTCTAGTGCTAAAATGGGTCTTGTGACTCTACTGACTTGAATGCATACTGTTGAGGGCACGGAGAGTGTCCGAGGGGCTCCAATCTAGTCTTGGGGGCAGAGAGCCACCCGAAAATACCTGTAGCAGCTATTGACAGTGTCTGCATTTGCACCGGTTCTGACTGATTGTTCTGAATTAGCTAGACATCTGACTGTTATACTGTTACTATTAGTCTGTTAATTCAACGTATTGCATTGTTACTGTGCTACCACTGACTGTTACTAAACGGCTACTGTTCTGTTATTGAGCGACTACTGTCGTACTCTCTTCACGCTCTACTTGATACTTGATATCTTGAGTTATTGCATTCTATCCTGACTTAGTCGCATTCAAAGTACTATATTCTCTCTCGGCTATCTATGGATAACCAAAGTGCCATTACTATTTCGATTGACGAAAGTTAATCAAAACTGCTATACTATCTTGATGGATGAAAATCAATCAAAGTGCAATTTACTCTTTACATTACCATCTACTATCTCTCTCCTTGCTATACATGTTGCTTGCTATTTCTTGACCATGACGTTACTTGCTAATGTTTTTATCGTTTCTATCGTGACCTGACTTTATTCATCGTGCTATACTTGATTCATCTGCTATTTGAACCATGTTACTTGTGCTATTACTTTCTCGACTTTACATGACTCGCTCTATCATTAGTTACTCTGCCATGTAAAGCATTAAACACTTAAAGCCTGCTTGACTATTGAGATTTAAGTTCTACTGGGCGTTATCGCTCACCCTTCGTTATTTGTTATTGTGTCTCAGGTAAGTCAGACAATGATGTCACGCACGCCAATGGGACGGGACCAGAGTGATGAGCGACCTGGAGTCAGTTGATGAACTTGCCCTAGTACTATGGAGTCTAATAGTTATTGCTTTAGATTTCTTTTCAATGTAATGATGTCATTGAGCCCTATGTATTGGCTCCGAATTAGTGGTTGTAATAGTCTTGTGATTTTATAATGAAATCAAGAGTTATTCCAATTATTTCATTAGATGATCTGATGTTTGCGTCTGTATGCGCAATTTACATTACCATACTCGTTGCTCACGTTTCCCTCCGATTTATTCCGCTGCTAAATTGGAGGGGTGTGACACTATAGGCTACCTGCCAAACCCTTTCAAGAATTTCAAAAGGGCCGATAAATCTGGGACTTAACTTTCCCTTGATCCCAAATCTTTGAATTCCCCGTGAAGGTGAGACCTTCAGGAAAACATGGTCACCAACTAGGAATTCCAACTCTCTCCTCCATTTGTTTGCATAACTTTTCTGCCTTGACTGGGCTATCGTCAGACATTCCCTAACAATTTAAACCTTCCTGACAGTCGCTTCTACTAAGTTGGGTTCAACCCATTGGTTTTCTCCAACCTCTTCCCAACAAAGAGGTGATCTGCAACTCCTGCCATATAAGGCTTCAAAAGGTGTCATATTGATGCTTACATGGTAGCTATTGTTATATGCAAACTCGATGAAAAATAACTACTCATTCTAGCGTCCCCTAAAATCAATCACACAAGCCTGGAGCATGTCTTCCACTATCTGATTGGTTCTTTCCGTTTGTCCATTCGTCTGTGGATTAAAGGTAGTGCTAAAGTTTAATTTGGTACCCAGTGCTACTTGTAACCCTTTCTAGAAGTGTGAGGTGAATCTAGGATCTCGATCATATATTATGGTGGATGGGACCCCATACAATCTAACCACTTCTTTGACATAGAGTGCAACCAACACATCTACTGTCCACGTGCTCTTAATTGGCAAGAAATGAGCTGACTTAGTCAATCTGTCAATTATCACCCTATTGCGTCTAAACCTCATCTAGACCTGGGTAGTCCCATGATAAAATCCATACCAATACTATCCCACTTCCATTTTGAGATTTCCAGTGGTAGTAATCCACCAGCTAGTCTGAAATGCTCAACCTTGACTTTCTGGCATGTTAAACAATGTGCCACATAGTCGGCCACATGTCTCTTCATATTCGGCCACCAATAAGACCTTTTCAAGTCCTGGTACATTTTTTTCGATCCGGGGTGAATTGTGTACTTTGGCTGATGGGCTTCATGTAGCAGCTTCTTCTTGAGTTCCTCATGATCAAGTACACATGTTCTGCTTTGGAATAACATTCTTCCATCATGTGTCAGAGAAAAATTCGGTCTTTGCTCCAGCTTCTTCTTAATATCAACTAAGAAGGAATCTACTCCTTGCATATCTTTGATTTCAGTGAGTAGATCAGACTATACATTGATATTAGAAACCATCACTTGTTCCTCCTTCTCTTCCATATCTAAATTTAAACTAGCAAGTTGTTCTAGAAACTTCCACTCACCCAACATCATACTGGCTAGCACGGCTCCTGGCTGCCTACTTAGAGCGTCTACCACCACATTGGCTTTTCCTGGGTGATATTGAATGGAAAAGTCAAAGTTTTTGAGATACTCCAACCACCTTCTTTGCCTCATGTTGAGTTCCTTCTGTGAGAAGAGATATTTCAGGCTCTTGTGGTCAGAAAATACTTTAAATTGTTCACCATAAATGCAGTGCCTCCATATTTTTAAAGCAAATACTATGGCTGCCAATTCTAGATCATGTACTGGATAATTCACCTTGTGGACCTTTAACTGTCTCGAGGCATATGCTAATACCCTTCCTTGTTACATTAGGACACATCCTAGACCTGTTCCAGAAGCATCTGAATATATTTCAAATCCTCCCACTTCAATGGGTAGGGCGAGGACAGGAGTAGAGGTCATACACTTCTTTAAGCTATTAAAGCTCTCCTCGCACTTATCAGTCCACAAGTATGGGTTTTCCTTTCTGGTCAGCTTGGTTAATGGTACTGCAATCTTGGAGAAGTCTTTTATGAATCTTCTATAATATCCTGCTAATCCCAGAAAACTCCTGATCTCTGTGACATTTTTTGGTTTTTCCCACTTCAATACAACCTCTATCTTTGATGGGTCCACAACGATACCATCCTTGGCTACTACATGGCCCAAAAAGGATACCTCCCCAAGACAAAATTTACACATACTTAATTTGGCATATAGTTTATTGTCCCTCAAAATTTGTAGTGCTATCCTCAAGTGCTCTTCATGTTCTTCCTTTGTATTGGAATAGATCAATATATCATCAATAAACACCATAATAAATTTATCGAGGTATGGGCTATATACACTATTCATTAGCTGCATAAAAATTATAGGAGCATTTCTTAGTCCAAAAGGCATAACAATAAATTCATAGTGCACGTACTTGCTTCGAAAGGTTGTCTTGTGTATATCTTCTCCCTTGATCCTCAAATGATGATAGCCAGATCTGAGATCTATTTTAAAGAAGTATTGAGCTTCAGACAGTTGATCAAATAATTCATCAATCTTTGGCAAGGGATATTTGTTCTTTATTGTTAATTGGTTTAGCTGTCTGTAATCTATGCATAACCTCATCGACCCATCCTTCTTTTTATGAAAAGAATAGGTTCTCCCCATGATGATGTGCTTGGTCAGATAAACCCTTTCTCTAGCAGTTCCATCAGTTGTTCCTTTAATTCCTTCAGTTCTGCAGGGGGACATTCTATAAGGTGCCCTAGATACTGGTGCTGCTTCAGGGATCAACTCAATAGTAAAGTCGACCTCTCGCTCAGGAGGAATACATGGCAAGTCTTCAGGGAATACATCAGCGTACTCACTGACAATGGGGATGTTTTCTATCCTGATTTCTTTCTTCTTGGTGACAACAACAGCTAGAAAGCGTATACAACCTTTCCTTATCATTATCTTGGCTTGTAATGCAGATATGAGGGATAGTCTCCTGTGATTTCTATCTCCCGAAAACACTAGCTTTGGATGCAGATTAAATGTTACCCTGTTTTTCTTACAGTTGACACTAGCCCCATGTTCAGACAACCAGTCTGCTCCTAGTATCACATCATAACCTTCCATGTCCATACATATTAAATTAGCAGGTAGATTTTGAGTTCCAATTAACACTTCACTAGATGGAAAGTGATTTCTAAGTTTGGTGCTAGGACCAATAGGGGTTGACACAACTAGTCCAGCTTTCATTGGGATGGGGTTTTACATGTAAAGTATCAACAAACATTTGTGATATGAAGGAATGAGTAGCTTCTATATCAAATAGAACGAATGTAGAATAGGATAGAATAGTAGTGTACCTTCAACTACACCTCCTTCCTCTGATGTAGTTGGTTCTTGTAGAGCCTGTAGCCTACCTTGGCGCTTCTGCCCACCTTGGCGTGTATCCGGTGCCTGGTTAATCATACGCGGACAGTCAGAAATCTTATGGCTCTGGCTTTCATAGCATAGGCATCTTCCTAGTGCTTTTCAGCAGTCCTCAGACCTTTGACTAGCCTTGTCACAATGCTTGCATAACTCTCTGTTGATGAGGGCCTGTTGGTTACCTCCATCCCTGAACGTCTTCATTGGTTGACTTCCAGCTTGGCCCATCGGCCTCTTTGTTCCGACCACAGCTAGTGGCCTTTTGGATATTGTCCCCTGTTCCCTTTTTACCATGTTGTTTTTTATGTTCTCAACGATAGCTAGAGAGTCCTCTAGTAATAGTGCCTTCCTCACCATCTCCAGGTATGTTTGCAGATCCATTAGTCATAGTTGTGTAATGTACTGGGGCCTTAGACCGCACATAAACCTCTTGGCCTTCAACCTCTCGGTTTGGACCAAGTGTGGGGCATAGAAAGCCAATTTGGAGAATTGGCCCTCGTATTCTGCCACAGATAGTGTAAGGCCCTTGATTTTCATCTTGCTTGCTTAAGTATATGTATATGCGTATGAGTGTATACTATTGATGTATAGATTATTGTGTATAAGTATTTATTTATACAAATTGTATGAATTAGTATTATTGAAATGTACATATTGTATTCAAGTATATATATATATATATATATATATATATATATATATATATATATATATTTATGTGTGTAGTATTATAAATTCTGCATATTTAAAGTGAATTTTGTCGGCCAGTCGGCGTCAACATCGGCTGACGTTGACTAGGAGTGGGCGGCAATATTGATGGACGCCCATTTTGGATAGGCGACCATAGATATGGACGCCAATATCCCAGACCAGTTACGTTTCCAGATCCGGAAACGCCTCCGGAAATTTAGTCTCTTGTTTTAGAAACCCTTCCCAACGGCTCTGAGACTTACCCCTTTAGCATATCCGACCCCCAACCCTTTATAATACCCAGTTTTCGGCCAGATCCATCCCTTTTGACTCTTGGGTCAAAAACCTAGCTCTTCTATGCAAAAACCCTAACTTGAACCTGAGAGATCTGACTTCGGGAGGCTTCATCCGGTGATCTGCATCGACTGGTGTCAACTCTGAACATCCGGGAACGATTCCCCACGCTGGTGTGCAGTGAAGATCAACAAAGAACCCGAAGAAGGAGGGATTTGAAGACTCTTTGGCACAGGCCGAGGAGGGCTTCTCCGGCTTGAATCGTCGTTTGTGGATTTTACAAGAGGCAAGTACCCCACTCACATCAACCCTACATGTGTCTAGTATGTCCCAGGAATTTTTTTCGGATTTTTCTCGTGTCCTAGAACCCCCATTCAAGTGATTTGTTGGCTTTCAGTCTGTGTTTGTGCAGACAGGATATTAACGGCAGGATCCCTTGCCGCTAATATCATGTGTTGGCGGCATCATATACTGCCGTTAACCTATAGACGGCTACCCCATGCCGTCAAGTTCTTCAGACTGCAACAGTTTGCAAGTCTGCCCTTCTATAAGCTAATTTTCGAGTTTTTCCGCATGAGGATATACAGTAAAACTTCATATAATATGTAAATATACATGCTGGGTGTACTGTGAGTTATTGTGCATTTTTGGAAATTTTCCATGATTATTAGAATTCCTTGAATGTACTACCGACAGAAATTTAATCTTGAAAAATATCGTTTATGAAATATGTATAGAATTTGATTGCCATGAAATTTCTGTACACTGGTTATGAGATCTGATGCATGATATAAAAATTTGAGAAATTTATAATATCTCTATAGTTTATTAAATTTTCTGAACCGGAAAATAGTTAATATGTCTACTCAATGTAGAAAAGTTAAGAATTCATGTGAAACTAGTTAATTTCCTATAAATTGAGATAAAATTTGTACTGTCAGTATTCATGTATGTAATAAGTTGTGAGTCCGAATAATGAAAATTTATGTCAGTTTGGCTATTTTTACATTTGATAACATCACTGTTATAATTTTCAGAAATTATGAGTAATTCAGAAAAATGTAAATTTTGGTATGCATGATAGTTAAACTGTGATGAATTTTGGTTAAATTTCTGTACTGAACTGATGACAATAGCTATATAAAATTGTTTTATGTTAGATATTATTAATTAATGCATGCTAATATGATTAGTGTTTAATTCTGCAAAAATTTCAGCATGATTAGAATTGTTGTAAAATTTGATTAATACTGAAAACAGTAGTACCATGCTAGGTAATACTGAAGAATGTAAATGTACGAACATGAGATGAATGCGTAAATATTTTGTATTTAGAAGTGTGTTGAAATTGAGAAAATGTATTAATGTGCCAATGGGTGACACTGCTACCTTAGAGGGCTGTGGAACTGTACTGTGGTAAAGTCCCCACGGGAAAGTTCAAAGTGTGTGATGTCCCATGGGCATTGGGATTAAATCCTGGAGGCGAACAAGTATCGCTGGTTAGGGTGGAGAGTGCTTCTCCCGGTTCTGCGCAGTAACTAAGATTAATCACTGGAATGCCTAGGTGATTGATATGTGATGTGATTAGTGTGTGTCCTTCTAAAGTGGTTTGGGCTATGTGTCACGGCATTAAGGAAAAGTGAAAATGTGTTTAAGTGAAAGAAAATGTGTAAATTGTGAACCTGTGTAAGTGAATATGTGTTCATGAAATTCTTATGAAAACATGCAAAAATGATAAGTTTCTTGTGAATGTGACATGATAGTAGTAAAACAGCGAGCTTTTCACTAATATAAATGTGTTAACTATGTGAAAAATTATCTTAGAATTCATGTTAAATTAGTTGTTATGAAATGTGTAAATTTATGTGTAAAATGACCAACATGTGGCATATGAATGATTGAATGAAATCAGTTTAGCATATTGAAAAGTGTAGAAAGCATGTGATAGGATTAGTTTATTGTGTATAAAACTAAATCCCATGTGTAAAATGTAGAAATCATGAATAGGCTTCTGTTTGAAAAACTGTCACTTCCATGCATTATGTGTAAATGATGTAGCATAAGGATATGGAGATTACTTGATGCATGTATGTTTAGTGTGCTTGGTGTTACTTGTTGAGTTCTTTTGAACTCATTCTTGCTTCGGCGTACAGGTGCAGACGTTTCTACTTCTTCCGAGGAGATCGTTAGGAGCGACTCGGAGCGAGAGTAGGAGAGATTGTTGTGGATTTAGCATTGTACTTTTCATTACTTCATAGTATGTAATAAAACTCTGCGTAGTCTCATGTGGACAATGTATTTATTTTATTTCAGTTATGAACAGTTAGCTCTCTTTTCTACTATACGGACTGTGAATAGAATGTGGATGATGGAATAAGACTTCTTTTCAGTTCTTTAAATTCCGCTGTCATGAGATATATTACATTTGTGTATGTTTCAGCTATTGTACTAGTGTTGGGTAAATGTCCCACTGTGGCGATGCTTTCTATATCGACGTGGGTTGGTGGAACCGTACCGATATAAAGAGGGTCGTTACAGAGATTAGTATCAGAGCCACAGGCTGAAATTGTACATAAATATGCATATACCATCATCTTCATTGTATACTAAGTCTGTGTAGATTGTCCACATAGATAAGTAATTAGTTAGAAATTAGATAGTTTAAGTTCTAAAGGGTGATTAATCCATTTTACAGGATATGGCTTCGCGTGGTAGGCGTGGTGCTCCTGCTCGTGATGGCGAGCAGAGGAGAGATGAGCCTCGGCGTGAGGATCAGGGTGAGCAGCAGGCCCCTGCACCACAGGGTCCTGTACTTCCTCCACCGCCGCCAGTAGACTATGGAGTGTTCATGCAGGGTTTGGTGCAGGCCATGCAAACACAGGCCCACACTCAGGCTGCACTCCAGGCTCAGTTGGAGGCTCAGGTTAGAATAATAAGATAAAGTAGTCTGTATTATTAAATGCATGATTGTTATGTTATATGTGTTAATTATGTTGCTTGTTGTAGCAGGCTCAGGTACCTGTTCCCCAGGCTGACCATGGAGGACCCTCCATCATGGAAAGGTTTAAGAGGATGTCGCCACCCTCTTTTAAGGGGGAGAGCGATCCATTATTAGCTGAGAACTGGATGAGGGAGATTGAGAAGATCTTCCGGGCCATTAGGTGCGCTGAAGACGACAAGGTCACTTTAGCCACCTATATGCTACATGTATGTGTAATCTAATCTATTGGTTATTACTTTAAGTACAAATTATGTTGGATAGTTCTCATGGATGGTTTTGGCAGGAGCGAGCCGATGTATGGTGGTCCTCGTTGTTACGTACTCGGTTCGAGGATGGTGCTGTGGAAGTTGGATGGGATGAGTTCGTGAGACTTTTCCGAGCCAAGTTTGTTCCGGAGCACATCCAGGACAAGATGGAGCAGGAGTTCCTCTCGTTAACTTAGGGCTCCATGACCGTGCTGGAGTACGAGGCCAGGTTTGCCGAGCTATCAAAGTACGCCCCTCATATTGTAGCTGATGAGCGCAGGAAGGCGAAGAAATTCGTGATGGGTCTGAAACCATCGCTGAGGACGAGGTTGGTGGCTTTCGACCATCGTACTCTCGAGCAGGCGCTCAGCGCGGCGTGTCGGCAGGAGGGGGAGATGGAGCAGTATCTGGAGGAGAAGAAGGCTTCTCAAAAGAGGCCAGCAGCTCCTTTCCAGAGACAGGAGAGGAAGAAGGCGACTTTCCAGTCACCGCAGCGTCCTGTGGCATCAGGCAGTGGTCAGGTATCTTCTCAACGTTCCCCTAGTGGTAAGAAGGAGTGTCCTCATTGCGGGAGGGCACATGGCGGTACGGAGTGTTGGCTGGTAGCAGGGAAGTGCTTGAAGTGTGGGAGCAGTGACCATAAGATCAAGGACTGTCCGAGGCTTCAGCAGGGAGCCCAGCGTGGGCCAGCCCCAGTAGCAGCAGCAGCAGCGCCAGCGACAGGACGACCAGGGAGACCTCGAGCCCCAGCTCGAGTGTTTGCTTTAGCTCGTGAGGACGCCGAGCAGGCGGATCATGTCACCGAAGGTACGGTTTTGTTCTTAGGTGTGCATGCTCGGGTTTTGTTCGATACGGGTGCTACTCACTCGTTCATTTCCGAGCGTTTTGCTAGGCAGTTAGCTTTAGAGTCAGGATTAGAGTCTGAGGATTTAGAAGTCCCTTTGTCTGTGCATACACCTGCGGGTACGGTATCGACTAGGAAGTGTATTCCGTCTTTACCGGTGTGCATTGAGGATAGAGTCCTAGAAGGGTGTTTCTTCTTGCTTAAGATGAAGGACTATGATGCTATTCTTGGTCTGGATTGGCTAGAGGAGCACTATGCATTGGTAGATTGTCGTGGGAAGAAGATTGTTTTCCGCATTCCTGGTGAGGATGAATTTTCTCATCCTTTGCCGAGGAACTTAGCAGGAAAGTTTGTCATCTCGGCCATGAGGGCAATGAGAATGGTGAACAAGGGTTGTGACGCTTTTCTTGCCAGTGTGGTTTTAATACCCAAGGCTGATGAGTCACTTACTCTTGCCGAGATAGATGTAGTGCAGGATTTTCCAGATGTCTTTCCTGATGATTTATCTGGATTGCCACCGGCTAGAGAGATAGAGTTCACTCTAGAGTTGCTTCCAGGCATCTCTCCTATCTCGAAGGCACCTTATCGGATGGCACCTGCGGAATTAGCTGAGTTAAGGAAGCAGTTGCAGGATTTGTTAGATAAGGGATTTATTCGCCCTAGCGTTTCCCCTTGGGGCGCGCCTGTCTTATTCGTGAAGAAGAAGGATGGGTCACTTCGGTTATGCATTGATTATAGAAAGCTAAACCAGGTGACGGTGAAGAACAGGTATCCCTTACCTCGGATTGATGATTTGTTTGACCAGCTACAGAATGCATCGGTCTTTTCTAAGATTGATTTGCGTTCTGGCTATCATCAGTTGAGGATTAGGAGTGAGGATGTGTCCAAGACGGCATTTAGAACCCGTTATGGACATTATGAGTTTTTGGTCCTTCCGTTTGGTCTAACCAACGCCCCTGCAGCGTTCATGGATCTCATGAACAGGGTGTTTAGACCCTATCTAGATAGTTTTGTTGTAGTCTTCATTGATGACGTGCTGGTCTACTCTCCAGATGAGGCCACACATCGTCAGCATTTGAGGATAGCGTTAGAGGTTCTCCGTGAGCACAAGCTGTATGCAAAATTCAGCAAGTGCGATTTTTGGATGCGCGAGGTTCATTTCCTTGGGCATGTTATCTCCGGTGCTGGTGTAGCAGTGGATCCAGCGAAAGTCCAAGCTGTTATGGATTGGGAGAGTCCCAAGACTCCTTCGGAGATTCGGAGTTTTCTTGGTTTGGCGGGTTATTATCGGCGTTTTATTGAGGGATTTTCATCCATCGCCGCTCCATTGACTCAGCTGACCAGGAAGGGAGTGAAGTTTGTCTGGTCCGAGGAGTGTGAGAGTAGTTTTCAATTATTGAAGACTAAACTCACATCGGCTCCTGTGTTAGTTCTACCGAGCGGTGTAGAGGATTTTGCTATCTACACGGATGCATCTCGGATTGGCCTTGGCTGTGTGTTGATGCAGCAAGGAAGGGTAGTAGCATATGCTTCAGGCAATTGAAGGAGCATGAGCGAAACTATCCGACTCATGATCTTGAGCTTGCGGCAGTGGTTCATGCACTGAAAATCTGGAGGCACTATCTTTATGGTGTCAGATTTGAGGTGTTCACTGATCACAAGAGCCTAAAGTATCTTTTCTCCCAAAAAGAATTAAACCTTAGGCAGAGAAGATGGATTGAGTTCCTGAAGGACTATGACTTCGACCTCCAGTATCATCCTGGAAAGGCGAATGTCGTAGCAGATGCCCTTAGTAGAAAGAGGTCGTCTCTCCAGCAGGACTGGAAGATGTTGGAGGATGCAGCGTGTACGATGACCGAGTTGGAGCCATCATTGTGCCGAGCTTTTGTGGCTCAGCTGTCCATTAGGTCATCGGTGTTGGATGAGGTGATCGAGCATCAGAAAGCCGACCCTAGACTCCAAGAGTTAGTGGGCAAAGCGGTATTGCTCGTGATGAGGATGGTGTGATTAGATTCCATCATCGTGTCTGTGTTCCAGACATTGTAGATATTCGTGAGCATGTTTTAGCAGAAGCTCATAGATCTAGGTTCTCTATTCATCCGGGTAACACTAAGATGTACCAGGATTTAAAGAGATCGTTTTGGTGGTCTGGCATGAAGAAGGATGTAGCTGAGTTTGTGTCTAGATGTCTAGTATGCCAGCAAGTGAAGGCCGAGCGGCAGCGACCATCTGGTCTTATGCAGAAGATGGAGATCCCAGTTTGGAAGTGGGAAGCTGTCACTATGGATTTTGTTACGGGTTTGCCTCGATCTAGACGAGGTAATGACTCGATTTGGGTAGTGGTAGATCGATTCTCGAAGACTGCGCATTTCTTGCCTATGAAGAAGAAGCAGTCAGTAGAGAGTTTAGCTAGACTGTATGTTAGTAGTATTATTAGATTGCATGGAGTACCGAAGTCTATTATTTCGGATCGAGATCCGAGATTTACTTCGAGGCTATGGAAGGGTCTTCAGGATGCGTTAGGTTCGGAGCTGAAGCTCAGTTCGGCATTTCATCCCCAGACAGATGGACAGTCCGAGAGGACTATCCAGACGCTTGAGGATATGTTGAGGGCTTGTGTGCTGGATTGGAAGGATGATTGGGAGCGCCATTTACCTCTAGTGGAGTTTGCATATAACAACAGTTTTCATGCGAGCATTGGCATGGCTCCATTTGAGGCTTTATATGGTAGGCCTTGCAGATCTCCTTTGTGTTGGGAGGAGACCGGTGATAGGCAGTTGATCGGTCCGGAGTTAGTTCAGGAGACTTCGGATAAGGTCCAGCTTATTAGGAAGAGACTTGTTGCGGCACAGGATAGGCAGAAGAGTTATGCCGACAACAGGAGAAAGGATCTAGAGTTCGAGGTAGGTGAGCATGTCTTTTTAAAGATTTCGCCTACGCGGGGTGTAGTTAGATTTGGCAGGCATAGTAAGTTGAGCCCTAGATTCATTGGCCCGTATGAGATTCTCCGACGATTGGGCAACGTGGCATATGAGCTAGCTTTACCTCCAGCATTGGCTAGCGTTCATCCTGTTTTTCACGTATCTATGCTCAGGAAGTATGTCAGAGATCCGTCTCATGTTATTAGCCATGAGCCAGTGGAGATCCAGCCAGATCTTTCTTATGTAGAGCAACCAGTAGCTATTCTTGATCGGAAGGTTCAACACCTCCGAAACAAGAGCATTGCGTCAGTAAAGATCTTATGGCGTAACTTCTCGCGAGAGGAGGCTACTTGGGAGCTTGAGGATGCAATGAGAAAGAAATATCCTCAGTTGTTTGAGTAGTGTCAGTCTAACTTCGAGGACGAAGTTTCTTTAAGGGGGAGAGGGTGTAAGGCCCTTGATTTTTATCTTGCTTGCTTAAGTATATGTATATGCGTATAGTGTATACTATTGATGTATAGATTATTGTGTATAAGTATATATTTATACAAATTGTATGAATTAGTATTATTGAAATGTACATATTGTATTCAAGTATATATATATATATATATATATTTATGTGTGTAGTATTATAAATTCTGCATATTTAAGTGAATTTTGTCGGCCAGTCGGCGTCAACATCGGCTGACGTTGACTAGGAGTGGGCGGCAATATCGATGGACACCCATTTTGGATATGCGACCATAGATATGGATGCCAATATCCCAGACCAGTTACGTTTCCAGATCCGGAAACGCCTCCGGAAATTTAGTCTCTTGTTTTAGAAACCCTTCCCAACGGCTCTGAGACTTACCCCTTTAGCATATCCGACCCCCAACCCTTTATAATACCCAGTTTTCGGCCAGATCCATCCCTTTTGACTCTTGGGTCAAAAACCTAGCTCTTCTATGCAAAAACCCTAACTTGAACCTGAGAGATCTGACTTCGGGAGGCTTCATCCGGTGATCTGCATCGACTGGTGTCAACTCTGAACATCCGGGAACGATTCCCCACGCTGGTGTGCAGTGAAGATCAACAAAGAACCCGAAGAAGGAGGGATTTGAAGACTCTTTGGCACAGGCCGAGGAGGGCTTCTCCGGCTTGAATCGTCGTTTGTGGATTTTACAAGAGGCAAGTACCCCACTCACATCAACCCTACATGTGTCTAGTATGTCCCAGGAATTTTTCAGATTTTTCTCGTGTCCTGGAACCCCCCATTCAAGTGATTTGTTGGCTTTCAGTCTGTGTTTGTGCAGACAGGATATTAACGGCAGGATCCCTTGCCGCTAATATCATGTGTTGGCGGCATCATATACTGCCGTTAACCTATAGACGGCTACCCCATGCCGTCAAGTTCTTCAGACTGCAACAGTTTGCAAGTCTGCCCTTCTATAAGCTAATTTTCGAGTTTTTCCGCATGAGGATATACAGTAAAACTTCATATAATATGTAAATATACATGCTGGGTGTACTGTGAGTTATTGTGCATTTTTGGAATTTTCCCTGATTATTAGAATTCCTTGAATGTACTACCGACAGAAATTTAATCTTGAAAAATATCGTTTATGAAATATGTATAGAATTTGACTGCCATGAAATTTCTGTACACTGGTTATGAGATCTGATGCATGATATAAAAATTTGAGAAATTTATAATATCTGTATAGTTTATTAAATTTTCTGAACCGGAAAATAGTTAATATGTCTACTCAATGTAGAAAAGTTAAGAATTCATGCGAAACTAGTTAATTTCTATAAATTGAGATAAAATTTGTACTGTCAGTATTCATGTATGTAATAAGTTGTGAGTCCGAATAATGAAAATTTATGTCAGTTTGGCTATTTTTACATTTGATAACATCACTGTTAGAATTTTCAGAAATTATGTAATTCAGAAAATGTAAATTTTGGTATGCATGATAGTTAAACTATGATGAATTTCTGGTTAAATTTCTGTACTGAACTGATGACAATAGCTATATAAAATTGTTTTATGTTAGATATTATTAATTAATGCATGCTAATATGATTAGTGTTTAATTCTGCAAAAATTTCAGCATGATTAGAATTGTTGTAAAATTTGATTAATACTGAAAACAATAGTATCATGCTAGGTAATACTGAAGAATGTAAATGTACGAACATGAGATGAATGCGTAAATATTTTGTATTTAGAAGTGTGTTGAAATTGAGAAAATGTATTAATGTGCCAATGGGTGACACTGCTACCTTAGAGGGCTGTGGAACTGTACTGGGGTAAAGTCCTCACGGGAAAGTTCAAAGTGTGTGATGTCCCATGGGCATTGGGATTAAATCCTGGAGGCGAACAAGTATCGTTGGTTAGGGTGGAGAGTGCTTCTCCCGGTTCTGCGCAGTAACTAAGATTAATCACTGGAATGCCTAGGTGATTGATATGTGATGTGATTAGTGTGTGTCCTTCTAAAGTGGTTTGGGCTATGTGTCACGGCATTAAGGAAAAGTGAAAATGTGTTTAAGTGAAAGAAAATGTGTAAATTGTGAACCTGTGTAAGTGAATATGTGTTCATGAAATTCTTATGAAAACATGCAAAAATGATAAGTTTCTTGTGAATGTGACATGATAGTAGTAAAACAGCGAGCTTTTCACTAATATAAATGTGTTAACTATGTGAAAAATTATCTTAGAATTCATGTTAAATTAGTTGTTATGAAATGTGTAAATTTATGTGTAAAATGACCAACATGTGGCATATGAATGATTGAATGAAATCAGTTTAGCATATTGAAAAGTGTAGAAAGCATGTGATAGGATTAGTTTATTGTGTATAAAACTAAATCCCATGTGTAAAGTATGTAGAAATCATGAATAGGCTTCTGTTTGAAAAACTGTCACTTCCATGCATTATGTGTAAATGATGTAGCATAAGGATATGGAGATTACTTGATGCATGTATGTTTAGTGTGCTTGGTGTTACTTGTTGAGTTCTTTTGAACTCATTCTTGCTTCGGCGTACAGGTGCAGACGTTTCTACTTCTTCCGAGGAGATCGTTAGGAGCGACTCGGAGCGAGAGTAGGAGAGATTGTTGTGGATTTAGCATTGTACTTTTCATTACTTCATAGTATGTAATAAAGACTCTGCGTAGTCTCATGTGGACAATGTATTTATTTTATTTCAGTTATGAACAGTTAGCTCTCTTTTCTACTATACGGACTGTGAATAGAATGTGGATGATGGAATAAGACTTCTTTTCAGTTCTTTAAATTCCGCTGTCATGAGATATATTATATTTGTGTATGTTTCAGCCTATTGTACTAGTGTTGGGTAAATGTCCCACTGTGGCGATGCTTTCTATATCGACGTGGGTTGGTGGAACCGTACCGATATAAAGAGGGTCGTTACAGATAGACCCCGTTGTTTTAGATTGGAGAACTCCACCGCCTTTCTCTCTTGTACTCTATCAGAGAAGTACTTATTGTTGAAATACTCCTGGAACTGTACCCAAGTGGCTTGGGCATCTCCTAGTGTAGCCTTACCCCCACCAGGCACGTGCTTCCCTCTCTAGCTGATAAGTAGCCAGAGTAACCTTGTTTTCGTCTGTGCATCCCAATATGCGGAACACATGCTCCATCTCCTTGAGCCAGTGCTCAGCTTCGTCAGGGTCTGTGCTGCCGCCTGTTGGACCGAGATGGCACTATAGAGGGTGGTGAATAGGACTTCTTGCACTTTTAAAATTTATCTAAAAATAGATGACACTAAATAAAGTTGTTAGTGTTTAGTGTGGTGTGTGTGAAACAAGTGACAGCTTGGCGGAAACAATCACATAGTTGCACAAGAGATTTTATCCTGGTTCGGCCCTTCCCACATGGAAGTCCTACATCCAGTCCTCAAGTAACCTCTTGGGATTTCACTAAACTGCCAAGAACACTTGACCTTCTCTCAACCTGAGAGGCATTACAAATCCATTTGCTCCTAAGCAAGTCTTCCCTTTAGCAATGACTACCTACACCAGTAGGTCTTCCCTTCACAAGAGGGGCAATGCAGGAAACAAACCTCCTGTGGGTTATCTAACATAGAAATGAAAAACACTTGTGTGTCTACTTAGAAGAATGAGCAAACACAGAGAATCAGAAAGAGATACAATAAGAATTGGAGCTCTAATTCTTTCTAAATCTAAGTGGGTGGACTGAGAAAGATCTATAATTACATAAAGCCACCAAACAAGAAAATACTTCTAAAACAAGAGAGCATGGAAGTCATGGACTGAAGAGGCAGCTCTCTCTTTTTCTTTTTAGTAGAAGGCTTGTGGTGATTCTTGTTGCTTGCAAATTCTGAATGGGGTTCAGAGTGGCTGATTGGTGTCATTTTCTTGTTCAAACTCCAGATTCTATATATGAGCTTCAGAGGCTTAAACTTCCCATTTGAAACTGATCGTTAGAAACTAGCCATTTGAAGGATAGCCATTGATCCTTGGATGTTGACACCTTGTGTGACGGTCCTCGCCGTTCAAGCCCGTTAACCCAATAACGTGCCCGACACGACTCCGTCTTCTGCGAACGAGTTGTAGCCTCGCAAGGGATATCAACACAACATGTCCATGGAAATATAAAAGAACACATTGAACACTTATAAGTTTTCATTTCTCACATATATCCATATGAAATGTACGTATCTAGTTCCATACCAAAGTCATAGTAGAAGGTACACTGGCCTGGGACAAACCCCCAAGGCACAACAAGAAGAAGTATTACTCTGCCGGTGATGTCGGCCCAACTCCACTATGGTGCTGACTGGAACTAAAAGAGGGACGGGAACCCTCCTGCTCTCTTTCACTTGGAAGAAGAAGGGGTGAGCCTCACAAGTCACTGGCTCAGTAAGGCAACTCCCCAAAAGCTAGAAGAGCAATGTATAGCAGGTGAAGTAAACAAAGCTGTAAGCAATTAAGATATATCACCGCCTAAGCATGATACTACAATTGTAAATAAATATACGGTAAACCACGTACACGTGTACAAGCTAAATAAGGGCACTCCGAACACGAGTCACGAGAACTTGTTCACGACACCAGCCACAGATCCAGAAAAATAACACATGTCTACCTCTCAACCTCGCAGCCACGGACGAAAGGTCCAGCTATTGCTCCTCCTCAACAAGGTCAAGAACTGTGGAGACAAGCCAACACCACTCCTGCAGACCACACAGTTACAACCCAAGCCTGGCACCTTTAGGGACTCTAGCCCGAACTCCCTAAAGTGAGGCACTGAAAAAAGCACTAGCCGGGGACCAGTACGTCTACTCGTGTCCATCCCCCAACCATGAGTGCGCTACAAGCGACCGCACACCCATAAACAGGAGTCGCTGCCCCCTGCCGTCTTTCTCTCAGCCGGACGTACAACTCAAACTCAGGAGTAAGGGTGTCCAGGAAGATGACACAAACCTTGATGGTACTCATCGTACCGGGACAAAACCCAAGCACCTGGTGCTTGGATAACTGACTGGAGAGGTAACCACAGAAGGTGTTACAACTCAACTTGCTATGCACACATTTCCAAGCAAAACCCATTGTTATCAACCATGGTATAATCCGACACAACCCATACAGACCCTACATTGCATAGAAAACATAGCCCATGCAATGTACAATAGAAACTAGACAGACTGGCCACAAAACCCCAGAGCTCAGATCGCCACATTCTAAATCGCGACCAACACAGTGGTTGCCAATCGGTGCTTGAATCGCGACGAACCAACCCGTCGCCTTAAGGCCTGAATCGCGATGAGCTAGGTCGTCGAGTTCAAAAAATGTGACGACTAGTTCCGTCGCCTTTCAGATAGAAGAAACCTACCTCCAACTCTCATTCCAGAAATCACACGAAACCACAGTTCATGCTGATTAAGCAAGAGATAAATGTTCATACAAAACCCTAAGCATGCTTTCTATCATGGTTATGTGATTTCCAAGCCATATTCCATAAACCCTAACCTATACATGCCATACAATCAAAAATAAGAGAAAGTCCCACTACCAATAGGTGAAACACAAAACCAATGCCGCCCGGAGGTTCCCCGTGCTCCGAAGCTCCTCCTCACACCAGAACCACGCTGAATGGAGAGCCAAATGCCCAAAATTGCCTCCAAAACCTACAGCAGCCTCCCCTTCAACTGAACAGTGCAACTGCACTATTCGGCCAAGGGTAGAAGCCCAAAATACACAGGGTTTAAATCGTGACATATCAGGCCGTTGCGTTTAGAAATGCGACATACTCCTCCGACGCGATTCAACCTCGACGACCCTGCATGCGCCACGTGGTGCGCATGCAGCCGCGCTCACGTAGAAGCAGTTCGAAATCGCGATGGTGCAGGTGGTCGTGTTCATGTAAGAATTGCGACGACTGTGTTGGTCGCGTTCTTAATGAACCCACCAGAGGTCTATTTGGGCTCGAATTTCTAACCCTCCAGCCTCCCAACCTGTAACGACCCGCCTTATACCGGTACGATTATACCAATCCACGTCGGTACAAAGAACGCCATCACAGTGGGACATTTACCCAACACTAAATGATAGATTGAGATGTACATAAATATCAAAATTTACAGCAAAATTAAAAGAAATATTCTCATTCCATCATCATCACATATTCATAGTTTATATAGCAATAAAGAAAGAAATACCAATGTCCACATTATTATAACTCTAATTAAAATACATTGTCTATATGAATTATAAAATTTCAAAGTTTACATACAAATGAAAAGAAAGTAACAATGTAGTAACGTCCAACGAAGTGAAGCTACTCCTCGCGCTTGGAGTCGCTCCTCACTATGTCCTCCTCAGGAATGGAGGCACCTGTCTCACCTGTATGCCAAAGCATGTATGAGTCTAAAAAGACCCAGCAAGCAATCCAAAGATGGCATCCATACACATATCACATACACATGCTAGCCTTTTATACATTTAGGAATAAACATGGTACATGCTTCATATCACTTAACCAAATAAATATGAAAACCTATAGCATGCTTTCTACACGTTGTAACCAACACGATTCAAAGGCTTAAATCTTATTCAATTCATTTCACATTTATGCACAACTAGAGCATGGAACTATGTACGTGATAAATAACATACCTAGCATGATATCTACTCATTTTCACATCCAATTATCACACTTATTTACACATTTAGCTTGCTATTTTATATAAATAAATCACATGTACACAAGTTCACATCTATTTGCATGCTAACACATTCATTTAACACTTTCACGTGCTCATCTTTCGCATTTGCACAATTTACATGTTCACATTCACATATTTACACTGTTTACACTTAGTTGTCATGACACATAGTCCAAACCACCACAAGAAGGACACATATATAAATACACATACCCGTCACCTAGGCTACACAGTGACGAATCTTGGTTAACTGCACAGAACCGGGAGAAGCCCTCTTTACCCTAACTTGTGGTACTTGTCCACCTCCAGAATTTCATCCTAATGCCCATAAGATATCACAACACATGAGCCTTCCCATAGGGACTTTACTATAGTATGGCTCCATAGCCCTCTATGGTAGCAGTGTCAATCTCGGCACAATTTACAGATTCCACTTAATCACATGTTCACATTATACACATGCACTATTGAACACATTTGCATTAACTTTTAAACAATTACACATGCTTCAGTTTTCATAACATGATGCTACTGTTTCAAAATGATAATTAGATCATATCACAGTCCTAATCATGCTGCTAATCATTTAGTTTCACATGATTAACCTTAACATGCTCATCGTGGTCATTTCCTTTTATTAAATTAGTAACAGTATCTACTGCTATCAAAACAAAACAAAATTTTTACCACAAACTTTACACAGAATATGTATCACATAGCTAAATTTTCAGATTTTTCGGAATAGTAAATCTAATTTTAATAATTAAGACATATTTCAGGCATTTTCCTCAAGAAATTCATTAAACATGATTCACATCCATACAGTCAGTTCTAACAGTTCAGAAACCTGAAATCAGTCATCATACCATCATGAAAAAATTTTGACACTCTAATATACAATGGATCTAATTATTCAGGAATTATCATGGTCAAATCATGCTCATTATCTCATTACAGAAATTTTAATAAATAAAACTATTTATAGAAATTTGACACCTCCTCATGACATGACCTAATGACTGTACTTGACCAAATAAAATTTTCACAGCATGCACATATACCCAAAAATCCGTCAAACATACCACAGAGATCAAAATAGCCATTCTGTAAAACTTGAAGAACTTGGCAGCAAAGGGCTTGCCGCCAACAGGGGTTAACAGCACACGATGTTGCCACCAACTCAAGATCTTGACGGCAGCAAGCTTGCCGTCAAGTTCCTGTCTGGAGAAGTGCAGACTGAATGCACATAATTTGACGAATTGGGGGTTCCAGGACACGAGGAAAAATCCAATAAATTCCTAGGACCTAAAGGACATGGGTAGGGATGAAATCCCTAGATCACTTGCCTTTGAAAAATTGTCTAATGGGATTATTTAGCCGAAGATGCCCTCCTCGGCCAAGCCAAGAAGCCACCCAAAATCCTCCCAGATCCGGTCTTTGTGTCGATGTAGGTCGCACACCGGAGTCAGGGAAGCTTCACCAATGTCAAGTGCACCTTCTAGTCGACAAAGATTGCCAGATGAGACACCAAGTCGTCAGATTAAGGTCGCAGAAAACTCACTTTTCACCACCGGAAACCCTAGGTTATCTTTTGGGCGAAAAGACCTAACTCGGCCAAGAACAGGTGTTTTATAGAGCTAAGGGTTTGGGTATGCATTAAGGATGGAATCCTACCGTTGGAGGTGGGTTTCCAAATCTAGAACCGGGGAAAACGCAGTCGTTTCCTGATTTGAAATCACAACAAAAACTAAGAAGTAAACAACCACTTCTCTGCCGTTGACAGAAAATAAACGGCCATCAATCTAGATGCCAACTCTGAGTCAACGGCACACTAACTGTCGTCAACATGCCTTCAACATCAATGGATGTTGACGTTAATTGGCACTCGACCAGAACACAGAAATATCAAATAGCATATATACACTATATACAAATACATACAATATGTCCTGCATAATTTAAATACATTATGTACAATTAAATAAAAATAATATATATACAGAAATAAGTACGTATATACATATATACACATACACATAAACAATATACACAAAAGTAACTAAATATAATATGATAAAATCTGAATAATGAGAACAAAGTTCGAGGGCCTCACACCCTCTCCCCCTAAAAGAAAACTGTCTTCGATGTTAGAAAGAAACTAATCAAACAAATGGGGATACTTTTTCCTCATAGCATCCTCAAGCTCCCATGTAGCCTCCTCCGGCGGGAAGTTCCGCCAAAGCACCTTCACGGACGCAATGCTCTTGTTCCTGAGGCGCTGAACCTTCCGGTCAAGGATAGCTACCGGTTGCTCAACATACGATAGGTCTAGCTGAATCTCCACTAGCTCGTGACTAATAACGTGCGACAGATCTCGCACATACCTCCTGAGCATAGATACGTGGAATATTGGATGCACACTCGCTAGCACCGGCGGTAAGGCTAACTCATATGCTATGCCGCCCATCCTCCTAAGAATCTCAAACGGGCCAATGAATCTAGGACTCAACTTGCTATGCCTGCCAAACTTGACAATGCCTCGGGTAGGTGAAACCTTCAGAAAAACATGCTCGCCCACCTCGAACTCTAAATCCTTCCTTCTGTTATCGGCGTAACTCTTCTGCCTATCCTACGCCGCAACAAGCCTCTGCCTGATAAGCTAAATCTTATCTGAAGTCTCCTGCAGCAACTCCAGACCAATGAACTGCCTATCACCGGTCTCCTCCCAACACAAAGGAGATCTACAGGGCCGCCCATACAAAGCCTCAAACAGAGCCACACCAATGCTCGCATGAAAACTATTACTGTAGGCAAACTCCACAAGAGGCAAATGACGCTCCTAATCACCCTTCCAATCAAGCACACACGCTCTCAACATATCCTCGAGTGTCTGGATAGTCCTTCCGGACTGGCCATCTTTCTACGGATGGAATGTTGAACTAAGCTTCAGCTGAGAACCCAATGCAACCTGAAGACCCTGCCACAACCTCGATGTAAACCTTGGGTCTCAGTCAGAAATAATCGACTTCGGCACACCATGCAACCTCATAATACTACTAACATACAGCCGAGCCAAACTCTCTATGGACTGCTTCTTCTTCATCGGCAAGAAATGTGCTATCTTGGAGAAATGGTCTACAATTACCCAAATTGAGTCATTGCCCTTCTCTGATCTGGGCAAACCTGTCACAAAATCCATAGTGATAACCTCCCACTTCCATATTGGGATCTCCATCTTCTGCATAAGACCAGATGGTCGCTGACGCTCAGCCTTCACTTGCTGGCATACCAAACACCTGGATACGAACTCAGCCACATCCTTCTTTCATACCAGACCACCAGAAGGATCTCTTCAAATCCTGGTACATCTTAGTGTTGCCCGGATGAATAGAGAACTCGACCTATGAGCTTCTGCTAGGACATGCTCACAGACATCCGCAATATCAGGAACACAAACTCGGTGCTGAAATCTAATAATACCGACCTCATCACGAGCAATGCCTGCCTTGCCAACCATCTCTTGGAGTCTAGGATCAGCCTTCTGTTGCTCGATCACCTCATCCAGAACTGTGGACTGAATAGACAATTGAGCCATGAAAGCCTGGCACAAAAGTGGCTCTAACTCAGTCATCGCACAGGCCGCATCCTCCAACATCTTCCAATCTTGCTGAAGCAACGATCTCTTCCTACTAAGAGCATCCGCCACGACATTCGCCTTCCCTGTATGATACTGAAGGTCAAAGTCATAGTCCTTGAGGAACTCAATCCATCTCCTCTGCCACAGGTTCAACTCCTTCAGAGAGAAGAGATACCTCAGACTCTTGTGGTTAGTGAACACCTCCAACTTGGCACCATAAAGATAGTGCTTCTAGATCTTCAGTGCATGAACCATTGCTGCAAGCTCCAAATCATGAGTTGGATAGTTACGTTCATGCTCCTTCAACTGGAAAGAAGCATATGCCACTACCCTAACATGCTGCATCAATACACAGCCAAGACCCATCCGAGATGCATCCGAATAGATAGCAAAACCCTCTACACCACTCGGCAAAATCAACACGGGTGTAGAAGTAAGCTTTGCCTTCAGCAACTGAAAGCTGCTCTCACAATCCTCAGACCATGCAAACTTCACACCCTTCCTAGTTAGCTTAGTCAAAGGTGCGGCGATAGATGCAAAACCCTCAATAAATCGCCTATAATAGACCCCTAAACTAAGAAAACTCCGAATCTCTGATGGGGTCTTGGAATCTCCCAATCTAACACAGCCTAGACCTTCGTCGGATCAACTACAACTCCAGCGCCTGAGATAACATGCCCAAGGAAATGAACCTCGCGCATCCAAAAATCGCACTTTCTAAACTTGGCATACATCTTGTGCTCTCGGAGAACCTCCAGAACAACCCTCAAATGATCATGGTGTGTAGCCTCATCGGGAGAATAGACTAGCACATCGTCAATGAACACCACGATGAAGCTATCCAAATCTGATCTAAACACCCTGTTCATGAGATCCATGAATGCTGCAGGGGTGTTGGTCAGACCAAATGGAAGCACCAAAAACTCATAATGTCCATAACGAGTCCCAAAGGCCATCTTGGACACATCTCCACTCCTAATCCTCAACTTGTTGAGATCGGATAGGTGACTTAATCAGATGAACTGAGAAAGTGTGTGAATAGCAGCGAAATTATAATGAGAGAAATACACAATTCGATTAGATCCAAGTGTGGTGTGTGAGTATAGTGAATAAGAACAGCAAACCACACAACAAACCACAGTGCACAGAAGATTTTTAAGGTGGTTCGGAGAACACAACTTGTGTCTCCTACGTCCACCTCCTCACAACGGAGGAACCACTAGCACAAGTGTAGTACAATCTGAGCATGATGACTCCAACCTCTTTGAGTGCGACGACTCAAAGAAACCCAGGAGATAGGCACGACAACCTACTCCATAGACCACTTGTGAATTCAGCAAATTCACAAGCCCTCGAGCACTACGGCTCAAGCACCAGAGCACAACGCCTCCAACCCAGAGCACTATGGCTCCAAACTAGAGTACAAAGTACTCAAACCTCTGGATCACAATAGATCCAAGTTCTGCTAGAACAAGCACACTTAGAGAATAGATCCTCTAGCACGATCTATCTCAGTACAAGAGAAATGGTAGAGACAAATAGAATTGGATGATCTGTGTAGAACACTTACACAGATCCCCAAAGACTTTGACACTCTGACTAAGTACAGACTCGGCTGGATCTCCTTCTGGACCAGCACTGCTTCAATCACGACCACCTTCTCTTCTTCTCCTTCTTCTTCTCCTTCTTCTTCCCTTGGCGGCACTGCTCTGCTCCTCTGGATGCAGATCCCTTTCTCCCGCTCTTCTTGCCTTCTTCCAGAATGCTCTTGGCTTTCTCTTGCGTGAGTTGACTTTGGAGTACAAGAAACATGGGTATTTATAGCCCCATATGTCCATAAGGAGCCTTGGGGTACGTGGGCACAAAAACCTAGGCAGATTCCCTTGATCCCCAAGTGGCCACGTGTCTAGATAAATCATATGTTGAGACTTCAACCGGAGTGTGTCGACACTACCACTGAGTGTGTCGACACACTGTCCCATTTGCGCAAAAAGGGTCTTCTGGATGCTGGGTCTAGTGTCGACACGACCACTGACTCTGTCGACACACTGTCCCAGTCAGACAAATGGATCTTCTGGAAGCTGGGTCTAGTGTCGACACGACCATGGACTGTGTCGACACACTTGACCCTGTCTTCATGAAAACGCATCAGGGACTATGACCCAGTATCGATGCCATCAATGGGTGTGTCGACACTACCATGATAAAACCTGTATATCCCTGAGAATTTAACACATAAGACATTAGTACAAGGTATTATCATCAAAGTATGAAGTGTAAAGTATTTGAAACATGCTTTTTGAGCATTGTTGTTACATAGATGAGGTATGTAACATGTTCCACCCATTTAGCATTAAAATCACAAAATGTCATCATTAAAATCAAAGTATGAGTGATGTTCATTGATCATCATAAAATACAACTTTAGGAAATTCCAAAACACACTCAACCCAACAATCTCCCCCTTTTTGATGATGATAAAATATATGCACAATCTCCCAATAGCCTGACTCAAATCTCCCCTTTTTGAATTTTCTCCCTTTTTGAATTTTCTCCCAAAAAAAAAACTTTCTCCCCCTTTTTGACAGCATCAAAAAGATAGATAAGAGAGAGAAACAAAGATCGTAGGAGATCAAGAAATGAAATGTAGGAAATGAATGGTCAGAAATGATCAAAATAAATGAGGCAAAGTGATATTGACATATGAGAGAAATTATTGAGTTCTTTGTATTGTGCAATAAAGTTTAATCACAAAGACACACTCAACACAAAGTATAGCAAAATACAATGATCTGAATGTAGTTAAAATAATGATGCAAATGTGAAGTAAAGTGACATATATGAATGAGCAGAAATCTTTAACAAGGATGTTAGAAGTTTTAATTTTAACACAATGTAGAATAATAGGTCTAAACTCAATATACATGAACTTTATTAAGGTCTTAAGCTTTTCCATCCTATCAATTTGATTTTCTTTCATTTTTAACTGAGAAAAACTACAAGAATAAATTAGTTAAATCTCACTTTTCAGTGCAAGAGATCACATTAATTAGATGCAAGATCTCCTGATTACTCACTGGTTTAACTTTCATTATCTTATACAGAGTTGAAAACTTTGATTTCCACTTTTTGACGCGAAACAGATCACTTTTTAGGTGAAATGACCCGGTTACTCAGTGGTTCAAGAATTTGCATTGCTCTGTTTGTATCTTTCCAGATTGTTGATCATTTTCTATTGAAGTTTTGCAGGAATATGTTTGCTTTGACTAGAAAAGTCATGACTACGAATTTAGAAAAATTATTCTTAACATGTGGTAAAAATGAAGCTTAAACATGAACATGTTAAATAATAAAGTCACTCATGTGCCTACAAATGTTTTGCAAGACATTTTAAAAACATTCAATATTAAGATTGCACAACTTTGAAATGATACTGAATCTTTAAAATTAAACTAAATGTACAATGAGTTTAGTTTCAACAGTTTAATTCTCTCATAAGAAAATAGCACAAGGACTCAAAAATTCTGATGACTTTAGGGTTCAAAATAGACAAGTAAGTTCAAGAAATATGACAATGATTCCCCCTTTCATGTATCTCCCCCTCACAAGGTGAACATGAAGATTATTGGAGAAATAGAAATGAAGTGAAAGCAGAATGAACAAGAATGTTTTATTGAAAGACAAGGACTCCCCCTCAACAATTGCATACGAGGCTCTTGATACTTGGCGGAGACATATACTCACGCATAGTGAAAGTGTCCAGATAAGCCTAACTTGTCTTTCTTCAAATCACTATTTGATATACCAAGAATTTCAATACAATTGAGAAGTAGGAATTTATTTGCAAGAAAGAATGGCTTTTATTTGCACAAAGAAATGAGATGAAGATTTCAGACATGTGAAAACTTGCATAAACCAAGTTCCCTTCTAAGAGAAGTGAATCTAGGTTCTGCAAGAGGCTTAGTGAAAATGTCTGCGATTTGTTTTTCTGTGTCAATGAAGTGGAGTTCAAAAGAATTCTTTGAGACTTCATCTCGAAGGAAATGATGCCGAATGTCAATGTGTTTTGTGCGGGAATGCTGAATAGGATTTTTGGACAGATTTATAGCACTTGTGTTGTCACAAAGAATGGGAATGCAACCTAATGTGTGATTATAATCTAGAAGTTGATGTTTGACCCAAAGGACTTGGGTACCACAGCAACCAGCGGCAACATACTCAGCTTCTGCAGTTGAAAGAGCTACAGAATGTTGCTTTTTGAAAGCTCAAGAAGTAAGACACCCTCCTAGATATAAACACAACCCACTAGTGCTTTTTTTATCAAGTTTGCACCCGGCATAATCAGCATCACTATATGCAATCAAGTCCAATTTACATCCAGTAGGGTACCAAAGACCCAAATCACATGAAGAAAGAAGATATTTGAAAATTCTTTTAACCGCAGACATGTGACTATCTTTAGGATTTGCTTGAAATCTTGCACACATGCAGACACTAAATTGAATATCTGATCTAGAGGTTGTTAAATAAAGAAGAGATCCAATCATACCTCTATAAAGTGTAGCATTAACAGGTTTACCAGAAGCATCACTCTCAAGTCTTACACTTGTGGCCATTGGTGTGTTGGATGGCTTGATGTTTTGGATATCAAACCTCTTGAGCAACTCCTTGACATATTTTGTTTGACTCAGAAAAATTCCTTCAGCAGTTTGATGTACTTGCAGACCTAAAAAGAATGTAAGTTCACCCATGAGACTCATTTCAAATTCAGATTGTATAAGATGGGCAAACTCATTGCACAAAGTATTATCTGTTGATCCAAAAATGATATCATTAACATAAACTTGAACAGCAATGAAATAATTTTTTGTAAACAAAGTTTGATCAATGTTTCCTCTTATGTAACCTTTATTTACAAGAAAGGAGCTCAACCGGTCATACCAAGCTCTTGGAGCTTGTTTAAGACCATAAAGAGCCTTATTAAGTTTAAAAACATGATTTGGAAATTTTTCATTTTCAAAACCAGGGGGTTGTTTGACAAAAACTTATTCTTTTATGTATCCATTTAAAAATACACTCTTGACATCCATTTGATAGACTTTGAATTTCAAAGAGGCAGCAAATGCAAGGAATATTCGAACAGCTTCATGTCTTGCTACAGGGGCATAAGACTCTTCGAAATCAATACCAAGTTCTTGGTTATACCACTGAGCAACAAGTCTAGCTTTATTTCTAACAATTTGACTAGATTCATTCAATTTATTTCTGAAAATCCATCTAGTTCCAATGACAGAAGTTAAATCTGAAGGTTTTGGTACTAAATCCCAAACTTGATTTCTTTCAAATTGATGAAGCTCTTCATGTATAGCATTTATCCAGTTTTCACAAGATAAAGTTTCATCAACATTTTTTGGTTCAGTTTGGGAAAGTAGTGCCAAAGAATCTTCATCTATGACAGAATGAAAAGATGATCTGGTTCTTATTCCATCTTGCAAATTACCAACAATACTTTCAAGTGGATGGTCTCTTAAAAATCTAGGTTCAGAAATTACCTCAGGGTTTGCATGATTTTCAGGAACATGATTACCTGAATCACTTGAAGGTGGCAATTCAAGAACCTCATGTGCATTTGGTACTTCTTGCTCTTCAAGATTTGTAGATGGATGTTCAAGAAAATCATCCTCATCATCACATAATGGAGTTCTGCACAAAGTAGGAAAGTCAATCTTTTGGAAGTTTTCATAAAAAATGACATGTGGAGATTCTTCCACAGACTTATTTTTTAAAATATAAACTCTGTAAGCTCTTGAAGTTTCAGAATAACCTAAGAAGATTGATTCAAAACTTTTTACATTAAATTTATCAAGATTTTCTTTGTTGTTATTGTGAACAAAACATTTGCAACCAAAAATTTTGAAATATGACACGGCTTTTTATTTTTGAACAACTCATAAGGGGTTTTTCTGATCTTTGGTCTTACCAATGCTCTATTCAAAATGAAATTAGCTGTATTTACAGCTTCTGCCCAAAAAGATTTAGACAGTTTACTTTCAATGAGCATAGTTCTAGCCATTTCAACAAGAGTTCTATTTTTCCTTTCACTACAACAAATTAGGGCTATACCTACAGAATTTACCTACAGTAGGATAATATGTAGGTATATACCACAATTATACATGCTAAATCCGTTCGTTGCAAGGTTATACACACGCTTTTTTTAGTCATATGTAGATATGTATATATAGTTACGATTTTTACA
The DNA here is from genome assembly GCA_014218235.1 of Colocasia esculenta. Lineage (NCBI taxonomy): Eukaryota > Viridiplantae > Streptophyta > Magnoliopsida > Alismatales > Araceae > Colocasia > Colocasia esculenta. Next base: position 71,679,963 of record CM024763.1, on the reverse strand, counting down.
AATCGTGAGTGAATATATTTATGTTAGCTATAGTTCCTTAAAAAATATAATAAAATGATGTATATACTTATAGAAATCTACCAAATATAGGTATTGGTCTATTGATAGCATCCTAACAAAATTATAACCGTGACTGTATGGTTGTGGCGCCAATACATTTCCCTTGAGCGGGAAGTAAAAAGCCTTGGATATTTAGGGGTTCTCCCTTGGGCGGATGCCTCCTTCTGCCATTGTCCATGCGCGCCCTCGGCCACCATCGTCGTCGTCCAAGCCAGACGCCGCCGTGATCATCCATGCCCTAGCACGCCGCTGTCCTCACCTGCTATTGTCGTGCACGACACCGCGATCCCGAAGATGATGTGGCAAAGAGACGTCGTCATTTCAGACGAAGGAGAGTGAGGCCTCACTGCTAGAGGAGAGCCGGTGGGGGCATCTATGCCGTCCCCCAGTGGCACTGTGGATAGCTGCTGGAGACGGGACGGTGGGCGAGAGAGGGAGGTGTCGTTGCCCGCAGAGGCGGAGGTGGCGAGACCGATGGTAGCGCAGAGGACGGCGTCGTTGAGGATCCCCTCATCCTCGGGCGACATCTGGTGGCAGCGATGGGGTAATAGTGGCGGCAATATGTGGGGAACAGCTGAAGGAAATAGACGGCGTAGGCGTCGAAGAGGAGGACGGCGGTTAAGAGCATGGCCCTTCCGAGGAAGAGGAGGAGAGCGCGGGAAGGTGACGAGCCCGAATGAGGGGAGGACAAGGGGGCGGTAGTGGGGTTGCGGCACAGCCCCAGCAGCAGATAATCCTAGATGAAGCGGCGGCCCCCAGAGGCATTCTTCTTCTTGTAATCGTCGGGGTCGCCTATCTGGTGGTGCGCCGCTAGGCCGCCGACCCCTATTCCTCCTCTGCCACCGCCTTTCATGGCGACCTCCCCGATCCTCCCTGCTGTCGGTGCCTGCAAGCTCGCCCTCGACCCTCCTTTCTCTCTCCCTCTCTCTTATTGTCACAAAACAAAAAAAAAAAGCAGAAAAACCGCACTTTTTCTTCTTCTTGTTTTGCTTTGCTTCACAGATCCAAATACGGTGGCCTGGGAGGACGGAATCAAAGGGGACCAGAGCAAGCTGACGTCGGATGCCATCTGGGAGGATTCAGGTTACGACATCAGCAGACACGGTCACACAGGTGTGTTAGGGCAGGGGTAGGAGCAAGGGCATTTGCTGATCCAGATGGTAACATTCAGGGTTTCTTTGTCAAATCTAGTCTAAGAATGATTTCTCTTTAGCTGTTGAAAAAAAGGGTTTGACTGATTGAATGTTGTCTTTTGATATTCCTGCGCAGGTTCTCGAACAATTGGTGTTATCACGAAGGTTCTTTTTTGTAGATAATTTTTGTTTTATTCTTGTGTCCAATTTATATTTGTGAAACACTACAACTAACAAAGTTATCCTCTCATGTTTCAGTTGGATATTATGGATAGGGGTACTGATGCCCGTAACTTTCTTCTAGGGAATGCTATTCCTTTTAGACTTGGTTATGTGGGTGTGGTTAATCGCAGCCAGGAGGTACTACATTTGTTCTCTGTTTCATGAGTTTAATATGCTATTTTGCATATGTATAATTGTGCAGGAGGCAGTTAAGGGGTTTCGAGTTTATGCTAACTTTTGGCTCATTTGATGCTACTTGGGCTCATATGCCGATATTGTGAAAGATAATCTTCTCTTGCCATTCAATGCTTTAGTCACAACAAGAGATCAACTTCCCCCTATTCACAGTCTGCACTTCCTTCCCTGTACTCACCTTGTGTCAGGCGTCAGCTGCAACTCCACCATGAACAAAAGAAATTCTGAAGGCTTAGATAAAGGAAAAGAAGAGGATGTGGAGAATACTGCATCCTCTTTCATGTCAGATTGTTGGGGGAGGATGCTGCATTTTCACACAGTGAACATTGCGATGAAATATCCTCGAGATCAGACCACAAAGGAAGACCAACATGCAAAAATGATTTTCCACACTTGAATATCGGGGGGACTGCAGGTTTCATAAATCTGAGTAGTTTGTTTTTTGTTTTTTTTTGAAAGTGGGTAGTATCACGATTATATATTTTAAGAAAGGTAGAATGTACAAGTATAGGTGAGTGAAAACCCAAAAGAAGACCCCAAACACCTATACAGAGAAGCCTACACCAAGAAGGTAGAATCTGAGTAGTTTGTTAGAGACTTAATAAGGAATATTGACTAATAATAGACCATAACAAGGATTGTCTTGGTCACCTTGTGGAAATCAAGATTCATTTATCACACCAGGCATTTCTTAAAACAAATGAAGATCTTTGAGTTCATTAGTATTTCCAACAATTGATCATCTCATTAGGCATCTTGGTGAAGTCCTCACGTCAGAGAGCTGTTGTACCATGCATATGGGCTGAGCCTCATGGGGAAGTATAGTTTTATATCAGATCAATTGTTTCTGTTTTACGTCAGAGTGGCCCATTTATTTTGACTGAGAACTCTATAGATTGGGTTGAGTTTTATGTTGTAAAGTGGTCGCATTTTTCTATGGTTAGCGGAACTGGCCAATTCCTATCCGGATTGGCCTAGGCCGATCCAGCCGATTTCGGCCGATGCTGCCGATCCCGTGCTGATTCTGGACGATCCGATATCCGATATCCGGTTGGCCTATAAAGCAAATATAATGGAAACTTGTAAACTTATGGAACTTCAGAAAAATCTGACTTTGGATCTGCCTCTTGACTTAAATTTTGAATTAGGTATTGGAAATTGGAGTTTCTGACTCAGTTTTTGTTACTGGAAGCACTATTGGACAAGATATGAACCAGATTCATTAACTGGATTACTCGTGGCCAGTTCTTGTTCTACTCAGGAACTGGTTAATTCTGGCCTTTTTACAACAGATTCTGGCTGTTTCCGAGCTTCCTATTAGGCTATTAGAGGCTAGCAAAAAGGTGTTAAAAAGTCAAGAAATTCATAAATTCTTTATGGAAAGAGGAAAAATCATTCTACTATAATTTAAATGACAGTCAACAAGATAATGATGTGATAATGATTGAAAGCAACTGTTTATAGTTAAGCATTACGGATTATGCAATCTGTGCTTAGGAATGAAATGCTTAATTGCATCAATATTAAACACAATAAAATTTCAGCATACTCACATTTTGATCAAGTTTGAAGAAAAAGTATTGGTGGGAAGGAACTGGCTGAGAATTAGCAAAACTGGGTAAACCACTTTGAAACTGGCAAGAACCGTCCGGTTGTGCCCAGTTATGAATTGGTTCTTATTTCTCTATTATTTTCTTCTGACCAGATCATGAACTGGTCTAAACTGGACCAATCACTGCTCTATGTTTATTAATAGTTCGAGGTGTTAAATTTCTTGCATTCCCATCCACTTCCATGGAGAGGCAATTCTGTCCCCTTGATTTTTTGCCATCAAGGTTTTGTTGTTTGGATCTGGAACGGCCAGTCCAAATCCATATCCATTGGTGTAGTGCCAGCTAAGGCTATGTGTTGATACTTTTTCTTAATTTCCATCCCATCAGTGATAGAGATGCGATAACATTATTAACACATTTGCCAAGAATACTAAATATGTAGAGTCTTAAAGTTTTGGAGATTGTTATTTTTTATGTTAAAGTTTGTGGCAAAAAATGTTCTCAATAAGTTTCAAGATTTGAAGGACATTGACATAGAACAAAACTTGCCCATTTTCCATGTTCAATAAAAAATAATATACAATGAAAGGTATTGCTTGCTACATAAGGTAGAAGTTACCTTTGAAATGTGCAACAACAATTTAAGAATTTCGACCTTCAATTAGGAAGAAATCTTTTCCCCAACAATAAAGGAAATGGGTCTTCAATTAGAAATAAATATTTAGATTCTCTTGATAAGCATTGCTGATATTGCTTGGTCTTCATAGTTGGCACTTCTTGCAGTCGTCAAAGTGGATAGCACCCATTTTTGGCTACCGTGATTCGATTTGCATTGTTATTGTGATTCTGGTCAAATGATGTAAATTTTTTTTAAAGCATCATATGTCATGCAGAGTTACAGACATTGTGCCATGATTCATATAAAAAGCATATATTTCTTGATTTGTTTAACAACTATTTCCTTTTCTATCCCAGCTCCTCCACTGAAATTGATTGATCTACCTGGACTGGATCAACGAGCCATAGATGACTCAGTGGTGTGTCACTATTAACAGATTGCCCTTTTCTTGATCTGCATTCCCTTGAACTTGTGTGATTCAGTTTGTGTTTCCATCTTCACTATTTGAGTGCTTGTTGATTCTGCTTCATTGGTTACATTTCTAAGTCTTTCTGGCGGGTTGATTTTCTTCTTCAGGTCAATGACTATGCTGGTCATAATGATGCTATATTGTTCGTCATAATTCCTGCAGCCCAGGCACCTGAAATTTCTTCTTCACGTGCTCTCAGGCTTGCTAAAGAGTTTGATGCAGACGGTCTGTACTGGCATTTTTTATTATTATTCGAAGTTAGCCTGATTTAGAATTTGTTTTATGTCTAGACGCCTTTGATCTTTGCATGTATATTTCCCTAGTCGTCATGTTTCATTATATCTTTCACCGATAGCTTTTGTTACATAATGATTTTCCTCTTTTTTTTTTTTGAAATGTGGATAGTACCACATATTATATTGATGGAACGAGAGGATGTACAAGTGTATAGGTACAATAAAAAAACCCCTATACAGAGAGAAACCCACACCTAGAAGATGGAACCACCTTAACAAGGAATGAGAGCCCTCCACAACGCACAAATGTTTAGACCAAAAAGAAACTCTATCTCTAACAAGTTACCTTAAGGTTTTCTTACTACCTAATTGTACAACCATTTAATCTTTACTTGTATGTGTGCCCCAGTGGTTACAATCTCTCTCTTTTTTTTAGAATAAGTGGATTATACAGCCAATTTTATTAAATAAAAGGAGGAAGTACAGAAAAAGAGAAGGTGAGAAAAGATTCCTCAACCTGCCACACAAAATTGAAGACAAGAAGACTCCACAAATACAGGCAGCTAAATGTCATTTCGCACAATTTACTGCCAACTAGTACCACTATAAGAGTTCCAAGTATGTGCAGAGTGCAATGGAACAGAAGGAAGAGCCTCAAGGCAAATATTCTTAATATAAATAGGTCTTCCCAAGACGATGCAGTCATTCCTTTCTGGCCAAAAATTCCAACAAATTGCATGTCGAAATAGCTTAAGACTTGAGTTCTTGGGCTAATAGCTTTCATTAATACCTTTCAACAGTTGCTGCATCTGCTGAAGAAAGGAGAAATTGAGGTTTATCAATGCCAATTGCCCAAACCTCTTCCAAGCTTCATTGAATATGGGACACAACCCCAGTGGCTACATTGACTAGATCTTTCTTTATTTTTATAGCATAATTTTTTTTATTATTATTCCATACTTTTTGTTTATAGGTACACGGACAATTGGTGGACACTGTTTCCCAACAGATTCGCAAGCGAATGAAAGTTAGGCTTCCCAACCTGCTATCAGGGTAAGTGATGTAGTTATTTTTTAGTATATGAGGAATGATTTTTCATGTACTTTATAATTGGTTGTTTATCTGTACTTGTAGACATTAGCAGCCATTTAAAACTCTATGAAACCATCAATGATGGGTAAAGCAACTTACAGATGGAGAAAAAAGGACACTTTTCTCCTAGTGCTTATCCTTTGCCCACTAACTTGCAGCGGACATCTGTCTTGCACATCTGCTTTGGTTGAAGATTGAATATCCAACTTTTCACTATCACCCTTTCATAGATCCTACAACAACAACACATGATTTTTTATTGTTCAAATTTACCTCCAATGCATCATAGCTCATGTTCACACTTCACACCCACTGTTAAGTGTTAACTAGAACAGACCATTCAGTGTGCTCTTCTTTATGCATAACCATACATGATTTTCCTTGTAGTCAATGCAGAAGCAGCTGAATGCTTTTGTGTTACTTTTTCTTTTTTCTTGTAGTCTTCATCTTGTAGTTCTAGCTTTTTAAATTTTGTGAAGCACTCCTTTGGTCTTTGTGTATGTTGTCTCATGTTTTTTGAAGTTCAATAGTTGTAAACAGTTAAGGAATGCCTCCTCCACCTATGGTGTACTGCCTCTATTTAGTTTCAATAAAATTGATGGTATCATCACATATTTTCTAAGAAAAGAAAAACAAGTATGATTTTCATGTCTTTGGCTAGGTGTTTCAGGCATTTGGACCTTGGCAGACAGAGAGAGTGAGTTCTTGAGAAATTCTCGAGAGATTGCAAATTATATATGTAATACCTGCTAAGACCCTTTCCTAAATTTACTTTCACTTCCTTCTGCTCCAAGGCCCTTATCCTGAAGTCTCTCCCAAAATTTGCCTCATCTTTTGCCTTCATCTACATGTGGTTTTTGGAGGTTTTTAGTTGTATACATGGTGCCTAGGAGACCTTTGTACTCACCACCTGGCTGTTCTTAGCTGGAGGATCCTGAACCATCCAAAGAATGATGTGTAATGCCAGGCCTTCTAATAGCTAGATATCTTTCTATGTTATGGATACTTTTCACTGCACTTAATTTCTTTGGTCTTTTGTTGAATGTGTGAAAATAACTTCATCAGTATGTTGTTTTGTGACTCTAAGCACTGTTCCTTATGGTTGTTCATTCCTTTACAAATTTTCTCCTTTTTCTTTCTTTCCCAAGCTTGGCAAAGGATGGGAAAGATGAGCTAGGATCTGATCAGTCTGCCAACATTTTATACAAATTAGCCACAATCCATGTCAATTTTCTAAGCTTCATGATTATTGGTTGATTTTTATGATAGCATTTCTTTCAGGATGGATAAGCAAATTTCTTTTTATAATACTCCGAGTTGCATGCTCGGCTGGTGCAAATTTCACTCCACACATCACCACTGTTCCTTCTGGCGAGGTATACATTATAGTATAATGTATAATCTTATCAAGCGCTCGAAGGTGGTCTTGCTACCTAATCTTCATTTAATCATCATTTTCATTTAATTTGGTTGTTTGATATCAAATTTTTACTTTAAAATTTTGGACAGGGTGGTGACACCTGGTTTTTAAACTCTGTTGAAGAATCATTGGGATTCATCCTTGCTGACCAAGGGTTTGACGTCTGGGTTGGGAATGTAAGAGTCATAAATCGACATCGAAGTCCTTTTGGTATGAGTATATCAATGGTGGAAGATTTGGACATGTGATCCCCTATGACTTGAGAAGTATATTATTTAGGGGTCCATCATCATCTTCCACACATGATTATCAGATGATTATGAGTTCATGCACTGGATCATTCCCCGTCAATCGAAATCGATGTTTCCTTTACATCGAGGAGAACTCAAACACCTTTGATATATGTTAGACCCTTTAGTTGTAGCAAGCAATTCATGAAAGAAAACACCATTTAGATAGATTGGGATAACTCATAGCCCTATTATCTGTCTTTCCAAATGAGACTAGGACTGATTTATTAGAACACTCCCTCAAAATAGGGGCTGATTCATATATTTCCCCCCAAAAAATGAATACTGATTTATGTAACCTCTCTTTAAATAGGGACTGATTTGCAAATGTCCCCTTATTTAGGGACTGATTTGCCATTTCTTTGTCATATGGGGTTAACTTGTAATTTTTCTCATGAATGGGGACTATTTGATGATTTTTCTTGGATGCTAACCCTTTAAAATATCATTTCTGAATTTCCATAATTATTCTTTAACAATTATTCCATCTATAAATGTTAAGTTTAGGCCGTCCTTGATGTCTCTTGGTCATTTACACAAATAAATAAAAGATGGGGTTTATTTGTAATGTTTCTATCCTTTCATGCAGAAATGATATCCCCATCATATACACCAAGGATTACATCTTTCAACATTTCTTTCATTCATTTGTTTGATGTACACGAGTTTAACAGATAATAGTCCATTGGGGTAATTTATGAACCCATAGGGACTTATTTACAAAGGAGCATGGCTTAGTAATAGTATATATGGCGTTGCTTGAACCAAAACACACAAAGGAACACATCTTTTTCCTACTTAAAATGATATTTTGTTTTGCACCTCTTATTTCTTGTCAATGCAAATCTTCGTTCACAAAGGATATATAACTTGCGACTTCCACATTTTACATGCAGAAGGTAGGTGTATGCAATCCAGTTATGTTATTGGATGAAATTGACAAGACTGGTTCTGATGTTCGTGGGGACCTTGCATCAGCCCTGCTGGAGGTTCTTGATCCAGAGCAGAATAAAACCTTCAATGATCAGTATCCTATGAATTACTAGGACTTCACTACTGCATCTCTTGCTTCATAAGAATAGGATCATGGTGCAATAAACTTTGGCTATTCCCAGGTCTGAGGAAGGTGATGAGGGTCAGTCATACATTATCTTACACCTGTTTGTTGGAATGAAGATTATGGAGTTGTTTCCACTTTTACGTACTCCATATTAAGAACCTTTTTTTTTCATTTCCTCTTCTACTTGCTCAAAATTGAGTAATGCATTTTTTTAATGCCACCACTGGATATACTTGCGGCACGGTTGGCTGTGCCGTACTGTGCCTGAGACTTTACGGTCCCCGACATGGTTTGGTACGTATACTATTTCTTCTTCATTATTTTGTTATAATTTAAATTTACATTTTTTTTGTCATAACTGGACTAGACCAGTATTGTATGTCTGGTACCATACTGTGCCATGGGAAATGCTGTTCGGTCTGGTCTGGAGGCGTATCTCTGCAAATATGTTTGCATGGTAGGATAATATTAATGGATGTGTATCTAAGAGTGGCATTCTCCTAATTATGCATGTAATGTCATTATTTTTGCAACTATCCTATTCTTTTTTCATCTTTGTTGCAAGTTTTTGAAGTTTGTGAATCTTATGCAGGCATATCCAAAAAAATCAACTATCTGGGACCCTTGATGTTCTGCAGGATCTTCCTCTCAAGAATTTGTAATTTTCTGAACCATTTGAGAACTTCTGTTGCAAACACTATCATTGTTTTCTTCCTATGATTAAGAATTCTCAATTTTTCTTGTTTGTTTTCATGAAAGCAGGAATGTAGAGAATAACCTATTCTCTGGACCTGTACCTACAAAGTTATACAATATTCCAAAATTTAGATACATGTGTTCATTATATTTGTCACCAGCTTTTTAGATTTGTATTAAACCTATTCATTATATTCTTTGTTTTGCTTTTGATGTTTGTTCTGAATTCTTTTAAAACCTGTTGAAAATGTATGATGCATTTTATGGCAATGACTTGATTGTTTGTGCACATTTATAATCTTATTTTGGTCTTCTTGGATTTTATTCTTGCAGATCGGATGAGAATCCATTTAACACCACTTCTTGGATTTTATTCTTGCAGATCAGATGGCAATGACTTGATTGTTTAGTGTTTTGAGCCTTTTGTAGAGCCTATGTTTGTACATTCCTCTTCTTATTTATACATTAGTGGTACCATCGACTTTAAAAAAAAAATGTTATATACAACAAACACCCCTGATTGATTGCCAGATCATAATAATTTTTGAACACAACAAAGTTCAAGTAAAGAGAACTTGGGCTTGATTTTTGGATTGTTGTTATTAGTTTTTGGAGGATGATAATTTTTTTTTTTGTTCTTTTAGCCTCTTTTAGTTTGGAGGAATTTACTATTTTGCTGGAGATTTTGCACTTAAATTCGATGTAAGTTGTTCATCTCTTTTTTTGTTTTTCCCTCTCATCTAACTAAAAATTTTGCTTTGCAGATATGTGACTTCTCCAAGATGAAGAAAAACCCCAAGTTCTTCATTCAAATTGTCATTTTCTTCTTCTTAGCATATGTCATGATTGTTTCATCCTTAAAATTGACCGATATTTGAACTGTTTAAACAAAACGTAGATATTTTTCAATAAGTATAATTTTTTGTTTCAATATGCATATCATATTTGAATCTGTTTTGTCTTACATATGTGAATGTGAATATGAGTGTACATGCATGGATGTGAGTGTGGATATGCATGGATATTTATGTAGATATTTGAGTAGACATGTGGATGTGAATGTTATTTTGTTTATGTGATGTATATGAGTGGATATGCGGATATGAATTTTATTTTAGTTATGTGTATGTAGATGTATTACATAGAATATTATATATGTATGTGTATATGATGCATGTTTGTAGAATAAATTCTACATGTTTACATATGATTTAGGTATGAACACGTATGATCAGGTATGGATAGTTATATTTGTAAAAAAAAAAACAAATGTACACCTACGGTTTTTAATGGTCATGACTAAACATTATTACATACATTTATTTCTCATCATCTCAAAAAAGTTATTACTACGCTTATCAAACCATCAGTATAGATGACTTCTACACTTACATTTATTTATCATCATATCAAAAAGGTATTACTACGGTTACAAAACCATCAGTATAGGTGGCAATACTTATGCTTTTTAGGAATTTTTACCTACGGTTATTATTCGTATGAATAATCCAATATATAGCTACGATTATTTTTATGTGGGTATAGGCTTTAGTCACGCGCGCATGCGTGTCGGATTCAAACCGTAGCACTTTCCGTAGGTAAAGGGTTTTACCTTCGGATTTTGGGTATATACCTACGGTTATTACGCGAAGTTATAGGTCCTTTTTTTTGTAGTGTTTCTACAACTCCATTTTGTTCTGGAGTTCTAGGGGAAGAAAACTTATGGAGAATGTTCAGTTCAGTACAAAGATCAGAAAATGATTTATTTTCAAATTCACCCCCATGATCTGTCAAAATGGAATTCAGTTTGAAAGATAAACCCACTAAGACAGAATTGTAAAATCTCCTGAATTCTGAACATGCATCACTTTTATGGGATAAGAATAAGACCCAAGTATATCTTGTAAAGTCATCAATGATCACAAAGCCATATCTATTACCACTGAGACTTTGAGTTCTAGTTGGACCAAAAAGATCCATATGAAGCAACTCAAGTGGTTTAGATGTAAGTACTTCATTGAACACTTTAAAAGATTTTCTTGTTTGTTTTTCTTGAGCACATATCCCACAAACAGGATTGTCAATGACTGGGAAAGATTCAGGAAGATCTTTTACAAGATTCATTCTTATGAGTTTACTAATGGTTGTGAAACTTGTATGACCCAACCTTTTGTGCCACAACCAAGCAGTGTCATGTTTATTTGCAATCAAACAAACATTTAAAGAAGAATTATCACACAAATCAATCATGTAGACATTATTTTCTATTTTTCCAATCAATTTAATTTCTCAGAAGAGGAGTCAATTATTTTGCATGAATCATGTTCAAAAAGAATCTTGTGACCATTGTCACACAATTGACTAATGCTAAGCAAGTTGTAATTCAAACCCTCAACTAAACAACATCATCACTTAAGGTAATGCAAGACTTACCAATTTTTCTTTGCCAATTATTTTTCCTCTATTCTTACTTCCAAAGGTGACTGATCCACCTACCTTTTCAATCAAGCATGAAAATTTATTTCTGTCTCCTGTCATGTGCCGTGAGCATCCACTGTCAAGAATCCAGATGTTGTTGGAATTGGATGCACGGATTTCCTGCACATAACAAATTAGACAAGAAAAGTTTTTGGTACCCACATGAGATTGGTACCAACATCCTGAGTGAGAAGAGATAACAAATCCTTTCTAATCCAAATTTGTGTATTTTTCTTCACAATGTTTTTTATTTTTCAATTTTCTAAACGTTATACCTCTTAGTTGAGTTGTTCCACTGTGAAAAACTTGGCATGTATTGTTGTTGATATGCAGGAAAAGATGAATGATAGAAATAAGAATTGAACCATTGGGTACCATTGTACCTTTGGTTCCAAGACTTATTCCATCTTGAATTGTAAGATGAGAAAACATTCCAATTGCCATGAGAAGGATGATTATTGATTAGTTTGAAGTTTTTGTGATTTTTATAAGGGTAGGTTGACCTATGCATGGTTTGTGTCAACCTATATTGTGTGTGTGTCAACCTATGTAGGGTATGTGTCGACCTCTCAGGTTCTTTCTGTTTTTGTATTTTTCCTTTGTTTTCAGATGAACTTGCCTTGACAAATTTTATTAAAGGAATTTTTTATGGTTTTATTTTCTTTGGAGATGATTCAGTTTTTTTTGAATTTTGTGGTTCTTCTTTTTCTTTAAGGCAAAAGTTTAGCTTTTCAACTTGATTCAAGTTTTCTTGATTTTCCTTTTCTTTTCTTCAAATTCTTCAAACCTATGCATGGTTTGTGTCAACCTATATTGTGTGTGTGTCAACCTATGTAGGGTATGTGTCGACCTCTCAGGTCTTTCTGTTTTTGTATTTTTCCTTTGTTTTCAGATGAACTTGCCTTGACAAATTTTATTAAAGGATTTTTTATGGTTTTATTTTCTTTGGAGATGATTCATTTTTTTTGAATTTTGTGGTTCTTCTTTTTCTTTAAGGCAAAAGTTTAGCTTTTCACTTGATTCAAGTTTTCTTGATTTTCCTTTTCTTTTCTTCAAATTTCTTAACAAATTGAAAGTTCTTTGTTCAACTTTTGAATTTTCAATTTCAGATCATCAACAAAAATCAACAGTTCATCATTTTCTTTGATTTGGTCTGAAATTTGAGCTTCCAATTCAGAAATCATTACAGATGATGAAGTATCATGAAAAATGCTTTCAATTTTTCTTTTCAAATATTTATTTTCTTTTCTAACATCAGAAAGATTTTCAACTAAATTACCATATGCTTCTTGCCAATCTTCAATGGTAAATAGTTCAAAGGATATATCTACCTGTTCTTCGCTGCTTCCAGCCATGAAGCAAACTTCATTTTCATCTGAAGTTGAGGATTCTTCATTGCAGTCTGAGCTTTCATCATCTGACCATGTAGCAACCATGGCCTTGTTCTTCTTTTTGTGGAACTCCGTCTTGTGGTTTATGTGTTTTTCCTTCTTACCATCTGGACAATCAGCCTTCATATGTCCAGATTTGTTGCACCTATAACACACAGAAATTTCATCAGTTTTCTTATGATCAGCATGGGAGAAATGTTTCTTTTTACTAGACATGGCATTTTGCTTATTACCAAAATTCTTCTTGTTTGATTTCAGAAATGCCTTAAATTGTCTAGTGATGAAAGCAATATTATCATTATCAGATTCAGATTTCTCAGACTCAAAATTTTCTTTAGATTTTCCTTTATTACTTGATGAAGCTTTAACAACAATGGTTTTTGTTTTTAGCATGTGTTCTTATGATCTCTTAAGGTTTAACTCATATGTCATTAATGATCCAATGAGTTCATCCATGTGATTTTGGATAAATGCTTTGATCTCTTCAATAACAGTTGCTTTAGTGTGCCATACAGGAGATAAGGAGCGCAAGATTTTCTTACCAAGTCTTCATTTGAATATTCCTTACCCAAGGCTCGAAGTCCATTTATAATAACCATGAACCTAGCAAACATCTCAGATATAGTTTCATTAGACTTCATGATAACAACTCATAATCAGAAACTAACATGTTAGCCTTAGTCTCCCTGACCTGAGATGTGCCCTCATAAAGCAATTCTAATTTATCCCACATCTCCTTGGCAGACTTACACATGGAGATTCTGGAATATTCCCTTGGATGAATGGCACATTGCAACATGTTCATGGCGTTGTAGTTCAGGGTAACCCTTCTGATCTGCTCCCTAGTCCATTGATCTTCATCTCCAGTGACTTCGATTGGTCCTTTTTCAACAATTCTCCATACTTCATAGTTCTATGCTCTAAGAAAAACCATCATCTTATTCTTCCAGTAAGGATAGTCAGTACCATCAAAAAATGGAGGCCTATTAATTGAATGACCTTCAGCAACGAAACCTTTAGAATCCATGATAAAGATAATAAAACAAAACACATAGCAATTTGAGTAAGTAATTGAGTGAATCAAAATATGAAATACAGAAAATTCACCAAAGCACCTTAGAGTATAGAATTGACTCTGACAGTCTCTGATACCAGATGTAGGGATCGGATAGGTGACTTAATCAGATGAACTGAGAATGTGTGTGAATAGTAGAGAAATTATAATGAGAGAAATACACAATTCGATCAGATCCAAGTGTGGTGTGTGAGTATAGTGAATAAGAACAGCAAACCACACAACAAACCACAGTGCACAGAAGATTTTTAAGGTGGTTCGGAGAACACAACTTGTGTCTCCTACGTCCACCTCCTCACAACGGAGGAACCACTAGCACAAGTGCAGTACAATCTGAGCACGATGACTCCGACCTCTTTGAGTGCGACGACTCAAAGAAACCCAGGAGATAGGCACGACAACCTACTCCACAGACCACTTGTGAATTCAGCAAATTCACAAGCCCTTGAGCACTACGGCTCAAGCACCAGAGCACAACGGCTCCAACCCAGAGCACTATGGCTCCAAACCAGAGTACAAAGTACTCAAACCTCTGGATCACAATAGATCCAAGTTCTAGTAGAACAAGCACACTTAGAGAATAGATCCTCTAGCACGATCTATCTCATTACAAGAGAAATGGTAGAGACAAATAGAATTGGCCGATCTGTGTAGAACACATACACAGATCCCCAGAGACTTTGACACTCTGACCAAGTACAGACTCGGCTGGATCTCCTTCTGGACCAGCACTGCTTCAATCACGAGCTCCTTCTCTTTTTCTCCTTCTTCTTCTCTTTCTTCTTCCCTTGGCGGCGCTGCTCTGCTCCTCTGGATGCAGATCCCTTTTTCCCGCTCTTCTTGCCTTCTTCCAGAATGCTCTTGGATTTCTCTTGCATGGGTTGGCTTTGGAGTACAAGAAACATGGGTATTTATAGCCCCATATGTCCATAAGGAGCTTTGGGATACGTGGGCACAAAAACCTAGGCAGATTCCCTTGATCCCCAAGCGGCCACGTGTCCAGATAAATCATATGTTGAGACTTCAGCCGGAGTGTGTCGACACTACCACTGAGTGTGTCGACACACTGTCCCATTTGCGCAAAAAGGGTCTTCTGGATGCTGGGTCTAGTGTCGACACGACCACTGACTGTGTCGACACACTGTCCCAGTCAGACAAATGGATCTCCTGGAAGCTGGGTCTAGTGTCGACACGACCATGGACTGTGTTGACACACTTGACCCTGTCTTCATGAAAATGCTTCAGGGACTATGACCCAGTGTCGACACCATCAATGGGTGTGTCGACACTACCATGATAAAACCTATATATCCCTGAGAATTTAACACATAAGACATTAGTACAAGGTATTATCATCAAAGTATGAAGTGTAAAGTATTTGAAACATGCTTTTTAAGCATTGTTATTACATAGATGAGGTATGTAACATGTTCCACCCATTAAGCATTAAAATCACAAAATGTCATCATCAAAATCAATGTATGAGTGATGTTCAATGATCATCATAAAACCACAAAACACACTCAATCTCAGAAAACACCGATGCACTCCTCAACTGATCGAACAAATCATCAATCTGCGGTAAGGGATACCTGCTCTTCACAGTCACCTGGTTGAGCTTTCTATAATCAATGCACAACCTAAGGGAACCATCCTTTTTCTTCATGAATAATACAGGTGCGCCCCAAGGTGACACACTAGGGCGAATAAATCCCTTGTCCAGCAAATCCTGCAACTACTTCCTCAGCTCAGCTAATTCCACAGGTGCCATCTGATATGGAACATTAGAGATAGGAGAGGTGCCTGGAAGCAACTCTATGGTAAACTATATCTCCCTACCCGATGGCAAGCCAGACAAATCATCAGGAAACACGTCTGGAAACTCCTGCACTACCTCAATCTCCTCAAGGGTCGGTGACTAATCAACCTTCGGTACTAAGACCACGCTGGCAAGAAAAGCGTCACACCCCTTGTTCACCATCCTCATCACCTTCATGGTGAAGATCACAAACCTTCTCGCAAAGTTCCTTAGCAATGGATATGAGAACTCATCCTCACCAGGAATACGGAAAGTAATCTTCTTCCCACGACAATCTACTAAAGCATAATGCTCCTAGCCAATCCAGACCTAAAATTGCATCATAGTCCTTCATCTTGAGCAAAAAGAAGCACCCAACTAAACCTCGGTCCTCAATGCACACCGGTAAAGATGGAATACAATTCCTAGTCGATATCATACCTGCTGGTGTATGCACAGACAAAGGATCCTCTAACTCCTCAGCCTCTACTCCTGACTCTATATCTAACTGCTTTGCAAACCGCTCGGAAATGAACGAGTGAGTGGCACCCGTATCAAACAAAACCCGAGTGTGCACACCCATGAATAGAACCGTACCTTCGTGACGTTTTCCACCTGTTCGGCATCCTCTCGCGCTAAATCAAACACTTGATCTTGGGCTCGAGGCCTTCCTGGTCTTCCTGTGGCTGGTGCTGCTGCTGCTGCTGCTGTGGGCTGGCACTCCACACTGAACACCCAGCTGCAGTCTGGGACAATCTCTGATCTGATGCTCGGAGCTGCCACACTTGAGACACTTCCCCGCTAACTTTCAACACTCAGTACCACCATGAGCTCTTCCACAGTGAGGGCACATCTTCTTGTCGTTGGGCCTAACACCGGGGGACCGCAGAGTAACTGCCTGCTGACTACTAGCTACCACTGGATGCTGCAGTGACTGGTACGCTAACTTCTTCCTATCCTGCAGCTGGAAAGGTGGCACGGATCTCTTTTGTGATGCCTTCTTCTCTTCCAGATACTGCTTCATCTCGCTCTTCTGCCTACACGCAGCACTGAGAACCTCTTCTAGCGTATGGTGGTCAAACGCCACAAGCCTCGACCTCAGTGATGGCTTAAGACCCATCATGAACTTCTTCGCCTTCCTGTGCTCATCAACAACTATGTGAGGAGCATGCTTGGATAGTTCAGAAAACTTGGCCTCATATTCTAACACCATCATGGAGCCCTGAGTGAGAGAAAGGAAATCCTACTCCATCTTGTCCTGGATATGCTCTGAAATAAACTTGGCCTGGAACAGTCTCGCAAACTCATCCCAAGTCACCTCGACAGCACCATCCTCGAACCTGGTGTGAAGTAAAGAGGCCCACCACACATCGGCTCTCTCCTGCAAGATATAACCCATAAGCACCAATCTAGACAAAACCTTAACCTAACACAAGTACATGCATACATAATTAACAAATACCTGCAGCATATAGGAGGCCAAGCTAACTTTATCCTCCTCGACACACCTAATGGCTCGGAAGTTCTTCTCAATCTCCCTCATCCAGCTTTCCGCCAAAAGTGGCTGACTCTCCCCCTTCAAAGAGGGTGGAGCCATCCTCTTGAATCTCTCCATGATGGAAGGACCATCATGGCCTTGCTCCTGAGGAACTGGAGCTGGAGCCTGAGCCTGCCACAACAAGCAATATAAGCAACACATATAACAATCATACATTTAATAAAAACATACTACTCTAACCTGAGCCTGCAATTGAGCCTGCAGTGCCGCCTGAGTATGCGCCTGGGTTGCATCGCCTGGACCAGACCTTGCATGAATACACCATAGTCCACAGGCGGTGGTGGAGGAAGTACTGTAGGACCCTGTGGTGCCGGGGCTTACTGCTTACCCCTGTCCTCTCGCCTCTGCTCGTCATCTCGAGCCTGAGCACCATGCCTACCATGAGTAGCCATAGCCTGAAAAACAATTTACTCTAGTTAGAAACTAAGTTATTTAGTCCTAACTATTTTCTTAACTATCTTTCATTGATTATTAGACATTTTCTACATATATGGACAAATTCTATAAAGACTTAGCATATTGTGAAGATGATGGTATATTCATGTACAATCTCAACCTAGGTTTCTTTGATACCAATCTCTGTAACGACCCTCCTTATACTAGTACGATTATACCAATCCACATCGGTATAAAGAATGCTGTCACAGTGGGACATTTACCCAGCACTAAACGATAGATTGAGATGTACACAAGTATCAAAATTTACAGCGGAATTAAAAGAAATATTCTCATTCCATCATCATCACATATCCACCGTCTATATAGCAATAAAGAAAGAAATACCAATGTTCACATTATTATAACTCTAATTAAAATACATTGTCCATATGAATTATACAATTTCAAAGTTTACATACTAATGAAAAGAAAGTAACAATGTAGTAACGTCCAACGAAGTGAAGCTACTCCTCGAGCTCAGAGTCGCTCCTCACTATGTCCTCCTCAGGAACGGAGGCACCTATCTCACCTATACGCCAAAGCAAGTATGAGTCTAAAAAGACCCAACAAGCAATCCAAAGATGGCATCCATACACATATCACATACACATGCTAGCCTTTTATACATTTAGGAATAAACATGGTACATGCTTCATATCACTTAACCAAATAAATATGAAAACCTATAGCATGCTTTCTACACGTTGTAACCAACACGATTTGTAAGGCCCTCAAATTTTGTCCTTTTATTTTACTGTGTGTGTAGATTCATGCTTGTGTGTAAATATTATGTATGTATATGTAGATATCTACGTACATATTAGCTAGGTGTACTTACGTATGCACGTGTGTGTTAGTTGTAAATATTGTTTGTTTGCATGGTGTAGTTGAGTGTACATTATACTGCATATATTGCATGTATATATATAGCGTATATATATATGGTTTCCTGCATGGTTTAAGCTATGGCCGAAGAGCAAATTGGCGTCAACATGGATGGACGTCCATGTTGAGTAAACGTCCATCTCGATGGATGCCAACTATTAAGTAAACGGCCATAGATGTGGATGTCTACTTCTTTGATTTTCTGTGCGCAGCAGACCCCAAAATTTCGGATTGGGCTTGCTCACCGATTGGGGAGATTGTTGAGTTCTCATATGTTGAATGTTTAATGAGAATGCTAAGCTAACAAATCACGTCTTTGTTTTTTATGATGAGCATGAATATTTCATGGACAAAATTGATAGATGTTAAGAAATGAAACATGATAACAATGACTCTTGAAAGACAAATGAAACAAACATGTTAATTGATCATATATATGACATTATATCTCCCTAACTATATTCTTTCATGTAGGTGAGATACTATGCAAGACATGCATCAAAACAAGGTTCAAAAGATCAAGAAAAGCATGAAAAGCAGGTACCTGTCGACAGCCACAAAGGCCCCTGTCGACAGATGCACACAGGCCAGAAAGCCATACTTCAGGACAGGATTGTTTGTCGACAGGACTAGTGTCTCCTGTCGACAGCCACTATCAGGAAACTGCTTCCCGAACTCCCTGTCATCTGTCTGTCAACACCTGTCGACAGGAGCATCCAGTGCTGTCGACAGATGAAGAAGACCTTCAGATTCGGAAAGTTTTTAAGTTGCTATACATGGTGGTTTCAACTACCACGTCTCTCCATATGTGGACACCACTATATAAGCTATCTTTTGAAGGTAATCTCGTACAGAAGCAGCCTCCACCAAAAACCCTAGAGAAAGTCCAAGAACCAGAAGTGTTACTGCTGCTCTGCTTCACCCTGCTGTTCAGAGATTGCACCAACTGTTAATCCAGCAGTGTTGGAGTTTGATCGTCGTGGATTCAAGTCTCTTCATCAAGTTGTGACTCTCAAGACGAAGCTTGAAGCCCACCTAGACGATCACGAGAAGAGTTCTCAATCAGGATTTGTGTTTCAACTCAGAAATCTCTCTCTGTTTTTGTTTTTACATATCCGTGTGTGTGTGGTTGTGTCTCAAGCAGTCCTTGTGCTTGATTGACGTGGCATGTGTTGTTCTGATCGTGGTTTCACATCAGACAACTCGTGTGTGTGAGTTGTAGTTGTTGAACTAGCTCAGAAGCAGTCCTTTCTGCGTGTGTGTGTGGACTGTGGACGTAGGATACACAAGTTGTGTACTCCGAACCACGTAAAACGCTGTGTCCTATGGTTTGAACGCTTCTACGTTAGATGCTTGGTAGGCACGATTTCTCTACACACGTCAGATAGTTTGGTTCTCTATCTATTATTGAGTTACACACATCTAAGTTCATCTTGAACTCTGTTACAGTTCTCATAGTTCGTGTCTTTGCAAAAAGAAGGTGATAAAAGCTTTTAATCGACAGTAATCTATTCAACCCCCCTTCTAGATTACCATACTGGGAATTCCGCAACCTTTCAATTGGTATCAGAGCAAGGTTTCTCCGATTTACTGTCATATTTGTTTGATCTTACGATCAGGAGAACTTTGATCTCATGGATTCTAGTAAGGGATATATGGCCGAGGGACACTCAGTCACCAGGCCGCCCTTCTTTGATGGCACTGACTATCCATACTGGAAAAACCGCATGCAGGTGTTTCTACGAGCGCAAAACTTCGAACTATGGAAAATAGTCAGTAAAGGAGCGTACACTTTGCCGGAGGACGAGGAAACCTGGACCAAGGACCAGATAGCAAAGGGGACACTCAACTGGAGCGCCCTCAACATGATGCAATGTGCGGTCCACACCAAGGAATACTCGAGAGTCTCCACGTGCACCTCTGCAAAAGAGATCTGGGACAAATTTGAGTTAATCTACGAAGGTACGTCCGAGGTAAGAGAATCTAAAGCAAGCATGTTGGTTTCTGAATATGAGATGTTTAAAATGAACATTGATGAAACCATCTCTGATATGTTTGCAAGATTCATGTTAATAATCAATGGCTTGAAAGGTCTTAAGAAAGAATACTCAGAGAGTGATTTGGTGAGGAAGATACTTCGGTATCTTCCATCCTCTTGGAACACCAAAGCCCTTGTCATTGAGGACTCTAAAGACCTTTCTAAAATGAAATTGGATGAATTGATTGGCTCTCTAATGACGTATGAAATCAATGTGAAAAGAAAGGAGACTGAAGAAAATCCTAGAAAGCCACTTGCCTTGAAGGCTTCTAAGAAAAGTTCTTCAGCCTCCAAGAGAGATGCCACTCAGGAAAGTGATGAATCTGAATCATCTAGTGATCATGAGAGTGATGATATGGCCATGCTCACTAGACAGTTCAAAAAGTTCCTAAAATCCAAAAGGAGAGGATCAGGTAATTCTAAACCTTTCCAAAAGAAAAATTTTGCTAACAAATTTGAGACTAACAAAAATTCTGAGGTTGTGTGCTACGAGTGCAAGAAGCAAGGGCACATGAGAGGTGAGTGCCCTGAGCTCAAGAAGAAGCTCAAGAAGGAGAAATTCACATTCAAGAAGGCCAAGGCAATGATGGCCACTTGGAGTGATGATGACGAGGATGAGAACACTGAAGCAACATCCGAAGATGATCAAGTTCAGTGTCTCATGGCAAGAAGTGATGACTCAAACGAGGTAAACTCTTCCTTTGAAAATTACTCTATTGTTGAATGGGAAGAAGCATATACTATCTTGTTTGAGAAATTTTGTGAATATAAGTCTAAAAATAAAGCACTCAAAAGGAAACTCAATTCCATTGTTCGTGATCACAACCACAATGAACAAATTGCATCCCTAAATAAGGAAATTGAAATGATGAGAGTTGATGAACAAGCACACAGTGAGGAAATGGATGGCATGAGACTGAAACTTCAAGATGTTCAAAAAGATAAAGATGATCTTAGTAACTCCCTTGAAACTCTTCAAACTGAACTTCATGAAGTAAAAGAAAAGTTGAGAAAGGCTGAAGAGAATCTTAAGGGAAAATCTGAAGATCTAACTAAGTTTGTTAAAAGCAAACAAAATCTTGATGCCATCTTGGGATCTAATGTGTTTGTTGCTAAACATGGGATTGGATATCAACCGGTAAAACCAAAAGTAATTGGCAAAAACTTGTTGACAAACTTTGTTGATTCCAGCCCAAGTACAAGCAAACAAACCCCAGCAAAGAACAACAAAACCCAAGCTAAGGGTAAGAAACTGGAACCCAAGAAAACCAAAGTTGTTGCTAACAAAACTGCAAGACCTGTCGACAACCACAAAGCTGTCGACAGGACTGGAAACCAGCCTCCAAAGAAGGCTGACCAGGCAACAAAAAGGTAAGATGCCCATGCATGTTCCTCAACACAAAAAGCCAACTGTCATGAAATATTCTCCATCATGCAATTTCTATAAAAAATTTGGACATAATGAAAAACAATGCTGGAATAGCCCAAACAAACAGAAATTTAAACAAGTTTGGATTCCAAAGCATTTACTATTTGGCATGAATGATTCATTGGGACCCAAAGTGATTTGGGTACCAAAACCTCTGGTTTGATCCACATGTGCAGGAATGCCTAGCAGCCCACAATCAGAACAAATGGTACTTGGACAGTGGCTGCTGGAGGCATATAACGGGCGACAAAGAAAAATTCTGTATGCTAGTGGAGAAAGACGGAGGTCAAGTAGTCTTCGGAGGCAACAATAAAGGTCAGATCATTGGCTCAGGTAAGATTGGTAAGTATGCCTCTAACTCTATAGACAATGTACTCCTTGTAGATGGCCTTCATCACAATTTGCTTAGCATAAGCCAACTGTGTGATAAAGGTCATAAGGTTGTCTTTGAATCTAATTCATGCAAAATCATTGATAAGGAAACAGGAAGTTTGAAGTTTTCTGGAAAAAGGGTGAATAATATCTACATGGTTGACTTAAATGACCCAAAAAATGAGAACTTGTGTCTTCTAGCAAATAAACAAGATGAGCTCACACTGTGGCATCGTAGGCTTGGCCATGCAAGCTACAATGTCTTGCACAAGATCATGAGGTTAAAACTGGTAAGTGGACTCCCTGACATTTCCTTCAATAAAAATGAAAGTTTTTGTGATGCATGTGCACAGGGTAAACAAACAAGGAAGTCTTTCAAATCGAAAGCACCAGTCAGCACTTCTAAACCCTATGAACTTTTGCACATGGATCTGTTTGGACCTACGAGAACACTAAGTCTCAATGGCAAACGATTTGGTTTTGTCATTGTAGATGATTTCTCTAGGTTCACATGGGTTAAATTCCTCGCACACAAAAATGAAGCAATAAGTCTGCTTGAGGAACTCTTCAATAAAATTGAGCATGGAAGTGTTTTTAAGATATGCTCAATCCGCACTGATCACGGGGGAGAATTTTACAATAATTCCTTTTATGAATTCTGCAAGCACCACAGGATAGAACACTTGTTCTACTCTCCAAGAACTCCGGAACAAAATGGAGTAGTGGAGAGAAAGAACAGAACTTTGGTGGAAATGGCTCGCACCCTTCTGGTTGAAAGTCAACTTGCCAGGACGTTTTGGGCAGAAGTGGTAAACTCTTCATGCTACATACTCAATAGAGCCATGGTAAGACCTGTCATATGGAAAACTCCCTATGAACTTCTGAAAGGTAAGAAGCCCAGTATTGGGTACTTTAGAGTTTTTGGCTCAAAAGTCTTCAAACATAACAATGATAAAATTGATCTAGACAAATTTGAGGCCAAAAGTGATCCAGGTATTTTTCTTGGATACTTAGAACACTCTAGAGCTTACAAGGTGTTTAATGTCAAGAATAAAACAGTGGAAGAAACTCCACATGTTGTCTTTGATGAAAGTCTTGCAAAAATTGACAATCTCAATTCTCACAGGACTCCCCATGAAGATCATAAAACAATCCTTGCAGATCCACCACAAGTCAAAGACAAGAAGAACACTCAAACAGCACCCAAAGCAAAAGGTGGATATCTTCGCAGGTACTATGATGATGAGGACCATCATATCCTCTTCAAAAAGGGAGAAGAAGAACCTAAAGATGATCCACAATAGGATGAACCTCAAGATGAAACCCCTCAAGCACTCCCTCCTCCAGAACAACCTCCTCAAATGCAAGATCAACCAGGACCTTCAAAAATCACAAATGTAAGGTACTCTAAAGACCATCCACTTGAGAACATAATAGGAGATGTGAATGACAAAGTTCAAACTAGGTCTCAAGTTAGGGAAATAGTTGAATAGGACCATCTAGCCTTTGTGTCTCAAGTAGAACCTAAGAATGTTGAAGAAGCCTTAAAGGAAAACTCATGGATTGATGCTATGCATGAGGAGCTTGGGCAATTTCAGAGAAATAATGTCTGGAGTCTAGTTCCTAGAACCCCTGAAACTTCTGTCGTTGGGACAAGATGGGTCTTTAGGAATAAACTAAATGAAGAGGGTAAAGTGGTGAGAAATAAGGCTAGACTGGTTGCAAAGGGTTACAATCAGGAATTTGGGGTTGACTTTGAAGAATCCTTTGCTCCTGTAGCTAGGCTAGAAGCAGTTAGAATCCTGTTAGCATATGCATACTCAAACAAGTTTAAACTTTTTCAAATGGATGTCAAAACTGCCTTCTTGAATGGTTACATCAAAGAAGAAGTCTATGTCTCTCAACCACCTAGCTTTGAGGATAATGATAAACCTAACCATGTATATAAACTGCACAAAGCTCTTTATGGTTTGAAACATGCCCCACGAGCTTGGTACGACAGGCTAAGCACATTTCTGGTAAGCAAAAACTACTCACGAGGTAAAGTAGACCAAACTCTCTTCACTAAGAAAGTTCGCAATCACATCATTGTGGTTCAAGTGTATATGGACGACATTATATTTGGTTCTACTAACCCATCACTGTGTGAAGAATTTTCAAAACATATGCACAGCGAATTTGAAATGAGCTTAATGGGGGAGCTTCAATTTTTTCTTGGTCTGCAGATGAAACAACTAGAAGATGGCTTCTTCATCAACCAAGAAAAATATGTCAAAGAGCTGTTGAAAAGATTCCAATTTGAACAAGCCAAGCCTGCCTCAACACCAATGAGCACAAGCATAAAACTAGAAAGTGATGAGAAAGGTAAACTGGTAGATGCAAAGCAATTCTGAGGTATGATTGACTCACTTTTATATCTTACTACAAGTAGGCCGGACATTCAATTCAGCGTTTGCCTTTGTGCTAGATATCAATCTAGTCCAAAGGAAAGCCATTTGGTTGCAGTTAAGAGAATATTCCGATATCTCTTAGGTACGCATGATATGGGTCTTTGGTATCCAGAAGGTAGTAGCTTCAACTTAATCTCTTATTCTGATGCTGACTATGCTGGATGTAAAATTGACAGGAAAAGCACTAGTGGCTATTGCCAAATTCTTGGTGGTTGCATGGTTTCGTGGGCATCCAAGAAGCAACACTCGGTTGCACTCTCCACTACAGAGGCAGAATATGTTGTTGCAGGGAGTTGTGCAGCTCAAGTGTTGTAGATAAAGAGTCAACTGTGTTGAACCACTCTCTATTTGTTCTTGTATTTTGGTGATAATAAAATTTATGATGTAACTTAAATTGAATATTTTGTTTCATCTGTGTCGCATCAATCTCATAGCAAAATGCTGAGTCTCACATTGATGCAATATGGTGCACTAAAATGATAAAATCGATGTTTAATCAATATACATCGATTTCAGTTTAAGTGCCAAAATTAATTAGCACTACAACGATTTTGTTTTAATTAATTAGAAGCGCTACAATGACTTCGCTAAGTGACCATAACGATTTGTTAAGAAATAGATCTCAGAACGATTCCTTTTTTTAGCCACAACGATTTGCCCTCATATCGTTTTCGTTCTCATAACGATTTCATAAGTGTTCGCAACGATTTCTTCTGTAAGCGCAACAACTTGCTAAGAAATCGATGCCATAACGATTTCATAAGTGTTCGCAACGATTTCTTCTGTAAGCGCAACGATTTGCTAAGAAATCGATGCCATAACGATTTCATAATGTTCGCAACGATTTCTTCTGTAAGCGCAACGACTTGCTAAGAAATCGATGCCATAACGATTTCATAAGTGATCACATCGATTTCTTTACTGATCACAACGATTTCTTCAGAAGATCATAACGATTTGCTTGCATAACGATTTCATAAATAATCACATCGATTTCTTTATAAATGAGCAATGACTCTTCACATAACGATTTCATAAGTCATGCTCAAACGATTTCTTCATGGATTCTGATCAAACTCAGATTGCCTTTATATTTCAAATATGCTTGGCGCTTAAATGAAAAGTCAAATATCTTCTGACAAAAAGCTGTATGCATAATCTTGTCAGAAAAAGATATGACCTACTAATTTTAGTATGATTAGCAGAAGCACAGTACTATACATCGTTTATCATAAAACACTTTTTTTATGCTAACACTTTCTTCTATGTGTACAGACCTCGAAGACCGTCAGAGTCTGATTAAGACAAATGAAGAGGAGATGAGCAACGGCTAGAAATCCAATGGATCTCTTCAACGGATCCATTCAAATTGCTCATATAAAAGAAGAAGCTTAGCTGAAGAAAAGTAAGACCCTTTTCCTGAATATCTTTGAAGGAGTGTACAACTGTGAGAAGAACCTCAACGACACATACACTCAAAGAAAGAGAGAAAGAGCCTGAGCCCAGAAGAAGCACTCAAGCTTTGAAGCATCTCAAGCGTTCAAGCATTCAAGCACTATTGCTTTCTTTTCTCTCTTCTGTTTCTCTCCGAGCTCATTGTATATCTGGGGAGAGTCTGGGACTGTGAGCTTTACACAAGTGTTTATCTTGTAAAGCTTCTCAGTCTGATCTTTCTAAGAAAGATCCTTGTCCAGCTGTAGGACTGTATACAGTAGATAACCCTGCTAGGGGTTTGTGTCTAGCTGAACCAAACTGGGGTTTGTACCAGTTGTTAACCTAGCTAGGGGTTAGTGTCTAGCAGAACCGCACTGGGGTTTGTACCAGGAGGTTGGCTTCTTTACCTGTAAGAGAAGTGGGCTGCCTTCTTGCCCGGGAAAGAGAAGAAGACCAGCTGGGGTGCTGGGTGTTGTAGTGTCCTTAAGGG
Organism: Colocasia esculenta; assembly: GCA_014218235.1. Taxonomy (NCBI): domain Eukaryota; kingdom Viridiplantae; phylum Streptophyta; class Magnoliopsida; order Alismatales; family Araceae; genus Colocasia; species Colocasia esculenta. The sequence continues at coordinate 71,653,082 of CM024763.1, read as the reverse complement.
GGACTGTACCCTTGGTTAGTGAAATCCCAAGAGGTTGCTTGGGGACTGGACGTAGGACTTCCATGTGGGAAGGGCCGAACCAGGATAAATTCCTTGTGTCCATTGTGTGATTGTTTATTTGCTTTTTGCACTACTACTCTTTATCACACTAATCTAACCAAACCTCAAGTGTTAATTTCTGTGTTTAAGTTTCTATTTCAGATTTCGGAAAAACCTATTCACCCCCCCCCCTCTAGGTTAGCTTGCTGTCGTACCAAAAGGGCCAACAAGTGGTATCAGAGCGAGGTTCTCTAATCTATCAAGAAGATTAACGATCTTAGAGAAGATCCATGGCAGCTCAAGGATATGCTGAAGGTCAATCAGTCACCAGACCTCCATTCATTGATGGAGAGGACTACCAATATTAAAAGATGAGAATGGAATGCTTCATTCCAGGCACAGACTTTGATCTATGGCAGGTAATCGAGGTAGGTGATTATGTTATTGTTCCTATTCTAGGCACTACTGCCATTACGGCAGTATAAAAGTAAATTATCTTTAAACTTTAAAGCTAAGAACTACTTATGTTGTGCTTTATCCAAAAGAGAATTTAGTAGAGTATCTGCATGTAAATCAGCTAAAGAAATATGGAATAAACTGCAGATAACTTATGAAGGAACAGATAAAGTAAAACAAACTAGGATAGATATTCTTGTCTCACAATATGAGCAATTTAAAATGCTTCCAAATGAAAATATCACTCAGATGTATAATAGATTTTCGAGCATAGTAGTTGGTTTGAGTTCTCTTGGTAAAAATCTTTCTGATGAAGAAACTGTTAGAAAGATACTTAGGTCCTTAACTCTTTCATGGACACCTAAAGTAACTGCTATTGAAGAAGCCCATGACTTAACCAAACTTTCTATTGATAACTTAATAGGTTCTCTCATGGCACATGAAATAAATATGGAGCGATTGTCTGAAAGCTCATCTAAGAAGAAATGTACTAATGCTCTTAAGGTTGTAGCTGCTCCTTCCACTTCTTCTTCTAGTTCCCAGGATGCAGATTCTGAAGACTGTAATATGGATGAAGTATTGTCCAAGCTTCAAAAGATTTTGAAGAAGAAGAAAACGGATCAAGTAGAATTCAAAGGAAAGAGAAAAAGGAGAAAGAACCAGTCTGCTATGAATGCAGAAAACCTGGACATCTGAGACCAGACTGTCCAAGGCTCAAGAAGATTGGTCAAACTGATAAGCCCAAGAAGCAGCACAAAAATTTAAAAGAAAAGCCATGGCGGCTGCTTGGGAAAATGATGAGGTCACAAGCTCAGATTCCGAAAAGGAGCAGGTAAATCTAGCCCTCATGGTGGGACTAGATGAGGTACATTCTGACTCATTTTTTAATTCTTGCACAGATTCAGGGTCAGAATCAGAAGACTTAGAAAAGTCTTTAATGAACTGTATGAAAAACATAAGGGGGTTGTAAAAAAACTAAAAAATCTGAAAAACAACTCTATTTGCTTAGAAAACACCAATTCTGATCTTAAATCCGAACTGGAGCAACTAGAAAAACAATTAAAGGACAATAAAGATAATATTTATCTTTTGAATGAAGATTTAAAAAATAAGGACAATGAAAAATTAGAGTTAGAAGAAAATTTTAAAACTCTAACTGAAGAAAATCTTTATTTAAAAGAATCAGTTAGAAAATTAACTAAAGGGAAAACATCTTTAGCCCTATGTTTAAAAGGATCAAAATCTGGAAATAATAAACAAGGGTTTGGATACATACCTCTGGAAAAAGGAAAACAAGCAATAATTTCAGGAAAATATCTATTACCAAAATTTGTAAAAGAAACCAAGTTGCCTCAGAAAATGGCCCCTGTAAAAGAAAATGTTTTAAAAATTATGTCCTAAACAGACATCATAAAAACAATAAGAACTGCAAAATAGATTATATTCATTGTTGTTCTCATTGTAATAAATTAGGACACACAGTAAACACTTGCACAACAAGGCACTTAGTTTGGATTCCTAAAGGTTATTTTCATGCATCTAACCATCAAGGACCCAAAAAGATTTGGGTACCTACCTCTGAGTAATGTATTTGCAGGTTAGCCTTGGAGCATCAAAAACCAAGAATGCTCAAGGCAGGAGTGACTGCAGATTCTTCGTTCAAATCACATCTGAAGAAAGAGTAGTCACAAAAATGAATTAGTCTTTATTACTAACAATTATTTGCAAGTTTCATTCAGGGGGAGCACAGATTAAGGGGGAGTCATTCCTTATCAACTATCCTTGTTGAACCCCTCAATGGTAAGAAATTATCTCAAAGGGGGAGAGAAATCCCTGGTAAGATCCTTCCTTTTTGGTTAGTGACAAAAGGGGGAGAGTTTGTATGAATTTTCTGAAACCTCTATGCTTTATATATATTCTTGTCAGAAAATTCTCATAAATTTTGTCATCACCAAAAAGGGGAGATTGTTGAACCACTCTCTATTTGTTCTTGTATTTTGGTGATAATAAAATTTATGATGTAACTTAAATTGAATATTTTGTTTCATCTGTGTCGCATCAATCTCATAGCAAAATGCTGAGTCTCACATTGATGCAATATGGCGCACTAAAATGATAAAATCGATGTTTAATCAATATACATCGATTTCAGTTTAAGTGCCAAAATTAATAAGCGCTACAAAGATTTTGTTTTAATTAATTAGAAGCGCTACAACGACTTCGCTAAGTGACCATAACGATTTGTTAAGAAATCGATCTCAGAACGATTCCTTTTTTTAACCACAACGATTTGCCCTCATATCGTTTTCGTTCTCATAACGATTTCATAAGTGTTCGCAACGATTTCTTCTGTAAGCGCAACGACTTGCTAAGAAATCGATGCCATAACGATTTCATAAGTGTTCGCAACGATTTCTTCTGTAAGCGCAACGATTTGCTAAGAACTCGATGCCATAACGATTTCATAATGTTCACAACGATTTCTTCTGTAAGCGCAACGACTTGCTAAGAAATCGATGCCATAACGATTTCATAAGTGATCACATCGATTTCTTTACTGATCACAATGATTTCTTCAGAAGATCATAACAATTTGCTTGCATAACGATTTCATAAATAATCACATCGATTTCTTTATAAATGAGCAACGACTCTTCACATAACGATTTCATAAGTCATGCTCATAACGATTTCTTCATGGATTCTGATCAAACTCAGATTGCCTTTATATTTCAAATATGCTTGGCGCTTAAATGAAAAGTCAAATATCTTCTGACAAAAAGCTGTATGCATAATCATGTCAGAAAAAGATATGACCTACTAATTTTAGTATGATTAGCAGAAGCACAGTACTATACATCGTTTATCATAAAATACTTTTTTTATGCTAACACTTTCTTCTATGTGTACAGACCTCGAAGACCGTCAGAGTCTGATTAAGACAAATGAAGAGGAGATGAGCAACGGCTAGAAATCCAACGGATCTCTTCAACGGATCCATTCAAATTGCTCATATAAAAGAAGAAGCTTAGCTGAAGAAAAGCAAGGCCCTTTTCCTGAATATCTTTGAAGGAGTGTACAACTGTGAGAAGAACCTCAACGACACATACACTCAAAGAAAGAGAGAAAGAGCCTGAGCCCAGAAGAAGCACTCAAGCTTTAAGCATCTCAAGCGTTCAAGCATTCAAGCACTATTGCTTTCTTTTCTCTCTTCTGTTTCTCTCCGAGCTCATTGTATATCTGGGGAGAGTCTGGGACTGTGAGCTTTACACAAGTGTTTATCTTGTAAAGCTTCTCAGTCTGATCTTTCTAAGAAGGATCCTTGTCCAGCTATAGGACTGTATACAGTAGATAACCCAGCTAGGGGTTTGTGTCTAGCTGAACCAAACTGGGGTTTGTACCAGTTGTTAACCTAGCTAGGGGTTAGTGTCTAGCAGAACCGCACTGGGGTTTGTACCAGGAGGTTGGCTTCTTTACCTGTAAGAGAAGTGGGCTGCCTTCTTGCCCGGGAAAGAGAAGAAGACCAGCTGGGGTGCTGGGTGTTGTAGTATCCTTAAGGGGGACTGTACCCTTGGTTAGTGAAATCCCAAGAGGTTGCTTGGGGACTGGACGTAGGACTTCCATGTGGGAAGGGCCGAACCAGGATAAATTCCTTGTGTCCATTGTGTGATTGTTTATTTGCTTCCGCACTACTACTCTTTATCACACTAATCTAACCACTACAAGAAAAATCGGAAATAGAGACCGAAATATTCGGTCTCTATTCGGTCTCTATTCGGTCCCTAAACAGCTCAGAGACCGAATAGGGACCGAATAGTGACCGAATATGTCGGTCAAAAACTTCTGGTCACAAATCTGTGACCGACTAAATTCGGTCCCTATTCGCTCACTAAATAGGACCGAATAGGGACCGAATAAGATCGGTCCCTATTTAGGGACCGAAAGTATTCGATCCCAGTTCGGTCCCTAAGATAGAGACCGAATAGGGACTGAATATTCGGTCCCTATTTAGGGACCGAAAGTATTCGGTCCCAATTCGGTCCTTAAAATAGGGACTGTATAGGGACCGAATGTGCGGTCCCTATTTAGGGACCGATCTTATTCAGTCCCAATTCAATCCCTACAAATAGGGACTGAATTGGGACCGAATCATTTCGGTCACTATTAGGGACCGAAAAGATTCGGTCCCTATATCTAGGGACTGAATTGGGACCACCTCATTTCGGTCCCTATTTAGGGACCGAATATTCAGTCCCTATTCGGTCCCTAAAATAGGGACCGAATTATTTCGGTCCCTAATCGGTCTCTATTTTTTAAATATATTTTTAAAATATATACAATTTTAGGAAAATAACCTGCTTAAAAAAAATAAATAATATCCACAACAATAATAATTGTCCACAATAAAAATGTCTACAACACAAAAATAATAAAAATATCCACAACAAAACAATAATAAAATGTCGACAACATCAACAATAATAAAAATATCCACAACACAAGAATAATAAAATGTCCACAACATCAGAATAAAAAATGTCCACAATAAGAATAAAATATCCACAACATCACAATAATATAATGCCAACAACAATAATAAAAATGTCTACAAAAATAATAATGAAATGAAAATCATGATGTCTCGTCTTCGTCTTCATCCTCGTGTCCTCCCACTCCACCCGATAAGGAACCTACAATACATATATAACAATAATAAGTTAAAAGTAAATACTATTATAAGCAATAACTTATTTTAGAAGCATAAATTAAATAAAACTATAAGCAATGGAGGTCAATTAGATGAGTATTTCTAATTTTGGACCATGAAACCGAAGTTCTTCATTTTTTAAGTAAACTAACTTGGTTAAGACGACTTGGCGCGTCGCCGTCAAACCGGGAGTCTGAATTGAACTATGTCAGTTTCCACAAGTCACACTCATCGGCCCGACCGTGCTGGAACAAACCGGAGGCCAATCGGAAGAGTATTTCTAACATTGGACCCTCAAACCGAAGTTTTTCATTTTTTAACTAAACTAACTTGGTTAAGACGACTTGGAGCGTCGAGGTCAAATCGGGAGTGAATTGAATTCCGTCAGTTTCCACAAGTCACACTCATCGGCCCGACCGTGCTGGAACAAACCAGAGGCCAATCGGATGAGTATTTCTAATTTTGGTCCCTCAAATCGAAGTTTTTCATTTTTTAACTAAACTAACTTGGTTAAGACGACTTGGAGCGTCGAGGTCAAACCGGGAGTCCGAATTGAACTCCGTCAGTTTCCACAAGTCACACTCATCGACCCGACCGTGCTGGAACAAACCGTAGGCCAATTGGAAGAGTATTTCTAATTTGGTCCCTCAAATCGAAGTATTTCATTTTTTAACTAAACTAACTTGGTTAAGACGACTTGGCGCGTCGCGGTCAAACCGGCAGTCCGAATTGAACTCCGTCAGTTTCCACAAGTCACACTCATCGACCCGACCATGCTGGAACAAACGGAGGGAATCGGATGAGTATTTCTAATTTTGGTCCCTCAAACCGAAGTTTTTCATTTTTTAACTAAACTAACTTGGTTAAGACGACTTGGAGCGTCGAGGTCAAACCGGGAGTCCGAATTGAACTCCGTCAGTTTCCACAAGTCACACTCATCGACCCGACCGTGCTGGAACAAACCGGAGGCCAATCGGATGAGTATTTCTAATTTTGGTCCCTCAAATCGAAGTTTTTCATTTTTTAACTAAACTAACTTGGTTAAGACGACTTGGAGCGTCGCGGTCAAACCGGGAGTCCGAATTGAACTCCGTCAGTTTCCACAAGTCACACTCATCGACCCGACCGTGCTGGAACAAACGGAGGCCAATCGGATGAGTATTTCTAATTTTGGTCCCTCAAACCGAAGTTTTTCATTTTTTAACTAAACTAACTTGGTTAAGACGACTTGGAGCGTCGAGGTCAAACCGGGAGTCCGAATTGAACTCCGTCAGTTTCCACAAGTCACACTCATCGACCCGACCGTGCTGGAACAAACCGGAGGCCAATCGGATGAGTATTTCTAATTTTGGTCCCTCAAATCGAAGTTTTTCATTTTTTAACTAAACTAACTTGGTTAAGACGACTTGGAGCGTCGAGGTCAAACCGGGAGTCCGAATTGAACTCCGTCAGTTTCCACAAGTCACACTCATCGACCCGACCGTGTGGAACAAACCGGAGGCCAATCGGATGAGTATTTCTAATTTTGGTCCCTCAAATCGAAGTTTTTCATTTTTTAACTAAACTAACTTGGTTAAGACGACTTGGAGCGTCGAGGTCAAACCGGGAGTCCGAATTGAACTCCGTCAGTTTCCACAAGTCACACTCATCGACCCGACCGTGCTGGAACAAACCGGAGGGCAATCGGATGAGTATTTCTAATTTTGGTCCCTCAAACTGAAGTTTTTCATTTTTTAACTAAACTAACTTGGTTAAAACGACTTGGAGCGTCGCAGTCAAACCGGGAGTCCGAATTGAACTCCGTCAGTTTCCACAAGTCACACTCATCGACCCGACCGTGCTGGAACAAACCGGAGGCCAATTGGAAGAGTATTTCTAATTTTGGTCCCTCAAATCGAAGTTTTTCATTTTTTAACTAAACTAACTTGGTTAAGACGACTTGGAGCGTCGAGGTCAAACCGGGAGTCCGAATTGAACTCCGTCAGTTTCCACAAGTCACACTCATCGACCCGACCGTGCTGGAACAAACCGGAGGCAATCGGATGAGTATTTCTAATTTTGGACCCTCAAACCGAAGTTTTTCATTTTTTAACTAAACTAACTTGGTTAAGACGACTTGGAGCGTCGAGGTCAAACCGGGAGTCCGAATTGAACTCCGTCAGTTTCCACAAGTCACACTCATCGGCCCGACCGTGCTGGAACAAACCGGAGGCCAATCGGATGAGTATTTCTAATTTTGGTCCCTCAAATCGAAGTTTTTCATTTTTTAACTAAACTAACTTGGTTAAGACGACTTGGAGCGTCGAGGTCAAACCGGGAGTCCGAATTGAACTCCGTCAGTTTCCACAAGTCACACTCATCGACCCGACCGTGCTGGAACAAACCGGAGGCCAATTGGAAGAGTATTTCTAATTTTGGTCCCTCAAATCGAAGTTTTTCATTTTTTAACTAAACTAACTTGGTTAAGACGACTTGGAGCGTCGAGGTCAAACCGGGAGTCCGAATTGAACTCCGTCAGTTTCCACAAGTCACACTCATCGACCCGACCGTGCTGGAACAAACCGGAGGGCAATCGGATGAGTATTTCTAATTTTGGTCCCTCAAACCGAAGTTTTTCATTTTTTAACTAAACTAACTTGGTTAAGACGACTTGGAGCGTCGAGGTCAAACCGGGAGTCCGAATTGAACTCCGTCAGTTTCCACAAGTCACACTCATCGACCCGACCGTGCTGGAACAAACCAGAGGCCAATTGGAAGAGTATTTCTAATTTTGGTCCCTCAAATCGAAGTATTTCATTTTTAACTAAACTAACTTGGTTAAGACGACTTGGAGCGTCGAGGTCAAACCGGGAGTCCGAATTGAACTCCGTCAGTTTTCACAAGTCACACTCATCGACCCGACCGTGCTGGAACAAACCGGAGGGCAATCGGATGAGTATTTCTAATTTTGGACCCTCAAACCGAAGTTTTTCATTTTTTAACTAAACTAACTTGGTTAAGACGACTTGGAGCGTCGCGGTCAAACCGGGAGTCCGAATTGAACTCCGTCAGTTTCCACAAGTCACACTCATCGACCCGACCGTGCTGGAACAAACCGGAGGCCAATCGGATGAGTATTTCTAATTTTGGTCCCTCAAATCGAAGTTTTTCATTTTTTAACTAAACTAACTTGGTTAAGACGACTTGGAGCGTCGAGGTCAAACCGGAGTCCGAATTGAACTCCGTCAGTTTCCACAAGTCACACTCATCGACCCGACCGTGCTGGAACAAACCGGAGGCCAATTGGAAGAGTATTTCTAATTTTGGTCCCTCAAATCGAAGTATTTCATTTTTTAACTAAACTAACTTGCTTAATGTAAGTTTGAGGCGTCGACCTCAAACCGGGAGTCCGAATTGATCGACGGCGGTTTCCACAAGTCACACTCATCGCCCCGACCGTTCTGAAAAAAATCGGAGGCCAATCGGATGAGTATTTCTAATTTTGAACCCCCAAACCTACCTAAGTTCTCCCTTTTTAACTAACCTAACTCGCTTAACAAGAAATTGTGCGTCGATCAACCCAAATTAAAGTTAAACTAAGTTAACTGTTAAAATTAAACCTCTGAAATAAAATAAATTTACTCACGTGAGGGGCGTGTGCTAATGTCGATGGTGCTGCCTGTGGAGGAGGTGCTGCCTGTGGAGGAGGAATGTTGATCTGGGAGAAGGCCTGGGAGATAACTGGGAGAGATGGGCCTGTAGTGAGTCGGTCACCTGCATCTGCATCTGGGCCAGACGAGTCTCCATCGAATCCGTCAGACGAGACTCTAAGCCCGATATCCTACTGTCAATGAAGCCCATCAGCTGTCCTGGAGAAGTACCTGGAGTACCAACTCCTGCGTGGAATGCACTGGTCTGTGACCCTGAGCTGGATCCTCCAGATAACACCCGGCTCGTGTCGATGCTGTGCCCAAAACCATACACATGGCCTTTCTTTGGGGCCCCAGATGCCGCAACCCATACCTCAGGATCTAACGGCGGCTGCTCGTCCTCCCCGACGTACTTCTCTGTCATTTGTTGGCTGTATGACTCCTGCAAGAAACCAGAAAAAACGATAGTAGTTAATATTCATATTAATGTGAAAAATTAAATAGTGAATATCTTCTAAATACTTACTGCAACCACTCGGGCTCTATCGCTAATGTATACATCCGTTCCTTTTTTCTTGTGTGTTCTATCGAACACCTCGGAAAATGTCGGCTGCCTTTTTAGCTCCTTCTCCTATTTCACAGAAAAAACATGACATAAATGAGTACCTTTATAAATAAAAGAGACCAGAAATGGACAAATTACTTACCAATCTGGACTGATGGGTCGCAAAAGAGACAGACCCACCAGTATGCATGTTTGCTTCTGGATTCGCAGCCCGATTAACTTTCATTATTGAGGATGTTTGTTGCCATCTCTCTGCAGCCCAGATGTTGCAAAGAGTTTCCCAATATTCTCCCCTCATCCAACTGGGCGCCCGCTCCCTCCAAAGAGTCGGGTCTGCACTCTGAGAAAGTTTCTCTGCATTTTTTCTCGCGTTATACATCAAATGCTTGAAATTTGATCTTGCGGTCATCGTCCATACAAATCGAGACCGCGCCTCGTCCGTACGACTCGTGAATCGATGCTGGCTCTATATACATAAGAGTTAGTGAACTGCATGTATGAATACGATAAGAATTAAATTACAATACGAAATTACATACCATGAACATCTGATACAAGTGCTCCTGGACCTCCATCGGAAAATCATTGAATCTATGAATTGGCCCAGGAAAATGTGCTTGTAACGTTCTTGTGATGAATTGAGATGCTTGAGTAGGCTCTATTTTATCACTGCAATGATGTAACTGCATAATGTCAATTTCTGAACTAAATTCACTTCATTGCCCATAAGAAATACATACATGTTGATTACGTACCCATTAATCCAGACCTCCCGCAGAGTGCTCTCATAAAAACTACCTCTGCCCTCCTGCAGACTACCAGCATCCTCTGGCACCGAACCTGGAAAATAATGATGAACAACATGAGTAATGTACAAAAATACTAAATAATGACTACAGAAATACCCTAACAGTTAAATATACAAATCTACTGGTGCATCTGGAGAATGTGTAGAGTGACCTGAGCATGTGACATTTTAATGGCATCAGAATTAATGCATACATTAAAGTATAACTTTACATATACATACCAGCTACTACAGGAGGAGACTCGGAGGATGCACCAACAGCTGTAACTAGAATAGAACGCATAAGTAATGAGGAAGATGAATGCACAATAAAAGTACATTTGTAAATATACATACCTGCAGGCACGGTAGGAGCAGAAGAACTAGAAACTGTAGCAATTCTAATAACATTAATAATATATATAAATAATTACTACAAAAATACTTGGAAATTGAAATATACATACCTGCAGGCACGCTAGGAGATGCAGAAGAAGGACCAGCAACTGTAACAATTCTAATAACATTAATAATATGTGTAAATAATGACTAAAAAAATACTTGAAAATTGAAATATACAACCTAGTCCGCTAGGTAGAGGAGGTGTCCGCTCACTCGAAGGAGAAGCAGAAACTGTAACAATTTTAATGGCATTAACACTACACAAGTACACATAAATAATATACAGAGAAAAATACACAGCTGATGACTATATTAGAAAAATATACATACCAGATGCGGGGAACAAAGCCCTCCCACGAATGCCCCTCCTAGAACTGCTACCAGATCTTCCTCCACGCACCATATCTTCATAGAGAACATAAAATCATAATGTTTACTAGTCAATTGCTTATATTGAAAGTGAGCTGCTTTAAATATACTCTACAAGTGTGAAAAAATTCTACCATAGTTTAATTGATATCCATTTCCTCCTCAGATGATGACGATATGTCTAATTCAACCCCATCTTCATCATCATCTTCACATTCATCACTGGTATATTCCTCTTCCTCACCAGAACTTTCATATTCAATATCTGTACGACGAGCACTACTGTCTTTCATCTCACGTGGATCGACTTCTTCGACCTCATTTCCGTGAGACAAGGACATTGGTGCTTCGGATTCGTCTTCTCCAATATGAGTTGTCAACTCTACATCTTCAACAAAGTCTTCTTGAAAGAATTCTGCGTTGATCTCTTCAGCTGTCTGATCAGTCATGTCCAATTCATAATCAGAGAATAGTCTTGACTTAACTCTGCAAACTACCCACCAATCATTTCGTTCTTTGTTTGTACATGAAGGATAGCTTGTATAATACACTTGCTGGGCTTGTGTGGCTAAGATGAATGGCTCATAAGTATTCAATTTTGACTTATGCTTAAGCTCGACAATCCCATGTGTTGTGTCATTTCGAATGGAATTCGGATCAAACCAATGACACTTGAACAAGAATATATGATTGTCTTGTCCTAGATATTGCAATTGTAGGATCTCCTCTACAATACCATAGTAGTCATACTCACTTTCATTGTATGTACTTCCTTTTACACATACGCCACTGTTCATGGTAGATTTATTCTGCCCATAGTCTTTCGTATGAAACCTATACCCATTGACAATAAATCCAGGATAATTCTGTGCAATTTTGGATGGGCCGTAGGCTACCTGACGAACTCTTTCATCAGTAATTAAACCTTCTTGCACCTGCGTGTAGAAAAGGCTAGTTATAAAGTGAAATGAATTTTGTTGAATACTCTTTGACGGTGTACACTTACGCGTTGTCTTAGCCATAAGGCCAATGACTTCTCTCGTTCTTTTTCAACCTCAAAATCAGTGAGTTGTGGATTTTTTTGTATTAATTCTGAATCAAATTGTCTGCAATATGAATAGCAGATCACATTGAATAGGTAGAATAAAGGCAAAAAACTTACATATAAATTTAAATTGTGAGATTAGTACTTACTCAACATAACATTCTAGCTCAGAACAATTTAAAAGAATATATATCTCTGCGGCACATAACTCTCTGTCATCCAGCATTCGAGTTGAAGAACGTCCGAAGGCACGTCCAGGATGAGTAAATATTGAGAGTCGATTTGAACCGACAGATTCCCCCCCATCATCATTACGTGGAGGTTGTGTCCGACGAGTTTGAATGTCTGCTTCAAAGTACATTGCACAAAAGTTAGAGATTTCCTCCATAATGTATGCCTCAGCAATAGAACCCTCCACTTTTGCTTTATTTCGGACTTTCATTTTAAGGTCATGCATACACCTACATCCACAATGTAAGAGACAATTAGAAAAGCTATCACTTACGTAAGGTGCAATCGTACGAAGGAAATAGTTCATATTTGCATATACCTCTCAAATGGATACATCCATCTATATTGTACTGGCCCTCCGACCTTTGCTTCATATGGTAGATGTACGAGTAAATGCTCCATTGAATCGAAGAAACCAGGTGGAAATATCTTCTCCAACTTGCATACAGTGGTGACCACATTCTGTTCGATAGTTTGCACATCCTGAAGCCTGAGTTCTGATGCAGATAGAATCGTGAAAAATCGACTCAACTCAGATAACGCTCCCCATAGCTGCTTCGGCAAGATGTCACGAAATGCAATAGGTAGCAACCTTTGCATGAATACATGGCAGTCGTGACTCTTCATTCCATATATCTTTCCCTCACTGACGTTGACAGAACGAGCAATATTTGACACATAACCGTCAGGAAATCTCAGTTGTTTCAGCCACTGACACACTTGCTTTACTTGTCCTCCTCCAAGCACATAAACTGCTTTTGGTTTACTTGATTTCCCATTTACTTCAACAATTTCTAACTCTGGACGTTTACAGAGCATGGACAAGTCCAAGCGTGCATTCACATTGTCCTTTGTTTTACCTTTGATATCCATAACTGTGTTGAATACATTATCAAAGACATTTTTCTCGATATGCATCACGTCTAGATTGTGCCGCACAAGAAGAGTCGACCAATAAGGTAGCTCCCAGAAAATGCTTTTCTTCACCCAGTTGTGCTCCTTCCCAAAACCTGAAAGGTGTCGGGTACTGCCCATCTGTTGTGTGATATCTGGCAAATTTTCAACATGTGCTGCCATATCATGACCGGACAACCTCTCGAATATAACTTCATCTCGTTCCTTTCTGTTCTTTAGGAATGCATCTTTTTGTCTTCTAAAAGGGTGATCAGCTGGTAAAAACTGACGATGGCAATCAAACCAGCAGGACTTCCCACCATGTTTAAGTACAAACGATTTGGTATTATCCATACAATACGGACATGCTAGCCTCCCATGTGTGCTCCAACCAGATAGCATTCCATATGCAGGAAAATCACTTATAGTCCACATCAATGCCGCCCTCATGGTGAAATTTTGCTTTCTAGATGCATCATAAGTATTGACCCCCTCAGTCCATAATAATTTCAATTCATCAATCAACGGTCTTAGATAGATGTCTATATTTTTTGTAGGACTTTTCGGACCAGGAATCAATAAGGACAGGAACAAATTCTCTCGCTTCATGCACATGCTCGGAGGAAGGTTGTATGGTGTCACGAACACTGGCCAGCTGGAGTAGGAAGCCACTGAACCTCCAAATGGATTAAATCCGTCAGTGCATAAACCAAGCCTCACATTACGTGACTCCCTTGAGAAGATAGGATAAACATGGTTGAAATGAATCCAAGCTTCGCCATCTGCAGGATGAGTCATAATATCCATGTCCCGACGTACTCTTTCTGCATGCCACCTCATATGTCCAGCTGTCTTTGAAGACATATACATCCGCTGCAGCCTGGGTGTAAGGGGGAAATATCGCAATGACGCATAAGGTATATCCTTTCCCCTAGAATTGACCCCTCTTTTAGGTTTAAATCTATCATGACGGCAAACTGAACAGGATACCATATCTGCATTCTCTTTGTCATACAACATACAATGATTAGGACATGCATCTATTTTCACATATCCAAGTCCTAAATCATTCACCATCTTCTTGGCACGATAAAAATTTGGAGGCAGCTTTTCATCTGGAGGTAACATGCTCTTGATGATGAGGAGGAGACGATCAAAGCAATTCTCAGAAATATGAAATTCAGATTTCAAGTTCAACAACTGTGACACCGCTGACAACCGAGTGTGCTTTTGACAACCATCCCACAATGGCTCATCAGCATCCTTAAGTAACTGATAGAATCTTTCGGCTCCCTTATTCGGCACGTCTTCAGCGTATACAGGATCCACATGTACACTGAATGCCGGACCAGCAGCATCTACAACCATATCCACGTACGTACTTGTGCCTTCCACATTACTAGGCTCGTGCGACCAGAAGTCCTCACCATGACATGTCCAATTCATATAACCTTCAACAAACCCTTTTCTGTATAAATGGCGTTGAACTTCCCATGGGGAATTCCACTTCAAATTTTTACAAATCATACAAGGACATCGGATGCCACCTTGCCTGTCTACTTCTGCATTTGGATTCCCCAATGCAAACTGAACGAAATTCTCAACTCCGACCCTAAACTCCTGGGACACCACATGATCAACTATTCTGCGATACATCCATGAACGGTCTGAAGCCATTGCTGTCCTACGCCCAAACAATATCAATAGACAAATAACTTTAAAATTCTAAATCACACATCCTTCGACGCAACCGAAATGAATAGGAAGGATTTATTATTTAGATTATCACTTTTTACCCATCTGTGAATATTTGATCGCACTCAGATGACCATTTACTATGTGATTGTATTATTTGCTGAAAATTTCGGCAGCATCTCCCCACACCTCTCCGATATACCAAAAATTTATTGATTAAGATATTTTCTTAAACACTTACTAATAAGTGGTTAAGAAAATATTCTAAATCAATAAAGGTATATCAGAGAGGAGTGAGTAGACACACCCGAAATTTTCAACAAATAATACAAGCACATAGTAAATGACCACCTAACTGCGATCAAACATTCACAGACTGTCCAAAACGGGACAATTCAGGACTTTGAGTTAGATATACACGTTCTCATCTTTGAAAATAAGACTCGTGCACATCAATCCCAAAGTCTTGAACGGGAGGTTCATTGACACGGGCTTAACACGCTCTCGTGAAGTGTGTGCAGTGTTAAAAAGAAAATAAAAACTAAAGCATGCATATAAACAAGTGCAATAATAACCCACATAAATATGAAAATAAAATAAAAACAGGGAGATAGTTTATTGAGATTTTATCTCCAATGCTGATAAGTTCTAATAAAATTACCTGCATGCAGTCATAACTTTACAATTGGAGAATCCTATTAAAGAATAAGTACTAATCTGTGAGTTGGATATCAAGAAGCCTATTAGATTTTTTACATGCATGTTGAATAATACATATGAAAGAGACTCAAAATCTACCCACCTGTCTGAGATTTAGAAATTCCCAATTGCATAAGTGTTATCATATTCATGGCTTTCTGTCACCAAATTGAAAATAATTGTCTTTCATCTCTAAGCTTATACATTACAGGAGGAGTTAAATGATCTATAGAAGCTGAATTTTGATAATTTTAGTATATATAAATTAAGTACAAAAAAATACCTACTGAGGCAGTTAGAAACTGGATAGAATCTGAGTAGTAACCTCCTTTCCCTGCACATATGGTTAATGAAAGGTATTATTAGTTCCTAGAACTTAAGTTAATAAAAAATTAGAGTGAATACAAAATTTAAAGAAAAAGGAAAAGATAGCACCGTAGCTACATTGCGACAGTGCTACAGCGGGAAATGAACAAAATAGAGTTGCAAACTGTGCTTAAGACTGTGCTTAAAACTATCCGAAAATTATGGCATTAATAGAGTTGCAAACTGTGCTTAAAACTCATGAATTTAGTATGAACAAAATAAAAAATAGGATATCTAATTGTAGTTAACCATGCATTTCTGTAAAAAAAAATAAAAGTAGAAGAAGAAGAACATAGATAGATTTTGGTAGCTCTGCTGATAAGGAGGCAGAATCCATGGTTCATCCTGCTTCTGAATCTGCTTAAGAGACTATGGAAAGAGAAACCTGGATCACAATGAAAATTTCAGTCACTCCTGAAATGGAAGGAATTTGACATGTAAGGGACAACATACAGATCACAGAAGCTATCCAAAACCCAGACAGAGCACCACAAGAATTTAGAAGTACAAGCTTAAACATCTCCCAACTTCTTCCAAACTCGAAGGTGATCACCAAGATCAATCACATGGCAGAAAAAGGAATAGGGCTGCCGGATCCAGGGTGGCTAATTTTGACTTGCAATGGTCATCACACCTAATTCTGCCTGCACAGCGCCCCCCCCCCCCCCAACTGTTCCCTCCCCACTGAAACCCCCAACCCCATCATTGGAGCCCCACCCCCACTACACCCTCCCCACTGGACCCCCCACCCTCCTTCTGCAAAGTCGCCCCCCCCCCCCCCCCCCCACCTCACTGCAAAGCTCCCCCAGGTAGAACCCCTCCTGTGACCTCCCCCCCCCCCCCACCCCCCGCCGGAACACCCCCCTCCCTGCACAGCCCCCACAAGCCCCTACTCCATACACAGGCTCGCCCGCCCTGCGCACTCCCCCCCAACCCCCCTGCCTGCACAGCGCCCACCCACCCCTGCCTGCACAACCCCCCTGCCTGCACAGCGCCCACCCACCCCCCCCCCCCCAACTGTTCCCTCCCCACTGAAACCCCCAACTAGGGGTGTTCATGGTTTGGTTTGGTTTGGTTTGGAGAAGATTTTTTAAAAACCAAACCAAACCGTCACCAGAGCCAAACCGAACCAAATCGAACCGAAATTTTTTCAAACCAAACCAAACCGAACCGATACAATTCGGTTTGGTTTGGTTTGGTTCGGTTTAACCTGAAAATAAGTGGGCCTTTCACAAACAAGATTTTATTGTCCTACAATTTTAACCTCCTGTTTTTCCATATGTATGTTTTGTGAGCACCAATAGCATATGCATAATCAAAAGAATATTTCATTCACAAAAATCTACTTATTAAATCTATCTATGTCAACCATACATGAGAGGATGAGCTGAAAAATGAACATTGATAATGTAAGGTAACCTATAAATGTAAAATATAACATTGATAATGGTTAAAACATCTACTAATAATAATATGACAATGAGAAATGAGAATCTACAATAATAAATAACAATTTTAGACTTAAATAAATTAAATAAGGAGTGAAAGGAAACAAAATAATAATCTAACCTGCAAGTGTGCGTTGTGCAGTTGTGCTTGTGCTATGGTGAGGGCAGAAAGATGATGATGGTGGCTCTGGTCTGGTGAGCAATTGCTGTGGAGACAGACATCAATTGAAGCATTAAATATTATGATTGATGAAGATTAAAAATATTACTTGAAGACTTGAAGTTAAAGCTGCTCACCAAATATATAGAACAAAAATAAAATCAGATCTGAAATGAATCGATAATTACTCAAAGACTCAATGTTATGGGAGATGCTGCTGCAGTGCTGCTCCCGATCTCCTTAATCAAATCTGGAATGAAGAAATCACTAATTATATAGTCATACAGACTAAAAATAAAATATGAAGATTAGAATAAAAAAAATAAGGTTGACAAAGACAACAACAACAAAAAAACCGCAGTCGCCAAACCCACACATGAGAGAATCGTTCAAATGAGAATGGGAAACTGGAGATGTTACCTGTGCTCGTCTCCCTGGACCATGGCGTGCCGTCCACGACTCCGCGTCGTCTCCCTGGTGCGCTGTTTGGCACGTCCACGCCGTCTGCGTCGTCTCCCGGGTGTGTAGTCCGCGTCGTCTCCTAGTCCCTGATGCGCCGTCCGGCCCGTCCACGCCGTCCTCGTCGTCTCCCTGGTCTGCCGTCCGCACCGTCCACGTCGTCTACCTGGTGTGCTATCCGGCCCGTCCGCGCCGTCTCCGGTCTCACTGGTGTGCCGTCCACGCCATCAGCGTCAACGCCCTCTCCCTGCGCCTGGTGTGCCGTCGACGTTGTCTGCCTGCGCCTGGTGTCATCGACGTCGTCTCCCTGTCCCTGCCTCCCTGGTGTGCCGTCCGTGGCGCCGCCACCCTCAATCCCACCAAACCCTCACCAGGAGCAGAGAACGGCTGAACGAGAATCGGGAGATGCAGATGCCAAGCAAGACTTGCAAGATTTGGGGCTGCGGCCAGCTTGTGTGCGACAGTGGGTATCTTTAGGGTGGTTTTTTGGGTGTTTAATGGCAGCCGTTGGATGAAAGGGTGAGATCTATAAGATGACCATAATACCCTACACAATGTGTACATTTACATATATATATATATATATATATATATTAAAATATTTAAATATATTATATATATAAATTTAAAATATATTATATAAAATTCGGTTTTATCGGTTTGGTTCGGTTTAGGAGATCGCCAAACCGAACCAAACCGAATTTACAAATTCGGTTTGGTTTGAAACCGAACCGAAATTTTTTTATTTTCAAACCGATCGACCGGCGGCAGTGGTGAGAGGCGACGGCGACGGAGGGGCTGGGTCGCAGGGGCGATGGCGGCGACGGGTTCGACAACCACGATGGACAGCGTCGGCGGCGACGGGTCCGACGACCACGATGGACAGCGTCGGCGGCGACGGGTCCGACCACCACGGCGGAGAGCGTCGGTGGCGTTGTCCGGTGGTGGCGCGAGTTCGGCGTCGGCGAGAGAGAGAGAGAGAGTCGGGATGGAGGAGAGAGAGGGAGCGCGAGTGGGGGGAGATATAGGGACAGCCACTGCGCGAGGAGTCGCCGCCGCCGGGGACCCGAGGGCCGGCGGCCGATGGCGAGCCGAGGATCGTCGGGGAGGAGGCAGGAGGGGTCCGAGGGCGGAGGGATTTCAGATTAGGTCGATTTGGGGGAGACTCGGGAGAGGGTTTTAAATATGTATATTTATATATTAGATATGAGCCATTAGATGTAAGATCTAATGGTCAGTATTAATCTAGTTTCGGATCGGATCTTAAACAGAGAGGATCTCTTATTTCCGCGTCCGCTCTATTTATTATTCGGATAATATCCGTATCCGAATTCGCTCCGTCAGATATCTGTTAAACGGATACGGATAGACTTAATCGGATACGAATTTGGATCGGATCCGGATATTATCCGGATCCGTTTACAGCCCTAGTCAGGAGTACAACAGATTTCCACTCAAAATCGATAGAAATAAAAAGGCCAATGGCTCGGGCATTCTCGATGCTCCACTCAAAATCGATAGAATGGGGATCTCTCACCTGCAGCACCAACACGTCTGGTCTTCTTAGCCAAGAAAGCAGGCGAAAGTCTCTGCTGGTTTTAGAAGATGTCGAAGACACCGACGAAGAAGAAGACGACGTTGTCCAAGAATGTTGCACGGACGGCGACGACCACCTTGGCCGAGGAGGCTCGACTGCTCGTGCTCGGGGCGATGGGAGAGGCCGAAGAGCAGGGGCTCCGACACTCCGCTGTGTAGCAAAGAAAGAGGAGAGGCCGAACTGAGACCGGGAGGGAGAAGGGCTACGTGACCAGATTAGGGCTTTTTAGGGTTGTTTCGGTTCAATCGGTTCGGCTCAATTTTAAGGAAGAAAAAATCGAACCGAACTATTTACCATTAAATCGGTTTGATTCGGTTCATTGACCCGAACTTTAGTTAGTTGAACCAAACCTCGGTTCGGTTTATTGGGTTGGACCGAGAAATGAATAGTCCTAAGCATAGCATCACCAACAGCAAAGCAGTAGCAGCAGTAGTAACAGTAAAGCAGTTGTAGGAGTAGCAAAGCATAGCAGCAGCAGCATGTGCGGGAGGATAAGATAAGGATCATTGGCGGGGTTTAAAGGTGGGGTTTATCCGCATGCGAGATTGCAACGAACAATGGCGATGAAATCTTCGAAAGGATTTCACCTGGGTTAAACACGTATATACAGTTCTTACGTAACCCAAGTTACGCAGGATGAAGTGATTACCTTACGTAATCATTGTGCCATAATTGATATATATATATATATATATATATATATATATATATATATATATATATATATAATTCCATATATTCTTTAATATAATATAATTCTATTTTAATCCATTTCCATCAACATAATTTTAATTATTTAGGTTATTAATTTATGGGCCTCTTGTGTGTTTATTACCGAGCTTTATTTTAGTAATGGAGGTGTGCGTAATATTCGAACTAATTGGAACGTCATCATGTATTATACACAAATGACCAAGTATTTTTATAAACAAAATCAAGGTGTTACACATTTACAGCCCTAATTTCGATAGATAACAACACATACGATTAAAGTGTGAGTTCGTTGTGTGTGTAGACCTGAGAATTCAGATTAATTATTTAAAATTTTGAGAAAGGTCCATATTGTTCTCCATATTCTGGAAGAAAAAAAGAGCTTTTTATTCGACCTAGAATATGGGTGTGTCGACCTAATTAAGTCACTGGAGACATGAGTTATAAGTTGATTTGAAAATTAACAGAGTGTGTCAACCTGAATAGAAGAGAGTGTTGACACTCTGAAGGAAAGTGTCAACTCTCTACAAGGTATTGGTCGATACTATGAAGGGATAGGTCGACGCTATAAGGGATAAATCGGTCAACACTACTGGATAGATAATGGTGACAGTACTACTGGATATATAGATAGTGTTGACACATGAGTACGGATAGGTCAACACTAGTACTGCATAGATAGTGTTGACACTACTGGATAGATAGTGTTAACTGACACTACTAGATAGATAGGTCAACACTACTGGATAGATGTGTTGACACTACTAGTACTATTTCCAAAACACAGTCAGAAAAAAAAGAAGAAGAATAAGAATCCTTCAATTCACAAGAACACTTGCCTAGCTAAGACTGAGTATTAGCTAAAACACGTAAGTATACCTAATAATCTTTTAGACATTATTTTATCTTTTCTTTTATTAACACACACACACAAACACACACACACACACACATATATATATATATATATACTAATAAATATATACACTTTTACACATACCTACCACTACTTACACATGTTCACATTTAGATGCATGTTAAATCTTACGTAAACAAGTTTATGGTAATTTTTATTTAAAATTTTCCTGAAAAAATATTTATCAAGTATAAATTATCCTAAAAGTAGATAAATCATATTTACCTCATTAACCGTGCATAAAAAATTCTCAATATCCACATTTTTGGTATAAACATATTTTTATGATAATTATGGTAATTTTGAACTAAATTTTATTACCAAAATCCAGTCTCAATTCGGTCTAAAATGTAGTCTCAATTCGGTCCCTATTCAGGGACCAAATAGGGACCGAAATTATTCGGTCCCAAATATAGAGACCGAATATTTTCGGTCCCTATTCGGTCCCTGAATAGGGACCAAATTATTCGGTCCCAAATATAGAGGGACCGAATTGAGACCGAAATTATTCGGTCCTAAATATAGAGACCGAATAATTTCGGTCCCTATTCGGTCCCTATTCAGGGACAGGGACCGAATAGGGACCGAAATTATTCGTTCTCTATTTTTGGGACTGAAATTTTCAGTCTCTATTCGGTCCCTATTTTGGGACCGAATAGGGACCGAAAATTTCGGTCTCTAAATCGGTCTCTATATGTGCTTTTTCTTGTAGTGAACCAAACCTTCAAGTGTTAATTTCTGTGTTTAAGTTTCTATTTCAGATTTCGGAAAAACCTATTCACCCCCCCCCCCCCTCTAGGTTAGCTTGCTGCCGTACCAAAAGGGCCAACAAACTGTCTGACTACAATATTGACATTGGATGCACACCTATCCTATGTGACAACACGAGTGCAATCAATCTCTCAAAGAACCCAATTCAGCACTCTAGAACAAAGCACATAGAAATTAGACACCATTTTCTAAGAGATGAGGTAGCCAACAAGACCTTAGAGCTGAGCTTCATACCCACTGAGAAACAGCTAGCTGACATCTTCACAAAACCATTGGCTGAGGATAGGTTCACTACACTAAGAAGAGAATTGGGTTTGTGCAAAATGCAATGAAACTCATACCAAATATGGAGCATATGTTCCTTGTGTGCAACAACTATGTGGTATATCAAATGGTGATTTGTGGAAAAACAAGTTATGCTTGTTTGGAAACTTTCATTATGCGTGAGAAAACATTCTCCGCCACGTATCCATAGTTGAAGTGAAAAAGGGACATCTATTCTAGATAACGTATTTAGTTTCTTTACAATTTGCCCAATCATTCAAAAATATATATATATAATCAAAATTAACAAAAAATTTCATGAATGGTGTGGTGTTGACTATGTGAAACTCTTGCTTAAATTGTTTGGGTGAATTGATCCCTGATTTGAAGTAATTAACAATTGTCCCACTACTGGTGTCGACACAGTGCTTCAAACCCAAGGCAAAAATGATGAAGAAATGGTCAAGTGGTGTCGATACAGGATCAAGTAGTGTCGACACTAGTCCCAGCTCCCAGAGATCCCAGTTGACAGGTCTGTACTGTGTGTCGACACAGCCTCAAGTGGTGTCGACACTAGATCCAGTTCCTAGAAGACCTGTTTGGCAGTTCTGGACAGTGTGTCGACACAGCCTGAAGTAGTGTCGACACTAGTGACTCTTCCCAGAAGACCTGTTTGGCAGTTCTGGACAGTGTGTCGACACAGCCTGAAGTAGTGTCGACACTAGTGACTCTTCCCAGAGAACCAATTCTGGACAGTGTTTTTGAACTGCTTGAATGGTGAGTCTTCACATGCACACACTATGGGGGAGCTATCTTAAGGTAGGTGAGTGAAATCCTAGAGGGAAACATGTGTTAGGCTATTGATTTACTTCCCTTGAATGAACATTCACCAATTTCTCTCATTCTGCCTTCAAAAACATTTCTTCTGAAGTCCCTGTCGACAGCCGCCAAGCTACTGTCGACAGCCTCTGATAGCTCCAGTCCACCCACAATCCCCTTTTTCTCTGTCTGTCAGTCCCTGTCGACAGCCCTCCATCGCCTATCGACAGGAACATCCCTCCAGAGCCCTCATCCTTCAGCCCTGTCAGCAGTTGTCGACAGACCCCAAAAGGCTGTCGATAGATGGACCAGTCTCTTCAAATTCTTCTCTTTTTGGTCCACAATTCTTTATGAGCCTCATTATTGAAAGTATTTAAGGTGAAAAATGGGAAATGCCAACGTTACAACTTATCCTATCCACATGATATCTAAGATATTGTCTAAATCACAATGATTTTGACATAATATTCCTTATGAGTCTAAGTTGCATTAACTTGAGCACATCAAACAAATCACATGCACTTACATTAACTCAACTGATTAACTAATTTGTAAAATATCATTTTTCAAAAGTCATGTGATTCGTCACTAGGTCATTGAGGGTTGTGTCCTACATTGGTTTTTTAAACTTCTTCTACTTCTTGACCTTGATTTTAAACATGAACAAGGAAAGGTCAATCAAAATTACGGGAGAAAAGCTACCTGTTTCAAAACAAAAACACAAAGTGTTCAAAAAGAAAGGAGAAAAGACAGAGCAATGTTGAGTATTGCTAAGTAACCGGGGATACGGGCATCACAACTGTCTATCTTCGCGTCAAACGGCTAACTCATTAACTCTGTAAAATGGTTTGATGGTCACTCAACCGAGTAACTGGGGATACGGGCACCACAAATGTCTATCTTCACGTAAAAAGGCCAAGTGATTCTAATTCCACTGTTTCTCCTATGCTTCAAATAAAAAAATTATATCCAAATTTAGAAGAAATAGAGTGAAGCCTCCCAATTTGTCCTGCCAAGGGCATTAAGTGGTTTTTGTTTAACTACCATGTTGACATACAACTCATTGAACTTGTGTCCATCACTAACTAAGGAAAATGGCCTCTTGCAAATGACATTATTCAAGCGGGTCTTTTATAAACACATGTTTTTGTTTAAGGCACTCTCGCTATTGTCACTGGTGATTCGGGGACTATTATGTCACAACCATTGTAGATTCTTGATGTGTCTCAAATATGTGTGGCTATGACATTTTCTAATATGATATTACCAATTTTCATCTTATATACATAATTGATGCTCAAATACTTTGAAAGTCTCTCAAAAATATCTCACTGGCACAATTCTGCCTATGCTTGTCGACAGGACCCATTTCTCCTGTCGACAGGGCCGGCGGCAGACAGTCTGTTGGAAGCCGACCGGGCACCAAGTTTAGGGCGGATTTTGTGCGACCCATCCTTTCAAATTCCAACCCACTTTCTTTAAAAGTATCCCACGCCCCCTTCCTCCCTCTCCCACTTCCAAAAAGCCATCTTTCCCTACTTCTCTACGAAACCCTCTTTCCTAGGGCGACAGAGGAGACTGCCCAGCCCTTCGTGCCTTCTTCCTCCCTCTGTCTCCTACCTCTCTCAGGCCTCACCCACTTCGAGATCCAACTTCAGATGGCTCCACCGGCCAAGAAGATGACCTCCCGACATCGTCCTCGGTCTCCCGAAGCCGGACAGGGCTCAAGGGCACCCACAGAGCGCCGAACGAAGCACTGGGAAGACCATCTGCCGGAGCTCATCATCCCTCAGAACCTTTAATTACTCGAAGTTCATGGCACCTTCATGAAGTTTGTGCAACCCCGCTACGTCGACTTCGTGTCTCTGGAAGACCTTTTTCCCGGGTTGTTGCCTCTCTTCGATATACAGAGTTGGTCTCCGTTCTGCTATGATCACAAGCGCTACTCTCCCACCGCTGTGGCAGAGTTCTTCAATAATCTCCGCCAGACGGCTATAGGTGACCTCTATTCCAGAGTCAAGGGGACTTCCTTTCGAATTTCCCCTAATCTTCTCTCTATTGCCTTGCAAATCCCTAACACTGGGGTAGATATCATGTCCCATCATCCCACCCCAGAGGAGTACCATACCCTCATAACTCTGCAGTCTTACGACCCTACGGTTAGTAAGCAACTGAATGCTAACTCCTTCCCTCCACTTCATCGTCTCATCCACCACATCTTCACAACCATTATTGTTCCGAAGGATGGTAGTGGCGAACTTGTGACTTCCGTTCACAAGTCCCTGTTCCATAAATTCTTGAACCTTGAACCCATCAATCTACCACAACTCATGGTCTCCATACTCAGCAGTTGCCTTTGATGTTCCAAGAGGCCCATGCCTTATGCATGTTAGCTCACCTCCCTCTTCTTGTTTCTAGATATTCCTATTCCAAAAGAAGAGATGATTGTCCTCAAGTCTCGCAGCTCTTATGATCTTACTGCTGCACAACGTATGGGCTATAAAATGGTAGACGACAATGTGACCCGGGACCTCAAGGGTAAAGGCCAAGCTACAGCTGAGGGTGATGATGAAGATGTAGAAGATGAAGACGCTGCCAATGAGGATGATGCTGAAGATGAAGCTGAAAACTCCCAATCTGAGCTTGTAGATGCTCCTGGAGATGGTGATAGCATTGCTGCTGGTGACACCTCTACTGAGCCTTCCATCAGAGATCTTATAGCCTAGTTGCAAATTCATATGTCTACTGGCTTTGCTAAGTTGAATGACCGACTGGACACAGTAGACACTAATATTGAAGCACTGGATGACTCTCAAGTCCAGATCCAGCTCAGGCTTACTAGGCTCTCCTCCCATGTTCAAGAGGATTGTCAGGCCCATGCCCCACCTGGTCCTGATGCTGCTTAGATCTAGGTGTCTTAGATGTTTTTAGTCCACGTCTTGCTGTTCTCTTTTGCTTTCAGAGTCATGTTCATTACTTGATTTGCATTTTGTCATCTTGTCTAATGTGCTATTGTGTGATGCCTACTCTTTAATGAAAAGCACAATTTCTCTTCCTGTTACATTGATCTATGCAGTGGAATGCTTTTTTTGGATGTTGTCAAAAGGGGGAGAAATCAATTGAGCAATGCAATACATGGATAAATCAATTGAGAAATGAATTCAAAATTTGCTGAAACATTGTGGCTCAATTTGAAAATTTTGTCATCATCAAAAAGGGGGAGAATGTTGAGTTCTCATATGTTGAATGTTTCATGAGAATGCTAAGCTAACAAATCACGTCTTTGTTTTTATGATGAGCATGAATATTTCATGGACAAAATTGATAGATGTTAAGCAATGAAACATGATAACAATGACTCTTGAAAGACAAATGAAACAAACATGTTAATTGATCATATATATGACATTATATCTCTCTAACTATATTCTTTCATGTAGGTGAGATACTATGCAAGACATGCATCAAAACAAGGTTCAAAAGATCAAGAAAAGTATAAAAAGCAGGTACCTGTCGACAGCCACAAAGGCCCCTGTCGACAGATGCACACAGGCCAGAAAGCCATACTTCAGGATAGGACTGCCTGTCGACAGCACTAGTGTCGCCTGTCGACAGCCACTATCAGGAAACTGCTTCCCGAACTCCCTGTCATCTGTCTGTCAACACCTGTCGACAGGAGCATCCAGTGCTGTCGACAGACGAAGAAGACCATCAGATTCGGAAAGTTTTTAAGTTGCTATACATGGTGGTTACGACTACCACGTCTCTCCATATGTGGACACCACTATATAAGCTATCTTTTGAAGGTAATCTCGTACAGAAGCAGCCTCCACCAAAAACCCTAGAGAAAGTCCAAGAACTAGAAGTGTTGCTACTGCTCTGCTTCACCCTGCTATTCAAAGATTGAACCAACTGTTAATCCAGCAGTGTTGGAGTTTGATCGTCGTGGATTCAAGTCTCTTCATCAAGTTGTGACTCTCAAGACGATGCTTAAAGCCCACCCAGACAATCACGAGAAGAGTTCTCAATCAGGATTTGTGTTTCAACTTAGAACTCTCTCTCTGTTTTTGTTTTTACATATCTATGTGTGTGTGGTTGTGTCTCAAGCAGTCCTTGTGCTTGATTCACGTGGCGTGTGTTGTTCTGATCATGGTTTCACATCAGACAACTCGTGTGTGTGAGTTGTAGTTGTTGAACTAGCTCAGAAGCAGTCCTTTCTGCGTGTATGTGTGGACCGTGGATGTAGGATACACAAGTTGTGTACTCCGAACCACGTAAAACGATGTGTCCTATGGTTTGAACGCGTCTACGTTAGATGCTTGGTAGGCACGATTTCTCTACACACGTCAGATAGTTTGGTTCTCTATCTATTATCGAGTTACACACATCTAAGTTCATCTTGAACTCTATTACAGTTCTCATAGTTCGTGTCTTTGCAAAAAGAAGGTGATAAAAGCTTTTAATCGACAGTAATCTATTCAACCCCCCTTCTAGATTACCATACCGGGAATTCCGCAACCTTTCAGAGATGTCCCCAACGGCTCTCACCTCTCCCATCATGCCTTGCGTGAGATCCCAAGCCCCATCTTATAAAATCACTACCCCTTGCAGCCTGCAAGAGCCCTCTTGGCTCTTTGAAAAGAGAGAAAACCCTAGCTGAGAGAACAGGTGAAAAGGTGAACTTTGAGAGCTCAGATCCGGCGATTTGAGGCTTCTTCCGGTGAGCTATTTCAACTGGGAGGAAGATTTGACATAGGGGAAGGCTTCCCCGATGCTGAACTGAAGGCTACTTCATCCTAGAACCCGGAGGAAGGAGTTTGTGGAGGCTTCTTGGCACTGCCCGAGGAGAGCTTCAACAACCTTTTTGATCCCTTTGGAGGTTTTTCTAAAGGCAAGTAACCCATCCCCGTGGTGCATGTACAAGTCCAGTAGGTCTTAGGTATTTTATGGGATTTTATTCGTGTCCTGAAACCCCACATTTCCCCCATCTTTGGAGTTTGGTCTGTGTTTCTGCACAGACAGGAACTTAACGGCAAGATCCCTTGCCATTAAGATCTCCAGTTGACGGCAGACGATGCTGCCGTTAACCTCTATGAACGGCCAGCCTTAGCCGTTTAGTTCTTTAGGACAGAACAGGGAACTGTTCTTCCTTATATATGATTATTTTCTAGATTTCTTCGCATGAGGATATATTGTAAATGTTATATGCTATGTAATATAGATAATGGAATGCATTGTGAGATTTTTGTAAATTTTTGTAATTAGTATAAATTGTTAGGTTATGTGAAATGCATGTTAGATAAAGATCTTGGATAGGATAGCTTGCTGTTCACCTGATTCGTGAAGAATTTGAATGCCATATTTTTTTTAGATCATGCGTATGTATGTCAGTCTCTGTCCCAAAAATTTGGGAATTTTCCCATGATCATGTGATTTATTACAATTTCTGTACTGAAAATAGAAACCATGTGTAGGTTCTTGTAAAACTCACAGTAAATTGTATGATGTGAAATAAATTCAGGGAAAACTTCTGTGGTAATATGAATGATAGATGCAGGTTAGTGCACTATCAAAATAGACCAGCATATTATGCTTCCATGATAACTGATTCATGAATGCCATGTGGTTGAATGTTTTATTTTCTGTAAATTTAATATAGTTCAGAAAAATATGAAAATTTGCATGTGTGGTCTAAAACCTGCAAATAGCATGTGGTTAAAATCTCATATGATTTGGGAAACAGCAGAGTACATTGTGAAATTTCCATGTGAAAATGAGCTATTAATGCGTGCTTAACGTGATTATGGTTGGATAATGTGTTTTCAGCATGATTAGAGTAAGTTTCTGAGTGTTTAAATTTTGTCAACAGTAGTATCAAGTTAGGGAAAAATAGAGCCATGTGTAAACCGTATGAAATGTGTGTGTTAAAAATAGGAATGTGTAAAATGTGTCGTGTGTGACACTGCTTCCATAGAGGGCTGTGGAACTATACCGTGGAAAAGTCCCCACGGGAAGGTTCAATGTGTTAAGATCCTAAGGGCATTAGGATGATATCCTGGAGGTGGACAAGCACCACTGGTTAGGGTGGAGATTACTTCTCCCGGTCTGCGCAG
The DNA here is from genome assembly GCA_014218235.1 of Colocasia esculenta. Taxonomy (NCBI): domain Eukaryota; kingdom Viridiplantae; phylum Streptophyta; class Magnoliopsida; order Alismatales; family Araceae; genus Colocasia; species Colocasia esculenta. The sequence goes on along the minus strand of CM024763.1, from coordinate 71,623,939 downwards.
TACCAAGAGCCGTCACTGTGTTGCCTAGGTGGCGTCTATGTGTTATGTGATGTGAATGTGTCCTTCTAGTGGTGGTTTGGACTATGTGTCACGGCATTTAAATGTGAAAATGTGAATGTGTATATATGCAAATTGTGTAGTGCGAACATGTGAATGTGTAATGTGTAAATGTGAACAATGCGAACGTGTAAATGTGTAAACATGTGAAACCAATGTGTTAAAAATGCGAACTTGTGATTTATGTTATGAAAATGTTAGATTCATGTCAAAACAGCAACCTTAATGTGTTTATAATGGTGTTTTATATGTGCAAAAGTGTGTAGAATCCATGTTAGGGGTATTTCCTTCTTATGTGTGAAAATCCCATGCTAAATTTGCTATCATGTTGTAGTTAAATGTAAGTGTAGCTCTCATGTGAATGAATGAATAGAAAGCATGCGGTCGGTATTTCATTTTGGATTGACATAAACCATGTATCATGCGTAGTGAAATTAGTAGAAATATCATGATAGGTAGTTTTCTATTATTGTACAACCATGCTACATGTTTTGATTAACGAAATTGAATGAATGGCCTACTTGTGATGTATGCATGTATGATGTGTATGGAGTTTACTTGCTGAGTCTTTTAGACTCACTCTTGCTTCGGCGTACAGGTTTAGCAGGTGACCCTACTTCCTTGGAGGAGACCATTGAGAGCGACTCCGAGCGAGGAGAATAGAGTGTTGTGGAGTCACCGTTGTTGTACCTTACTTTCATAGTATGTAATTGAGACTTATGTAATTGAAGCTTATGTAAATTGTGGACGAACAATGTAATTTGAATTTTGTATTTCATTATGTGGACTTAGTTCCTTAAATTGCTATATGGATCATGTATGTTTAATGTGGATGATGAAATGAAAAGACAGTAGTTCTTTTACTTCTGCTACTCTGTATTCATATTTGTGCACATCTCAATCATGTGTGTTAGTGCTTGGGTAAATGTCCCACTGTGACGAGACTCACTATACCGACGTGGATTGGTATAATCATACAGGTATAAGGAGGGTCGTCGCACGATTCAAAGCCTCAAATCTTATTCAATTCATTTCACAATTATGCACAACTAGAGCATGGAACTATGTACATGATAAATAACATACCTAGCATGATATCTACACATTTTCACATGCCATTATTACACTTATTTACACATTTACTTGCTGCTTTTATATAAATAAATCACATGTACACAAGTTGACATCTATTTGCATGCTAACACATTCATTTAACACTTTCACATGCTCATCTTTCACATTTGCACAATTTACATGTTCACATTCACATATTTACATTGTTTACACTTAGTTGTCGTGACACATAGTCCAAACCACCACAAGAAGGACACACATACAAACACACATACCCGTCACCTAGGCAACACAGTGACGAATCTTGGTTAACTGCACAGAACCGGGAGAAGCCCTCTCCACCCTAACTTGTGGTACTTGTCCACCTCCAGAATTTCATCCTAATGCCCATAAGATATCACAACACATGAGCCTTCCCATAGGGACTTTACTATAGTATGGCTCCACAGCCCTCTATGGTAGCAGTGTCAATCTCGGCACAATTTACACATTCCACTTAATCACATGTTCACATTATACACATGCACTATTTAACACATTTGCATTCACTTTTAAACAATTACACATGCTTCAATTTTCATAACATGATGCTACTATTTCACAATGATAATTAGATCATATCACAGTCCTAATCATGTTGCTAATCATTTAATTTCAAATGATTAACCTTAACATGCTCATCGTGGTCATTTCCTTTTATTAAATTAGTAACAGTATCTACTGTTGTCAAAATAGAACGGAATTTTTATCACAGACTTTACACAGGATATGTATCACATAGCTAAAATTTCAGATTTTTTGGAATAGTAAATCTAATTTTAATAAGTAAGACATATTTCAGGCATTTTCCTCAAGAAATTCATTAAACATGATTCACATCCATACAGTCAGTTCTAATAGTTCAAAAACCTGAATTGAGTCATCATACCATCATGGAAAAATTTTGAAACTCTAATATACAATGGATCTAATTATTCAGGAATTATCACGGTCAAATCATGCTCATTATCCCATTGCGACTTATGTAATTGAGACTTATGTAATTGAAGCTTATGTAAATTGTGGACGAACAATGTAATTTGAATTTTGTATTTCATTATGTGGACTTAGTTCCTTAAATTGCTATATGGATCATGTATGTTTAATGTGGATGATGAAATGAAAAGACAGTAGTTCTTTTACTTCCGCTACTCTGTATTCATATTTGTGTACATCTCAATCATGTGTGTTAGTACTTGGGTAAATGTCCCACTGTGACGAGACTCACTATACCGACGTGGATTGGTATAATCGTACTGGTATAAGGAGGGTCGTCGCAGAGATTGGTATCAGAGCTCGACTGGTTGAGATTGTACATAAATATACATAAGTCATCATCTCCATTGCATGCTAAGTCTTTATAGAGTTGTCCACATGTATAGAATTGATTAATAATGAATGAAAGATAGATAAGAAAGTGGTTAGGGACTAAATAACATAGTTTCTAATAGTGATTAAATTAATTACAGCTTATGGCTTCACGCGGTAGACGTGGTGGTGTACCTACTCGTGATGGCGAGCAGAGGAGAGATGAGCCTAGGCGTGAGGAGCAGACTGAGCAGCAGGCCCCGGCACCTCAGGGTCCTGTACTTCCCCCACCGCCACCTGTGGATTATGGAGTGTTCATGCAGGGTCTAGTGCAGGCCATGCAGACGCAGGCCCACACCCAGGCTGCACTCCAGGCTCAGATGGAGGCTCAGGTTGGAATAATAAAATAAAGAGTAGTCTGTTTTATTTAATTGCATGATGTTGTGTTGAATATGCATTGCTTGTTGTTTGTTGTAGCAGGCCCAGGTTCCAGTTCCCCAGGCTCAGGACCATGGTGGACCCTCCATCATGGAAGGATTCGAGAGGATGTTGCCACCCTCTTTTAAGGGGGAGAGCGACCCATTACTAGCTAAGAGCTGGATGAGGGAGATCGAGAAGATCTTCCGGGCTGTTAGGTGTGCGGACGAGGACAAGGTTACTTTAGCCACCTATATGCTACAGGTATGTGTTAGTTTTATATGCTTGCTATCCTGTTAAATTAGAGCTGTTAGTTGGTGCTTATGAAGGTTGTGTTGCAGGAGAGAGCTGATGTGTGGTGGGCTTCCTTAATGCGTACCCGATTCGAGGACGGTGCTATTGACGTTGCTTGGGACGAGTTCGTGAGGCTCTTTCGGGCCAAGTTCGTCCCTAAGCATATCCAGGACAGGATGGAGCAGAAGTTCCTTTCCTTGACTCAGGGCTCCAAGACTGTACTCGAGTACGAGGCCAGGTTTGCTGAGTTATCTAAGTATGCACCTCACATAGTAACTGATGAGCGCAGGAAGGCAAAGAAGTTTGCGATGGGCCTTAAGCCATCACTGAGGACGAGGCTAGTGGCGTTTGATCATCGTACCTTGGACGAGGCCCTTAGCACTGCTTGTAGGCAGGAGGGTGAAATGGAGCAGTACCTCGAGGAGAAGAAAGCTTTGCAGAAGAGACCTGCGGCCCCTTTCCAGTGGCAGGATAAGAAGAAGGCAGCGTACCAGACACTGCAGCATCCAGTCGTAGCCAGCAGTACTCAGGTACCTTCTTAACGTTCCCCTGGTGTGAAGAAGGAGTGTCCCCATTGCGGGAAGACACATGGTGGTACGGAGTGTTGGATGGTAGCGGGAAAATGCTTGAAGTGCGGGAGCAGTGACCATAAGATCAAGGATTGTCCGAGACTGCAGCAGGGAGTCCAGCGCTGAGCGCCAACCCCAGCAGTGGTAGCAGTAGTAGCGCCAGCTGCAGGAAGACCAGGAAGGCCTCGAGCCCAAGCTTGAGTGTTTGCCCTAGCATGAGAGGATGCCGAGCAGGCGGAGCATGTCACCGAAGGTACGGTTTTACTTCTAGGTGTGCACGCTCGGGTTTTGTTTAATACGGGTGCCACTCACTCATTCATTTCCGAGTGGTTTGCTAGGCAGTTTGCTATAGAGTCAGGCGTAGAGTCTGAGGATTTAGAAGACCCGTTGTCTGTACACACACCTGCGGGTACGGTATCGACTGGGAAGTGTATTCCGTCGTTACCTATGTGTATTGAGGATAAGGTTTTAGATGGGTGTTTCTTCTTGCTAAAGATGAAGGACTTTGATGCTATTCTTGGTCTGGATTGGCTAGAGGAGCACTATGCGTTAGTAGATTGTCGTCGGAAGATGATTGTTTTTCGTATTCCTGGTGAGGATGAGTTCTCTCATCCCTAACCAAAAAACTTGGCGGGAAAGTTGGTCATCTCTGCCATGAAGGCGATGCGCATGGTAAACAAGGGTTGTGACGCTTTTCTTGCCAACGTAGTGTTAGTACCCGAGGCTGGTGAGTCACCTACTCTTGCAGAGATCGAGGTAGTGCAGGATTTTCCAGACGTCTTTCCCGATGATTTGTCTGGATTGCCATCGGATAGAGAGATAGAGTTCACCATAGAGTTGCTTCCGAGCACCTCTCCTATCTCGAAGGCTCCATATCGGATGGCACTTGCGGAGTTAGCCGAGTTAAGGAGGTAGTTGCAAGAATTGCTAGTTAAGGGATTTATTCGCCCTAGTGTTTCCCCTTGGGGCGCACCTATCTTATTCGTAAAGAAGAAGGATGGATCACTTAGGTTATGCAATGATTATAGGAAGCTAAACCAAGTAACAGTGAAGAACAGGTATCCCTTACCTCGTATTGATGATTTGTTTGACCAGCTGCAAAATGCATCAGTCTTTTCTAAGATCGATTTGTGATCTGGTTATCATCAGTTGAGGATTAGGAGTGAGGATGTGTCCAAGACGGCGTTTAGAACCCGTTATGGACATTATGAGTTTTTGGTCCTTCCTTTTGGATTGACCAACGCCCCTACAACATTCATGGATCTCATGAACAGGGTATTTAGGCCGTACTTAGATAGCTTTGTTGTGGTATTTATCGATGATGTGTTGGTCTACTCTCCGGATGAGGCCACACACCATCAGCATTTGAGGGTAGTGTTAGAGGTTCTCCGTGAGCACAAGCTGTATGCAAAATTCAGCAAGTGCATTTTTGGTTGCGCGAGGTTCATTTTCTTGGGCATGTTATCTCGGTGCTGGTGTAGCAGTTGATCCAGCAAAGGTCCAGGCAGTTATGGATTGGGAGACCCCCAAGACCCCTTCGGAGATTCGTAGTTTTCTTGGTTTGGCTGGTTACTATCGGCGATTCATTGAGGGATTTTCATCCATCGCCGCCCCATTGACTCAGCTTACCAGAAAGGGAGTGAAGTTTGTGTGGTCCGAGACATGTGAGAGTAGCTTTCAATTATTGAAGGCTAAACTTACTTCCGCTCCGGTATTGGTATTACCTAGTGGTGCTGAAGGTTTTGCCATTTATACGGATGCATCTCGGATTGGCTTAGGCTGTGTGCTAATGCAGCAAGGAAGGGTAGTGGCGTATGCTTCTCGCCAATTGAAGGAGCATGAGCGTAACTATCCGACTCATGATTTGGAGCTTGCGGCAGTGGTTCATGCACTAAAGATCTGGAGGCACTATCTTTATGGTGTCAGATTTAAGGTGTTCATTGACCATAAGAGCTTGAAGTATCTCTTCTCCTAGAAGGAACTAAACCTACGGCAGAGGAGATGGATTGAGTTCCTCAAGGACTACGACTTCGATCTTCAATATCATCCAGGAAGGGCGAATGTCGTAGCGGATGCTCTTAGTAGGAGGAGGTCTTCGCTCCAGTAGGATTGGAAGATGTTGGAGGATGCGGCATGTTCGATGACTGAGTTAGAGCGAATTTTGTAGCTCAGTTGTCCCTTAGGTCTTCGGTGTTGGATGAGGTGATCGAGCAACAGAAAGCCGACCCTAGACTCCAAGAGTTAGTGGGCAAGGAAGGCATTGCTCGCGATGAGGATGGCGTGATTAGATTCGATCACCGAGTATGTGTTCTTGACATTGTAGATGTTCGTGAGCATGTATTAGCAGAAGCTCATAGGTCGAGATTCTCTATTCATCCGGATAACACCAAGATGTACCAGGATTTGAAGAGGTCTTTTTGGTGGTCTGGCATGAAGAGAGATGTAGCGGATTATGTATCTAGGTGTCTAGTATGTCAGCAAGTGAAAGCCGAGCGGCAGCGACCATCTGGTCTTATGTAGAAGATGGAAATCCCAGTATGGAAGTGGGAAGCTGTCACTATGGATTTTGTTTCGGGTTTTCCTCGATCCAGACGGGGTAATGACTCGATTTGGGTAGTCGTAGATAGATTCTCGAAGACTGCGCATTTCTTGCCTATGAAGAAGAAACAGTCAGTAGAGAGCTTGGCTAGATTGTATGTTAGTAGCGTTATTAGATTGCATGGTGTGCCGAAGTCGATCATTTCGGATCGAGATCCGAGATTTACTTTGAGGTTGTGGAAGGGTCTTCAGGATGCTTTAGGTTCGGAGCTAAAGCTCAGTTCGGCGTTTCATTCCCAGACGGATGGACACTCTGAGAGGACTATCCAGACGCTCGAGGATATGTTGAGGGCGTGTGTGCTGGATTGGAAGGATGATTGGGAGCGCCATTTACCTCTAGTGGAGTTCGCATATAACAACAGCTTTCATGAGAGCATTGGTATGGCTCCATTTGAGGCGTTGTATGGAAGGCCTTGCAGATCTCCTTTATGTTGGGAGGAGACCGGCGATAGGCAGTTGATCAGTCCGGAGTTAGTTCAGGAGACTTCGGATAAGATTCAGCTTATCAGGAAGAGGCTTGTTGCGGCACAGGATAGGTAGAAGAGCTATGACGACAACAGGAGGAAGGATTTGGAGTTCGAGGTGGGTGAGCATGTCTTTTTAAAGATTTCACCTACTCGAGGTGTCATCAGGTTTGCCAGGCATAGCAAATTAAGTCCCAAATTCATTGGCCCGTATGAGATTCTCAGGCGTTTAGGTAGCGTGGCTTACAAGCTAGATTTGCCTCCGGCTTTAGCTGGCGTTCATCCAGTTTTCCACGTATCTATGCTCAGGAAGTATGTTCGAGATCCGTCTCATGTTATTAGTCACGAGCCAGTGGAGATCCAGCCAGATCTGTCGTATGTGGAGCAACCAGTAGCTATTCTTGACCGGAAGGTTCAGCATCTCCGGAACAAGAGTATTACGTCAGTGAAGGTTCTATGGCGGAACTTTTCGCGAGAGGAGGCTACTTGGGAGCTTGAGGATGCGATGAGGAAGAAGTATCCTCATTTGTTCGAGTAGTGTTGTTTAAACTTCGAGGACGAAGTTTCCTTAAGGGGGAGAGGGTGTAAGGCCCTCAAATTTTGTCCTTTTATTTTACTATGTGTGTAGATTCGTGCTTGTGTGTAAATATTATGTATGTATATGTAGATATCTACGTACATATTAGCTAGGTGTACTTACGTATGCACGTGTGTGTTAGTTGTAAATATTGTTTGTTTGCATGGTGTAGTAGAGTGTACATTATACTGCATATATTGCATGTATATATATAGCGTATATATATATGGTTTCCTGCATGGTTTAAGCTCTGGCCGAAGAGCAAATTGGCGTCAACAAGGATGGATGTCCATGTTGAGTAAACGTCCATGTCGATGGACGCCAACTATTAAGTAAACGGCCATGGATGTGGACGTCTACTTCTCTGATTTTCTGTGCGCAGCAGACCCCGAAATTCCGGATTGGGCTTGCTCACCGATTGGGGAGATGTCCCCAATGGCTCTCACCTCTCCCATCATGTCTTGCGTGAGATCCCAAGCCCCATCTTATAAAATCACTACCCCTTGCAACCTTCAAGAGCCCTCTTGGCTTTTTGCAAAGAGAGAAAACCCTAGCTGAGAGAACAGGTGAAAAGCTGAACTTTGAGAGCTCAGATCCGGGATTTGAGGCTTCTTCCGGCGAGCTATTTCAACTGGGAGGAAGATTTGACATAGGGGAAGGCTTCCCCAACGCTGGACTGAAGGCTACTTCATCCTAGAACCCGGAGGAAGGAGTTTGTGGAGGATTCTTGGCACTGCCCGAGGAGAGCTTCAACAACCTTTTTGATCCCTTTGGAAGTTTTTCTAAAGGCAAATAACCCATCCCCGTGGTGCATGTACAAGTCCAGTAGGTCATAGGTATTTCATGGGATTTTATTTGTGTCCTGGAACCCCACATGTGACGGAACGCCTCGGTCAAGCCCGTTAAACCAATAACGCACTTGATCCGAGTCCGCCTCCCGCGAACGGGCCGAAGCCTCGCAAGGGAAACCAAACCACAGTCCGTGTAAACATAAAGGAACACACCACATTTCATATATAATTTTTTTCACAATTTACATAGCCATAATCCATTAAAACTGCAAAGATGTACAAGAGTCTGGGGCATACCCCGAGGTACAACAAAAGAAAGTAAACAACTACAAAACTACAAGGCTACACTGCTGAAGTACTACTCCGCTGGAGGTACTGACCCTGCTCCGCTACGACGCGGCCCAGAACTGGACATCGGACGGGAAACGTCCTCCTCGCCCTCACCTGTGGGGGTAGGGGTGAGCCTCTCTAGTCACTGGCTCAGTAGGGAACTCCCTCAAAGCCGAACAAACCACAAACCACAGGTACAAAACAGTAAACAGTACCAACAACATATAAAACAGCTAAGCAGGTAAGTAAAGCTGTAAAAGTACTCACCGTCTGCCGACTACGAGAAACAACTGTAGTAACTAAACGGCAAACCCAAACAGGTGTACAAGCCAAAGTAGAGACAGCCAACACGAGCCACGTAAACTGGTTCGCGACACCAGAAACTGACTCGGACAACTAACACAGGTCCACCTCTCAGTCTCGCAGCCACGGACGAAGGGTCCAGCTGCCGCTCCACGTAAAAAGGTCAAACAACTGTGGAGACCAACTAAACCACCACAACCTGCGACCACACGGTCACAGGCCCATGCCTGGCACCTCCAGAGACCCTGGCCTGGGATCGCTGGAGTGAGGCACTGGTAAAGGACTAGCTGGGGTCCAGTACGTCTATTGGTGTCCGTACCCCCAACTACGAGCGCGCTACAAGTGACTAAATACAACCACAACTGTCACTGTCCCACTGTCGTCTTTCCCTCATCCGGACGTACAACTCTAACACAAGAGTGAGGGTGTCCAGGTCAGACGACACAGACCTCGACGGTACAACACAAGTACCGGGACAAAGCCCCGAGCTAACAGCCTGGCTCACAAAGAACCTGGGGCACCCAACTGGAGAGGTAACCACGGTAGGCGTCGTACTACTCGCCACGTACACAAAACCACGTGCACGTCACACACAAACCACGTGAAACCTCACGTAAACCACAAGTGACCACTGGTCCACTACACGTGAACCCAACTGACTCGTGTACACAACGCGCAGTCACCGAAGTAAACAACTAACAGCATACCTTGTATGCTAAACACGAGAACCATGTGCACTTAGTGCACCTCGTATAATTCCACGCATGCATTATCGATAAAACACCATAATTAGCCATTTCTGTTCATGTAGGAGTAGGCGGCCACATCGATTGCCGCTTACAATAAGTAGACGGCAAGGTCCATGGCCGTCAACCTCCTGGCTGAAGATCTTGGCGGCAAACGATGTTGACGCCAAGTTCCCCGGCCTTAAACCCTGCAGAAACCCTAATCCGGTCCTACGGGTTTTCTAGCTGTTCTAATTACTGGAAAACATGCAAATGCATACCCTCTAGCATGACAGAACCCAATGCAACCCGTTTAAACATGATTCGAACAATAAACTACTCAAACCACCCATTATCCCATATGGTGCAACTCTATCCAAACATGGATTATCATGCGGATTCAAGTAGTTATGATGTGTTTTAATGTTTCTACGGAGCTACCAGGGTTCGTCCCCTACCTCAGAACGCGTTAGAATCTCCTGCAATCCCCCGGTTCACGCCGAGCCCTCCGCGAGCTCCCACGCGAATTGCACCACGCCGCGACGTTTCCTCGTGCAATTCGGCGACGCCGCGCGTCCCACGATCGACCAGCCACTCCTCGATACCTGTTAGAACCTTCAGAAACACCAGGGCGCGAAGCTGGGGCAAGAGGGAGAGAGGGTGAGCTGAGAGAGCTGCCCTCGGGTGAACATATAACCTGCTGAACTGACAGGTTGGCGTCAACCCCCTTGTCGCCCACATGCACCGCCAGACTAAACGTCCACCACTACTGCCGCCAAGTTCAAGAAGTCAACGTCCATAAACATGGACGCCAACAGTCAACGACCACCCCTTGGCCGCCAACTCAGACAGAACAGCAGCAGGTCCTATTCCAATTCAGGACCCCCTGCTCTTCACCTGCTCAAGCCACGCAATCACACCATGCATTCCACACACCCAACTCACACTGGCCTCACAACGGCCGCCACAACCACAATGCACATGATCCGCATGGATCCGAAAAGCACGCGACGTTACATTACTATCATCTAAAAAGAAAATTTCGACCTCGAAATTCATAACACAACACAAAGTCAAACGATTTAAACATACACAACTTTACAAGCACTATCATCTAAAAAGAAAATACACAAACTTACACAAACAGATAGGGATACCCTTTAGCCATTTCAGCGGCCAACTCCCAGGTATCCTCACCACCCAACCTATTTTCCCATCTCACCTTAACCAACTCAATTTCTTTATTTCTTAGCTTCTTCATCTTTCGATCTGTGATCTGCACCGGATATTCTGGCATTGTCATGTCCGGCCTCAGGTCACCACCTTGATATCTAATTATCTGAGCTGGATCTTCAATGCATTTCCTTAACATGGAGACATGGAAAATATCATGCACATCTGCAAAATCAGCTGGCAAATCCAGCCTATAAGCTGTTTCCCCAATTCTTTCAATTACCTGGAAAGGTCCCACATATCTTGGACTCAGCTTTCCAGATTTACCGAACCTCATAATTCCCTTACTTGGAGAAACTCTCAGAAAAACAAAATCTCCCACCTCAAACTGAAGTGGTCTCCTCCGCACATCTGCATAACTTTTTTGCCTACTTTGAGCTGCCTGCAATTTTTCTTTATAAGCTTCACTACTTCAGTGGTTTGCTGAATCAATTCAGGCCCACTAATTGCCTTTCTCCCACTTCATGCCAGTTCAATGGAGTTCTACATGGCCTTCCATATAAAGCTTCATACGGTGCCATCCCAAGACTGGTATGATAACTATTATTGTAGGCAAACTCAACCATTCCCAAATGATGCTCCCAACTGCCTCCCCAAACTAAACAACAAGCCCGCAACATATCTTCAATTGTCTGAATGGTTCTTTCTGTCTGACCATCTGTCTGGGGATGATAAGCGGAGCTATACCTCAATTCAGAACCAATCACCCTTTGCAAACTTCTCCAAAAACCAGAAGTAAATCTTGGATCCCTGTCATACACAATTGTCTTCGGAATACCATGCAGTGGAACAATTCTTTCAACATAAACATTTGCCAATCTGTCCACTGTCCAAGACATACTTACTGCCACTAATCTGCAAACTTTGGTCAATCTGTCAACAAACACCCATATTCCATTATGCCCAAAACTTGTCCTTGGTAAACCTGCCACAAAATCCATTGCAATATCATCCCACTTCCACTGTGGAATGGGTAACGGTTGCAACAGACCTCCCGGTTTCTGATGCTCTACTTTAATTTGTTGACAAACGGCACATCTTGCCACAAATTCTGCTATTTCTTTCTTCATATGAGGCCACCAAAAATGCTTTTTCAAATCATGGTACATTTTAGTACTACCCGGATGAATAGTGTACCTTGATTTATGAGCCTCTAGAACTCGCTGCTTCACCTCTCTTTCTGCAGGAACAAACAACCTGCCCCTAAGCCTGACCACACAATTATCATCAATAGAACTCCTTCCATTTTCACAATTTCAGGTAAACCTGCATCTGCTCTTTGAGCCTCAATAATCTGCCAATATAAAGACGGCTCTACAACACTAGCAGCTAGAATTGCCCGACGCTGACTGCTGGGCACATACAAGGAATTCTCTGCTACCTCTTCATACAACTTCCATTCTTTAATCATCATCAAGTTCATATATGCCTTTCTGCTTAAGGCATCAGCTACAACATTGGCCTTACCCGGATGGTAAGCCAAACTAAAATCATAATCTTTCAGATACTCAACCCATCTGTGCTGGCGAAGATTCAAATCTTTCTGCGAGAAGATATACTTCAAGCTTTTATGATCTGTAAAAATCTCAAATCTTTCGCCATACAGATAATGCCTCCACATTTTCAAAGCGAATACAACTGTAGCTAATTCCAAATCATGAGTGGGGTAATTCTCTTCTGCTGGCTTCAATTGCCTAGACGCATAGGCTATCACTTTACCATGCTGCATAAGCACTGCTACAAGACCTCTCCTTGAAGCATCAGTATACAGCACAAAACCACCACTCCCTGCCGGCAATGTCAATATAGGTGCTGATGTAAGTCTTTTCTTCAATTCCATGAAACTTCTTTGACATTCACTGGACCACACAAAAGGCACACCCTTTCTGGTCAGTCTGGTCATAGGTGCTGCGATCTTAGAAAAATCTTGAATGAAGCGCCTATAATAACCTGCCAATCCCAGAAAACTTCTAATCTCGGTTATTGACTTAGGCACTTCCCACCTCGACACAGCTTCCACTTTACTTGGGTCTACAGCTACTCCTTTAGCAGAAATAACATGACCCAAAAACTGAATTTCCTTTAACCAAAATTCACACTTACTGAATTTAGCAAACAATTGATTATCCCTTAGCAACTGCAAAGTAAACCTCAAATGAGCTGCATGCTCCTCCTTAGATGCTGAATAAATTAGAATATCATCAATAAAGACCACAATAAATTGATCTAAATATGGATGAAATATTCTATTCATCAGATCCATAAAACCTGCAGGAGCATTAGTCAATCCAAAAGGCATTACCACAAACTCATAGTGACCATATCTGGTTCTGAATGCTGTCTTGTCTATATCTTCCTCTTTAATTCTCAACTGATGGTACCCGGACCTCAAATCAATTTTGGAAAACACTTTTGTTGATTGCAACTGATCAAATAAATCATCTATTCTTGGCAACGGGTACTTATTTTTGATGGTCACATCATTCAACTTTCTATAATCTATACACATCCGGAAACTTCCATCTTTCTTTTTCACAAATAAAACTGGCGCTCCCCACGGGGAATGACTCGGTCTAATAAACCCTTTTTGCAACAATTCTTCTAATTGCTTTTTCAACTCCTTGAGTTCTGCTGGTGCCATCCGATATGGGGCTTTAGAATCGGCATGTACCCGGCAGCAACTCAATAGTAAAATCCACCTCTCTATGTGGAGCTACACCAGGCAAATCTTCCGGAAAGACATCAGCAAATTCCCTAACCACGGGAACTGCTTCCATTGGCTGACTGGCTTCTACCAAACTTACTGAGGCTAAATAGGCCACACACCCATCATTATCAACTTTCTAGCTTTAATTGCAGAAATTAAAACTTTGAGGTATAAAAAGGCATACCTTGATATTCAAACTCTGCACCATTAGGATGATAAAACCTGATCCTTTTCTTTCTGCAATCTAGCATTGCTCCATACATCTCTAGCCAGTCCATACCCAGAATAATATCATAATCTGACAACTGCAGGGCATACAACCGACCCGGCATCTGGTTCCCTTCAATCATAACAGGAGCTTCATCTATGTAGCTCGAAGTGAGTAAAAACTCACCTGAAGGAACCTCTACCACTAACTCACAAGACTTCTCTTCTAAAGGATGAGCTATGCAATCCAGAAATTCTTCGGAAATAAAAGAATGAGAGGCACCCGAATCAAATAAGACTCTTGCTGAATATTCATAAAGAGGTAAAGTACCTTCTATCATATTTGATGCCTCTGCCTGGGCTCGGGTGATAGCCATAACCCGGCCTCTTCCCTGCTGCTGCGGTGCTCCTCTGCCACGACCTGCCTGTGGCTGCTGAAACTGCTGAGGCTGCTGCTGCTGCACACCTCTGCCATACCCATATTCTCTTGCATAGGGACAATTGCGGATCAAATGTCCCGGCTGATTACAATTATAACATCTGTATCCTGGAGGAACTATAGGCTGCCTGGCTGTACTCTGCTGAGACTCCTCCACCTCAGGCCTACCACGGCCTTGCTGATACTGCGGACGACCTCCCCATCCTTTTCCTTTTCCTTTAAGTGCTTGCTTTAATTTCTGTCCCCACTTCCCAAAGCCTGATGAAGAAGGTCCTGCTGGTGCCTTGCCCTTGCTTGCACCCATTGTCTGCTGCGGCAACCGGAAACTACCAGAACCTGACTCACCTGCCTGACGAGTCCGGATAGACCTCTCTAAAATAGCTGCCCTTTGCGCTGCCTCTTCCACTGTCTTACACATGAGAGGAACTATCGCATTCTGCAATTCCACTCTCAATCCTCTGATAAAATACTCAACCATCATGTTATTATTAGAAACAACATAAGGTGCATAACGGCTGAGTGCCATGAATCTCATCTGATACTCTAGAACCGAAGAGTTACCTTGCTGAAGAGTCCGGAATTGCTCTCTTTTTACCTGCTGTACTTGAATCGGAAAGAATGTATCATTAAATACCTCGAGAAACTCCGACCAAGTGATAGCTTCTTCTCTTCTACCTGCGAAAGTGGTCTGCATCTTCAATCGCCACCACTCCAAGGCAAAACCTCTCAACTGATAAGCAGCCAATACAACTCTGTCTGCTTCAGGACACCGCATAGTCGCAAAAACCCTCTCAATTTCATGAATCCAGTGCTCAGCTGTATCTGGATTCGGCCCTCCTGAGTAAGTAGACGGCTGCAATCTCAGAAATTTCTCCACCTGTATCACTGGTTCTTCAACTAATTGCACTGGCGGTGGTGGTAGCACAGGTGCTACAAAAGGTACCTCCACCCTCGGCGGAACTGGAGCAACAGGTACTGCCTCTCCTTCCCCAGGTGGCACTGCAACTGGTGGTATAGGCGCCTGCTGATCCATTCTCGCTCGAATATCCGTGAGGCTCTCCCAGATTCTCTCAATCATACGCTGGGTGCTTTCCTCCGGATCATCTCCTCCACCACCCCAATCTCTCCTATCAGCCATTCCAGAAATTCTACATGCACAAAACCCAAACAAAAATCAAAACCACAAATTATCAAAATCAGGGTCTTACCAGCAGTGTATAATGACCGAAATAAGGCTATGTATTCTTCCAGTTCCCTTATATTAACACGGACCTTGCTCTGATACCAACTGTGACGGAACGCCTCGGCCAAGCCCGTTAAACCAATAACGCACTTGATCCGAGTCCGCCTCCCGCGAACGGGCCGAAGCCTCGCAAGGGAAACCAAACCACAGTCCGTGTAAACATAAAGGAACACACCACATTTCATATATAATTTTTCACAATTTACATAGCCATAATCCATTAAAACTGCAAAGGTGTACAAGAGTCTGGGGCATACCCCGAGGTACAACAAAAGAAAGTAAACAACTACAAAACTACAAGGCTACACTGCTGAAGTACTACTCCGCTGGAGGTACTGACCCTGCTCCGCTACGACGCGGCCCAGAACTGGACGTCGGACGGGAAACGTCCTCCTCGCCCTCACCTGTGGGGGTAGGGGTGAGCCTCTCTAGTCACTGGCTCAGTAGGGAACTCCCCCAAAGCCGAACAAACCACAAACCACAGGTACAAAACAGTAAACAGTACCAACAACATATAAAACAGCTAAGCAGGTAAGTAAAGCTGTAAAAGTACTCACCGTCTGCCGACTACGAGAAACAACTGTAGTAACTAAACGGCAAACCCAAACAGGTGTACAAGCCAAAGTAGAGACAGCCAACACGAGCCACGTAAACTGGTTCGCGACACCAGAAACTGACTCGGACAACTAACACAGGTCCACCTCTCAGTCTCGCAGCCACGGACGAAGGGTCCAGCTGCCGCTCCACGTAAAAAGGTCAAACAACTGTGGAGACCAACTAAACCACCACAACCTGCGACCACACGGTCACAGGCCCATGCCTGGCACCTCCAGAGACCCTGGCCTGGGCTCGCTAGAGTGAGGCACTGGTAAAGGACTAGCTGGGGTCCAGTACGTCTACTGGTGTCCGTACCCCCAACTACGAGCGCGCTACAAGTGACTAAAAACAACCACAACTGTCACTGTCCCACTGTCGTCTTTCCCTCAGCCGGACGTACAACTCTAACACAAGAGTGAGGGTGTCCAGGTCAGACGACACAGACCTCGACGGTACAACACAAGTACCGGGACAAAGCCCCGAGCTAACAGCCTGGCTCACAAAGAACCTGGGGCACCCAACTGGAGAGGTAACCACGGTAGGCGTCGTACTACTCGCCACGTACACAAAACCACGTGCACGTCACACACAAACCACGTGAAACCTCACGTAAACCACAAGTAACCACTGGTCCACTACACGTGAACCCAACTGACTCGCGTACACAACGCGCAGTCACCGAAGTAAACAACTAACAGCATACCTTGTATGCTAAACACGAGAACCATGTGCACTTAGTGCACCTCGTATAATTCCACGCATGCATTATCGATAAAACACCATAATTAGCCATTTCTGTTCATGTAGGAGTAGGCGGCCACATCGATTGCCGCTTACAGGAAGTAGACGGCAAGGTCCCTGGCCGTCAACCTCCTGGCTGAAGATCTTGGCGGCAAAGGATGTTGACGCCAAGTTCCCCGGCCTTAAACCCTGCAGAAACCCTAATCCGGTCCTGCGAGTTTACTAGCTGTTCTAATTACTGGAAAACATGCAAATGCATACCCTCTAGCATGACAGAACCCAATGCAACCCGTTTAAACATGATTAGAACAATAAACTACTCAAACCACCCATTATCCCATATGGTGCAACTCTATCCAAACATGGATTATCATGCGGATTCAAGTAGTTATGATGTGTTTTAATGTTTCTACGGAGCTACCAGGGTTCGTCCCCTACCTCAGAACGCGTTAGAATCTCCGCAATCCCCCGGTTTACGCCGAGCCCTCCGCGAGCTCCCACGCGAATTGCACCACGCCGCGACGTTTCCTCGCGCAATTCGGCGACGCCGCGCGTCCCACGATCGACCAGCCACTCCTCGATACCTGTTAGAACCTTCAGAAACACTAGGGCGCGAGCTGGGGCAAGAGGGGAGAGGGTGAGCTGAGAGAGCTGCCCTCGGGTGAACATATAACCTGCTGAACTGACAGGTTGGCGTCAACCCCCTTGTCGCCCACATGCACCGCCAGACTAAACGTCCACAACTACTGCCGCCAAGTTCAGAAGTCAACGTCCATAAACATGGACGCCAACAGTCAAACGCCACCCCTTGGCCGCCAACTCAGACAGAACAGCAGCAGGTCCTATTCCAATTCAGGACCTACCCTGCTCTTCACCTGCTCAAGCCACGCAATCACACCATGCATTCCACACACCCACTCACACTGGCCTCACAACGGCCGCCACAACCACAATGCACATGATCCGCATGGATCCGAAAAGCACGCGACGTTACACCACATGTCCTCCCCTCTTTGGAGTTGTATGTGTTTCTGCACAGACATAAAATTAACGACCAGATCCCTTGCCGGTAAGATCTCCATTTGTGCGGTAGACGTGTTGCGTTAACCTCTCTGTGAACGGCCAGCCTTTGCCGTTCGTTCTTTGGACCTAACAGGGACGTTCTTCCTTATATATGATTCTTTTATGGATTTCTTCGCATGAGATATATTGTCAATGTTTTAGCTATGTAATATAGATAATGGAATGCTGTGAGATTTTTGTGTTAATTTTTGTAATAGTAGAATTGTTAGGTTATGTGAAATGCATGTTAGATAAAGATCTTGGATAGGATAGCTTGCTATTCACCTGATTCGTGAAGAATTTGAATGCCATATTTTTTTTAGATCATGCGTATGTATGTTAGTTCTCTATCTCGAAAATTTGGGAATTTTCCCATGATCATGTGTTTTATTACAATTTCTGCACTGAAATAGAAACCATGTGTAGGTTCTTGTAAACTCACAGTAAATTGTATGATTTGAAATAATTCAGGGAAACTTATGTGGTATTATGAATGATAGATGCAGGTTAGTGCACTGTGAAAACAGACCCGGATATTATGCTTCCATGATAACTGATTTATGAATGCCATTGGTTGAATATTTTATTTTCTGTAAATTTAATATAGTTCAGAAAATATGAAAATTTGTATGTGTGGTCTAAAACCTGCAAATAGCCTGTGGTTAAAATCTCATATAATTTGGGCAACAGCAGAGTACATTGTGAATTTCCATGTGAAAATGAGCTATTAATGCGTGCTTAACATGATTATGGTTGGATAATGTGTTTTCAGCATGATTAGAGTATGTTTCTGAGTGTTTAAATTTTGTCAATATATAGTAGTATCAAGTTAGGGAAAAAATAGAGCTGTAACGTCGCGCATTTTCCGGATCCCCGTGGATCCAGATTTAGCGGGTTTGGTGGCCAATGTGAGGCCCCTTAGTGTTGTGTTTTCTTATTAGATCCTTACTGGGTTTGGTTATGGGTATGTGTTGTGTTCAGTACGCTGGACATCAACAGTGGTTTGGTGTCCAGGTGGGTGACGTCGACTTTGTGTTGGCGGCCATGGTTGCCGTTAACATGTTTTTTGGCGTCCATCGATGTGGACGTCTACCGTTTATTTTAATGGGTTTTATTGCTTGAACTTGGGCGTCAAGCGATGTGGACGCCTAGTTGGGCGGTTTGGTTAGCGGCGCAGAGGTTGACGTTAACCTGAGGCGCCTGTGTTTTTAGGTAAACCCGAGCCTTCTTCTTCACACCATTTTCTCCTCTCCTCTTTCCCCACCTTTCTCCTTTGTGCCTCTTCACTACTTCCGGCAGTTGACGGGAGCACGTGGGAAGGCCGTGATGCGCCAGTAGCGGCAGATCGGGCGTGGAATGACGGATTGGAGGTGGTGTTCGCGGGAAGCTCCTAGGGTTTTCGGCTCAATTTGAAGTTCTTTAGGAGTTTATTGCATTTTTGAGGTAGGGACTGGACCCCTTCACTACAAGAAAAAGCGCATATAGAAACCGATTTAGAGACCGAAATTTTCGGTCCCTATTTGGTCCCAAAATAGGGACCAAATAGAGACTGAAAATTTTAGTCCCAAAATAGAGACCGAATATTTTCGGTCCCTATTCAGTCCCTGAATAGGGACTGAAATTATTCGGTCTCTATATTGGGACCGAATAATTTCGGTCCCTATTAAGTCCCTATTCAGGGACCGAATAGGGACCGAAAATATTCGGTCTCCCTATTCGGTCCCTGAATAGGGACCAAAATTATTCGGTCTCTATATTGGGGACCGAATATTTTCGGTCCTATTCGGTCCCTATTCAAGGACCGAATAAGGACTGAAAATATTCGGTCTCTATATTTGGGACTGAATAATTTCAGTCCCTATTTGGTCCCTGAATAGGGACCGAATTGAGACTGCATTTTAGACCGAATGAGACTGAATTTTGGTAATAAAATTTAGTTCGAAATTACCATAATTATCATAAAAATATGTTTATACCAAAATGTGGATATTAAGAATTTTTGATGCACAGTTAATGAGGTAAATATGATTTATCTACTTTTAGGATAATTTATACTTGATAAATATTTTTTCAGGAAAATTTAATAAAATTACCATAAACTTGTTTACGTAAGATTTAACATGCATCTAAATGTGAACATGTGTAAGTAGTGGTAGGTATGTGTAAAAGTGTATATATTTATTAGTATATATATATATATATATTTATATGTGTGTTTGTGTGTGTGTCTGTTAATAAAAGAAAAGATAAAATAATGTCTAAAAGATTATTAGGTATACTTACGTGTTTTAGCTAATACTCAGTCTTAGCTAGGCAAGTGTTCTTGTGAATTGAAGGATTCTTATTCTTCTTCTTTTTTTTTCTGACTGTATTTGGAAATAGTACTAGTAGTGTCAACACATCTATCCAGTAGTGTTGACCTATCTATCTAGTAGTGTCAGTTAACACTATCTATCCAGTAGTGTCAACACTATCTATGCCAGTACAGTGTTGACCTATCCGTACTCATGTGTCTACACTATCTATATATCCAGTAGTACTGTCACCATTATCTATCCAGTAGTGTTGACCGATTTATCCCTTATAGTGTCGACCTATCCCTTCATAGTATCGACCATACCTTGTAAGAGTTGACACTTTCCTTCAGTGTCAACACTCTCTTCTATTCAGGTTGACACACTCTGTTAATTTTCAAATCAACTTATAACTCATGTCTCTAGTGACTTAATTAGGTCGACACACCCATATTCTAGGTCGAATAAAAAGCTCTTTTTTTCTTCTTCAATATGGAGAACAATATGGACCTTTCTCAAAATTTTAAATAATTAATCTGAATTCTCAGGTCTACACACACACAACGAACTCACACTTTAATCGTATGTGTTGTTATCTATCGAAATTAGGGCTGTAAATGTGTAAACACCTTGATTTTTTTATAAAAATACTGGTCATTTGTGTATAATACATGATGACGTTCCAATTAGTTCGAATATTACGCACACCTCCATTACTAAAATAAGCTCGATAATAAACACACAAGAGGCCCATAAATTAATAACCTAAATAATTAAAATTATGTTGATGGAAAAGGATAAAATAAAATATAATATATTAAAGAAATATATGGAATTTTATATATGTATATATATATATATCAATTATGGCCAATGATTACATAAGGTAATCACTTCATCATGCGTAACTTGGGTTACGTAAGAACTGTATTTACGTTTAACCCCAGGTGAAATCCTTTTGAATATATCATCGCCATTGTTTCGTTGCAATCTCGCATGCAGATAAACCCCACCTTTAAACCCCGCCAATGATCCTTATCTTATCCTCCCGCACATACTGCTGCTGCTATGCTTTGCTACTCCTCCTACACTGCTTTAACTGTTACTACTCTCTTTACTGCTGCTACTGCTTGCTGTTGGTGATGCTATGCTTAGGACTGTTCATTTTCTCTCGTCCAACCCGATAAACCGAACCGAATCGTTCGGTTCGGTTCAACTAACTAAAGTTCGGGTCAATGAACCGAATCAAACCGGTTTAATGGTAAATAGTTCGGTTCGATTTTTTCTTCCTTAAATTGAGCCGAACCGATTGAACCGAAACAACCCTAAAAAGCCCTAATCTGGTCACCGCACCCTTCTCCCTCCCGGTCTCAGTTCGGCCTCTCCTCTTCTTTGCTACACAGCGGAGTGTCGGAGCCCTTGCTCTTCGGCCTCTCCCATCGCCCGAGCACGAGCAGTCGAGCCTCCTCGGCCAAGGTGGTCGTCGCCGTCCGTGCAACATTCTTGGACAACGTCGTCTTCTCTTCGTCGATGTCTTCGACATCTTCTAAAACCAGCAGAGACTTTCGCCTGCTTTCTTGGCTAAGAAGACCAGATTGTTGGTGCTGCAGGTGAGAGATCCCCATTCTATCGATTTTGAGTGGAGCATCGAGAATGCCCGAGCCATTGGCCTTTTTATTTCTATCTATCGATTTTGAGTGGAAATCTGTTGTACTCCTGACTAGGGCTGTAAACGGATCCGGATAATATCCGGATCCGATCCGAATTCGTATCCAATTAAGTCTATCCGTATCTGTTTAACAGATATCTGACGGAGCGAATTCGGATACGGATATTATCCGAATAATAACGGAGCGGACGCGAAATAAGAGATCCGCTCTGTTTAAGATCCGATCCGAAACTAGATTAATACTGACCATTAGATCTTACATCTATGGCTCATATCTAATATATAAATATACATATTTAAAACCCTCTCCCGAGTCTCCCCCAAATCGACCTAATCTGAAATCCCTCCGCCCTCGGACCCCTCCTACCTCCTCCCCCCGACGATCCTCGCTCGCCATCGGCCGCCGGCCCTCGGGTCCCCCGTCGGCGGCGCCTCCTCGCGCAGTGGCTGTCCCTATATCTCCCCCCCACTCGCGCTCCCTCTCTCTACTCCATCCCGACTCTCTCTCTCTCTCTCTCGCCGACGGCAAACTCGCGCCACACCGGACAACGCCACCGCGCTCTCCGCCGTGGTGGTCGGACCCGTCGCCGCCGACGCTGTCCATCGTGGTCGTCGGACCCGTCGCCACCGACGCTGTCCATCGTGGTTGTCGAACCCGTCGCCGCCATCGCCCCTGCGACCCAGCCCCTCCGTCCCGTCGCCTCTCACCACTGCCGCCGACCGATCGATCGGTTTGAAAATAAAAAAATTTCGATTCGTTTTCAAACCAAACCGATTTGTAAATTCGGTTTGGTTCAGTTTGGCGATCTCCTAAACCGAACAAACCGATAAAACGGAATTTTTATATAATATATTTTAAATTTATATATATATATTAAATATGTTTAATATATAAGAATATATATATATATATATATTATATATATATATATATATATACATGCATATATATGTATATACATATATATATAATATGTAAATGTACACTTGTGTAGGGTATTATGGTCATCTTATAGATCTCCTTTCATCCAACGGCTGCCATTAAACACCCCCAAAACCACCCTAAAGATACCCACGGTCGCACACAAGCTGGCCGCAGCCCAAATCTTGCAAGTCTTGCTTGGCATCTGCATCTCCCGATTCTCTCGTTCAGCCGTTTCTCTGCTCCTGGCGAGGGTTTGGTGGGATTGAGGGAGGCGGCGCAACGGACGGCAGGGACAGGGAGACGACGTCGACGACACCAGCGCAGGCAGACAACGTCGACGGTACACCCAGGCGCAGGAGACGACGTCGACGCTGACGGCGTGGACGGCACACCAATAGACCGGGAGACGGCGCGAACGGGCCAGATAGGCACAACCAGGTAGACGACGTGACGGCGTGGACGGCAGACTAGGGAGACGACTAGGACGGCGTGGACGGGCCGGACGGAGCATCAGGACTAGGAGTGTGACGGCCCTCGTTATACCGTACGGTTATACCAACCCACGTCGGTATAACAAGTGCTGCCACCCACAGTGGGACATTACCCACGATACAAACAGCTGAGATACACGCGAATATATATAACAGAGTAGCGGAAGTAAAAGAGAACTATCTCCATTCATTCATCATCCACATTAAACATACATGTAGTTTACAATTTGCAAAAAGGAACTAAAATCCACATGATTTAAATTGCTGAAATAGAGATACAAATGTCCACATATTACATTCTTTTAATGATAATTCTAATACAATGTTCAAGTACATACTATGAAGTACACAATCACAAAGAACTCAAAACTGGCTAGTCTCCACGCTCGGAGTCCGTCCTGCTACCTCCTCCGAGGGTACTGTGTCACCACTATACCTGTACGCCGAAGCAAGGAGTGAGTCCAGGGACTCAGCAAGTAACACTATGCATGATATACACGTACAAGTCCTAGTGGTTTCTACACGCACATTACAATTAGCAACACATAGCATGTTAGTCCATTTAAGTTTTCAACCTATCATGAAGGTTCTACAATTTTATACATAACGCATGCTTTCAGATTTCAAAAAATAACATTCACCTATCACATGGTCTCTATTCAATTCACTCATGAGACTTTAATCAAAACGTGAGAGCTATTGACATGAACAATTTACATACATGAACGGGGAACATAATTAGCATGGATTCCACCTGTTCTTAAGTACATACATAACTTTTTATCATCATGCTTTAGGTTGCTGATTTCACATGGTCCAATGACTATAAACCTACACATGAAAGCTACAACTTGCTTAAACATAACACATGAACAATCCATCATGCCATTTTACTCACATACTCATTTGTTGTTCCTAACATGGATTCTAAACACTTTTGCACACATAAATGAGTATGATAACATACATTTTCTGATTCACATGGTTTCAGATTTAGTCTCACATGGGTTTCCATGACACATTTACATATCTAGGATTTCACATTTTTCTTTACACTAGTTTCCTCTTTTCACACATTTTACACTTTACACATACACATTCACATGTCACTTACACATTTACACATGGTCCACATACACTTTACACATTACACTTTGCACATATTTTAGTGCCGTGACACATAGTCCAAACCACCAAAGAAGGACACAAACACATCACATCACATAGACGCCATCTAGGCAATACAATGGCGACTCTTGGACTGCGCAGACCGGGAGAACAAGTCTCCACCCTAACCAGTGGTACTTGTCCACCTCTAGGATTTCCCCCTAATGCCCTTAGGGTCACTTAACACAATGAACTTTCTCAGGGGGACTTTTTCCTGATACGGCTCCACTGCCTTCTCGGAAGCAGTATCACATTGGCACAGTTTACACTTTTACACATTTACCGTTTTACCATGGTTTTAACACACTTGACCTCTTTATCTCATTCACTTTCTCACTCACATAATATCTCTCTGCTTTATCCTAACATGAAAACTACAAATTTCAAGGTTTAACACCCAGTAAACACTTAATCAGCTGGGTTTAAACAAAATCTAATCACATTTCGATCATATGCACGATTATCACATTTCACATGAAAACACATAACTTTTTATTTACTGTTCCAATTGACCTGAGATTTTAACCACATGTTGTTTTTCGGGTTTCAAACATACCTCACAATTTCTCAGGATTTTTCTGGCTAAATAGGATTTTACAATAAATTCAAACACCTAATTAGCATATATTCACAACTTAAGCTACATGGTCTAACACATTTTGCAATTTAGCCACTTACTGTTTTGCACAGAGACTATAATATATCTGCATGATTTTAGAATACAACATCACCCTAATCCATCTATAACAATTACCACAAACCATTTTACATGTTCTCATTTTTTTTTCGAACCAAGCTTATTTACAAATTTCACAAGCATGTGTAATTTACTAAAATCTGCAAACACATATACTGACCCACTATTTTTCATGATCAAACTGAAACTAAGGCATTCACATTAATCTAAATCATAAATCATGGATTTTGCAAAACGGTCTACATGTCATGCTCAAGTTTACAAGACATCATTTCCCCACATACACCACATTCATCCACACCACAATGCACATATACGTAAAGTATAAGGTGTACAATATATCCCCATCGCATAAACATACCGAAATTAATGTACAAGAGGGACAGAATAGCTCACTGTTCTGTCCAGAAGAACTAGACGGCGGTCTCTGGCCGCTGACTCAGAGTCAGCGCATGATCGTGGACGCCAAGGATGAACTGGGCGTCCAGGGACCTTGCTGTCTACTCAGGTCTGTGCAGAAACACAGACCCGAGCTCTAAATCTTGGGTGAATTGGAGGGTCTAGGACTCGAGGAAAATTCCATAAAATGTCAAAAACCACCTAGACTCATACGGGACACCAAGATAGGTCACTTGCCTCTCTAAAATTCCTCCAAGAGATTTATGGCTCGAAGAAGACCTCCTTGGGTAGTTCCAGAAGTTGCAGAAGTGCCTCCAAGATCGCCTTCCTCGGCTCCTGGGTGATCTCCACGCCGAGGGGA
Organism: Colocasia esculenta; assembly: GCA_014218235.1. NCBI lineage: Eukaryota > Viridiplantae > Streptophyta > Magnoliopsida > Alismatales > Araceae > Colocasia > Colocasia esculenta. Next base: position 71,598,161 of record CM024763.1, on the reverse strand, counting down.
TGATGGGGAAGTCCTTCCCCTTTTGCTTCAGCTTCCTCCTTGATGCAGAAGATCTCCAATCCAGCTCCAAGGGATCGGATTTGAGGGTTCTCTAAATTGGGTTTTCTCACAGAATGCTCTAGGGTTTTTCTCTCTTCTTCTCTCCTCTTGCAAGGGTGAAATGAGAAGTGGGAGAGGCCAAATCCGGGTTCAGACCTAATGAGAGCCCCTCACCCACTCACATACTGATTTGACAAGCTGAGAGCCGTTGGGGACATCCCCCCAATGGAGGTCATGCCTTGCTCCCGGATTTTCTGGCTCTGCAACGCATCAGGTCAGAGAAGTTGGCGTCCATATCGCTGGACGCGGAGTTAGTGTTGGCGTCCAGGTCTGACGCTGACACCCAGATAAACGCCTAGGGTTGACGCCAGTTGGCCTTCGGCCAGAACCCTAATTATGCAGAAAACCATGCATACTAAGGTTATATACATGCAATATACATATGATATTGTATCCACCTATCATCATAAATATACATTATTATGCTTAATATAAACACATGCATACGTAATTATACTATTAATGCGTACGTAATATGTACATACATACACAAGCATAAACATACACACATAATTGCAAATGCAACGGAAATTAGAGGGCCTTACACCTCTCCCCCTTAAAGAACTTCATCCTCGAAGTTAGAACGACACTACTCAAACAAAAGGGGATACTTCTTCTTCATCGCATCCTCAAGTTCCCACGTAGCCTCCTCACGTGAGAAGTTCCGCCATAGAACTTTCACCGACGCGATACTCTTGTCCGGAGATGCTGAACCTTCCGGTCAAGAATGGCTACTGGTTGCTCGACATACGAAAGATCTGGCTGGATCTCCACTGGCTCATGACTAATCACATGATACGGATCTCGTACATACTTCCTGAGCATAGATACGTGAATACCGTGAACGCTAGCCCAAGCCCGGGGGTAAGCTAGCTCGTACGCCACGTTGCCCAAACGTCGGAGAATCTCATATGGGCCAATGAACCTAGGGCTTAGCTTGCTATGCCTGCCAATCTGACAACACCTCGAGTAGGCGATATCTTCAAGAAGACATGATCGCCACCTCGAACTCCAAATCCTTTCTCCTGTTGCGGCATAACTCTTCTGCCTATCCTGTGCCGCAACAAGCCTTTTCCTGATAAGCTGAATCTTATCCGAAGTTTCCTGAACTAACTCCGGTCCGATCAACTGCCTATCACCAGTCTCCTCCCACACATAAAGGATCTGCAGGGCCTACCATACAACGCCTCGAATGGAGCCATACAATACTAGCATGAAAGCTATTGTGTATGCGAACCCACAAGAGGTAAATGACGCTCCCAATCATCCTTCCAATCCAAACACACGCTCTCAACATATCCTCGAGCGTCTGGATAGTCCTCTTGGACTGTCCATCGGTCTGGGGATGAACGCGAACTGAGCTTAAGCTCCGAACCTAACGCATCCTGAAGACCCTTCCACAATCTCTCGAAGTAAATCTCGGATCTCGATCCGAAATGATCGACTTCGGCACACCATGCAATATAATGATACCGCTAACATACAATCTAGCCAAACTCTACTGACTGCTTCTTCTTCATAGCAAGAAATGAGCAGTCTTCGAGATCTATCTACAACCACCCAAATCGAGTCATTGCCCCTTCTAGATCAAGCAAACCCATACGAAATCCATAGTGACAGCTTCCACTTCCATACGGGGATTCCATCCTCTGCATAAGGCCGGATGGTCGCTGCCGCTCGGCTTTCACCTGCTGACTACTAGACACATCTAGACACATAATCCGCAACATCCTTCTTCATGCCGGACCACCAAAATGATCTCTTCAGGTCTTGATACATCTTAGTGTTACCTGGATGAATAGAGAATCGCGATCTATGATCCTCTGCTAACACATGCTCACGGACATCTACTACATCGGGGACACAAACACGTGCTGAAATCTAATCACACCGTCCTCATCACGAGCAATGCCCGCCTTACCCACTACTCTAACAATCTAGGATCAGCTTTCTGCTGCTCATCACCTCATCCAAGACTGAGGATCTAGGGATAGCTGAGCTACAAAAGCCTGAACACACGATGGCTCTAACTCAGTCATAGAGCACGCTGCATCCTCCAACATCTTCCAATCCTGCTGGAGCGAAGACCTCTTTCTACTAAGAGCATCCGCTACGACGTTCGCCTTTCCGGATGATACTGAAGGTCGAAGTCATATTCCTTCAAGACTCAATCCATCTTCTCTGCCTCAGGTTTAATTCCTTTTGGGATAAAGATACTTCAAGCTCTTGTGGTCCGGTAAACACACCTCAAATCTGACACCATAAAGATAGTGGCCTCCAGATCTTTAGGTGCATGAACCACAGCTGCTAGCTCCAAATCATGATTCGGATAGTTCCTCGCATGCTCCTTCAACTGACGAGAATCTAAGCTTTCACCTCTCTTGCTGCATGAGCACACAGCCTAAACCGATCTGAGATGCATCCTGTATAAGCAAGCCTTCTAGACCACAGGGCAATACCATAAACCGTAGCAAAAGTAAGCTTGCCTTCAATGCTGAAAGCTACGCTCACATCCTCAAACCATATACGAACTTCTCACCCGTTCTGGTCAGCTGTCATAGGGGCTGCGATGGACGAGAAACCCTCAATAATCGCCGATGTAACCAGCTAACCCAAGTTGTAACGACCCAGAATCCGCATTACCAGTAACAACCAGTAACCCGAATTCTGACCCGCTAACCCACGAGACAAGCTCGGAAGGGTAGGAATTTAGAGTCCGAGGAGACTATATGTAGAAGATACACACCATGCAAAGCAGTAAAATTCCACTATATGAACATATCATATACAACCTCAGAGTCTGAGACAAGTACAGAGTACAGAAGTACAACAAAAAGGTACAACTCACTGCAGCTAGGGAGCACCAACACCGGAGTGGCTAGACTCGCCTGGAACGGGAGTCGACGAAGACCCACCTGAAAGGGAAGGGAGTGAGTCTCAAGAAAGAGACCCAGTAGGGAAAAGTAACCCCACCGGTACAGTCTAAAGTGCGGAAAGTAAAAACAAAGTAAGTACACGTCGCACCACACAAAACTGTAAACCACGCAGCTCAGTAACACACACTCACACACACAGCAAGTAGGACTCAGCTAGGTCTGTGGCTCGGCGTCCCGTCACCACAGAGGCTCTCAACCCCAGCCACGTGTGCACACTACAGACGCTCTCTCTCGCGTCTGGTCCACGACCGGTTTTTTCCCCTACGCTTGACCCTAGCGGTAGAGAAGGGGCTCCACGGAGACCGGCTCAAAACCACCAAAAGGAGTACGCACAGGACAGAGTCGCACTCGATGTCCCGGCTCACTAGCGGAGGACAACCACACACTAGTCGTCTAGACGGAGTCGCACCCACGCCTAGGTAACACAACAGAAACGGGTACACGGTAACGCAACGCGCGTACAACAGAAGGAACACACTCAACGTCTGAAACCCCGTACAGTAGTAAACACCTCGTGCCACAACAACTACTACTATGCACAGGCGGAGTCACACTAAGCCTGGCCCACTGTGCTATTAGGGCGGACATCACATGTCAATCGCCTCTAATCACACAACTTAAGTCTGCTGGGAGACAGGATATAAACGGCCACATCGATTGCCGCCAACATGGGGTAAACGGCAACCCTCATGTCGTTAATAGGAACTAAACGGCAATCGACCTTGTCGTTTAATTCACCCCTGAAGATCTCAACGTCAACAGATGTGGACGTTGATATCTTCAGCTCCCCATACCCAGAACTGACCCGAATCAGTTCCAAAAGGGCAGAATACTAAATACACTTCTGACTGATGGAAGGAAACACATCCTCACATCAGTTCACACTACCAGAACATCTAAACTAAACATTCTAACACTTAGATTGTCTAATTTACCAAATCCCGGCATGATACAACCCAAACCCTAAACCATAAATTACACACCAATTTGCTTAATTGGACATGCTGGTTTGCTGGGAGGGTTATAGGGGTTAAGTCCCTACCTCAGAACGCCTTAAGAATCCCCAAACAGCCACCAATCGCGCCGGATCTCCCCGAAGACTCCGCGCGAATCACGCCAAAACCTTGCGATTCCCGCCCGATCTAGCGACGCCACACGATCCAGGGGCTTCCCACGAGCTCAAATCACTCAACAGAAGCTACAGGAATCAAGAAAGGCTAAGGAAGAAGAAGGAGAGAAAAGGAGAAGAAGAAACCCTGCTCTCGGGCTGCCCTATTTCAACAGGACTGGTTAGTCGACGTCAACATCAATGGCCGCCAACTGAACCGCCTACAGCTTAACGTCCACATAGCTTGTCGCTGAGTTCAAGCTCAGACGTCCACATCGCTGGACGCTGACTCAGACTCAACGGCAAGCCCTGGCCGTCAACTACACAGGACCTCTACAGACCCAATAAGGATCCACTAAAGACCCGAGACCTTACAGCTCTCCCCCCCTTAAGGAATTTTGCCCTCAAAATTCAAACAACACAAGGAAAGAAAACTCACCAAAGAGGTACGGAAAATGCTCGCGCATTTCGTCCTCCCGCTCCCATGTCGACTCACCACCGGAGTGCCGCTGCCACGCAACACGAACTAAAGGGATGCCTTGTTCCTCAACCTCTGAACTCGGCGATCCTCAATGTGCAACGGAAACTCTGGTACAGTCAACACTGGAGTCACCTCAGACCACTCTGCACTCTGCAGAACGTGAGACTCGTCAGAAAGGTACTTCCGAAGCATCGACACGTGAAACACGTCGTGCACTGCTGCCAACTCTGACGGAAGCTCAAGTCTGTACGCCAAACTCCCGACACGCTCAGAAATGGTAAAAGGCCCAATAAAGCGAGGACTCAACTTCCCACGCTTACCGAACCTCACCACTCCCTTCATAGGAGACACACGAACAAACACCTGGTCTCCTACCTGAAACTCGAGCGGTCGTCTGCGCTGATCTGCATAACTCTTCTGCCGACTCTGAGCTGACTGAAGCCTCTGTCTCACAAGCTGAACTACCTCAACTGACTGCTGAACCAACTCTGCCCCGTGACAACTCGTTCGCCAACCTCGAACCAGTCAAGAGGAGTGCGACACGGTCGTCCGTACAAAGCCTCATATGGTGCCAAACCGATACTGGAGTGATAACTATTATTATATGCGAACTCAACCAACGGCAAGTGAACTGTCCACGACCCCTGCCACTCCAGGCAACAAGCTCTAAGCATGTCCTCCAAAGTCTGGATAGTCCGCTCTGACTGACCGTCTGACTGAGGGTGGTAGGCGGAACTAAAAGCTAACTCTGTCCCCAAAGCTCTCTGGAAACTGCGCCAGAACCCAGAAGTGAAGCGAGGATCCCTGTCTGACACGATAGAGATCGGCACTCCATGCAAAGGAACAATCCGCTCTACGTACAACGCGGCCAACCTACTCACACCCCAACTAGTCCTGACAGGCAAGAATCTGGCAGTCTTCGTCAATCTGTCCACAAGAACCCAAATGCTGTCAAAACCTCCAGCTGTCCTCGGCAAACCACAAACAAAGTCAGTCGTAACATGGTCCCACTTCCACATCGGAATCTCTAACGGCTGCACAAGTCCTCCCGGACGCTGATGTTCGGCCTTCACCTGCTGACAGACCAAACACCTAGCAACAAAAGCCGCTATGTCTCTCTTCATCCCAGGCCACCAAAACTGACGTCTCAACCTGTGGTACATCTTGGTCGCCCCTGGATGAATAGAGTACCTGGAACCATGTGCCTCCTGCAAAACGACTCTCCTGATAGACTCCTCAACAGGAACATAGAGTCTACCTCGGAACCTAACAGTCCCGTCCTCACAAAGCTCAACCTCTGGGAGAAGCAACACACTGCACAACTCGGGATCTGCCTGCTGAGCCTCAGCAACCTGTCTCACAACGCGGGAGCTGCTAACAAACTGCCCACACACAAAAACGACTGGACGAAACACTGAAAGACCCCTCTGCGCAGACTGCCACAACTGCCACTCTCTAAGCATCAGATGACTCATCTGTGCTTTCCTACTCAAGGCATCTGCAACTACATTCGCCTTTCCAGGCTTATACTCAATGCTGAAATCATAGTCCTTCAGATATTCCATCCATCGACGCTGCCTCATATTCAGATCCCTCTGAGAAACACATATCTCAAACTCTGGTGGTCGGTACGGACTACAAAGCTCACTCCGTACAGGTAGAGACGCCAAATCCGCAAAGCAAACACCACAGCTGCAAGCTCTAGGTCGTGGGTCGGGTAACTCTCCTCGTGGGGCTTAAGCTGGCGAGACGCATAAGCCACCACTCGGCCTTGCTGCATCAAGACCGCACCCAACCAACACCTGAAGCATCTGTGCAAACCTCAAAACCCTCCTCACCTGAAGGTAAGGCAAGAACTGGCGCCGACGTAAGCAGACGTTTCAACTCTATGAACTCTGCTCACACTGATCCGACCACTCAAACGAACTCCCTTTCTCGTCAACCGAGTCAAGGGTGCAGCAACTGAGAGAAATCTCGAACAAACCTGCGGTAGTAACCTGCCAAACCCAGAAAGCTACGAATCTCAGACACAGATCTGGGACTCTCCCACTGCAAAACTGCCTCAACCTTCGCTGGATCTACTGAAACTCCCTCACCTGAGATCACGTGCCCCAAAAAGTGAACCTGTTGTAGCCAAAACTCACACTTACTAATTTGGCATACAACTGGTGCTCTCGCAAGGTCTGCAACACGATCCTCAGGTGCTCGGCGTGCTCCTCCTCCGAAGCGGAGTACACCAGAATGTCGTCAACAAACACTACGACAAACCGGTCCAAAACTGGTGGAACACCCGGTGCATCAGATCCATGAAGGCTGCTGGAGCATTGGTGAGCCCAAACGGCATCACCAAAAACTCAAATGTCCATATCTGGTCCGAAAAGCAGTCCTCTCAATGTCCGAGTCTCTAATCCGCAACTGATAGTAGCCCGACCTCAAGTCAATCTTCGAGAAGACACGAGCAGACTGAAGCTGATCAAAGAGATCATCAATCCTAGGCAAAGGATACCTATTCTTGATGGTCACTTGATTTAGCTTCCTATAATCAATACACAACCTCAGGCTACCATCCTTCTTCCGGACAAACAAAACAGGTGACCCCCACGGAGAAAAGCTAGGACGGATATAGCCCTTCTCCAACAACTCCTCAAGCTGCCTCTTCAACTCCCTCAACTCCGCTGGTGCCATACGGTACGGTGCCTGCGCAAAAGGTAAAGTGCCAGGAACCAACTCTACAGTAAACTCAATCTCTCTCTCTGGTGGAAGACCAGGCAACTCTTCTGGAAGATTCCGGAAACTCACACACTACAGGAATGTCTCCCACTCCCGAGGCAATCTGGTCAAGAGTCACTGCAGAAACTAGGAAACCCTGACAACCAGAAGCAAGCAACCTCCCTGCCCTCAAAGCAGAAACTAAAAAGCGAGAAGTAAGAGGTACGATACCCTGGAAGTAGAACGCCGCTGCTCCAGGTATCCGCAAGTGCACCCTCTTCTTCTGGCAATCCATCACTGCACCATACCGCTCCAACCAGTCCATACCCAAAATCACATCATAATCATGCAACTGCAAGGCAAACAAACGGCTGACAACAACTGATCCTGCAACTGCACAGGTACCTCCTCAAGACAGTAGGACGTAAGGACAAAGTCCCCCGTCGGCAACTCTACTGCCAACTCAACAGACTCTCCCGAACTCAACTCTCCAAGGGAGTCTAAAAGTCCTCAGACACAAAAGAGTGAGAGGCACCGGAATCAAACAAAACTCTAGCTGCACAACCAAAACTGAAACAGTACCTTCCACCAGGTGAGCTGCCTCCGCGTCTGCACGAGTCAAGTGGGTAACACGACCTCTACCTCTGGACCCACCAGAACCTCCAGTCTGCTGACGCTGCTGCACTGGTGCCTGCTGCTGCTGCTGCTGCACTCGGGGCTGAGTCTGAGTCTGCTGCTGCGGTACACGAGGTAGCAAGGACAATCTCGCGCCATGTGACCCATCTGGTCACACCGTAACACTGCCCAGCAAAAGTACGCTGTACCTGCTGCGAAGGCTGACCTGTCGGCTGCTGCACACTCCCAACCGACTGCTGCCTCTGCTCTGCCTGCCTCCTATCACGCCGAAACTCCTCCGAGATCCTGACTTCGCCGACGTCCCAGTAGAAGTGGACGCGTAGGAAGTCGTAGTCCTCGGGGTCGTCTGCACAGTACCCTGCTGCTGGTGAGGCTGAGAAGGAACTACCTGCGTCTGAACCTCTGCACTCCGAGCACGAGTCCGCAAGGTGTCTGCCTCCAACGCTGCCGCTGTCTGATAGGCCGCATCTCAAATCTGTGACACGAGCAACTATCAGCGCCTGCCTGAGCTCTGGCCTCAAGCCTCTCACAAACTGCTGAGTCCTCAGACCCTCATCTCCCATAATCTGCGGAGCATAACGCCCTAACTCCACAAATCTGGCCCTGTACTGCACCACAGTAGAGTCCCTCTGCTGCAAGTCCAGAAACTGGTACAACCTCTCCGTCCGGACGTAAGTAGGACAGAAGGCTCTCTCAAAGGAAACAACAAACTCCTGCCACGGAATCTGTCTCAGTGGGCGAGACTGAAAAGTAGTCTCCCACTCAGCGGACCACCAAGTCAACGCCTGCGCCTGCAACTGGTAACTGGCTAGCAGCACTCGCTCCTCTGGAACACACTCCATGGAACGAAAAGTCCGCTCCACTGCATCTAGCCAAGCTCGCGCTACATCTGGATCAGGCTGACCCAAAAACTGAGGAGGCTGAAACTGCAAAAACTCCCTCAACACCCTCCCAGTACCACCCTGGGGTACCGCGCATCACGGTGCTGAGCAACAAACTGAGCCATCCCCTCAAGAAAATGAGTCATGTCTAATCCCTGAGCTACCTGGGTGGAGGTGGCGGCGGCGGAACAATACCACTATGTGCGTCCTGTGGCAAAGGCTGCGCTGCTGAGGTGGCGGAGCATCTCCAACCTCTGGACGAGTCGCCTGCTCGCTACTCCCTCTCTAGGACGTCGCCTAGGCGCCATAGAACTACACACAGAACAAAAATACCATATAATACACTAACTAACTCCGGGCTACATAGCTGCACTGTACTCTTGTACTTGTCTCAGACTCTGAGGTTGTATATGATATGTTCATATAGTGGAATTTACTGCTTTCATGGTGTTTATCTTCTTACATATCGTCTCCTCGGACTCTAAATTCCTACCCTTCCGACTTGTCTCGTGGTTAGCGGGTCAGAATTCGGGTTCCTGGTTGTTATTGGTAATGCGGATTCTGGGTAGTTACAGTTTGGTCCGGAAGACTCTTTATCAACGCAGATCTCTCTGAAAAATTCTGGTTCAAATTACCCGGAGAACTCGGCCCAAGAATTAAAGCAGCTTATGAGGCCAAATACCCAGGTAAAACTATGGAGTCTTTCCAAGAGTTTTATTTTGCTTATAAGTTCTTGGAAATGAGTGCAGGGACGCAGCCTATGTACAACATATTCTGGTCTGTCTGGGTGGAGAAAGTTCATTTTTTGCTAGTGAAAGGATCTTTTTGGTTTTCATTTGTTGAAAACACATTTGTCTTTTCATGAATTTCTATCCCCTTGCCTTTTGCTTTGTACAATCATCGAATTCTTTTACGACCCAGATCCGCATTACCAGTAACAACCAGTAACCCGAATTCTGACCCGCTAACCCACGAGACAAGCTCGGAAGGGTAGGAATTTAGAGTCCGAGGAGACTATATGTAAGAAGATACACACCATGCAAAGCAGTAAATTCCACTATATGAACATATCATATCAACCTCAGAGTCTGAGACAAGGTACAGAGTACAGAAGTACAACAAAAAGGTACCACTCACTGCAGCTAGGGAGCACCAACACGGAGTGGCTAGACTCGCCTGGACGGGAGTCGACGAGACCCACCTGAAAGGGAAGGGTGAGGTCTCAAGAAAGAGACCCAGTAGGGAAAAGTAACCCCACCGGTAACAGTCTAAAGTGCGGAAAGTAAAACCAGAAAGTAAGTACACGTCGCACCACACAAACTGTAAACCACAGCTCAGTAACACACACACTCACACACACAGCAAGTAGGACTCAGCTAGGGTCTGTGGCTCGGCGTCCCGTCACCACAGAGGCTCTCAACCCCAGCCCCGGTGTGCAACTACAGACGCTCTCTCTCGCGTCTGGTCCACGACCGGTTTTTCCCCTACGCTTGACCCTAGCGGTAGAGAAGGGGCTCCACGGAGACCGGCTCAAAACCACCAAAAGGAGTACGCACAGGACGAGTCGCACTCGATGTCGGCTCACTAGCGAGGACACAACCACACACTAGTCGTCTAGACGGAGTCGCACCCACGCCTAGGTAACACACAATAGAACGGGTACACGGTAACGCAACGCGCGTACGACAGATGGAACACACTCAACGTCTGAAACCCCGTACAGTAGTAAACACCTCGTGCCACATACAACTACTACTATGCACAGGCGGAGTCACACTCTAAGCCTGGCCCATATGTGTTATTAGGGCGGATATCACATGTCACATTCGCCTTTAATCACACAACTTAAGTCTGCTGGGTGACAGGATATAAACGGCCACATCGATTGCCGCCAACATGGGGTAAACGGCAACCCTCATGTCGTTATAGGAACTAAACGGCAATCGCCTTGTCGTTTAATTCCCCCTGAAGATCTCAACGTCAATAGATGTGGACGTTGATATCTTCAGCTCCCCATACCCAGAACTGACCCGAATCAGTTCCAAAAGGGCAGAAATACTAAATAACATTCTGACTGATGGAAGGAAACACATCCTCACATCAGTTTACACTACCAGAACATCTAAACTAAACATTCTAACCCTTAGATTGTCTAATTTACCCAAATCCCGCATGATACAACCCAAACCCTAAACCATAAATTACACACCAATTTGCTTAATTGGACATGCTGGTTTGCTGGGGAGGGTTATAGGGTTAAGTCCCTACCTCAGAACGCCTTAAGAATCCCAAACAGCCACCAATCGCGCCGGATCTCCCGAAGACTCCGCGCGAATCACGCCAAAACCTTGCGATTCCCGCCCGAATAGCGACGCCGCACGATCCAGGGGCTTCCCACGAGCTCAATCACTCAACAGAAGCTACAGAATCAAGAATCTAAGGAAGGAAGAAAGGAGAGAAAAGGAGAAGAAACCCTGCTCTCGGGCTGCCCTATTCAACAGACTGGTTAGTCGACGTCAACATCAATGGCCGCCAACTGAACCGCCTACAGCTTAATGTCCACATAGCTTGTCGCTAAGTTCAAGCTCAGACGTCCACATCGCTGGACGCGACTCAGACTCAACGGCAAGCCCTGGCCGTCCAACACAGACCTCTACAGACCCAATAAGGATCCACTAAAGACCCGAGACCTTACACAAGGAACTACGAATCTCCGAAGGAGTCTTGGGAACATCCCAATCCATAACTGCCTGGATCTTTGCTGGATCAACAGCTACACCAGCGCCGGATAACATGCCCGAGAAAGTGAACCTCGCGCAACCAGAACTCGCACTTGCTGTACTTTGCATACAGTTTGTGCTCACAGAGAACCTCTAAGACTATCCTCAAATGCTGACGATGTGTGGCCTCATCCGAGAATAGACCAAACCTCATTAATAACACAACAACAAAACTATCTAAATACGGACTAAACACCCGGTTCATGAGATCCATGAACGCTGCAGGGGCTTGGTCAATTCGAAAGGAAGAACAAAACTCTCAATGTCCATAACGGGTTCTAAATGCCGTCTTGGACACATCCTCACTCCTAATCCGCAACTGATGATAACCAGATCGCAAGTCAATCTTGGAAAAGACTGATGCCTCTCGCAACTGGTCAAACAGATCATCAATCCGAGGTAAGGGATACCTGTTCTTCACAGTCACCTGGTTTAGCTTTCTATAATCAATGCACAACCGAAGTGACCCGTCTTCTTCTTGACGAATAATACAGGTGCGCCCCAAGGGGAAACGCTAGGCGAATAATCCCTTATCGAGCAATTCCTGCAATTGCTTCCTCAACTCGGCTAATTCTGCAGGGGCCATCCGATATGGGGTTTCGAGATAGGAGAGGTTCCTGGAAGCAACTCTATAGTGAACTCTATCTCCCTATCTGGTGGCAATCCAGACAAGTCATCGGGAAAGACATCTGGAAAGTCTGCACCAATCAATCTCTGCAAGAGTCAGTGACGAACCAGCATCGGGTACTAGCATAACGCTGGCAAGAAATGCGTCCACAACCCTTGTTCACCATGTGCATCGCCTTCATGGCAGATGACTAACTTTCCCGCTAAGTTCTTTGGCAAGGGATGAGAGCTCGTCCTCGCCAGGAATGCGGAACACAATCTTCTTCCTACGACAATCCACTAACGCATAGTGCTCCTCTAGCCAATCCAGACCAAGAATACATCATAGTCCTTCATCTTTAGCAAGAAGAAACACCCATCTAGGACCTATCCTCAATGCACACAGGTACGACGGAATGCACTTCCTAGTCATACCGTACCCGCAGGGTGTGCACAGACAAGGGGACCTCTAACTCCTCAGACTCTACGCCTGACTCTAGGCTAACTGCCTAGCAACCGCTCGGAAATGAACGAGTGAGTAGCACCCATATCAAACAAAACCCGAGCGTGCACACCGAAAAGTAAAAATGTACCTTCGGTTACATGCTCCGCCTGCTCGGCGTCCTCACGAGCTAACGCAAACACTCGAGCTGGGGCTCGAGGCCTTCCTGGTCGTCCTGTAGCTGGCGCGGCTGCCGCTACTGCTGGTACTGGCGCTCCTCGCTGAGCTTCCTGCTGAAGCCTCGGGCAGTCCTTGATCTTGTCGTCGCTGCTCCCACACTTAGGCATCTACCCGCTACTAACCAACACTCGAACCTCCATGGGTCTTCCCACAATGGGGACACTCCTCTCTTCGCACCGGGGGAACGTACGGAGGTACCTGAGAGTTGCTGACTGCCATTTTTCTTCTGCGGTGTCTGGTACACCGTTTCCTCTTATCTTGCCGCTGGAAAGTCGCTGCCGGCCTCTTCTGCGAAGCCTTCTTCTCCTCCAGATACTGCTCCATTTCTCCCTCCTGTCTGCAGGCTGCGCTGAGGGCCTCGTCTAGCGTGCGGTGGTCGAACGCCACGAGCCTCATCCTCAGTGATGGTTTGAGACCCATCACGAATTTCTTGGTCTTCCTGCGCTCATTCTCTACTATGTGCGGTGCATATTTAGAGTTCAGAAAACCTTGCCTCGTATTCCAGGACGGTCATTGATCCTTGCGTCAGGGAAAGGAATCTTGCTCCATCTTGTACTGGACGTGCTCGGGACGAACTTGGCTCGGAAGAGCCTCACGAACGCGTCCCATGCCACATCTACTGCTCCGTCCTCGAAGCGCGTACGCAGTAGGGAGGACCACCATACATCAGCTCTCTCCTGCAATACACCTTCATAAGCACTAACCAACAATTTCTAACTTGACAAACAACATACAAGCATAACCAAAACATACCTGTAGCATGTAGGTGGCTAAGGTCACCTTGTCCTCATCAGGACACCTGATAGCTCGGAAGATTTTCTCTCGTCTCCCTCATCCACTTTCTGCTAATAGCGGATCACTCTCCCCCTTGAAAGAGGGTGGGGCATCCTCTTGAATCGCTCCATGATGGAAGGTCCACCATGGTCCTGAGCTGGGGCCTGAGCCTGCTACATTAAACAATAACAATATACAATAAACACAATATCATGCAATTTAAATAGCAACTACTAGGTTGTTTATTACTCTACCTGGGCCTCCAACTGCCCTGGAGTGCTGCCTGGGTGTGGGCCTGCGTCTGCATGGCTTGCACCAGACCTTGCATGAATACTCCATAGTCCACTGGCGGTGGTGGGGGAAGCACAGGGCCCTGTGGGGCCGGGGCCTACTGCTCCGCCCGCTCCTCACGCCTCTGCTCGTCGTCACGAGCTGGCACACCTCCACGTCGTCCACGGGAAGCCATGGCTGTAATGAAATTTCAGCCACCAATTAGTGCTAGGTTACTAAATTTTCTAACCATTTTCTTATCTATTTTTCATTTCCCATTAGTGTTTTCTACACATGTGGACATACTTAGCATGCAATGGGGATGATGACTTAGTTATATTCAAGTGTAATCTCAACCGGTCGCTCTGATACCAATCTCTGTGACGGCCCTCGTTATACCGGTACGGTTATACCAACCCACGTCGGTATAACAAGTGCTGCCACCCACAGTGGGACATTTACCCAACGATACAAACAGCTGAGATACACGCGAATATATATATAACAGAGTAGCGGAAGTAAAAGAGAACTATCTCCATTCATTCATCATCCACATTAAACATACATGCAGTTTACAATTTGCAAAAAGGAACTAAAGTCACATGATTTAATTGCTGAAATAGAGATACAAAATGTCCACATATTACATTCTTTTAATGATAATTCTAATACAATGTTCAAGTACATACTATGAAGTACACAATCACAAGAACTCAAAACTGGCTAGTCTCCACGCTCGGAGTCCGTCTCTGCTACCTCCTCCGAGGGTACTGTGTCACCAACTATACCTGTACGCCGAAGCAGGAGTGAGTCCAGGGACTCAGCAAGTAACACTATGCATGATATACACGTACAAGTCCTAGTGGTTTCTACACGCACATTACAATTAGCAACACATAGCATGCTAGTCCATTTAAGTTTTCAACCTATCATGAAGGTTCTACAATTTTATACATAACGCATGCTTTCAGATTTCAAAAAAAATGACATTCACCTATCACATGGTCTCTATTCAATTCACTCATGAGACTTTAATCAAAATGTGAGAGCTATGACATGAACAATTTACATACATGAACGGGGAACATAATTAGCATGGATTCCACATGTTCTTAAGTACATACATAACTTTTTATCATGCTTTAGGTTGCTGTTCACATGGTCAATGACTATAACCTACACATGAAAGCTACAACGTTGCTTAAACAAAACACATGAACAATCCATCATGCCATTTTACTCACATACTCATTTGTTGTTCCTAACATGGATTCTAAACACTTTTGCACACATAAAATGAGTATGATAAAATACATTTTCTGAATTCACATGGTTTCAGATTTAGTCTCACATGGGTTTCAATGACATATTTACATATCTAGGATTTCACATTTTTCTTTACACTAGTTCCTCTTTTCACATGGTTTTACACTTTACACATACACATTCACATGTCACTTACACATTTACACATGGTCACATACACTTTTACACATTACACTTTACATTATTTAGTGCCGTGACACATAGTCCAAACCACCAAAGAAGGACACAAACACATCACATCACATAGACGCCATCTAGGCAATACAATGGCGACTCTTGGACTGCGCAGACCGGGAGAACAAGTCTCCACCCTAACTAGTGGTACTTGTCCACCTCTAGGATTTCCCCCTAATGCCCTTAGGGTCACTTAACACAATGAACTTCTCAGGGGGACTTTTCCCTGATACGGCTCCACTGCCTTCTCGGAAGCAGTATCACATTGGCACAGTTTACACTTTTACACATTTACCGGTTTACACATGGTTTTACACTTGACACTCTTTATCTCATTCACTTTCTCACTCACATAATATCTCTGCTTTTCCTAACATGATACTACAAATTTCAAGGTTTAACACACAGTAAACACATTAATCATGCTGGGTTTAAACAAAATCTAATCACATTTCGATCATATGCACGAATTATCACATTTCACATGAAAACACATAACTTTTTATTTACTGTTCCAATTGACCTGAAATTTTAACCACATGCTGTTTTCGGGTTCCAAAACATACCCTCAATTTTCAGATTTTTATGAGCTAAATAGGATTTACAGAAAATAAAAACCCTAATTAGCATATTATCACAACTTAAGCTAACAGGGTCTAACACATTTTGCAATTTATCCACTTACTGTTTTGCACAGAGACTACTAATATATCTGCATGATTTTAGAATACAACATCACCCTAATTCATACATCTATAAATCAATTACCACAACCATTTTACATGTTCTCATTTTTTTTTTCGAACCAAGCTTATTTACAAATTTCACAAGCATGCGTAATTACTAAAATCTGCAAACACATATACTGACCCACTATTTTTCATGATCAAACTGAAACTAAGGCATTCACATTAATCTAAATCATAAATCAGGATTTTGCAAAACGGTCTACAAGTCATGCTCAAGTTTACAAGACATCATTCCCCACATACACCACATTCATCCACAACCACAATGCACAATATACGTAGAGTATAAGGTGTACAATATATCCTCATCCCATAAAACATACCGAAATTAATGTACAAGAGGGATAGAATAGCTCACTGTTCTGTCCAGAAGAACTAGACGGCGGTCTCTGGCGCTGACTCAGATTCAGCGGCATGATCGATGGACGCCAAGGATGAACTGGGCGTCCAGGGACCTTGCCGTCTACTCAGGTCTGTGCAGAAACACAGACCCGAGCTCTAAATCTTGGTGAATTGGAGGGTCTAAGACTCGAGGAAAATTCCATAAAAATGTCAAAAACCACCTAGACTTATACGGGGACACCATAGATAGGTCACTTGCCCCTCTAAAATTCCTCCAAGAGATTTATGGCTCGAAGAAGACCTCCTTGGGCAGTTCCAAGAAGTTTCAGAAGTGCCTCCAAGATCGCCTTCCTCGGGCTCCTGGGTGATCTCCACGCCGAGGGGATGATGGGGAGTCCTTCCCTTGCTTCAGCTTCCTCCTTGATGCAGAAGATCTCCAAATCCAGCTCCAAGGGATCGGATTTGGGGTTCTAAAATGGGGTTTTCTCACAGAATGCTCTAGGGTTTTTCTCTTCTTCTCTCCTCTTGCAAGGGTGAAATGAGAAGTGGGAGAGGCCAAATCCGGGTCAGACCTAATGAGAGCCCCTCACCCACTCACCATACTGATTTGACAAGCTGAGAGCCGTTGCGGGACGTCCCCCCAATGGAGGCCATGCCTTGCTCCTGGATTTTCTGGCTCTGCAACGCATGCAGGTCAGAGAAGTTGGCGTCCATATCGCTGGACGCCGGAGTTATTGTTGGCGTCCAGGTCTGGACGCTGACACCAGATAAACGGCCTAGGGTTGACGCCAAGTTGGCCTTCGGCCAGAACCCTAATTATGCAGAAAACCATGCATACTAAGGTTATATACATGCAATATACATATGGTATGGTATCCACACTATCATCATGCAATATATACATTATTTATGCTTAATATAAACATGCATACGTAATTATACTAATTAATACGTACGTAAATATGTACATACATACACAAGCATAAACATACACACATAATTGCAAATAATGCAACGGAAATTAGAGGGCCTTACAAGGAGACGACGCGGACTACACACCCGGGAGACGACGCGGATGGCGTGGACGTGCCGAACAGCGCACCAGGGAGACGACGCGGAGTCGTGGACGGCATGCCAGGGTCCAGGGAGACAAGCACAGGTAACATCTCCAGTTTCCCATTCTCATTTGAACGATTCTCTCATGTGTGGGTTTGGCGACTGCGATTTTTTTGTTGCTGTTGTGTTTGTCAACCTTATTTTTTTTATTCTAATCTTCATATTTTATTTTTAGTCTGTATGACTATATAATTAGTGATTTCTTCATTCCAGATTTGATCTATTTTCATGTTTCATATCCAAATGATGCCCATGTTTCATATAAAAAAAAATTGGTTCGGTTTCAAACTAAACTGAATTTGTTAATTCAGTTCGGTTTACAGATCTTATCAACCGAACTAAAAGATGAAAAACGAATTTTATAATATACTAGTTCTTTGCCCGTGCGATGCACGGGAAGTTTTTAATATTTAAAAATTAATAAATAATAATATTTCAGAAAGTTAACATATCCGACGGAGCGGTTCGGATACGAATACTATCTAATATTAAACGGAGCGGATGCAGAAATAAGAGATCCGCTCCATTTAAGATCTAATATGAAATGAAATTAATTCTAAGATCTTACATCTAATTATGTCCCGTACCTAATATATATTAATCCATCTAATTAATCGGCTTCAAAACCCTACCCTGGCGACCTCCCTCTCACCCGTCTCCCCCATTGCATCCCACTCCCTCCTGCCTCCTCCCCTCGAACCCCTCCTGCATCCTCCCCTCCAACCCCTCGTCATCTCCATCGGCCGGCCGGCGGCCACAGCGACCTCTGTGGAGGCGGCGACCAACCTTGCGCGGCCCTCCTTGCACGGCAGCTCCGGCGACTCCGGGCCTCCCTGCGCGGCAGCTCCGGCGACTCCGGCCCTCCCTGCGCGGCAGCTCCGGCAACTCGGCCCTCCCTGCGCAGCAGCTCCGGTGACTCCGACCCTCCCTCCTCCTCTGTAAGTGTCCTCTAGCCCTCCCTCCCTCTCATTCCCCCACAGGCGGTCCCCCCATTCGGCCCTCCCTCTCGTCCAGGCATCCCCCTCCGACCACCCCCTCCTAGCTCTGTCTCTATCTCCCTCTCATCCTCCCCCCTCCAGCCCTTCCTCCTCCATCTCTATCTCCCTCTCATCCCCTCCCCCCCCTACCTGCGCAGTCTCCCCCTCCGGCCCTCCTCCATCTCTATCTCCCTCTCATCCCCTCCCCCCCCCCCCCCTACCTGCGCAGTCTCCCCTCGGCCCTCCCTCCCTCCATCTCTATCTCCCTCTCATCCCCCCCCCCCCCTACTTGAGCAAGTCTAGCCTGCAGTCTCCCCCCGGCCCTCCCTCCCTCCATCTCTATCTCCCTCTCATCCCCCCCCCTACTTGCGCAGTCTCCCCCTCCGGCCCTCCCTCCCTCCATCTCTATCTCCCTCTCAAATAGAACCTGATCCAGTAAATCCTGATGGGTAGGTGTGGACCCAGTAATTCCTGATGAGCTAGGTGTGGGTTTTGAGGCAATTCCTGACATTATGCCTTCTATTTCTTCACAAACTGTCAAGGCTTAGCCTCTCCAGGTACCATGCGCTTGGTGGGTCAGATAGCTAGGCTATCTGTATCGGTGTGATTGATACTGGCAGCACACATTGTTTTATGGACCAGGGGTGGCTAAGCAGTTAGATTTAATGGTTACACAATCTGGCAAACATTCTATGCAGATAGCTTTTGGAGCTCAGTTATCCTCGGAAGGAGTATGTCTTAGTGTGCATTTGCAGTTACCTGATGTGCTTTTACACTTGATTTTTTGGTTCTGCCGTTAGGAGGAATTGATGTGGTATGGGTGCTACCTGGTTATAGCTATTGGGTGACATTATTTTTAATGCCAAAAATATGACTATGAAATTTGAGTGGAAGGGCCAATGTTATCTGTTTAAAGGGTTGTCTCATGATCAGATTAAAATGGGTCTGCATCCAAATTTTGTAAGGAGTTGAAGCATGCAACATCTTTTTATTCTATTCAATGAATGTTCTTGATGAGAACTCTACAACCACTTTTAGTACTACAGATTACCCATCAGATTTGGCATTTGTTTTGCAACATATATCAGCAGTTTTTGATGCACCTAAAGGATTGCCTCCATCTAGAGGACATGATCATTGTATTCCATTAATTGATGAATCAAAGGCAGTGGTGGTTCCTCCATATAGACATTCTCCATTTCATAAAACCATCATTGAAGAAGAAGTCAAAGACCTTTTTACTCATTCTCATGTGCAGCATAGTTCTACCCCTTTTTCAGCTCCAGTGCTTTTAGTTCAGAAAAAGGATGGAAGTTGGAGAATGTGCATTGATTACAGATCTTTAAATTAACAAACAGTGAGGAAAGTATCCAATTCCCCTAATAGATGATCTTTTGGATGATTTTTTGGTGCAAAATATTTTTCTAAATTGGATCTTCGTTCAGGATACCATCAGATAAGAATGAATCCTAATGATGTGCATAAAACTGCTTTTAGAACACATGAGGGCACTATGAATTCCTGGTAATGCCCTTGGTCTTTCTAATGCTCCTTCCACATTTCAAAGTTTGATGAATGATCTTTTTAGGCCATATTTACGGCATTTTGTACTGGTTTTCTTTGATGATATACTAGTTTATAGCAAATCCTGGACAACAGCATCTAGAGCATCTGAGTTTAGTACTAAAAATTTTGCAAGATAACCAACTATATGCTAAATATTCCAAGTGTAGTTTGGTGTTACTACAGTTGAGTATTGGGTCATATTATTTCTGATAGTGGGGTAGCCATAGAGAAGAATAAATTGCAAGTTTAATATTTGGCCAATACCTAAGAATCAGAAAAATTTGAGGGGATTCTTAGGACTTACTGGATATTACAGGAAATTCGTTTGTAACTATGGCAGTTTAGCAGCACCCTTGACCCAGTTGCTTAAGAAAGATAATTTCCTGTGGAGCATAGAGGCTGAAGAAGCTTTCAAATCATTGAAAAGGGTAATGACCACTGCTCCTGTTCTAGCATTACCCATTTTGATGATACATTTATTGTTGAATGTGATGCTAGTGGATTGGGAATGGGAGCAGTTTTAATGCAGAAAGGCAGACCAATTGCTTATTTAAGTAAGGCTTTTACCCTCAAGCAACAAGGTTTATCACTTTATGAGAAGGAGATGGAAGCAATCATATATGCTGTTCAGAAATGGAGATCTTATTTGATTGGTAAGATATTTGTCATCAGACTGACCATCAAAGTTTACGATATTTGTTACAACAAAAGATACATACTCCTGCTCAACATAGATGGTTAGTCAAGTTAATGGGATTTGATTTTTCATGGAATACAAAGTTGGAAACCATAATAGAGTTGCTGATGCTTATCCAGACTTCCAGAACAATTTACATTCATGCTATATCAGTTTTGGTGCCAGAATGGTTTAATAAGATTCAGTCTGCTTATCAAAATGATGCCAATTTTTTACATATGCTCCATTTGTGGTCTATTGGCAATTTGAATCCACAGAAGTATTCTTTGAGAGCTGGCATTTTATATTTTAAGGGTCGTATACATTTATACTCTGGATTTTCTTTGATACCAAATATAATTCATGCACATCATGATACGCCGGAAGCTGGACATTCAGGTTACCAAAAGACATTGCATCGTTTGAAAAGGAGTTTTCATTGGGTTGGCATGAACAAGGCAGTTAAGATATATATCCAACAGTGTGATACTTGTCAAAGAAATAAATCTATTACTCAATCTCCAGCTGGTCTTTTACAGCCTCTTCCGATTCCTGATCAGGTGTGGACTAATTAGCATGGATTTTATTGATGGTCTCCCTGTTTCACAAAATAAGACAACAATTATGGTGGTCATTGATAGACTATCGAAGCATGCTCACTTCATTGCATTAAAACACCCTTACATTGTTGTAATGGTTGCTAGAGAATTTACTACCAATATTGTCAAACTACATGGAGTTCCACAATCAATTTTAACTGATAGAGATACTATTTTTACAAGTCAATTTTGGAAGGAACCTTTTCGTCTACAGGGGGTTCAATTGCAAATGACTTCTGCATATCATCCTCAGACTGATGGACAGTCTGAAGTTCTAAATAGATGCTTGGAAACTTATTTGAGATGTTTCTGTTATCAACAACAAAAGAATTGGTTTAATTGGCTACATTGGGCAGAGTATTGGTACAATACTTCTATGCATTCATCCACAGGCATTACACCATTTCAAGTGGTTTATGGGGTGCCTCCACCCACCCTTTTATCTTATGTACCTAGAACTTCAAAGGTTCAGGATGTAGCTGATGCTTTAATATGCAGAGATCAGCTTTTATCTGAGCTAAAGCTTCACTTGGCAAAAGCACAAGAGCGTATGAAAAGACTCGCAGATTCCCATCGTACAGAAAAAGCTTATGAGGTAAATGATTGGGTTTATCTGAAGCTACAACCTTATAGACAACATTCAGCAGTTAAGCGATATAATCATAAGCTAAGTGCAAAGTATTATGGCCCATTTCAAATCATTCAGAAGATTGGAGCAGTAGCATATAAGATCTTACTACCCCCTGAATGTAAGTTGCATCCAGTCTTCCATGTTTCACAACTCAAGAAGAAGTATGGCTTAAATCAAGTGCATAGCATTCCTCTTCCAGAGACATTCTTACCTCATTCTAAAGAACCATCATTTCTATTAGGCCATCGTCTAGTTGAAAAGGACAACAAACCTGTTGTACAACTCTTGATCCAGTGGAAGGACTTCCCACAAAGTGATGCTACGTGGGAATTCTATGATGACTTTGTTAGTGAATTCCCAACCTTTGACCTTGAGGACAAGGTCTTAAAAGAAGGAGGGGGGGGGGGGGGGGGAATTTGATACGAGCTCAGCTAGAAAGTGAGCTGGAGCTCTGGTTGTTAGACAGGTTTGGCTTTCTGTTAGTTGGCAGTTGGTACAAATCCTATATTTTAGGAACAAATTAGTTGTTCTTTTCTGATCTGTTAGATCTGTTACTGCTACGGAGACTAACCAGGCTAATGTGGTTTAGCTCCGAGTTGTACAAGCTGGACCTATAAATAGTGATGAGAAGACCTGTTAAGGTCAAGCATTTGGCAAATATTCTCTACTGTTCTCAGTCTCTTCCTCTGCGCATATCAATCTCCTTCTTCTGCTCTTCCTTTCTCAAATTCTTCTGAAATTTTCCATCCAAGCGGATATCACTGCTGGGGCAAATTCTTCCAAGCTGTGCTTGGGGGAACTGGATCACGTCTATCGGAGGAGTCGTAACACCCCCCCCCCCCCCCCCGGCCACCTGCGCAGCTGCAGTCTCCCCCTCCGGCTGAGATCTGTTCAGAAGCTTCTTTGTAGCTTCTGTACTGCCTTACCTCCTCTGTAGCCTCCACTAGCACCACTTCCTATGCCTCCAACTCCTCTGAAACCACCACCAACTCACAAAGGTGAGAATTTACAAAGATTAGAGCAGCAAAAAAAAATCAGAAGAAAATTGCAAGCTTAGGTGTGGCATCACCCAGTAATGTGTTTCTTTTTCTAATTTTTATTGGAAACTGGTTAAGTTCTATAGTTTCAGGTTCATATGGTTTTCATGTGCAATTGTTTTAGGCTTATAAATTTTACTTTCATCTATAGTAGTTTTGATAGAGATATGGAAGGTTGTAGGGTTAGACTCTATGTGGGTTAGAAATTTCTTCATAAAGTTCATGACACATATGTTAAAACCAAGGCTAGCAAATGCAGATTAGAAGATATTTTCATTAGTGCATATTTTCCTGTTTTTTGAGTTTGTAGGTTTTAAGTGTTTATGGAATCTCTGAATATAAGCGATGATTGGGAGGTTAATTTTTAAGTGCTTTGCTTTTTCAGGCATCTGGAGCTCATCAAGGACGTTAATTTGGTGGATTGTTTCTTAAACATTAGCAAGGAGGTGCACATTTAAATCTTTCTTTTCTATTTGTCTATATTATTTTGCCATTTAAATGTTTAAAATAGTTGAAACGTCATTATCATCATATATGTATGATATTAAATCCTGGTGGTTAGAATCAGAGAAAAGCAGGCCCATTTGATAAGCAAAGCCCAATTAGGGAAGCCCATGAGCTTTAAAATACTTAAATGAGAAATTTAATATTAAATCCTGAGTTATTTCTGCTAATAATTATTTTGAGTTTAAAATATTTCAAGGAAATTCTAACGTTAAATCCTAAGCTATTAATTGGTGACTCTACTACTTCTCCTCTCAATGTATAAATACATTTTTACTTCATTTACACACATAATGAGATGCCATTTATGACATGCCTCAGATTTTAAAACTCAATTTCTAAAAACATATAAGCATTTGAGTTTGAAATTGCTAGTGTTTCAGCATACATTTAAAGTATTAAATATACTTCTTTGACTTTTTTTTTCCTTCTCACCAGAGGTAGAAAAAGGGGGATATGGGAGATTCTGAGTATATTATGGATCTGCAAGTTTAAAACTCTGTCATGTGAAGACCATCCAAAAATTTGCCAGACCCAGTTGAAGAAAGGTTTAAGATCCCCCACCAAGCTGCTTAACTCCAACCAGAAAATATGTAATGAAGTATCTCCCTCCCTCCATTTTGGATAATATCAAATTAAGATCGAAGATGAGGTAACCAGCCTTATCCAGAACCAAGCTTCCCTTGACAGCCAAAGGAAGAGAACTGACTTCCAAAAAAACTTAGATTGCTTAGAATTGCAAGCACAATTAGCTAACTGATCTGCCACTTGATTACATTCTCTGACAGTATGAACAAATTTCAAAGACATCAACTCATGGACTTGAAGAAAATCATTCCACAAAGGGAACAATTGCCAAGGAATGTGAACAGGAGGATTAGAACAGATGTGAACCAAAAACTGGCAATCCATTTCCACAAGAATATCAGTCTTCCATGAGAAATGCAAAGCTGGAGGCCATGAACCATAGCTCTAAGTTCAGCCAGTAGACTAGAACAATGACCAAAATAGGCAGAACCAGCAGTTTATGTGCAGCTCTTCCTTACAACACTCGTATAGATGAAGGAATACTAGGGTAAAAAACAAAAAAACATGGCACTCAAACATGCCTCATTTCTTTAATTCATTTACATGTACGTGTGAATTTAGTTTCTTATTGCACTTGTTTATCTGTATTGTACTTCTTACTTTAATGCAATTCATTTACATGTGTGTGTGAATTTAGTATTATTGCACTTGTTTATGTATGATATTGTTTTTATTTTCTTTTCATATTTATGTGGGTTATTATTGCACTTGTTTATATGCATGCTTTAGTTTTTATTTTCTTTTTAACACTGCACACACTTCACGAGAGTGTGTTAAGCCCGTGTCAATGAACCTCCCTTCAAGACTTTGGGATTGATGTGCACGAGTCTTATTTTCAAAGATGAGAACGTGTATATCTAACTCAAAGTCCTGAATTGTCCCGTTTTGGACAGTCTGTGAATGTTTGATCGCAGTTAGGTGGTCATTACTATGTGCTTGTATTATGTTTGAAAATTCGGGGTGTGTCTACTCACTCCTCTCTGATATACCTTTATTGATTTAGAATATTTTCTTAACCACTTATTAGTAAGTGTTTAAGAAAATATCTTAATCAATAAATATTTTTGGTATATCGGAGAGGTGTGGGGATATGCTGCCGAAATTTTCAGTAAATAATACAATCACATAGTAAATGGTCATCTGAGTGCGATCAAATATTCACAGATGGGTAAAAAGTGATAATCTAAATAATAAATCCTCCTATTCATTTCGGTTGCGTCGAAGGATGTGTGATTTACAATTTTATAGTTATTTGTCTATTGATATTGTTTGGGCGTAGGACAGCAATGGCTTCAGACCGTTCATGGATGTATCGCAGAATAGTTGATCATGTGGTGTCCCAGGAGTTTAGGGTCGGAGTTGAGAATTTCGTTCAGTTTGCATTGGGGAATCCAAATGCAGAAGTAGACAGGCAAGGTGGCATCCAATGTCCTTGTATGATTTGTAAAAATTTGAAGTGGAATTCCCCATGGGAAGTTCAACGCCATTTATACAGAAAAGGGTTTGTTGAAGGTTATATGAATTGGACATGTCATGGTGAGGACTTCTGGTCGCACGAGCCTAGTAATGTGGAAGGCACAAGTACGTACGTGGATATGGTTGTAGATGCTGCTGGTCCGGCATTCAGTGTATATGTGGATCCTGTATACGCTGAAGACGTGCCGAATAAGGGAGCCGAAAGATTCTATCAGTTACTTAAGGATGCTGATGAACCATTGTGGGATGGTTGTCAAAAGCACACTCGGTTGTCAGCGGTGTCACAGTTGTTGAACTTGAAATCTGAATTTCATATTTCTGAGAATTGCTTTGATCGTCTCCTCCTCATCATCAAGAGCATGTACCTCCAGATGAAAAGCTGCCTCCAAATTTTTATCGTGCCAAGAAGATGGTGAATGATTTAGGACTTGGATATGTGAAAATAGATGCATGTCCTAATCATTGTATGTTGTATGACAAAGAGAATGCAGATATGGTATCCTGTTCAGTTCGCCGTCATGATAGATTTAAACCTAAAAGAGGGGTCAATTCTAGGGGAAAGGATATACCTTATGCGTCATTACGATATTTCCCCTTTACACCCAGGCTGCAGCGGATGTATATGTCTTCAAAGACAGCTGGACATATGAGGTGGCATGCAAAGAGTACATCGGGACATGGAATTATGACTCATCCTGCAGATGGCGAAGCTTGGATTCATTTCAACCATGTTTATCCTATCTTCTCAAGGGAGTCACGTAATGTGAGGCTTGGTTTATGCACTGACGGATTTAATCCATTTGGAGGTTCAGTGGCTTCCTACTCCAGCTGGCCAGTGTTCGTGACACCATACAACCTTCCTCCGAGCATGTGCATGAAGCGAGAGATTTTGTTCCTGTCCTTATTGATTCCTGGTCCGAAAAGTCCTACAAAAAATATAGACATCTATCTAAGACCGTTGATTGATGAATTGAAATTATTAGGACTGAGGGGGTCAATACTTATGATGCATCTAGAAAGCAAAATTTCACCATGAGGGCGGCATTGATGTGGACTATAAGTGATTTTCCTGCATATGGAATGCTATCTGGTTGGAGCACACATGGGAGGCTAGCATGTCCGTATTGTATGGATAATACCAAATCGTTTGTACTTAAACATGGTGGGAAGTCCTGCTGGTTTGATTGCCATCGTCAGTTTTTACCAGCTGATCACCCTTTTAGAAGACAAAAAGATGCATTCCTAAAGAACAGAAAGGAACGAGATGAAGTTATATTCGAGAGGTTGTCCGGTCATGATATGGCAGCACATGTTGAAAATTTGCCAGATATCACACAACAGATGGGCAGTACCCGACACCTTTCAGGTTTTGGGAAGGAGCACAACTGGGTGAAGAAAAGCATTTTGGGAGCTACCTTATTGGTCGACTCTTCTTATGTGGCACAATCTAGACGTGATGCATATCGAGAAAAATGTCTTTGATAATGTATTCAACACAGTTATGGATATCAAAGGTAAAAAAAGGACAATGTGAATGCACGCTTGGACTTGTCCATGCTCTGTAAACGTCCAGAGTTAGAAATTGTTGAAGTAAATGGGAAATCAAGTAAACCAAAAGCATTTATGTGCTTGGAGGAGGACAAGTAAAGCAAGTGTGTCAGTGGCTGAAACAACTGAGATTTCCTGACGGTTATGTGTCAAATATTGCTCGTTCTGTCAACGTCAGTGAGGGAAAGATATATGGAATGAAGAGTCGACTGCCATGTATTCATGCAAAGGTTGCTACCTATTGCATTTCGTGACATCTTGCCGAAGCAGCTATGGGGAGCGTTATCTGAGTTGAGTCGATTTTTCACGATTCTATCTGCATCAGAACTCAGGCTTCAGGATGTGCAAACTATCGAACAGAATGTGGTCACCACTGTATGCAAGTTGGAGAAGATATTTCCACCTGGTTTCTTCGATTCAATGGAGCATTTACTCGTACATCTACCATATGAAGCAAAGGTCGGAGGGCCAGTACAATATAGATGGATGTATCCATTTGAGAGGTATATGCAAATATGAACTATTTCCTTCGTACGATTGCACCTTACGTAAGTGACCACATTTCTAATTGTCTCTTACATTGTGGATGTAGGTGTATGCATGACCTTAAACTGAAAGTCCGAAATAAAGCAAAAGTGGAGGGTTCTATTGCTGAGGCATACATTATGGAGGAAATCTCTAACTTTTGTGCAATGTACTTGAAGCAGACATTCAAACTCATCGGACACAACCTCCACGTAATGATGATGGGGGGGAATCTGTCGGTTCAAATCGACTCTCAATATTTACTCATCCTGGACGTGCCTTCGGACGTTCTTCAACTCGAATGCTGGATGACAGAGAGTTATGTGCCGCAGAGATATATATTCTTTTAAATTGTTCTGAGCTAGAATGTTATGTTGAGTAAGTACTAATCTTACAATTTAATTTATATGTAAGTTTTTTGCCTTTATTCTACCTATTCAATGTGATCTGCTATTCATATTGCAGACAATTTGATTCAGAATTAATACAAAGAAATCCACAACTCACTGATTTTGAGGTTGAAAAAGAACGAGAGAAGTCATTGGCCTTATGGCTAAGACAACGCGTAAGTGTACACCGTCAAAGAGTATTCAACAAAATTCATTTCACTTTATAACTAGCCTTTTCTACACGCAGGTGCAAGAAGGTTTAATTACTGATGAAAGAGTTCGTCAGGTAGCCTACGGCCCATCCAAAATTGCACAGAATTATCCTGGATTTATTGTCAATGGGTATAGGTTTCATACGAAAGACTATGGGCAGAATAAATCTACCATGAACAGTGGCGTATGTGTAAAAGGAAGTACATACAATGAAAGTGAGTATGACTACTATGGTATTGTAGAGGAGATCCTACAATTGCAATATCTAGGACAAGACAATCATATATTCTTGTTCAAGTGTCATTGGTTTGATCCGAATTCCATTCGAAATGACACAACACATGGGATTGTCGAGCTTAAGCATAAGTCAAAATTGAATACTTATGAGCCATTCATCTTAGCCACACAAGCCCAGCAAGTGTATTATACAAGCTATCATTCATGTACAAACAAAGAACGAAATGATTGGTGGGTAGTTTGCAGAGTTAAGTCAAGACTATTCTCTGATTATGAATTGGACATGACTGATCAGACAGCTGAAGAGATCAACGCAGAATTCTTTCAAGAAGACTTTGTTGAAGATGTAGAGTTGACAACTCATATTGGAGAAGACGAATCCGAAGCACCAATGTCCTTGTCTCACGGAAATGAGGTCGAAGAAGTCGATCCACGTGAGATGAAAGACAGTAGTGCTCGTCGTACAGATATTGAATATGAAAGTTCTGGTGAGGAAGAGGAATATACCAGTGATGAATGTGAAGATGATGATGAAGATGGGGTTGAATTAGACATATCGTCATCATCTGAGGAGGAAATGGATATCAATTAAACTATGGTAGAATTTTTTCACACTTGTAGAGTATATTTAAAGCAGCTCACTTTCAATATAAGCAATTGACTAGTAAACATTATGATTTTATGTTCTCTATGAAGATATGGTGCGTGGAGGAAGATCTGGTAGCAGTTCTAGGAGGGGCATTCGTGGGAGGGCTTTGTTCCCCGCATCTGGTATGTATATTTTTCTAATATAGTCATCAGCTGTGTATTTTTCTCTGTATATTATTTATGTGTACTTGTGTAGTGTTAATGCCATTAACATTGTTACAGTTTCTGCTTCTCCTTCGAGTGAGCGGACACCTCCTCTACCTAGCGGACTAGTTTGTATATTTCAATTTTCAAATATTTTTTAGTCATTATTTACACATTATTAATGTTATTAGAATTGTTACAGTTGCTGGTCCTTCTTCTGCATCTCCTAGCGTGCCTGCAGGTATGTATATTTCAATTTCCAAGTATTTTTGTAGTAATTATTTATATATATTATTAATGTTATTAGAATTGCTACAGTTTCTAGTTCTTCTGCTCCTACCGTGCCTGCAGGTATGTATATTTACAAATGTACTTTTATTGTGCATTCATCTTCCTCATTACTTATGCGTTCTATTCTAGTTACAGCTGTTAGTGCATCCTCCGAGTCTCCTCCTGTAGTAGTTGGTATGTATATGTAAAGTTATACTTTAATGTATGCATTAATTCTGATGCCATTAAAATGTCACATGCTCAGGTCACTCTACACATTCTCCAGATGCACCAGTAGATTTGTATATTTAACTGTTAGGCTATTTCTGTAATCATTATTTAGTATTTTTGTACATTACTCATGTTGTTCATCATTATTTTCCAGGTTCGGTGCCAGAGGATGCTGGTAGTCTGCAGGAGGGCAGAGGTAGTTTTTATGAGAGCACTCTGCGGGAGGTCTGGATTAATGGGTACGTAATCAACATGTATGTATTTCTTATGGGCAATGAAGTGAATTTAGTTCAGAAATTGACATTATGCAGTTACATCATTGCAGTGATAAAATAGAGCCTACTCAAGCATCTCAATTCATCACAAGAACGTTACAAGCACATTTTCCTGGGCCAATTCATAGATTCAATGATTTTCCGATGGAGGTCCAGGAGCACTTGTATCAGATGTTCATGGTATGTAATTTCGTATTGTAATTTAATTCTTATCGTATTCATACATGCAGTTCACTAACTCTTATGTATATAGAGCCAGCATCGATTCACGAGTCGTACGGACGAGGCGCGGTCTCGATTTGTATGGACGATGACCGCAAGATCAAATTTCAAGCATTTGATGTATAACGCGAGAAAAAATGCAGAGAAACTTCTCAGAGTGCAGACCCGACTCTTTGGAGGGAGCGGGCGCCCAGTTGGATGAGGGGAGAATATTGGGAAACTCTTTGCAACATCTGGGCTGCAGAGAGATGGCAACAAACATCCTCAATAATGAAAGTTAATCGGGCTGCGAATCCAGAAGCAAACATGCATACTGGTGGGTCTGTCTCTTTTGCGACCCATCAGTCTAGATTGGTAAGTAATTTGTCCATTTCTGGTCTCTTTTATTTATAAAGGTACTCATTTATGTCATGTTTTTTCTGTGAAATAGGAGAAGGAGCTAAAAAGGTAGCCGACATTTTCCGAGGTGTTCGATAGAACACACAAGAAAAAAGGAACGGATGTATACATTAGCGATAGAGCCCGAGTGGTTGCAGTAAGTATTTAGAAGATATTCACTATTTAATTTTTCACATTAATATGAATATTAACTACTATCGTTTTTTCTGGTTTCTTGCAGGAGTCATACAGCCAACAAATGACAGAGAAGTACGTCGGGGAGGACGAGCAGCCGCCGTTAGATCCTGAGGTATGGGTTGCGGCATCTGGGGCCCCAAATAAAGGCCATGTGTATGGTTTTGGGCACAGCATCGACACGAGCCGGGTGTTATCTGGAGGATCCAGCTCAGGGTCACAGACCAGTGCATTCCACGCAGGAGTTGGTACTCCAGGTACTTCTCCAGGACAGCTGATGGGCTTCATTGACAGTAGGATATCGGGCTTAGAGTCTCGTCTGACGGATTCGATGGAGACTCGTCTGGCCCAGATGCAGATGCAGGTGACCGACGCACTACAGGCCCAACTCTCCCAGTCCCTCTCCCAGGTTATCTCCCAGGCCTTCTCCCAGATCAACATTCCTCCTCCACAGGCAGCACCTCCTCCACAGGCAGCACCATCGACATCAGCACATGCCCCTCACGTGAGTAAATTTATTTTATTTCAGAGGTTTAATTTTAACAGTTAACTTAGTTTAACTTTAATTTGGGTTGATCGACGCACAATTTCTTGTTAAGCGAGTTAGGTTAGTTAAAAAGGGAGAACTTAGGTAGGTTTGGGGGTTCAAAATTAGAAATACTCATCCAATGGTCTCCGATTTTTTTCAGAACGGTCGGGGCGATGAGTGTGACTTGTGGAAACCGCCGTCGATCAATTCGGACTCCCGGTTTGAGGTCGACGCCTCAAACTTACATTAAGCAAGTTAGTTTAGTTAAAAAATGAAAAACTTTGATTTGAGGGACCAAAATTAGAAATATTCATCCGATTGGCCTCCGGTTGTTCCAGCACGGTCGGGTCGATGAGTGTGACTTGTGGAAACTGACGGAGTTCAATTCGGACTCCCGGTTTGACCTCGACGCTCCAAGTCGTCTTAACCAAGTTAGTTTAGTTAAAAAATGAAATACTTCGATTTGAGGGACCAAAATTAGAAATACTCTGCCAATTGGCCTCCGGTTTGTTCCAGCACGGTCGGGTCGAAGAGTGTGACTTGTGGAAACTGACGGAGTTCAATTCGGACTCCGGTTTGACTGCGACGCTCCAAGTCGTTTTAACCAAGTTAGTTTAGTTAAAAAATGAAAAACTTCCGTTTGAGGGACCAAAATTAGAAATACTCATCCGATTCCCTCTGGTTTGTTCCAGCAAGGTCGGGTCGATGAGTGTGACTTGTGGAAACTGACGGAGTTCAATTCGGACTCCGGTTTGACCTCGACGCTCCAAGTCGTCTTAACCAAGTTAGTTTAGTTAAAAAATGAAAAACTTCGATTTGAGGGACCAAAATTAGAAATATTCATCCGATTGGCCTCGGTTTGTTCCAGCACGGTCGGGTCGATGAGTGTGACTTGTGGAAACTGACGGAGTTAATTCGGACTCCCGGTTTGACCTCGACGCTCCAAGTCGTCTTAACCAAGTTAGTTTAGTTAAAAAATGAAAAACTTCTATTTGAGGGACCAAAATTAGAAATACTCATCCGATTGGCCTCCGGTTTGTTCCAGCACGGTCGGGTCGATGAGTGTGACTTGTGGAAACTGACAGAGTTAAATTCGGACTCCCGGTTTGACCTCGACGCTCCAAGTCGTCTTAACCAAGTTAGTTTAGTTAAAAAATGAAAAACTTCGGTTTGAGGGACCAAAATTAGAAATACTCATCCGATTGCCCTCCGGTTTGTTCCAGCACGGTCGGGTCGATGAGTGTGACTTGTGGAAACTGACGGAGTTCAATTCGGACTCCCGGTTTGACCGCAACGCGCCAAGTCGTCTTAACCAAGTTAGTTTAGTTAAAAAATGAAATACTTCTATTTGAGGCACCAAAATTATAAATACTCTTCCAATTGGCCTCCGGTTTATTTCAGCACGGTCAGGTCGATGAGTGTGACTTGTGGAAACTGACGGAGTTCAACTTGGACTCCCGGTTTGACCTCGACGCTTCAAGTCGTCTTAACCAAGTTAGTTTAGTTAAAAAATGAAAAACTTCGATTTGAGGAACCAAAATTAGAAATACTCATCCGATTGGCCTCCAGTTTGTTCCAACATGGTCGGGCCGATGAGTGTGACTTGTGGAAACTGACGGAGTTCAATTCCGACTCCTGATTTGACCTCGACGCTCCAAGTCGTCTTAACAAGTTAGTTTAGTTAAAAAATGAAAAACTTGGTTTGAGGGTCCAATGTTAGAAATACTCTTCCGATTGGCCTCAGTTTGTTCCAGCACGGTCGGGCCGATGAGTGTGACTTGTGGAAACTGACATAGTTCAATTCGGACTCCCGGTTTGACCGCGACGCGCCAAGTCGTCTTAACCAGTTAGTTTAGTTAAAAAATGAAGAACTTCGGTTTCATGGTCCAAAATTAGAAATACTTATCTAATTGACCTCCATTGCTTATAGTTTTATTTAATTTATGCTTCTAAAATAAGTTATTACTTATAATAGTATTTAATTTTAACTTATTATTGTTATATATGTGTTGTAGGTTCCTTCATCGGGTGGAGTGGGAGGACACGAGGATGAAGACGAAGACGAGGCATCATGATTTTCATTTCATTATTATTATTGTTGTAGACATTTTTATTATTGTTGTTGGCATTATATTATTGTGATGTTGTGGATATTTTTATTCCTATTGTGGATATTTTTATTATTCTGATGTTGTGGACATTTTATTATTCTTGTGTTGTGGATATTTTTATTATTGTTGATGTTGTCGACATTTTATTATTGTTTTGTTGTGGATATTTTTATTATTTTTGTGTTGTAGACATTTTTATTGTGGACAATTATTATTGTTGTGGATATTATTTATTTTATTTAAGCATGTTATTTCCTAAAATTGTATATATTTTAAAAAAAATATTTAAAAAATAGAGACCGATTAGGGACCGAAATAATTCGGTCCCTATTCAGTCCCTATTTTAGGACCGAATAGGGATATTCGGTCCCTAAATAGGGACCGAAATAATTCGGTCCCTACAATAGCACTGAATAGGGACCGAATATTTTCGGTCACTATTTAGGGACCGAACTGGGACCGAAAAGATTCGGTCCCTATTCGGTCCCTACAATAGCCCTAAATAGTGACCGAAATATTCGGTCCCTATTCAGTCCCTATTTGTAGGGACTGAATACGGACTGAATAAGATCGGTCCCTAAATAGGGACCGAAAAGAGTCGGTCCCTATTTAGTGACCGAATAGGGACCGAATTTAGTCGGTCACAGATTTGTGACCAGAAGTTTTTGACCGACATATTCGGTCACTATTCGGTCCCTATTCGGTCTCTGAGC
Organism: Colocasia esculenta; assembly: GCA_014218235.1. Classification (NCBI taxonomy): domain Eukaryota; kingdom Viridiplantae; phylum Streptophyta; class Magnoliopsida; order Alismatales; family Araceae; genus Colocasia; species Colocasia esculenta. The sequence goes on along the minus strand of CM024763.1, from coordinate 71,563,810 downwards.
TGTTTAGGGACCGAATAGAGACCTAATATTTCGGTCTCTATTTCCGATTTTTCTTGTGGTGCTTGACTTCTCTTGTTTGAATTGTCATGCTCCGTTTATATAGATTACTTGTTAATTGTGTTTTTGGGAAAAAGGGTTACCATGCGGGAAATTGGGTGGTTTGATCGATCCAAGTATTGGATCTTGCTTCTCTGGTTTAATTATGGTATATACATGTAAGGGAGAGTGTTTCCCCTTGTTTTTCTATTGTATTTATGGCTAGATTGCCCATGTAATCGGTCTAGGGCCATTTTGTGTGTTCTGGCGGGTTCTACAGTGAAGATCTTGGCATCAACATCGGTTGACGCAGAGTTCTTCGTTGGGAGATTAACGGCTGGGTATCTAGCCGTTGAGTGTGGGTAAACGGCCAAGTGGTGGTCGCTTACTTGGTGTTGACGGCAAGGGACATTGTCGTCTATATTCTTTGAACGGCAATTGATGTCGCCGCCAACCTGTGCATGTGCGCAGTGTGTTTTTAATGGCATTCTTGTTATAAGTGTTGCGGTGTATTAAAACCTGTGGTGCTCTTGGAGCACGGGGCTTTTGAGGTCAGTTTACCGGCTATGAGGTTGTGAAATATCACAGGGTTTTGATGTCGTGCAAGTGATTTGTATATGCATGGCATATCGTACGTTATCATGTTTATTATATATTAATTACTGTGGTGTTGTGGCGATGAGGTTCACGTCTGAACCTAGCCTTGATCTTCTAAAATCTTTTATAGATTATTCTGGACGGATAATTAGTGAAATACAAGTGTGATTATTATATGATTTATCATCAGTGTTTAGTGTAACCTTCACTGTCACTTTGTGACCGATGACAGGTCGTGGTATTATTATTAATATGGTTTATGTGTGTGATTGTGTAGGTTAGCTTGTAAGTCACAGGGTGACTGGAACAAGCTATTCCTATCATATGTACCGTGATCGGTAACAGAAAGTGTTTGTGTATATATCGTGATTTGAGCTTGCCGAGTGTGGTGGTCCGGCGCCTATTCTGGAATGCCTCTCTAGTCGGGTACCCCAGGTTCTTTGTGAGCCAGGCATGCGTGTTTGTTGTGCTCGGGGTTTGTCCCGATACAGTGTGGTACCGTTGAGGTCTGTGTCGTCTTCCTGGACACCCACACTCCTGTGTTTGAGTTGTACGTCCGGCTGAGGGAAAGACGACAGTAGGGCAGCAGCTTGTGTTGGTGGGTGTGCAGTCGCTTGTAGCGCGCTCGTAGTTGGGGGTACGGACACCAGTAGTCGACACTGGTCCCCAACTAGTCATGTTTTCCAGTGCCTCACTTTAGGGTGCTCCGGCCAGAGACCCTAGAGGTGCCAGGCATGGACCTGCAGTTGTGTGTCTGCAGGTGTGGTGTTGGTTGGTCTCCACAGTTGTTTGACTTGTTCTCGTGGAGCGGCAGTTGGACCTTTCGTCCGTGACTGTGAGGCTGAGAGGTTGTTCTTGTGTTGTGTTGTCCGGGTTGGATACTGGCCTGATCAGCCAGTAGACCGTTCCCGTGTGGCGGCGTCGTTCTTCGTGACTCGTGCTTTGTTAGCTCCAGTTGTGGTTGTGGTGATGTCGTTCCTTTCCGACTCGTGCTTGCCACTGGCTCTGGTTCGTGAGTTTGTGACTCGTAGTCGAGGTTTGACTCGTTTGAGGTGTGCCCTGGTGTTGGCACAGTTGTGACTGCGATTGTGGCTTGTGGTCTGCCCGAGTGGTGGCACAGTTTCAGCTATAGATGGTGAGTGTTGACTCACCACAAATGTGGTTTAGTTTGCTATGGTGTGCCCTGTTACGGCACTGGTTTACTTGCAGTTTCTGTGCTGGTGCCTTGTGGTAATAGGTGCCTGTACTTTGTGTGGGTAATGGTTTGTGGTGGCACATCGTATACCAGTCTTTCTGGTGTTGACGTGGAACTGTGTTTCGTGGAGGTCGTATGGTGTGACCTTCCACACAATGTGCTTCACCCTCCCTCGGGTAAGCTACCGTATATGGTTTTCATGTGTGATGGATTGGCCCGCTGTAGCCGATCATGTTACTTGGTGTATGTGGTTTCCGACATATTGTGGTTTGGGTATAAAGGGCCAGCTTTTGGTTAACAGCTCTATTACCCACGTACTTGAGATTTGCCTGTGAAGCTTGTAGCTTAGGCAACCAGTCGTTGGAATAATGTGCCTGTGGGGCTTGCGGCCTAGGCATTTCAGTTGTTGAGAGGACTAGCCTATGGTTCCTCTTTCTTTATAAAAAATATGCATTTGTTTATCAATTACTGTTTAAGCTGTTATTTAAATATAATTGTTGTGAGCATGAAATGGTTTGGCTATTGGTGCTGCCAGTGAGACCCATTGGGGTTGAGGTGTTTGTGGTTACGGTGTTGTTTTGGGTAGCCCCTACTGAGCCAGTGACTTGTTGAGGCTCACTCCCCTATAGTTCTTTTCAGGGCTTGCCGAGTGTTTGGCTTGCAGCGGCGTTGTGTCAGACTTGTACCACTAGCAGTTGTTTAGTAGTTAGTGTTGTGTGAGCTTGTGCTCCCTCGGGGTATGCCCCAGGTAGTTGAACTTTTTAATTGGACATGTATTAATGTAATGGGACAGTTGTAAATTGTTATATGCAGGTATGCGCACATGTACTTTCTTGTGTCTTATACTGTTGTGGTTTGTCTTTTATATTCTTACTGCACACTTGTGTGAGCTAGCCCTTGCGAGACTTCGGTCCGTTCGCGGGAGGCGGATCTGGATATGGAGCCTTAATGGGCATAAATACCTCGGTCCGTCACAGTTGGTATCAGAGCATGGTCCAATTAGAATATGAAAAGACAATAAGGTTGCAATGTCCCAATACATGAATTAATGTCCACTGCTGGTAGTAAGTCTACGGTTTTGTGTTGGTTAAAGTGGTATTTGTTTAAGTTTTTGTTTTGTAAAATGTGTTTTTGAGTTGAGAATTTGGCAGTTGTTAGCAGTTGTTGAAAGTTGATGTGATTAGAGGTGGTATAATCTGTGTGATTATACCAGTGTGTTAGTTTGTGATAGAATGATTTGGTTGTTAAAGATTCGCAGTTAAAGGAATTGAGGAAATTAATAAATTTGGATATGGAATTCAGTAAGAATATAGAGTTAGCAGAGACAGGTATATGGTAACAAGATGATGAGGATCAGATCAGTGTGTGTGTTAGAAGTGATTAAATGTGCAAAATATAGTTGAGAACCTCAGCAGAGGTATTGTGGCATCAGAGATCTGAGTCAGATGATATCAAGAAACAGTGTGAATGAGAATGTGATTAGTATTATGAAGAGTTTGACATGATTAAGTAAAGCAGATCAGCTTTAAAAGAGGTGCTGGTACATAAAAGAATAGTGATGATTAAGTGTACCTGAGATCGGAAATTTGAGAAAAACGTTGTTATGAATAGTGATGGTAATATGAAGTTTGATATGAGGATTTGTACAAATATGTATAGAAAAGATCAGTTGAATAAAGAAAGAAAGAAAAGAAGAATCAGTGTGTAAAGAGATTTTCTAAGAATTGCATAAGAGAAATATTTAGTTGATGAACGACAAGTTATGAGGAATTCTTCAGAAAAAGTTAGTAAAGATGGCTGTGCTAAAGATAAGAGCAGTGAAAGTTAGTAACTGTGAGCAGTTCGAGGAAAATCAAAATTAAGTTAAGCATGTTAGAATGAGTTCAAAGCAAATGAAATAGAATGGAAAGAAGTGCATTAATGGAGAAGCAGTTAATAAATATTGAGTTGAGAAAAACAGCAAGGCAGACTGTAATATTTATGTTATTTGAGAAAAGACCATTTAATGGAATAAGGGAAGCAGACAGAGCAAGTTGTATATTTAAAGAAATTGGTATTTAATTTGAGTTTTTGCTGTATTTTAAAGAAGGATGATTAAATACCAGAAAGATTATAGTATGAACGGTATAACAAGATTAGCCAGGCAGCAGAATGAATAAGAGAAGTATTTTGCGGAAAAGATGTTATGATTAGAATGATTGGCAGTTTAGATAAAGAAGAAATATGGACCAGAGAAAGAAAGAATTTAGCAAATGATGAAGTAAATAAAATTAGATGAGTCAGAAAATGTCAGTTAGAGCTTGCATATCGGTGCAAAGAAATGATTTAATTGAACAGAAGTGAACTGTTGTTAAGATATTTCAGGGTTTAATGCTGGAGCAGATTGATTAAATAATATTTGGAAAGTTTATGCCCCAGAATTATGAGATTAGCCAGAGAATGTCAGTAAAGCAAGAAAGGTATATGAAGAGTGAAGCATGTTAATAGTGGTTTGGCAGGTCAGAAATTGCAGTAATATTTTCAGCATGAATTAATTGAATGAGATGATTTGAGAAGCAGTTAAAGTTAGAAATGAATGCAGTTGAAGTCAGAAGAAAGTAATTGTTCGGTGTGATTAGAGTAGCGCAGCGGAAACTAAAACAAGAAAGATTTAATATCCACAGATTGTTTAAGATTTGCTGGGATAAGAAGAAAGTGTAAAGTTTTGCACAGTGGAATAAAGGAGCAGAGTTTATTATGGTTTTTAATCAGAGATGACTTGAAACGGTATGAGCAGAATAATATGAAAAAGGGCAAGAAATTCAAAGATGGTGATTGGTTTTCTTTGAAGAAGTGACAGTTGCGAATGTAAATGCAGATGAGGCAGAATAACAGCAAGCAATGATAAATAGAAAAAGAAAATGGCGGCATGAAAGAATATTACAGTATAAGATATTCGAGAAAGGTAAAGTAGTCCCGAAAGAAATGTTGCAAACACAGCTGGAAAAATGTGAAAGTAGGTTCAGTCCAAGGAGATAAAGCGTCATTGGCAAGGTAGAATCATCTACAACTGAAAAGTAAGGAAAGGCAATGGAATCGACAGAACAGAGTAATTGTGAAATGACTTGAAAGAAAAGAAAAGAACAAAGCAAGGATGGAAATGGATAGATGAATTGAAAGGCTAATGCAGAGAAAGAGTATCCTTCTTGTTCTGTATATGGTTTCATTTCTTTTTAGGTGATAATCCGGGTTTTTGTGATTTGTTTTATATGTCGAGGACGACATTTCTTTTTAGGTGATAATAATGTAACGTCGCGCGTTTTCCGGATCCCCGTGGATCCAAGTTTAGCGGGTTTGGTGGCCAATGTGAGGCCCATTAGTGTTGTGTGTTTCTTATTAGATCCTTACCGGGTTTGGTTATGGGTCTGTGTTGGTGTTCAGTACGCTGGACATCAACAGTGGGTTGGCGTCCAGGTGGGTGACGTCGACTTTGTGTTGGCGGCCATGGGTTGCCGTTAACATGTTTTTGGCATCCATTGATGTGGATGTCTACCGTTTATTTTAATGGGTTTTATTGCTTGAACTTGGCGTCGAGTGATGTGGACGCCTAGTTGGGGTGGTTTGGTTAGCGGAGCAGAGGTTGACGTTAACCTGAGGCGCCTGTGTTTTTAGGTAAACCCGAGCCTTCTTCTTTCCCCATTTTCTCCTCTCCTCTTTCCCCACCTTTCTCCTTTGTGCCTCTTCACTACTTCCGACAGTTGACGGGAGCACGTGGGAAGGCCGTGATGCGCGCAGTAGCGGCAGATCGGGCGGGGAATGACGGATTGGAGGGTGGTGTTCGCGGGAAGCTCCTAGGGGTTTTGGTGCGATTTGAAGTTCTTTAGGAGTTTATTTGCGTTTCTGAGGTAGGGACTGGACCCCTTGACTTCTCTTGTTTGAATTGTCATGCTCCGTTTGTATAGATTACTTGTTAATTGTGTTCTTGGGAAAAAGGGTTACCATGCCGGGAAATTGGGTGGTTTGATCGATCCAAGTATTGGATCTTGCTTCTCTGGTTTAATTATGGTATATACATGTAAGGGGGAGTGTTTCCCCTTGTTTTTCTATTGTATTTATGGCTAGATTGCCCGTGTAATCGGTCTAGGGACATTTTGTGTGTTCTGGCGGGTTCTGCAGTGAAGATCTTGGCGTCAACATCAGTTGACGCAGAGTTCTTCGTTGGGAGATTAACGGCTAGGTATCTAGCCGTTGAGTGTGGGTAAATGGCCAAGTGGTGGTTGCTTACTTGGTGTTGACGGCAAGGGACATTGTCGTCTATATTCTTTGGACGGCAATCGATGTCGCCGCCAACCTGTGCATGTGCGCAGTGTGTTTTTAATGGCATTCTTGTTATAACTGTTGCGGTGTATTAACACCTGTGGTGCTCTTGGAGCACGGGCTTTTGAGGTCAGTTTACCGGCTATGAGGTTGTGAAATATCACAGGGTTTTGATGTCGTGCAAGTGATTTGTATATGCATGGCATATCGTACGTTATCATGTTTATTATATATTAATTACTGTGGTGTTGTGGCGATGAGGTTCACGTCTGAACCTAGCCTCGTTCTTCTAGAATCTTTTATAGATTATTCTGGACGGATAATTAGTGAAATACAAGTGTGATTATTATATGATTTATCGTCAGTGTTTAGTGTAACCTTCACTGTCACTTTGTGACCGATGACAGGTCGTGGTATTATTATTAATGTGGTTTATGTGTGTGATTGTGTAGGTTAGCTTGTAAGTCACAGGGTGACTGGAACAAGCTATTCCTATCATATGTACCGTGATCGGTAACAGAAAGTGTTTGTGTATATATCGTGGTTTGAGCTTGCCGACTGTGGTGGTCCAACGCCTATTCCGGAATGCCTCTCTAGTCGGGTACCCCAGGTTCTTTGTGAGCCAGGCACGTGTGCTTGTTGTGCTCGGGGTTTGTCCCGATACAGTGTGGTACCGTTGTGGTCTATGTCATCTTCTTGGACACCCTCACTCCTGTGTTTGAGTTGTACGTCCGGCTGAGGGAAAGACGACAGTAGGGCAGCGGCTTGTGTTGGTGGGTGTGCAGTCGCTTGTAGCGCGCTCGTAGTTAGGGGTACGGACACCAGTAGTCGACACTGGTCCCCAGCTAGTCCTGTTTTCCAATGCCTCACTTTAGGGTGCTCCGGCCAGAGACCCTAGAGGTGCCAAGCATGGACCTGCAGTTGTGTGTCTGCAGGTGTGGTGTTGGTTGGTCTCCACAGTTGTTTGACTTGTTCTCGTGGAGCGGCAGTTGGACCATTCATCCATGACTGCGAGGCTGAGAGGTTGTTCTTATGTTGTGTTGTTCGGGTTGGATACTGGCCTGATCAGCCAGTAGACCATTCCCGTGTGGTGGCGTCGTTCTTCGTGATTCGTGCTTTGTTAGCTCCAGTTGTGGTTGTGGTGACATCGTTCCTTTCCGACTCGTGCTTTCCACTGGCTCTGGTTCGTGAGTTTGTGACTCGTAGTCGAGGTTTGACTCGTTCGAGGTGTGCCTGGTGTTGGCACAGTTGTGACTGCGATTGTGGCTTGTGGTGTGCCCGAGTGGTGGCACAGTTTCAGCTATAGATGTTGAGTATTGACTCACCACAAATGTGGTTTAGTTTGCTATGGTGTGCCTTGTTACGACACTGGTTTACTTGCGGTTTCTGTGCTGGTGCCTTGTGGTAATAGGCACTTGTACCCTGTGTGGGTAATGGTTTGTGGTGGCACGTAGTATACCAGTCTTTCTGGTGTTGACGTGGAACTGTGTTTCGTGGAGGTCGTGTGGTGTGACCTTCCACACAATGTGCTTCACCCTCCCTCGGGTAAGCTACCGTATATGGTTTTCATATGTGATGGATTGGCCCGCTGTAGCCGATCATGTTACTTGGTGTATGTGGTTTCCGACATATTGTGGTTTGGGTATAAAGGGCCAGCTTTTGGTTAACAGCTCTGTTACCCACGTACTTGAGATTTGCCTGTGAAGCTTGTAGCTTAGGCAACCAGTCGTTGGAATAATGTGCATGTGAGGCTTGCGGCCTAGGCATTTCAGTTGTTGAGAGGACTAGCCTATGGTTCCTCTTTCTTTATAAGGAATATGCATTTGTTTATCAATTACTGTTTAAGCTGTTATTTAAATATAAATGTTGTGAGCATGAAATGGTTTGGCTATTGGTGCTGCCAGTGAGACCCATTGGGGTTGAGGTGTCCGTGGTTACGGTGTTGTTTTGGGTAGCCCCTACTGAGCCAGTGACTTGTTGAGGCTCACTCCCCTACAGTTCTTTTCAGGGCTTTCCGAGTGTTTGGCTTGCAGCGGCGTTGTGTCAGACTTGTACCACCAGCAGTTGTGTAGTAGTTAGTGTTGTGTGAGCTTGTGCTCCCTCGGGGTATGCCCCAGGTAGTTGTACTTTTTAATTGGACATGTATTAATGTAATGGGACAGTTGTAAATTGTTATATGCAGGTATGAGCACATGTACTTTCTTGTGTCTTATACTGTTGTGGTTTGTCTTTTATATTCTTACTGGACACTTGTGTGAGCTATCCCTTGCGAGACTTCGGTCCGTTCGTGGGAGGCTGATATGGATATGGAGCCTTAATGGGCATAAATACCCCGGTCCGTCACAAGAGCCATGTGTAAACCGTATGAATTGTGTGTGTTAAAAATCGAAATGTGTAAAATGTGTCGTGTGTGATACTGCTTCCATAGAGGGCTGTGGAACTGTACCGTGGAAAAGTCCTCACGGGAAGGTTCAATGTGTTAAGATCCTAAGGGCATTAGGATGAAATCCTGGAGGTGGACAAGTACCACTGGTTAGGGTGGAGATTACTTCTCCCGGTCTGCGCAGTACCAAGAGCCGTCACTGTGTTGCCTAGGTGGCGTCTATGTGTTATGTGATGTGAATGTGTCCTTCTAGTGGTGGTTTGGACTATGTGCCATGGCATTTAAATGTGAAATGTGAATGTATATGTGCAAATTGTGTAGTGCGAACATGTGAATGTGTAATGTGTAAATGTGAACAATGCGAACGTGTAAATGTGTAAACATGTGAAACCAATGTGTTAAAAATGCGAACTTGTGATTTATGTTATGAAAATGTTAGATTCATGTCAAAACAGCAACCTTAATGTGTTTATAATGGTGTTTTATATGTGCAAAAGTGTGTAGAATCCATGTTAGGGGTATTTCCTTCTTATGTGTGAAAATCCCATGCTAAATTTGCTATCATGTTGTAGTTAAATGTAAGTGTAGCTCTCATGTGAATGAATGAATAGAAAGCATACGGTCGGTATTTCATTTTGGATTGACATAAACCATGTATCATGCGTAGTGAATTAGTAGAAATATCATGATAGGTAGTTTTCTATTATTGTACAACCATGCTACATGTTTTGATTAACGAAATTGAATGAATGGCCTACTTGTGATGTATGCATGTATGATGTGTATGGAGTTTACTTGCTGAGTCTTTTAGACTCACTCTTGCTTCGGCGTACATGTTTAGCAGGTGACCCTACTTCCTTGGAGGAGACCGTTAAGAGTGACTCCGAGCGAGGAGAATAGAGTGTTGTGGAGTCACCATTGTTGTACCTTACTTTAATAGTATGTAATTGAGACTTACGTAATTGAAGCTTATGTAAATGTGGACGAACAATGTAATTTGAATTTTGTATTTCATTATGTGGACTTAGTTCCTTAAATTGCTATATGGATCATGTATGTTTAATGTGGATGATGAAATGAAAAGACAGTAGTTCTTTTACTTCCGCTACTCTGTATTCATATTTGTGTACATCTCAATCATGTGTGTTAGTACTTGGGTAAATGTCCCACTGTGACGAGACTCACTATACCGACGTGGATTGGTATAATCGTACCGGTATAAGGACGGTCGTCGCACGATTCAAAGGCTCAAATCTTATTCAATTCATTTCACAATTATGCACAACTAGAGCATGGACCTATGTACATGATAAATAACATACCTAGCATGATATCTACTCATTTTCACATGCAATTATCACACTTATTTACACATTTACTTGCTGCTTTTATATAAATAAATCACATGTACACAAGTTCAAATCTATTTGCATGCTAACACATTCATTTAACACTTTCACATGCTCATCTTTCACATTTGCACAATTTACATGTTCACATTCACATATTTACACTGTTTACACTTAGTTGTCGTGACACATAGTCCAAACCACCACAAGAAGGACACACATACAAACACATATGACTATACTTGACAAAATAAAATTTTCACAGCATGCACATATACCCAAAAATCCGTCAAACATACCACAGAGATCAAAATAGTCATTTTGTAAAACTTGAAGAACTTAGCGACAAAGGGCTTGCCACCAACAGGGGTTAACGGCACACGATGTTGCTGCCAACTCAAGATCTTGATGGCAGCAAGCTTGCCGTCAAGTTCCTATCTGCAGAAGTGCAGACTGAATGTACATAATTTGACGAATTGGGGGTTCCAGGATACGAGGAAAAATCCAATAAAATCCTAGGACCTAAAGGACATGGGTAGGGATGAAATCCCTAGATCACTTGCCTTTGAAAATTTGTCTAATGGGATTATTTAGCCCAAGATGCCCTCCTCAGCCAAGCCAAGAAGCCACCCAAAATCCTCCCAGATCTGGTCTTTGTGTCGATGTAGGTCGCACACCGGAGTCGGGGAAGCTTCACCAATGTCAAGTGCACCTCCTAGTCGATGAAGATCGCCGGATGAGACACCAAGTCGTCGGATTAAGGTCGCACGAAACTCAGTTTTCACCACAGGAAACCCTAGGTTCTCTTTTGGGCGAAAAGACCTAACTCGGCCAAGAATAGGTGTTTTTATAGAGCTAAGGGTTTGTGTACGCGTTAAGGATGGAATCCTACCGTTGGAGGTGGGTTTCCAAATCCAGAACCAGGGAAAACGCAGTCGTTTCCTGATTTGAAATCGCAACAGAAACTGAGAAGTAAACGGCCACTTCTCTGCCGTTGACAGAAAATAAATGGCCATCGATCTGGATGCCAACTCTGAGTCAATGGCACACTGACTGTCATCAACATGCCCTCAACGTCAATGGATGTTGACGTTAATTAGCACTCGACCAGAACACAGAAATATCAAATAGAATATATACACTATATACGAATAAATACAATATGTCCTGCATAATTTAAATACAATATGTACAATTAAATAAAAATAATATATATACAGAAATAAGTACGTATATACATATATGCACATATACACATAAATAATATACACAAAAGTAACTAAATATAATATGACAAAATCTGAATAATGAGAACAAAGTTCGAGGGCCTCACACAACCTGCCACACCAACCTGTAAACACACATTCACACACACACACTTATACAATGGGCCACACATTGGCCCCTAAACTCGGTAAACTATGATCCGAACGTACAGGTTATTACATTACTATCACCTAATAGAAATTTCGTCCTCGAAATTAAAGGAGTAAACGCAATTAACAGTTCAACACATATAGAACTATCACCTAAAAGAATTTAATGCTTACTCAAACAAGTATGGATATGTCTTGTACATCTCATCGGCCAACTCCCAAGTGTCTTCTCCACCCTACTTGTTTTCCCATCTAATCTTTACCAGCTCAATGTCTTTATTCCTTAACTTTTGTGTTTGGCGACTTATAATCATCACTGGATACTCTGGCATGGATATATTTGGTTTCAAATCATCCCGTGTGTAGCTAACAATCTGAGAAGGATCCCGAATGTATCTCCTCAACATTGAAACGTGGAACACATCGTGGGCATCCATGAAATCTACTGGAAGCTCCAACCTGTACGCTGTCTCACCAATCCCTTCCAGAATCTGAAATGGACCCACATACCTAGGACTCAACTTGCCCTTCTTGTTGAACCTCAAAACACCCTTGGTTGGAGAAACCCTTAAAAACACATAATCGCTGACTTCAAACTGTAGGGGCCTGCGCCATGTATTTGCATAACTCTTTTGCCTACTTTGTGCTGTTTGAAGCTTCTCCTTAATAAACTTGGCCATCTCTACATACTGTTGCACCAATTTTGGTCCCATTACCTGCCTTTTGCCCACTTCATGCCAATTTAATGGTGTTATGCAAGGTCTTCCATATAGTGCTTCATACGGTGCCATCCCGATGCTTGTGTGATAACTATTGTTGTAGGCAAATTCAACCATACCTAAATGCTGCTCCCCTCTGCCTCCCCAAACCAAGCAACAAGCTCGTAGCATATCTTCAATGGTTTGGATTGTCCTCTCCATTTGTCCGTTAGTTTAGGGATGGTATGTTGAACCGTACCTCAATTGTGTACCAACAACTCTCTATAAACTCTTCCAAAAGCTGGAAGTATACCTGGGATCCCTATCTGAAACAATAGTGACTGGAATTCCATGCAAAGGTACAATTCTATCCACATACAACCTTGTCAATCAGTCTACTATCCATGACATGCTCACGGCTAACAACCTACACACCTTTGTCAACCTGTCAACAAAAACCCAAATACCATTATGACCTGACGTTGTCATGGGCAAACGTGCAACAAAATCCATTGCTATGTCATCCCATTTCCACTGCGGTATAGGTAACGGCTGCAATAAACCATCTGGTCTTTGATGCTCTGCCTTAACCTGCTGGCACACTAGACACCTTGCTATGAATTCCGCTATCTCTTTCTTCATACTCGGCCACCAAAAATATTTCTTCAAGTCTTGATACATTTTTGTGCTTCCTAGGTGTATGGTGTACCTGGAATGGTGTGCTTCTTCTAATACTTTCTGCTTCACCCCAGCTTCACTTGGGACATACAACCTGTGCCTGAGCCGGACCACACAATCATCATTTATTGTGACATCTTCCATCTTTACAATTTCAGAAAAATTCTCATCTACCTTTTGTGCTTCTACTATCTGCCAATACAAATATGGCTCCACTGTGTTGCTGGCTAACACTGCACTTCACTCGCTACTCGAAACAATCAAAGAATTTTCGGCCACATCTTCATACATCTTCCATTCTCTCATCATCATATGACTTATAACTACATTCCTACTTAAAGCGTCCGCAGCCACATTTGCCTTGCCCAGATGATACGTGAGCTGAAATCATAATCCTTTAAATACTCCATCCATTTGCACTGCCTCAAATTCAAATCCTTCTGTGAAAAGATGTACTTTAAGCTCTTGTGGTCGGTGAAGATCTCAAATCTTTCACCATACAAATAATGCTGCCATATCTTCAATGCAAACACAATCGCTACCAACTCTAAGTCATGTGTGGGATAATTCTCCTCGTGTCGTTTCAATTGTCTTGATGCATAGGCCACCACCTTTCCATGCTGCATAAGTACTGCCCCACGTCCTCTCTTGGATGCATCTGTATATAACACAAAACCACTATGGCCCGACAGAATTTCCAATTTGGTGCTGAAGTGAGCCACTTCTTCAATTCCATAAAACTGGGCCTGCAATCAAATGACCACACAAATGGTACTCCTTTCCTGGTAAGCCTGGTCATTAGTGCTGCAATCTTTGGGAAGTCTTGGATAAACCGCCTGTAATAGCCTGCCATACCAAGGAAACTCCTAATCTCTGGCACTGTCTTTGGTTCCTCCCTTTTCATAACGACTTCCATCTTTGCTGGATCAACTGCAACAACTTCACCTGAAATAACATGCCCCAAAAATTGTATCTCTTTAAGCCAAAACTCGCATGTTCTGAATTTAGCATATAACTGGTGCTCCCTCAATGTCTGCAATGTAACTCTCAAGTGAGCTGCATGTTCTTCTTCTGAGGCTGAATACACTAAGATATCATCAATGAATACCATAATAAACCGATCTAGATATGGACGGAAGATCCTGTTCATCAAATTCATAAATGTTGTAGGTGCATTGGTTAGTCCAAATGACATAACCACAAACTCATAATGCCTATACATTGTTCTAAATGTTGTTTTATGAATGTCTTCTTCCCGAATTCTCAACTGGTGGTACCCCGACCTCAAATCTATCTTGGAGAACACCTTTGCTGATTGCAATTGATCAAATAAATCATCAATTTGTGGAAGTGGATACCTGTTCTTTATTGTGACCTGATTCAATTGGCGGTAATCAATACACATCCTTAAGTTGCCATCTTTCTTTTTAACAAATAAAACCAGTGCTCCCCATGGTAAGTGGCTAGGCCGGATGAAACCCTTCTCTAGAAATTCTTGCAACTATTTCTTCAACTCTTTCAACTCTGTAGGTGCCATCCTGTAGGGTGCTTTGGAAAGGGGCATACTACCCATGTAATAACCCGACCTCCTGGACCCCCGCCAGAGACCCCGAAGGTTGCGCCGCCACCCACGGATCCGAAGACCCAAAAGGGTTAGAATTTAGTCCAGTGAGATAAGCAATGAATTCAAATAACTATAACAAGAAAGTTCGTACATTAATAATGAAATTATATACAACATGTCCCAAATAAAAGTACAGGTACAGAAAGAAAAGTGCAATCCTTAAGGGGCATACCTCGAGGACTTGCAAAAAGGCAACTCTCAACTCACATAGTACAAGAGCTCTCATGCTCACAACTCACACTGCTGGCAACGCACGGCGTAACAACCCGCCACCACAACCGTCCGGCAACAAACTTCTGCGATAGCGAGTCCCTACTTGAAGAAAGTAGGGGGCTGAGTCTCGCGAACAAGGCTCAATAGGGATAACCAGTCCCTTACCAGCTAGAGCAACAGGAACTACAAAGAAAAGCAGAAGCAGCTACTCTAGAAAGCGGTAAAGTGAGAAACACCTATTGTAGAGTGCTACAAAGCAGCGGAACAGAGTAATGCCACGACCCACAACCAGGATCAGGCCAGACATGACTCCTGTAGAACCAACGGAGTCAGACACGATGCGGAGGCAACCCTCGGCACGCACCCTCCGAGACAAGAAGCTCACGAAACACTGGAGCAACGATGTGAGACCAGAGTCTCACGACATAAGCATCTCCATCCCTGACCTCCAAGAGGTCAGGAAGGCACAGACAGGTGTCACCACGAGCGACACCGAGCAACCACGTGAGAAGAACGTCTTACCACAAGCACGGCCACCTCAGACCTCCACAAGGTCGAGGGCCCACAAGCAGAAACACCTTGGATCCCGGACACGCCACGAGGTCAAGGAAACATAGTCGTCGGTGCCACCACGGTCGGCACCAAGGAACAAATTACGGAAACAGTAGTCGGGCGCCTGTACAAGGCACCCCGAGTGAACACACAGTGCAGAAGCCACTAAGCACAGCCAATGAGGCCAGACCAACAAAACCCACAGAAGCTAGACACGGCTAGGCCACAGCCACCATGCAGGCTAGGGTAACGAGACACACTCCCTGGCATTCTCTTGATCATCTTGAACTGCTAGTGCTGCTGCTACTGCCTCTGCCGGAACTGCTTCATCTTGGACATCTAGGACCTCGCCAATAATGGCCTCGCCCTCAGCCATTGAGGTTTTTTTCCAAACCCCAACTACCAGGGAAAAACCACTCTTCTTTAAATTTCTGCTCCGAATGGCCTGGCCCATCTTCTCAGAAACTGCCCCATTTAAACTCACTCCATAATGCTGGAATATCTTTGTTAGTAAATGGGCGTAAGGAAGAGACACATTCAAGTTACTTTTCTTGTCCCATATTTGAGTTGTTGCGAATTTCATCCGCTCAATGATCACCTCTGCCATATTTATACTCTGGTTCTTGATATCCCAGAACATCATGTCGGAGTCTGCCTTGGTGCATGTAGACAAAGTGGCACTTTGGGGCACCAGAATCTGACAAACTATGAAGTGTAGGATCCTATTAAATGCATTTAACTAATTAATATCAATCTTTCCATCCTTGAGCTTGCACTCCAGACCAACGATTCCCAAACCCTTCACCTGAATATCTACACTATTTACCCCGTTGTGGCCAATGGTAGAGACTCCAAACAAAGATTCGAAAAGCTCATATGTAATGCGAATCTAGGTTCCTTTGACCATGGATGTCAAGGACCCGTCTTCCTTAGACTTCAAACAGACAAAAAAGGCTTTAACCAGGTCCGAAAAACTTGCCTCTGAGAGTGTTGCCATCTTGGTCCACTTCATTCTCTACGTAGCTGCCACGATGCTGTGCATCCCATTCTTCTCCAGATCAGAAACATCCACTGCCTTGTTGCCGCACATCTTCGTCTTCACAGTTGTATATCTTTCCTGCTGCTCTGTAGTGAGGAAAGCAGCCCCATAGCCCCCGACGGAGCTAGAAACTCCAGATACGGCCATGGTTTTGAATGGGAAAAGGTTCTGGATGGTCTTAAGGAAGATTGGAGCAAAATCCCTCAAGAGATTTTTTGCGGGAAGGGATGGAAGCTTTGAAATCGCACGAAGTCGATGCCGGAGTCGATAGCGTTTATCGTCTCAGGCAAGTTGAAAGAGATGAGAGCGGGAGGTGAATCATTGTGACACAGATTTCGAGTTTTATCAGATAAAGATAAAGTGATTTTTGAGAGGATGGCGCCATAAATGCTGAAAATGACAAAAAAGGAGGCAAATTCGAAATGAATAAATACTTTTAAAATAATGAATCGTCACAGATATTTATGATGCAAGCACTTTAAGGATTTTGCTTAATTTCAGGGGAGAGAACAAATGGTTGATGTTTTGAAATAATCATTATTTCAGTTATTTACAGATAAATCTATCACAAATTACACATGCCTAATTCCCTTCTAAGAGATGTAAATCTCTCTTCAGGTAAGGCTTTTGTGAAGATATCTGCTAACTGATTTTGAGTATCTATAAATGAAATGTCTATATTATCGTTAGCTACATGATCTCGAATGAAATGGTATCTGACCTCAATATGCTTTGTCCTTGAGTGCTGCACTGGATTTTTGGTGAGACTAATTGCACTGGTGTTGTCGCACAGCAAGGGAATTGTCTTGATGTATAGTCCATAATCCTCAAGTTGTTGTTTAATCCATAGGAGTTGTGTACAGTAGCTTCCAACAACAACGTACTCAACTTCAGCTGTTGACAGTGCTACTGAATTTTGCTTCTTTGAGGACCATGAAATCAGACATCCTGCAAGAAATTGACAACATCCACTGGTGCTTTTCCTATCTATCTTGCATCCAGCGTAATCAGCATCAGAGTATCCTACTAAATTTATTTCACATGATTTTGGATACCACAATCCTATATCATGAGTTCTAGCTAAGTATCTAAAAATATGTTTGACACTAATTAAATGAGACTCTCTAGGGTCTGCCTGATACCTAGCACACATGCATACACTAAATAATATATCAGGTCTACTTACTGTCAAATAAAGTAATGAACCTATCATACCTGTGTAGAGCTTTTGGTCTACTTTCTTACCATCCTTGTCACTGTCTAGCCTTATAGATGTGCTCATTGGTGTTGACAGTGGCTTGACGTTTTCAAAACCAAATTTCTTTAGTAGCTCTTTGGTGTACTTGGTTTGACAAATGTGGGAGCCTTCTTTTCCTTGCTTGATTTGCAATCCAAGGAAATAATTAAGTTCCCCCATCATGCTCATTTCAAATTCACCCTGCATGAGCTTTTCAAAATACTTACAAAGAGATTCGTCAGTAGAACCAAATATTATATCATCTACATAGATTTGAACAAGTAACACATTTTTAATTTTAGACTTAATGAATAATGTGCTATCTAGTTTTCCTCTAATAAATCTATGGTTTAACAAAAATGCACATAATCGTTCATACCATGCTCTAAGTGCTTGTTTCAAACCATAAAAAGCCTTGTGCAATTTAAATACATGGTTTGGAAAATCGATATCATCAAAACAGGGAGGTTGTTCTACATAAACTTCCTCCTTTATGTAACCATTTAGAAAAGCTGATTTTACATCTATTTGAAATAGTTTTAAATCCAATGCTGATGCATAAGCAAATAAAATCCTAATTGCCTCAAGTTTGGCTACTGGTGCATAGGTTTCATCGAAATCTATGCCTTCCTCTTGAGAATAGCCTTGAGCTACCAATCTGGCCTTGTTTCTAGTGATCACACCAGCTTCATCCAATTTGTTCCTGAACACCCATTTGGTGCCAATCACAGGATGATCTGATGGTCTCGGAACAAGGGACCATACTTGGTTTCTCTTGAACTGATTAAGTTCTTCTTGCATGGTTAATATCCAAGATTCATCAGACAGTGCTTCATTGACTGTCTTAGGCTCTATTTGAGATACAAAGGCTAAATAATCACATGGGATTACGTTACCTCTAGTTCTTACCCCAACCGATGGATCTCCAATAATGTTATCCAATGGGTGATCCTTCTTGTATCTCCATTCTTTTAGAAGATTATCATGTGATATATCTTTTTACTGTAGATCTTCCAAGGGTGGATCTTCCTTGTCCTCGATGGATGTGTTCTTTAATTTCTTGGACAATTCATCTGGATCATCAACATCACTATCTACTTCCTTTCTCAAGGAAGGGTTAGTTTCATTAAAGATAACATGTACTGTTTGTTCAATTAGTAAACTATGCTTATTAAATACTCTATAACCTTTGGGTTTAGAAGCATAACCCATAAAAATACCTTCATCGGATTTGGAGTCTAGCTTACCAATATCCCTTTTTCCGTTTGTTGTGGATGAAGCATGGACATCCAGAAGTTCTGAAATGACTAATCTTTGACTTCTTCTGCTTGAATAGCTCGTATGCAGTCTTCTTCAGGATTGGCCAGATCATCACTCTGTTGATTATATAGCAAGTTGTGTTGATGGCTTCGGCCCAAAAATACCTTGGTAAATTATATTCTGACAACATTGTCCTTCCTATATCCAATAAGGTTCTGTTCTTCCTCTCAGCAACTCTATTTTGCTGAGGTGTCCTTGGTGCTGAGAAATTATGTTCTATTCCTTGATCATCACAGAACTTTGCAAATCGTTCATTCTGAAACTCTCCTCCATGATCTGATCGAATGCTGACAATGCTATACTTCTTATATTTCTGAACTTTTTTGCTGAAGCTAACAAAACTATCAAATGTGTCATCCTTGTGCTGCAAGAAAGATACCCAAGTAAATCTGTAGTAGTCATCCACTATGACGAATCCAAAGTTCTTTCCTCCAAGACTTGTGGTCCTCATCGTCCCAAATAGATCCATATGTAGAAGTTCTAAGGGTTTAAAGGTTGTTACCACTGACTTGTTGGCCCTTTCGGTACGGCAGAAAGCTAACCTAGAGGGGGGGTGAATAGGTTTTTCCGAAATCTGAAATAGAAACTTAAACACATAAATTAACACTTGAAGGTTTGGTTAGATTAGTGTGATAAAGAGTAGTAGTGCGGAAGCAAATAAACAATCACACAATGGACACAAGGAATTTATCCTGGTTCGGCCCTTCCCACATGGAAGTCCTACGTCCAGTCCCCAAGCAACCTCTTGGGATTTCACTAACCAAGGGTACAGTCTCCCTTAAGGACACTACAACACCCAGCACCCCAGCTGGTCTTCTTCTCTTTCCCGGGCAAGAAGGCAGCCCACTTCTCTTACAAGTAAAGAAGCCAACCTCCTGGTACAAACCCCAGTGTGGTTCTGCTAGACACTATGTGACGGCCCTCGTTACACAGGTACGGTTATACCAACCCACGTCGATATAGCGAGAGTCCTCACAGTGGGACATTTACCCAATGATACAAACAGCTGAGATACACGCGAATATATATAACAGAGTAGCGGAAGTAAAAGAGAACTATCTCCATTCATTCATCATCCACATTAAACATACATGCAGTTTACAATTTGCAAAAAGGAACTAAAATTCACATGATTTAAATTGCTGAAATAGAGATACAAAATGTCCACATATTACATTCTTTTAATGATAGTTCTAATACAATGTCCAAGTACATACTAAGAAGTACACACAATCATAAGGATCTCAAAAGCTGGCTAGTCTCCACGCTCGGAGTCCGTCTCTGCTGCCTCCTCCGAGGGTACGGTGTCACTAACTAGACCTGTACGCCGAAGCAAGGAGTGAGTCCAGGGACTCAGCAAGTAACACTATGCATGATATACACGTACAAGTCCTAGTGGTTTCTACAAGCACATATACAATTAGCAACACATAGCATGCTAGTCCATTTAAGTTTTCAACCTATCATGAAGGTTCTACAATTTTATACATAACGCATGCTTTCAGATTTCAAAAATATAACATTCACCTATCACATGGTCTCTAATCCATCACTTATGAACTTTAACCTTATAAAGAACCAAACATGAGAGTTATCAACATGGACAATTTACATACACGAACGGAGGAACATAGTTAGCATGGATGCCACATGTTCTTAAGTACCTACATAACTTTTTCACATGCTTTAGGTTGCTGATTTCGCATGGTTCAAAGACTATAAACCTACACATGAAAGCTACAATGTGGCTTAGAACATAACATATGAACAATCCATCATGCCACTTTGCACACATACTCATTAATTGTTCCAAATCATGGAGTCTAAACACTTTGCACACATAAACATGGAATTGCTAACATGCGTTTGCTGAATTCATACGGTTTCAGATTTAGCCTCACATGATTTCAATACACATTTTACACATCTAGAATTTCACATTTTCTTTTTACACAATTTCCTCTTTTCACATGGTTACACTTTTACACATGCACATTCACATATCACTTACACATTTTACACATGGTCACATACACTTTTACACATTACACTTTTACACATATTTTAGGTGCCGTGACACATAGTCCAAACCACCAAAGAAGGACACATTCACATCACATAACACATAGACACCATCTAGGCAATTCAATGGTGACTCTTGGACTGCGCAGACCGGGAGAACAAGTCTCCACCCTAACCAGTGGTACTTGTCCACCTCCAGGATTTCCCCCTAATGCCCTTAGGGTCACTTAACACAATGAACTTTCTCAGGGGGACTTTTCCCTGATACGGCTCCACTGCCTTCTCGGAAGCAGTATCACATTGGCACAGTTTACACTTTTACACATTTACCGTTTTACACATGGTTTTACACTTGACACTCTTCATTTCATTCACACTTTCTTACTCACATGAACACCTCTGTTTTCCTAACATGGTACTACAGAGTTATCAGGATTCAACACATAGTAAACACACCAATCATGCTGGTTTAAACAGAATAAAATCATATTACTGTCATATGTACGAATTATTCATAATTCACATGAAAACACATAACTTTTTATTTACTGTTCCAATTAACCTGAAATTTTAACCACATGCTGTTTTCGGATCCAAAATCATATCCTCAATTTTTCAGATTTTTATGAGCTAAATAGGATTTACAGAAAATCAAACACCTAATTAGCATATTATTCACAACTTATGCTAACATGGGTCTAACACATTTGAAATTTACCCACTTACTGTTTTGCACAGAAAACACTAATGCATGATTTCAGAATACAACATCATCCTAATTCATACATCTATAAATCCGTTACCACAACCCATTTTTTTTTTACATGCTTTCATTTTACCGAATCGAACTTTCTAGCAATTCCACAAGTATGCATGAATTACAAAAATTCAGAACATACATACATGTCCCACAATTCTTCATGGATAGACTGAAAACAAGACATTTAACTAATCCTAATCATGGAACATAATTTTCAAGAAATATCTACAAGTTATGCCCACAAGTTTAAAGACACCATTTTTCCACATTCACCATCACACCACATTCATTCACAACCACAATGCACAAAATACATAGCTTATAGGAATACCATATATCCTCATCACGGAAATCATAACGAAATTAACGTATAAGAGGGACAGAACAGCTCACTGTTCTGTCCTGAAGAACTAGACGGCGGTCTCTGGCCGCTGACTCAGAGTCAGCGGCATGGTCGATGGACGCCAAGATCATCACAGGCGTCCAGGGACCTTGTCGTTTACTCAGGTCTGTGCAGAAACACAGATCCAAGCTCTGAAATTTGGGTGAAATGGAGGATCTAGGACTCGAGAGAAATTTCATAAAAATCATAAAAACCTCCTAGACTCATACGGGGATACCAGGGATAGGTCACTTGCCTCTCTAAAAATCCTCCAAGAAATTTATAGCTCGAAGAAGACCTCCTTGGGCAGTTCCAAGAAGTTGCAGAAGCACCTCCAAGATCGCCTTCCTCCGAGCTCCTGGTTGATCTCCACGCCGAGGGGATGATGGGGAAGCCTTCCCCTTTGCTTCAGCTCCCTCCTTGATGCAGAAGATCTCCAAAACCAGCTTCAAGGGGTCGGATTTTAGGGGTTCAAACTGGGTTTTTCTCACAGGTAGCTCTAGGGTTTTTCTTTCTCACCTCTCTCCTCTTGCAAGGGTGAAGGGGAAGAATGGGGTGAGCCAATTCGGGTTCAGACCTAAAGAGGGTCTTTCCCCCACTCACTAAGGTGATGGGACACCCTCAGAGCCGTTGGGGGACATCCCCCAATGGTTGCCATGCCTTGTTTCAGAAGATAGCAGCTCTGCTGCGCATGCAGGCCAGAGAAGTTGACGTCCATATCGCTGGACGCCGGAGTGAGTGTTGGCGTCCAGGGCTGGACGCTGACACCACCTCAACGGCCAGGGGTTGACGCCAATAGGGTCTTCGGCCAGAACCCTAATTTATGCAGAAAACCATGCATACCAAGCTTCTATACATGCAATATGTACATGGTATTATATTCACACTATCATCATGCAATACATACATTATTTACGTTTAATATAAACACATGTACACGTATTTATACTATTTCAATATCCACGTAAATACGTACATACATACTCAACACAATATACACACATAAATACGAAAAATACGACGGAATTCGAGGGTCTTATACACTAACCCCTAGCTAGGTTAACAACTAGTACAAACCCCAGTTTGGTTCAGCTAAACACAAACCCCTAGCTGGGTTAACTACTGTATACAGTCCTACAGCTGGACAAGGATCTTTCTTAGAAAGATCAGACTGAGAAGCTTTACAAGATAAACACTTGTGTAAAGCTCACAGTCCCAGACTCTCCCCAGATATACAATGAGCTCGGAGAGAAACAGAACGGATCTCTTCAACGGATCCATTCAAATTGCTCATATAAAAGAAGAAGCTTAGCTGAAGAAAAGCAAGGCCCTTTTCCTGAATATCTTTGAAGGAGTGTACAACTGTGAGAAGAACCTCAACGACACATACACTCAAAGAAAGAGAGAAAGAGCCTGAGCCCAGAAGAAGCACTCAAGCTTTGAAGCATCTCAAGCGTTCAAGCATTCAAGCACTATTGCTTTCTTTTCTCTCTTATGTTTCTCTCCGAGCTCATTGTATATCTGGGGAGAGTCTGGGACTGTGAGCTTTACACAAATGTTTATCTTGTAAAGCTTCTCAGTCTGATCTTTCTAAGAAAGATCCTTGTCCAACTGTAGGACTGTATACAGTAGATAACCCAGCTAGGGGTTTGTGTCTAGCTGAACCAAACTGGGGTTTGTACTAGTTGTTAACCTAGCTAGGGGTTAGTGTCTAGTAGAACCGCACTGGGGTTTGTACCAGGAGGTTGGCTTCTTTACCTGTAAGAGAAGTGGGCTGCCTTCTTTCCCGGGAAAGAGAAGAAGACCAGCTGGGGTGCTGGGTGTTGTAGTGTCCTTAAGGGGGACTGTACCCTTAGTTAGTGAAATCCCAAGAGGTTGCTTGGGGACTGGACGTAGGACTTCCATGTGGGAAGGGCCGAACCAGGATAAATTCCTTGTGTCCATTGTGTGATTGTTTATTTTCTTCCGCACTACTACTCTTTATCATACTAATCTAACCAAACCTTCAAGTGTTAATTTCTGTGTTTAAGTTTCTATTTCAGATTTCGAAAAAACCTATTCAACCCCCCCCCCCCTCTAGGATAGCTTGCTGTCGTACCAAAAGGGCCAACAAGTGGTATCAGAGCGAGGTTCTCTGATCTATCAAGAAGATCTAACGATCTTAGAGAAGATCCATGGCAGCTCAAGGATATGCTGAAGGTCAATCAGTCACCAGACCTCCATTCTTTGATGGAGAGGACTACCAATATTGGAAGATGAGAATGGAATGCTTCATTCGAGGCACAGACTTTGATCTATGGCAGGTAATCGAGGTAGGTGATTATGTTATTGTTCCTATTCCAGGCACTACTGCCATATAGCAGCAGATAAAAGTAAATTATCTTTAAACTTTAAAGCTAAGAACTACTTATGTTGTGCTTTATCCAAAAGAGAATTTAGTAGAGTATCTGCATGTAAATCAGCTAAAGAAATATGGGATAAACTGCAGATAACTTATGAAGGAACAGATAAAGTAAAACAAACTAGGAAAGATATTCTTGTCTCACAATATGAGCAATTTAAAATGCTTCCAAATGAAAATATCACTCAGATGTATAATAGATTCTCGAGCATAGTAGTTGGTTTAAACTCTCTTGGTAAAAACCTATCTGATGAAGAAAATGTTAGAAAGATACTTAGGTCTTTAACTATCTCATGGACACCTAAAGTAACTGCTATTGAAGAGGCCCATGATCTAACCAAATTATATATTGATAACTTAATAGGTTCCCTCATGGCACATGAAATAAATATGGAGCGTCTATCTGAAAGCTCATCAAAGAAAAAATGTACTAATGCTCTTAAAGTTGTAGCTACTCCTTCTACTTCTTCTTCTTCCTCAAGTTCCAGAAATGCAGATTCTGAAGACAGTGACGTAGATGAAGTTCTGTCCAAGCTTCAGAAAATTTTTAAGAAGAAGAAAAATGGATCAAGAAGGATTCAAAGGAAAGAGAGAAAAGAAAAAGAACCAGTCTGCTATAAATGCAGAAAACCTGGACATCTAAGACCAGATTGTCCTAAACTAAAGAAGACTGGTCAACCAGAAAAATCCAAAAAGAAGCTCAAGAAATTCAAAAGAAAAGCCATGGCGGCTGCTTGGGAAAATGAAGAGGCCACAAGCTCATAATCATCAAGCTCAGAATCGGAGAAAGAGCAGGTAAGTCTAGCCCTCATGGTAGGACTAGATGAGATACATTATGACCCATCTTTTAGCTCTAGCACTGATTCAGGATCAGAATCTGAAGACTTAGAAGAAGTCTTTAATGAACTATATGAAAAACATAAAAATGTTGTAAAAGAATTAAAGAGTCTGAAAAACAACACTATTTGCTTAGAAAACACCAATTCTGATCTTAAATCCGAACTGGAGCAACTAGAAAAACAATTAAAGGACAATAAAGATAATATTTATCTTTTGAATGAAGATTTAAAAAATAAGGACAATGAAAAATTAGAGTTAGAAGAAAATTTTAAAACTCTAACTGAAGAAAATCTTTATTTAAAAGAATCAGTTAGAAAATTAACTAAAGGGAAAACATCTTTAGCCTATGTTTAAAAAGATCAAAATCTGGAAATAATAAACAAAGGTTTGGATACATACCTCTGGAAAAAGGAAAACAAGCAATAATTCCAGAAAATATCCATTACCAAAATTTGTAAAAGAAACCAAGTTGCCTCAGAAAATGGCCCCTGTAAAAGAAAATGTTTTAAAAAATTATGTCCTAAACAGACATCATAAAAACAATAAGAACTGCAAAATAGATTATATTCATTGTTGTTCTCATTGTAATAAATTAGGACACACAGTAAACACCTGCACAACAAGGCACTTAGTTTGGATTCCTAAAGGTTATTTTTCATGCATCTAATCATCAAGGACCCAAAAAGATTTGGGTACCTACCTCTGAGTAATGTATTTGTAGGTTAGCCTTGGAGCATCAAAAACCAAGAATGCTCAAGGGAGGAGTGACTGCAGATTCTTCATTCAAATCACATCTGAAGAAAGAGTAGTCACAAAAATGAATTAGTCTTTATTACTAACAATTATTTGTAAGTTTCATTCAGGTGGAGTCTCCCATTCAGGGGAGCACAGATTAAGGGGGAGTCATTCCTTATCAACTATCCTTGTTGAACCCCTCAATGGTAAGAAATTCTCTCAAAGGGGGAGAGAAATCCCTGGTAAGATCCTTCCTTTTGGTTAGTGACAAAAAGGGGGAGAGTTTGTATGAATTTTCTGAATCCTCTATGCTTTATATATATTCTTGTCAGAAAATTCTCATAAATTTTGTCATCACCAAAAAGGGGGAGATTGTTGAATCACTCTCTATTTGTTCTTGTATTTTGGTGATAATAAAATTTATGATGTAACTTAAATTGAATATTTTGTTTCATCTGTGTCACATCAATCTCATAGCAAAATGCTGAGTCTCACATTGATGCAATATGGCGCACTAAAATGATAAAATCGATGTTTAATCAATATACATCGATTTCAGTTTAAGTGCCAAAATTAATAAGCGCTACAACGATTTTGTTTTAATTAATTAGAAGCGCTACAACGACTTCGCTAAGTGACCATAACGATTTGTTAAGAAATCGATCTCAGAACGATTCATTTTTTTAGCCACAACGATTTGCCCTCATATCGTTTTCGTTCTCATAACGATTTCATAAGTGTTCGCAACGATTTCTTCTGTAAGCGCAACGACTTGCTAAGAAATCGATGCCATAACAATTTCATAAGTGTTCGCAACGATTTCTTCTGTAAGCGCAACGACTTGCTAAGAAATCGATGCCATAACGATTTCATAAGTGATCACATTGATTTCTTTACTGATCACAATGATTTCTTCAGAAGATCATAACGATTTGCTTGCATAACGATTTCATAAATAATCACATCGATTTCTTTATAAATGAGCAACGACTCTTCACATAACGATTTCATAAGTCATGCTCACAACGATTTCTTCATAGATTCTGATCAAACTCAGATTGCCTTTATATTTCAAATATGCTTGGCGCTTAAATGAAAAGTCAAATATCTTCTGACAAAAAGCTGTATGCATAATCTTGTCAGAAAAAGATATGACTTACTAATTTTAGTATGATTAGCAAAGCACAGTACTATACATCGTTTATCATAAAACACTTTTTTTATGCTAACACTTTCTTCTATGTGTACGACCTCGAAGACCGTCAGAGTCTGATTAAGACAAATGAAGAGGAGATGAGCAACGGCTAGAAATCCAACGATCCATTCAAATTGCTCATATAAAAGAAGAAGCTTAGCTGAAGAAAAGCAAGGCCCTTTTCCTGAATATCTTTGAAGGAGTGTACAACTGTGAGAAGAACCTCAACGACCATACACTCAAAGAAAGAGAAAGAGCCTGAGCCTAGAAGAAGCACTCAAGCTTTGAAGCATCTCAAGCGTTCAAGCATTCAAGCACTATTGCTTTCTTTTCTCTCTTCTATTTCTCTCGAGCTCATTGTATCTGGGGAGAGTCTGGGACTGTGAGCTTTACACAAGTGTTTATCTTGTAAAGATTCTCAGTCTGATCTTTCTAAGAAAGATCCTTATTCAGCTGTAGGACTGTATACAGTAGATAACCCAGCTAGGTTTGTGTCTAGCTAACCAAACTGGGGTTTGTACCAGTTGTTACCTAGCTAGGGTTAGTGTCTAGCAGAACCCACTGGGGTTTGTACCAGGAGGTTGCTTCTTTACCTGTAAGAGAAGTGGGCTGCCTTCTTGCCCGGGAAAGAGAAGAAGACCAGCTGGGGTGCTAACCTTCAAGTGTTAATTTCTGTGTTTAAGTTTCTATTTCAGATTTCGGAAAAACCTATTCACCCCCCCCCCCCCCCCTCTAGGTTAGCTTGCTGCCGTACCAAAAGGGCCAACATGACTTTGATTTGAAAGATGATTTAGTGTGCTTACCTTTTCCACACGGTTCACAGAATCCTTCCATTCTGGTGCTTACTTTGGGTAGACCTTCTACTAGATTTCTCTTGATTAGCTTTCTGATCCCATCCAAGCTATAGTGGCCCAATCTTATGTGACAAAGTTCAATTGACTACTCTTTGTTTACTGCAAGACATATGTCCTGATCATTTAACTCGTTTAAATGAAGCACATACAAGTTCTTTTCCCTGCTTGCTTCAAACACAACTGCACCATTTTTCATGATACTGCACTTTGACTCTTGAAACTTAATCTGATGCCCTTTGTCACACAGCTGGCTGATGCTGATAAGATTGTGTTTGAGTCCTTTTACACAAAGTACATCTTTAATAATGATTTTTCCTTGACTCCCAACTGATCCGCAACCTATTACTGTCCTTCTTCCATTATCAACATATGTCATTGTGCCTTCTTCAGCTTCGAGGTGAGAGAACAGCTTCCTGTTGCCAGACATATGCCTTGAGCACCCGCTGTCCAAGTACCACTTAGATGCTCGAAGGCTTTCCTGTAATGGAAACACTAAACTTTAGTTACCCAAGTTCTTTTGGGTCCTGGTTGGTTAGTATCATCATTTTTCTTCTTAATTATCCATCTTTTATGTTTAGTTGGACATGTTATTTTAATGTGACCCAATTTGTTACAGTGGCTACAATAAGATATTTTACTTATTTTTTTAGTTGGAATATATTTAAAGTTTGACTTATATGCAGTGTCTTGTTCGGCTACAAATTTAGGTGTTGGATATATTTTAGGATGTACTACTATTTCTTCATTATCGGGAGGAGTGTATCCTAAGCCATATTTCTTTTTCCCTCATCTTCTAGCTCCTTTTAGTATTAATGATGTTTTTCCATTTGTAAATTTTTCTAATGTACTGGATAATTGTTCATTTTCATTTGTTAATATTTTAATTTTTTGATTTAATTTATCTATAGTTTTCTGGTTTTTCATATTTGCTATCTGATTATTTTTATCTTTTAAGTCTTCGCACAATAATTTGTTTCTTCTTTTTAGCTCAGTAACTAGTTTTTCTAACTACTCATTTTTAGATTTTAGATCTGAATTAGTATTTTCTAAACATGTATGATTTTTCTTGCTAACTTTTAATAATTTATATACTTCTTTATATTTACTGTATAACTCATTAAATGCATCTTCTAAGCTATCAGATTCAGATTCGTTACAAGAAGTAAAAGAGGAGTCAGAGGTTACCTTTTCCTCGACATTTGCCATGAAGGCCAAGTTGGCCTTTTCTTCTTCTTCTTCGCTTGAACTTGACTCACTGTCTGAGTCGTTGTTGTTGTCCCAAGCTGCTGCCATGGCCTTCTTCTTGTATTTTCTGAATTTTCTAGTTGAATCTTTCTTTCTGACTTCAGTCTTCTTTAGTTTTGGACACTTGGCCTTGATGTGTCCCGGCTTCTTGCATTCATAGCAGATAGGCTCAGTTCTCTTTGTGTCCTTGTCTTCGCCCTTCTTAAAGTCTTTGCTCTTCTTGAAGTATCTCCTTCCAGATTGGTACTTCTTTTTCACAAGTATGCGCTATAATCTTCTAGATAGAAGCGCTTCATCATCATCACTGTCTTCATTGCTGACTTCATCCTCAGATTCTTCGTCAGAGCTATCTTTTATAGCCTTGAGAGCATTGTTGTGCTTTTTCTTGCTTGAGGATTCTCTGAGCCTCTCCATGTTGATCTCATGAGCCATGAGTGACCCAATGAGTTTCTCCAGTGACATTCTCTTTAGGTCATTTGTCTCTTCTATTGCTGTCACTTTAGGAGTCCACGAGGCTAGTAGGGATCTTAAGATCTTTCTAACCATTTCTCCCATTTCGTAGTTTTTTCCAAGACCAACCAGCCCGTTTGTGATGTCTGTAAATTTGCTGAACATCTGAGTCATTGACTCTCCTGGCTGCATCTGGAACCTCTCGTACTGTGTCACCAGAATGTCTATTATGGTCTCTTTTACTTTATCTGTGCCTTCGTACGTAATTCTAAGCTTCTCCCACATTTCCATCGCTGATTTGCAGGCCGAAACTCTATTAAACTCTTTCTTGCTAAGTGCGCAGCATAATATGCTCTTAGCTTTGCAGTTGAGAGAGATCTTCTTTCTATCATCTTCTGTCTAGTTTTGTCTGTTGTTTAGAACAACTAGATCGCCTTCTTCTATGATGGACCATATTTGAAAATCGAATCCTTATAGGAAGTACTCCATCTTGGTCTTTCAGTAGGTATAGTCCTCACCATCAAATAGAGGGGGTCGGTTTACTGACTGACCTTCAATACTCCCTTGAGCTGCCATTTATCTTTGCTCTTGAGATCGTGAGATCTTCTTTCTTGAAGAGACTTGGCTCTGATACCACTTGTTGCCCAGCTAGCAAGCCCAGAGGGGGGGTGAATGAGATTCTTAAAATTTGATTATTTAAATCTGTCAATAAAAACGTCACATAAAAGCACTTTGTTCGACTGTTAGTGTTAGTAGAAAAGAAAACAACAAGCACAAACAAACAATCACACTACACAAGGATTTTATCCTGGTTCAGACCTCCTCTTCACAAGAGTCCTACGTCCAGTCCCTGAGCAACAACTCAGGATTTCACTACCCAATGGTACAGTCCTCCTCAAGGACACTTACACATCCAGCCACAGTTGGCCTTCTCTTCACAGCCCAAAGAGGTATACAACACCCTGGAACCCAGGTCTTCCTTCAATATGAAGGGAATACAACCACTTGTTACCTACAGGTCTTCTCTTCAACCCGAAGAGGAACAACACAAACAATGTGTGAAAATCAAGCGAAGTGCCCCTAGGCCTGGTTTACAACAAATCCAGATCTAAGGCAGAGACTGAGAGTAAGAGATCTACAATGGAAGAAACTCTCAGAACTCAAAGGTGCTCTCCAAGGAGTTAAACAAGAATGCAGAGAGTAAGAGCTACACGAAGGATTGGAATGAGACACAGCTCTGATTCTAAGACTCTGAAACGTAAAGCTTCTCGTTAAGAATTTGAATTTTCAAACTATCAAGCTATCTTCCTTTGGAGTCTTGAGTCTTCTATAAATATCTCCTTTTGCTAAGATAGTTGTTGAGGAGTCTGTTGTCTCCAAGCTTTGTGAACGTTAGACTGCATAGTTCTCCTTTGCAATCAACGGTCCTTTACGTTCCATGCACGCAAGAAGAAGATCCTTCTCGATATCCTTCATCTCCCATTTTGTCCAATGTTGTACATGGTTGTGCTGTCAGAGACCTGCACACAATAAATGCTAAATGATAGACAGTTACGCTGTCTCTTGTTGTCAGTCAACGTTAGAACGAATATACATCAAAATAGAAATGCCATTCTGCTTTCTAAAAAGATGTTTCAAAAATTAGCATAGGAATAGAAGATATTTGTGCATGCATCGTGCAGTGAAATATTCAGTCATAATAAATGCATGGATATCGGAGAAAAGTAAGGGAAGATTTTGACTTTCAAGATATTTGAAATATGTTTAAATATCAAGTCGTTATAACTCATGAAATTGTTGTGAGTACGACTTATGAAATTGTTGTGTGAATGAGTCGATGTCATGTAAATCGTTGCACATGTGTAAGCAAATCGATGTGAACATAAATCGTTATACAATCATAACCAAATCGTTGTAGAGATAAATCGTTGAGAGTATAAGCAAATCGTTATGAACAAGTCATTATAATCAAATCGTTGTTTCACTTATCGAGTCGATGTAGTGATCAAATCGTTGTTTTGCTTTATCGAATCGTTACATAGACCAAGTCGTTCTCGTGACTTATCGAATCGTTACAGCAAGCAAATCGTTATGTAACTTATCAAATCGTTATAATGACCAAGTCGTTATGGAACTTATTGAATCGTTATGAAGGCCAAATCGTTGTGAGACCAAGTCGTTGTTCTCACTTGCCAAATCGATGTGAAACACATTGTTGTGAGAGCAAATCGTTGTTCTCACTTATCAAATAGATGTGAAACCGAATCGTTGTGAGAGCAAATCGTTGTTCTCACTTATCAAATCGATGAGAAATCGAATTGTTGTGAGAGCAAATCGTTATTCTCACTTATCAAGTCGGTGTGAAATAAAATCGTTATGAGAGAAAATCGTTGTGAGAGAAAATCGTTGTTCTCACTTAACAAATCATTGTGAGATCGAAATCGATGTGAAACAAAATCATTATACTTACTTACCGAATCGTTGTGAGATCGAAATCATTATACTCACTTAGCAAATAGTTGTGAGATCGAAATCGTTATGAGATCGAAATCGTTATGAAACGAAATCGTTATACTCACTTACCGAATCGTTGTGAGATCGAAATCGTTATACTCACTTATCGAATCGTTGTGAGATTGAAATCGATGCAACACTTATGAAATCGTTATGAAACGAAATTGGTATGACACTTACCGAATCCTTATGAAGATTAAAACAATAGAAGTAAGGAAATCGTTATGAGACCGAAATCGGTATGACACTACAAATCCTTATGAAAATGAAATCGATATGATTCTAATGAAATCGTTGTTGCATATAGAGTTGATGTGTACTTAGAGAAATTTCCTACTCTGTATTTTAATGCTATGAAATAAGAAATACTTACATATTTTCTTGATTTCGCCTGATTTACTTCCTGTGCCTAAGCTTCATGAAAACTTGTTAGATGACACTTTATTGAAGTTTTGTTAATCACCAAAATAGATCTACAATTCATAAAATTATATGGGGATAATTGATTATCAACACATACACATTCACATACCTATCACCTAGGCAACATAGTGATAGATCTTGGTTAACTGCGCAGAACCGGGGGAAGCACTCTCCACCCTAACTAGTGGTACTTATCCACATCTAGGATTTCATCCTAATTGCTCTAAGATTTCACACACTATGAACCTTCTCGTAGGGACTTTACTACGGTACGGTCCACAGCCCTCTATGGTAGCAGTGTCACATATGGCACAATTTACACAATTTGCATTAATCACATAGTTCATGTTATTCATATGCATTAATTTATTCATTGCACTCACTGGTACACAATTTACATATGATTAATTTTATCTAACATGATGCTACTGTTCACAATGTTAATCAGATCATAAAATCAACCCTAATCATGCTGCTAATGACTAAAGTACATATAAATAACATTGGCATGATCAACATGGTTATTTTCTATCATATAACCCATAACAGTGTCCATTGTTATCAGAATGCCATGAAATTTTAATCAGAGATCCCCAACAGTAAACCTATCTCATGCTGAATTTCTCACATTTTTTGAATCTGTAAAGCAATTATAATAATTAAAACATGATTCAGTCACATTTACCGCTAATTTCATCTACACAAGGTACACAGTAGGACAGTCAGGTGTAACAGTTTCAGAACTTGCTAACATTTTATATTCTTGTACATTGCTTCTGTCTGTCAAATTTTTGTATAGTTTTTTGGCAGGTACATCTACGGTGCCGGAGGCAGAGGATGCTGTTAGTCTATAGGAGGGGGGCAGCAGTTTTTATGATGGCACTCTACGGGAGGTGTGGATAAATGAGTACGTAATAAATTTATATGTATCTTTTATTAAGGATAATTATTTATTTCATAAATTCATTGTAACAAGTTACATAATTGCAGGGATCAAATAGAGCCTGCCCAAGCGTCTCAATTCATCACAAGATCAATTCATGCACATTTTCCTAGGCCTATTCATAGATTCAATGATTTCCCGATGGACGTCCAGGAATTGTTGTATCAGATGTTCATGGTATGTAATTTCTTATTTTAATATATTTATTTT
The DNA here is from genome assembly GCA_014218235.1 of Colocasia esculenta. NCBI lineage: Eukaryota > Viridiplantae > Streptophyta > Magnoliopsida > Alismatales > Araceae > Colocasia > Colocasia esculenta. Next base: position 71,530,243 of record CM024763.1, on the reverse strand, counting down.
CTTACTCCTACATTGATTAAACTAACTCTTATCTGTACAGAGCAATCATCGATTCATGCGTCCTTCGGACGAGATGCAGTCTCGATAAGTATGGATGACCACTGCTAGATCAAATTTTAAACATCTATTGTATAATGCGAGGAATAATGCACAGAGAGATTGTTAGAGTCCAGACCCGACTATTTGGAGGGAGTGCGCATCGACATGGATGAGGAGAGACTACTGGCAAAGTTTGTGCAACATATGAGCCGCAGAGAGATGGCAAGAAACCTCCACAACAATGAAAGTGAATCGGGCTGCCATCAAAAGGCCAACAAGCATACAAGTGGGTCTGTCTCCTTTGTGGCCCATCAGTCCAGATTGGTAAGTCATATATCCATTTGTGGTATATTTTATTATATAGGTACTCATTTATGTAAAATTTTTCTGTGAAATAGGCAAAGAAGCTAAAACGGCCTCCGACATTTCAGGAGGTAAGACACATAATAATAAGGGGGCAGATCAGTACATTAGCGATAGAGCCCGAGAGGTTGCGGTAAGTATTTACAGTCTATTCACTATTTATTTTTTCTCATTATAGATTAATATTAAATTGTCAATTTTATTTTTTTCAAGAGTTGTATAGCCAGCAGATGACAGAGAAGTACGCCGGGGAAGAGGAGCAGCCGCAGTTAGATCTTGAGGTATGGGTTACGGCATTATGTGCCCCAAGGAAAGGCCATGTGTATGGTTTTAGGAATAGTATGGACACGAGCAAGGTATTATCTAGCGCCTCGAGTTCAAGCTCACAAGTGACTAGTGCATTCACCACACCTGGTGCTCCAGGTACTTCTCCCAGTGAGATGATGGGCTTCATTCAAGATGAGATCACTAGTTTGGAGTCTCGTCTGATCCACACGATGCATACGCAGGTGTCCAACGCTGTCCAGGCCCAACTCTCCTAGGCTGTAGCACCCCGAGAATTACAGTAATTGAAAATTTGAGATAAATAGAAAATATGACCACTTAATAATTTAAAACTAGTTAAATACGTACACACCGTTATCCCAGATGTAAAAATACATCTAAAAATGTCATAAAAATCATAGTTAGACTTTAAATAGTGTTCTCTAGTGACCCATAAAGAAATTTGGGCCAATAAAAATCTTTTTGATTGAGTTTAAAAACTATTGCGACTTACTATCGTAATTAAGGAATAAGTCGAAAAATCATTATGACACGTACATAGATGAGTCAGAAAATTAAATAAAAATTATAGATGGACTTCAAATAATATCCTCTAATGACCCATTAAAAAATTTGGGTCAATAAAAATCATTTGTTCTGGGTTTAAGAGTTATTGTGACTAATTATCCTAATTAGGAAACCAAGTCGGAAAACCGTTACCATGAAAATAAAACATGATCATAATTTTAATAAAAATGTTGGAGAGACTCCAAACATCATGCATTGATGGCCCATTATCATAATTGGGCCAATGGATCACTTTTGGCCTAAGAATAAAATGGAGCAAAAAAAATAACCAGAAATTCGTAACCCCAATTGAGTTGAAAATAGAAAGAGGTAATTAGGGCAAATCCCAAGGCAATTAGCCTTTCTTGGTAACCCAAATTCATTCCTAACCATGGTGGGATGTTTCCTAAAACCTCACACACTCTTTTGGGGTGAGAAATCATCAAAACATGGAAGGTGTTAACCCAAAATCGCAATCCTTCATTTCCTACACCCAATGGGACTTCTCAAAACCCTAGATGCATATATACTTGTCATGAAATTCTAGGGGATGAAATTACACATTGTTGGGGTCATGGGAGGCTGTTCTTGAGCACCAAAGGTGGAGGAAATCATCCCAACTCGGAGCCTTCTTCCCTGTTGTGTCTGCATCGATCTGTGCAGATAGCTCTTCTTGGAGTCGACCTAAGGTAAGCCATACCTTAACCAAAATGTGCAAGACTTATACCCCTGGAAAGAGGGTCGAGTCTAGTTCTTAATCCCACTGGTTTTCCCAATTTTCATTTAGTGAGTCGGGAGTATTAAACGTTCTCCTCCAGATGGTCAGAACTAGGGCTTTCTGGAGAGCAAATCTTATTCAACTCCAAAGGTAGGTCATCTCCATGCCAAACTCAAATTAAACTCGTCCATGATTGCATCTATATGTATAGATCATGTTCTTACTATTTTCCCTAATTTTTATCTTGAGAGTTTCATGAATTAAATCTTGCAGGATCTTGACGCTATACAGTCGTGATTTAACCTTGCCTTGTCTTACGAGTTCCATACCTCTCTATGGAGTTGTTTTTGGACCGAGTGTTCAACATGGAACTTGTTATTCTATGAGTCTACTTTCATTTGGTACTACTTTCTCAAATTTTAGTTGATCCTACTAAGAGTATTAACTCAAACATAAGCACCGTGTCAAATTCATGTAGTCAGTCACAATACATTTTATTACCCAGTCAAACAACCTTTGTTTCTCAATTATTTTCTACTATACAAAGTATTGGCAGTACTCTATGTAACAAAGGTGGTTTCACCCAATTTTGATTACCCTAGCATTTGTTTTGATTTTTCAAACCCATAGGTATCAAACCTAGTTTGAATTGGACTAGGAAAAACCCCTTATAAAGCACCCCTGGGCAGATCAGCCATGTTTAGCCCGTTTGACGTCATTTTCATGCCCCGTCTACTCCTGTACAAAGTTAGTTACTGTTTACATGCATTTATCAACCCATCTAAGTGTAAAACATGTTCACATAATGTTTAATTGATCTTAAGTTATTGACCATGTTCTCTATCTACCAATTATTCACATCTTGCCTTATTATCGAACTTGCTAAACATACAATGATACTTGCTAAAATTGGTCATGCATGATTAGTGTTTTCCTAATTTATTACTCATGATACTTGCCAAGCATGAAGTTACCATAAACGGAGTTTTTATAACTAGAGTTTCCATAATCAGATTCACACACGCACTGGAGCGATTCTCATGCGCGACATGCGCATACACTCTAGCACGATAGGAAAACCCCTTCTTGGCTTGTGGTGAATGATAACGACACAATTTTTAGTGTTAAATCATACATATAGTAGATTTTAGACTTTTGTTGTCTATAAATAATGTATATTTTGAGTTTAATTTCCATTTCATCCATAAATAGGTTTTTGAATGGGTTAGAATACACATGTAGATTTTCATTTAATAAATCACTAATTTCTTCTCAGATTGACTAATCATATCCATTTTCTTTTCATAAGTACATTTTGGAAAAATAAAGGATCTTTGTAAATAATATTGTATATAAATAATATTTTTAGTTTGTTAGTAGTAGATAACATCATTTTGTAATAAATAAGATATGTTTACCCCACTCAATTTCATTAAATAAATAAAAATTTCTTTAATACCCCACCTAATCCCATTCTCCCATCTCACCACCTTTTAACTCTTTTCCATTTGTTTTGACTCATCGTGAAGCTGTAACGATTTGTGTAGAGGAGGCGGTGCTGCTAAATCGTTATCTGTAATGTTCAGGAGGTGGAAGCTGCTGGAAGTAATTTTGGGCAAAAGGCGATTTGGGGCAAAGGAGCTCTGGTGCTGCTGTGATGAGGAGCTTTGCTGAAGACAGGAGCTGATGCGGCCAGGGTGTGTGTGCGCGGCGGCTCCTGGGTGTGAGGTGCGTGAAGCTGACACATCGGATCTGAGGCCCAGGTGCACTGCAGAGATGGATGGTAGGCCGGCTGTGCTGATTTGGTGTGAACCAGAGCTGAGCTGGAGGAGCTCCCCGTGCGGGGCTGGCCAGGGCGATGGAGGCGTGCGACGCAGGCGATGGGCTGAAGCTGCTGAGGTGGCGATCCAGGGGCGGTGCAAGAGCTGTAGTGGCGGGAAGAGGAGCCTGCACCTGGAAGCCCGGGTGCCTATAAAAGGACCCCAAGGTCCTCTTCTTGAGGGAGTTTGATTTTTTAGATTTTAGTTTCTTTTCTATTCTTTTGGAGATCAGAGCTGTGAGGGTTTTGCTTCTGCTATTTTTAGGGGTTTCTTCAGTTCTGTAAGGGGTTCAGTACTTTGGGAATTTTCTGCCATTTTTCTTCTGTAATTCACTTTTCAGCATCTGTAGGGAGAGGGAATTCGGCTGGTTGGGCTGTGAGAGATCAAGGAGTTCCTGCTTCTCTTCTGTTCTGGGAGATCGGCTTCTTCCTCCTTTTCTTCTGCTAGTTCGAAAGACTGGTTGTGTTGAAGAGTGTTCTTCTTTATTTCTTCTCTGTTCTGGAGATGTCGATCCAGTAAAGTGTTCCATTTATTTTTGTGTTGATTTTACTATTTCTTTTGTGTTCAAGAGCTAAATCCAGTGGTGTTTACTACATTCCAGTTTCCAATTTCTTCTGTGTTTAGAATTCAATCCAGTGAATTTTTCTGTTATTTCTTCTGCGTTTAGTGAGAACGAGCCAGGGACATTTATATTTCCATTTTTCTTTCCGTGTTGATTTGTCCATGTCGTCTGTGCTTAGATGATTCGATCCAGTTTAATTTTTCCTTTCTTCTGTTCTTCTATGTTGGGTTGGGAGACTTCGATCCAGTAACATTTGCCATTGCTTTATGTTTCAGAGTTTGACCTAGGGGCGATTGTTTTGTCCATTTCTTCTATTTTGCCTTGTCCATTCCTTCTATTTCTTCTTCCTTTCTTCTGCATATGGTGAGGCCGATCTGGAGGCGATTGCATCTTTTTATTTTTTTCTTCTTCTTCTATGATGGTTGGGCGAGAAATGTTTCATGTGTTTCTTTCTTCTGTTGGTTGAGCAAGAGGAGAGAAGCACCTGGTGGGAACTGTGGAGATCGATCCAAGGAGCAACAACTTCTTCTTCTGTAGAAGGCCCCTAGGAATCGACGTCTTCTTCCTCTTTCTTCTGCACCTTGGAGGGTGACTATGTCCAGATGATTGCCAGAGGCCTACTGAGTTCAGATTTGAAGTTTAATTTGTGAATCCATGTTCCTGTTGAAGTAGGGGGAATATGTTTGAATTCATGAAGAATTTTGGAGTTTCTTAGTGTTATCTGTTTGTTGTCCTTGTCCCTGTTCTTCAGTAAGAGCATTAGGAATCTGATCTAGCATCTGTTCTTATTTTCTATCTGATTTTTGAGCTGTGAGAGTAGTGATTCGGTGCTATGAAGAGTTACTATTAATGATTGTTCATCCCTCGAGCTGTGAGGGTACATTAGTTTGATAATTTCTTTTGAGAATTTTGTTCTGTCATCCTTCTATTTCTTTAAATTCCAGATCAATTCAGAATTAGAGCTTACATTTGTGTATAATTTCTAGTTTTGGATTGAGCATTCGGAGAGGTGAATGTGTTCTTTGTCTAGTTTTTATTCAAGTCTGTTCATCTAGTTATTCGAGAATTCCTATTTCAGATCTTTGTTTATCTTTTTAATCCCTTAATTGAGAGGGTACAATGATACCAATTTCCTTTTTAATCTCAATTCTGCTCGTTCTTTCGTTATCTTTGATCTGTTGAGTTGTGAGGAATCTGATTGGTGCAATTTACAGAATTAATACTCATGCAATGTTATCTCAGTGTTATAGTGTTTATTAGAATAGTTTTAAAAAGCAGTTTTTTTAAGTCAAACTTTATTCAGTCTCCCTGTGGAAATGACCTGTTCTCACCACTTTGCTAGTTCATCTTTGCTATTTTAAATTCGTGAGACAGTTAGAGAAGGTGGGCATTTTGACGTGTGCAACAAACTCTAGAAAACGGAAAACGCACAGTCAACAATGCCGCGCTTCAGTGAACTCTCCATCGGATATTCCTTCTGCCGGACTAGTGACCCCTTGACCAAGGCCTCCGTAAGTCTCCTCTGACCATGGATTCCCACATGCCCGACGAGCAGGTTGTACCAATGAAGTACCCGGAAGTTAGTGGCACGTATCTCTTCTCTCTCGGCATTCTTGACGAGATCTTTCTCTCCTCATCTTGACTTTCTCGGAGTGATCGAGTACAACATAGGAAACCAAGTTATTAAAGATAGAATCTATGTAAATGTGTCGTTATGCTTCGGGATTGAACTCTTGACTCGATATTCCTAACGTACCCTTGAACTCTATATCATTATTGACATGACACTCTTGATAATCATTACTATTGACATGATAGTCCTGAACATTCTCGATCAGTCCATCCTTATTGACACACATTGCCTTCTTGTGATACGTTCTTGAAGTACATTAATGATATTAGAGTCATGGACTCAAAACTCATTCTTGTCACCCATGAGTCGACGAGCTCATTGGGACACATGCCAGTGTTGCGCAATACGAACTTAACTGAGGGCCCGTATCTAGTCCTGGAGATTCTGGCAAAGTCCTGTTACCTATGGGTGTGATTGTCGGATTCGCCCCCGACAAAGTTTTGTTTACCCCAAGGTGTTGATTGCCCAGCTTTCCCAAAGATGTTCGTTACCCCAGGAGTTGATTGTTAGGCTGATCCCCTAACAAAGTCGTGTGCCTGGCATGGTGCAAAATCATGATTGGTGCTTGGCATAGCACGTACTTGTTACACGTGATAAATTTACTTGCTTGTTACCTGCTACTGTGTGCTGGTCCTTAACCCGAGTGGCCGAAGGACGTATTTGCATGAGGCACCAGTAGATCTTGCATGATATTCTTGTGGAATGCTCCGAGTGGGTTACTCAAAATGCTTGTTAGTGAAATGGCCATCTTGTTACATGTTATCTTGCTCTTGTTCATGAAGTTACCATTTTTCTAGATCATTGTTCACAATATCTTGAACTCTTGAATACAACCTTATTGCTAGATTGATCTTTACATCTCTTGATCTCACAATCTTGCAGGATACACTGTACACGTGTTACTACCGCCGTTATAATTGCGTTGTACATAGTATGTTTTACCTTCTAGCTTTTAAACTGTTAAATACTTATATCATTGCTAGAAGATATAAATCCTACTGGGCGAGTGCGCTCATACCTGCTCTCTTTAACATTCAAGGTAGTGAAGGTAAAGCTAAATGATGGGACTTGTGTGTCGAGCGTGGAGTACACTTAGAGAGTCCATTCTTATTTTTATTTAGATTGGTCATGAATGTAATTTCCCTTTTCTTTGAGAGATAATAGATTGGTGAGCAAGGAGTGTTTCAATTGGCATTGGAGGTTGTAATATTTGTTTTGATAAATAAAGGAAGAAATTTTGATTATTGCACTGTGGGCCCTATTTGTAAAATCTATTGGTCTATAGCTTCTAAATGCTTGCTTGTTCATCGCGTCTTCCAATTTATTCCGCTGCTAAAATAAAAATTGGGGCGTGACACAGGCTATATCCCAGGACCTCTCCCAGATCAGCATTCCTCCTCAGCAGCACCATCGACATCAGTACGAGCCCCTCATGTGAGTAATTAATTTTATTTTAATTTCACTTTTCTAACAATCAATTTTCTAATCACTATCAGATCATCGTCCAAAATTAGTGCACTAGTCGATGAACTATTCTAACAGTTAAGTTTAGGTTAAAAATGAAGAACTTAGGTTTGGGGGTCTAAAATTAGAAATACTAATCTAATCGGCCTCTGAGTTGTTCCATCACGGCGAGGGCGATGAGCGTGACTTGTGGAAATAGACGGAGTTCAAATCGGACTCCCAGTTTGAGCTTGGCGCTCAAATTTACATTAAGCAAGTTAGTTTAGTTTAAAAATGAAGAACCTAGGTTTGGGGGTCCAAAATTAGAAATACTAATCTAATTAGCCTCCAGTTTGTTCCAACATGGTCAGGGTGATGATTGAGACTTGTGGAAACTAACGGAGTTCAAATCGGACTCCCGGTTTGAGCTCGACACTCAAATTCATATTAAGCAAGTTAGTTTAGTTTTGTTTCATTTAAAAAGGAAGAACTTAACTAGGTTTGGGGGTCCAAAATTAGAAATACTAATCCAATTGACCTCCAATTTGTTCCAACACAGTTGGGGCAATGAGTATGACTTGTGGAAACTGACAGAGTTCAAATCAGACTCCCAGTTTGAGCTCGGCACACAAATTCACATTAAGCAAGTTAGTTAATTTAAAAATGAAGAACTTAGGTTTGGGGGTCCAAAATTAGAAATACTAATTTGATTGACCTCCTGTTTGTTCCAGCACGGCCAGGGCGATGAGTGTGACATGTGAAAACTGACAGAGTTCAAATCAGATTCCCAGTTTGAGCTCGATACTCAAATTCACATTAAGCAAGTTAGTTTACTTTAAAAACGAAGAACTTAGGTTTGGGGGTCTAAAATTAGAAATATTAATCCGATCGGCCTCCGATTTGTTCTAGCATGGCCGGAGCAATGAGTGTGACTTGTGGAAGCTGTGGAGTTCAAATCGGACTTCCGGTTTGAGCTCGGCACAAAAATTCACATTAATCAAGTTAGTTTAGTTTAAAAATGAAGAACTTAGGTTTGGGGGTCAAAAATTAGAAATATTAATCCGATTTGGCCTCTGATTTGATCCACCAAGGCCAGGGCGATGAGTGTGACTTGTGGAAATTGACGGAGTTCAAATCAGACTCCCGGTTTAAGCTCGACACTCAAATTCACATTAAGCAAGTTACTTTAGTTTAAAAATGAAGAACTTAGGTTTGGGGGTCCATAATTAGAAATACTAATCCGATCAGCCTCCGGTTTATTCCAACACAGTCGGGGCAATGATTATGACTTGTGGAAATTGACGGAGTTCAAATCGGACTCCCGGTTTAAGCTCGGCGCTCAAATTCACATTAAGAAAGTTAGTTTAGTTTAAAAATGAGGAACATAATTTTGGGGTCCAAAATTAGAAATACTAATCTGATTGGCCTTCGATTTGTTCCAGCACAGCCAAGGCGATGATTGAAACTTGTGGAAACTGATGGAGTTCAAATTGGACTCCCGGTTTGAGTTCGACACACAAATTCACATTAAGAAAGTTAGTTGATTTTAGTTTAGTTTAAAAAGGAAGAACTTAACTAGGTTTAGGGGTCCAAAATTAGAAATACTAATCTGATCGACCTCCGGTTTGTTCTAGCACAGCCGGGGTAATGAGTGTGACTTATGGAAACTGACGAAGTTCAAATCGAACTCCCAGTTTGAGCTCAACACTCAAATTCATATTAAGCAGGTTAGTTTAATTTAAAAATGAAGAACTTAGGTTTTTGGGTCCAAAATTAGAAATACTAATCCAATTGGCCTTCGGTTTGTTCCAGCATGGCCAGGGCGATGATTGTGACTTGTGAAAACTGGCAAGTTCAAATCGGACTCCCGGTTTGAGCTCGACACTCAAATTCACATTAAGCAAGTTAGTTTAGTTTAGTTTAATTTCAAAAAGAACAACTTAGCTAGGTTTGAGGGTCCAAAATTAGAAATACTAATCCGGTCAGCCTCTAGTTTATTCCAACACGACCGGGGCGATGAGTGTGACTAAACTAACGGAGTTCAAATCGGACTCCCGGTTTGAGCTTGGCGCTCGAATTCACATATTAAGTGCTTTAGTTTAAAAGTGAGTGAATTATATAGAAAAATAAAATCTAAAAATCTAAATATTTTATTGCTTATAGTAGTATTTAATTTTAATTTATTATTGTTATATATTTATTGTAGGTTCCTTCATCGAGTGGCGTCGGAGGAGACAAGGAAGAGGATTCATGATTTTCTTTTCATTATTATGAACATTTTATGTATTGTTGTGGACATTTTATGTATTATTATTGTGGACATTTTATTAATGTTGACATTTTATGGATATTTTATTATTGTTGACATTTGCTATAGTACAATTTTTATTTTTATTATATGCACATGTTATTTTATAAAAAAATATGTATCTTTTAAAAAAATAATTAAAAATTTAGAGATCGATTTGCGACCGAAACTATCGGTCGCTATACAGTGACCGATCATTGTCAGTCGCTATTTCGGTCACTATTTTGTGAATGAAATAGTGACGGAATAGACCGGTCGCAAATAGAGACCGAAAATTTCAGTCACTAAATTGTGACCGAATTAGTGACTGAATAATCGATCGCGGATAGCGACCGAAATATATTAGTCACCATTTCGGTCACTATACAGTGATCGAAATAGTGACTCAATGTATCGGTCGCTGATAGCGACTAAAATAATTCGGTCACTATTTCGGTCACTATCAGTGATTGAGTAGCGACAAAAAATTTTCAGTCACAATATTGTGACAAAAAATTCTTCACCGACAACTCCAATCCCTATTCGGTAACTAATTATTTTAGCAACCGAATAGTGACCGAATAGCGACCGAAGTTGTCGGTCGCTAAAACCGTTTTTTCTTGTAGTACCGATTAGGTCAGAGGACGCACGGATGAACCAGAGTGGCTTCCAGTCTTTCTCCTCCAGTTTTCTGATTTAAGTTGAGGGTTTGGACATCGTGTGATCTACAACCATAGTGCAACGTCTAAGGAAGCCAGTTCAACTGTTTGACTTCTACTTCAACGTTTCTCAACAACTCAAATTGGGGAAATCTGAACTATGTGTTTTTAATTCTTTCTCTTATTCTTTGGGTTGAGAAACTTCTCACAACATTTATTCTACATATCTTTGTGTGTGTGAGTGTTGTGTTCGTGGTTTACGAGCGGGTGTGTGTGGGTTTTGATAGTGAGGCCTTATCATGATTGAGACGTGTGTGTGTCTCTCTCTCTGTATGTGGAGGGGATGTACTCTATTTCTCCAGCAAAGTTCATAGTAGTGTGTTGCCACCTCATGTGTGTGAGGGGTGGACGTAGGTGCACAATCCTTGTGTGGCCGAACCATCTAAACAACTGCGTACTGTTGTTTGTTTGATTCTTCTACCTCATTGGTTCGCGGTAACGTGTTTGGTATGATTGTTTTTGTTTGGTCTATCAAATTAATTTAATTTTTTTATTTGGTAGTCAACCAATTCACCCCTCTCCTCTTGGTTTTACATTGCACACGTGCACTTCATTGGACCTATGGAAGCCAAGCAAGCCATCGAAGAGGACCATGAAAGAATCTGTGGTGCTCATCAAGGTGGAAGGTTAGTGGCAAGAATCCTCTTGCGACAAGGATATTGGTGGCCATCACTTCAATATGATTGCTCAGATTATGTTTGAAAGTGTGATTATTGCCCAAGGCACAACCATCTCCTACATTAGCTTGCCATAGATCTTGAATCTCTTTCTGAGCCATACCCATTTTCTCAGTGGGGAATCGACATCTTGGGGTCATTCCCAATGGCCCAAGCATAGAATAAGTTTATAATTGTGGCTGTTGATTACTTCACCAAGTAGATCGAAGTCGAGCCAACTACCAAGATAACTGATAGAGTGGTTTGGAGGTTTATGTGGCAGTCAATCTTTTGTTGTTTTTGCATTCTCTTAGTAATAGTGAGCAACAATAGTCGATAGTTCAATTGCTCCTATTTTAAAGAAAAGTATCTCAACCTAAGGATTCACAACCACTTTATCTTGATAACTCATCCCTAAGCCAATGAATTGGTTATTTCGTCTGTTGCTCCAACCTGATGCATCCCACAACTAGAATGCCATATGGTCTTCCTATATACCTCTCAAATGGTCGGTTCTAATATAGAAATTGATATCAAATTGTACTCCGGTTGATGAAATAGTCAAAGTTAAAGGTGTTCCACTATGTTCCAAATGTTCTTTCTATTCACTCCCACATGAAGAGAGTGCTCTTCACTTATTCTTTAGAAGTGACATAGCTAATCAAGCTTGGACAGACTTGTTCTATCTTTTACAATTTAACAATATGGTTGCCATTACTGTGACTAATGGTCTGCTGTTCTTTCTATCAAACCTAAAACTTTCTAACACAATGGGACGGTTAGCATAGTGCACCTTCATGTCTGTTATATAGGAAATTTGGTGCAACAGAAATTAGGCTAGATTCCAAGGGCAAATTGTGTCGGCCAAACATATTGTTAACAGAAGCATGCTTTCAGTCTGCGCAATTGGCACGTCTTTCAAACTCCAAAAGCCATCTCAACCATGGTTAACTACACTCCGACAGATTGTTGGTGGACATGAGTATTTCAAGGTCAACATCCCCACTGTGGTTAGGTGGCTACATCCTCCGCCAGGGAGACTTAAATTAAGTGTTGATGGTGCTTTCAAACTCAGCGCGGGTGGTGCAGGAGGTGGGGGCATCCTCCGTGATCATAAGGGCATTTGTTCTTTTGCCTTCACCAAGAATTATTAGAGGATTAACTCGACCCTTGCTGCAGAAGCATTTTCCCTCTGTGATGGCCTCATGATATGTTGCAGCAAAGGTGTCATGGACGTTATGGTGGAGATGGATTCTTTGAACCTTGTGCAGATTGTCACTAAGCAGACTTCTTGCCCGTGGGAATTATCTTGTATTATATAGGATGTGGCTGCCATTACTCAATAGATGAAGGCTAAAATCAAGCATGTACCACTTGAAGCGAACCAGGTGGCCCACTCCCTAGCCAGTTATGGATGTTCCATTGAACATGTTATCACTTGCGATTCTGGCTGATTTGCCACATGTTGTTAAGGGCCCCTACCGTCTTGATAAGGTGGGGTGTCCTACTATTAGGCCCTAGCCCCGTTTTTGTATTTCCTTTCTTTTCATCATTATAATACAAATCCTAGCCGCTTGGTGATGGTAGTGGCCCCCTCACACTTCAAGGATACCTCTACCTTCTCCTTTTGGTCCGACTATATTAAAAAAAAATATATCATCAAAGCCCTTCTCAAGGGGATGAAGACAAGACTGAAAAGGTAAAGGAAGTTGGCTAGAATAATTGCTAAGCATATTGTAGGTTTATATATAGAACTACACCAGGAGCTTCAATACAGGTAAAACACCATTTCAACTAATCTATGGTATTGAAGTTGTCATCCCACTTGAAGTTGGATGCCTCTCCCTCTGTGTAATCAATTATCAGCCATGTGTCTTGTTTGAGCATTTTGCTATAACATGACACCCACATCTTTATCTTCACTAGGGGGCTATGTAGACACACAATTTAATCTCATATTAGAAATAGTGAAAATAAATATGTTTACAAGCAAGACCCATTTCTCTTCCCTTAACCGGACCATTTTTTTAAGGAAAAAGACAAAACTTCAATGAGAGATAATATCTCTTAAGAGACATGCTGAAATTTTATACAGTTTTACATCCTGTAAATTTGACACTAATGAGACAAAGGGTATGTCTCCCTTTCTAGATATTTAGTGTGTAGTTAGTATAACTCATTTTTAGTTCTTTAACCTCATGGTATTTTTTTATTACAATACTAATATGTTGATAAAACTTTACCCAACATCTAAAAAACGTAAGACGTGCATTTTCTTTGAAAAATTGTTTACTTTTTATTGAGTTACTTGCTATATGTTTTTTCTTCGTAGTGTACTCTAAAGCACTAAATCTTGATAATTGAATTCAAGAACGGTATAAATCTTTTGAAATAAATGAAATTTTGTTCAGCCTCCTAACCATATAAAGCAAGATAAATTTTAAAATGAATATATAGACTGGCACACAGGAAGCAGGGATAATATTCTTTTGCAAAAAGCCGAATACAAAGTGGATCTAAAAAAGTGACTAATTTTTAATTTTAATAACAAAATATGTTAGAAATGAGGATTTAATAGGGAGGATTATCAATCAATCTCTATTTTTTGGAGACTTATTTTTAGGTTCCTAGTAACTTTGTAAGTCCTTTAGAAAATTATGTAATTATATACTTATCTCTGTAATTATAAGTATATAGGCTAGGGACCTAAAAATAAGTAAAAAAAAAAAGTATTGATCTGTAATTCTCCCTTTAACATATCAAGTTTATGTTTTTATACTAATAAGTAATAACACATAGCTAAATGATGCTAAAAAAACGTGAGGGACCTAATATTGAGAGGAAAGGAGAAGTTTTTTTTCCCCCAAAAAATGTGAAAGGAGAGTGGCTTCAAAATGGTAATTAAAATTTAAACTCATTGGAAAATGCGTCATAAATGAGGTTTTTAACATCTGAATTTTACACTCGTTATTAATGCAATGCATAGTTAAATGATGCTAAAGAAACGTGAGGGACCTAATTTTGAGAAGAAAGAACAAGATTCTTTTTCTTGGCAAAAAGATAACTAAATTTAAATTTAGTGATTAAAATGTGTAGAAATGAGTTGTTTAACATCTGAAATTTACACCTTTCACATTAATCACCGTGCATTGCCATATAATTAGCTCCCATTTCAACTTATCATGTCAGTGGCAACGTTAATGTTCGCCAATATCTATATAGAAATAAATTTACTAACTCTATTTCTTGGAATCAAATTTGACTCCAGCTAATAAAATCGTGCCACATCATCTCTGGTCAGTAAAAGCACAGGGAACACTTTGTAGGGAAAGAAAAATGGTTTAGTAACATCATTTGGTAATATATTAAAATAACACACCAATCAAAATACACTACAACCTCATCATTTATGAGGTGTTTTTAATTTTTTATGTCAATTACTGATGCGGCACATTTTTAATGGTGATGCTATCAAATGGTGTTACCAAATAGTGTTACAAAATTATTTCTCGTAAGAAAAAGGTTATTAATATGTTCGAAGTGAAGTTAAAAAAAATTAAATTATTAAACTAATTTTCTATTTATATTGAAGCTGGCAGGTGGTTGTCTAGCTCAAGTTAGCTCATAGAGAAATATTAGCTGCACGTTTGAATGTACAAAAAAACTAAGCTGGAATCACCGGGGAGCATTTTATTGGGCTATGTGGAAGTCTAGAACAAAGAGCTCCCGTCAATAGGTCAGCACACATCACCTGCACGCGCGTCTTCTCGAGGTCCGCCATCATGAAACCGCCTGCCATCATTAAATTCACTACAGGACAAATATGATGATCGACTTATTTGTCACCAAGAATCAATTTATTTGTCACCAGGAGTGACCTATTTGTCACTAGAATCAACATATTTGTCACTGAATCACTTAAGACACGAAGTCAACTATTTGTCATCAGGAGTGACCTATTTGTCACTGGAATCAACTTATTTGTCACTGAAATCAACCTATTTGTCACTAGAATCAATCTATTTGTCACTGAATCACTTAAGACACGAAGTCACCTATTTGTCACTGGAATCTTTCTATTTATCACTGAAATGAATATATTTGTCACTGGAATCTTTCTATTTGTCACTTCAATTCGTAAGTCTATGTAAAGTGAAATCTTTTTATTTGTCACTGAAATCTTTCTATTTGTCACTGGAATCTTTCTTTTTGTCACTATAATGAATGTATTTGTCACTGAAATCTTTCTATTTGTCACTAAAATTCATAAGTCTATGTAAAATAGAATCTTTCTTTTTGTCAATAGAATCTATCTATTTGTCACTGAAATGAATATATTTTTCACTGGAATCTTTCTATTTGTCATTGGAATGAACTTATTTGTCACTATAATTCGTAAGTCTATGTAAACTGGAATCTTTGTATTTGTCACTGGAATCTTTCTATTTGTCACTGAAAGGAATGTATTTATCACTAGAATCTTTCTATTTGTCACTACAATTCTTAAGTCTATGTAAAGTGGAATCTTTCTATTTGTCACTGGAATATTTCTATTTGTCACTACAATGAATGTATTTGTCACTGAAATCTTTCTATTTGTCACTGCAATTTGTAAGTCTGTGTAAAGTGAAATCTTTCTATTTGTCACTGGAATCTTTCTATTTGTCACCAGGAGTGGCCTATTTATCACTAGAATCAATCTATTTGTCACTGGAATCAATATATTTATCACTGAATCAACCTATTTGTCACCTGAATTAATTTATTTGTCATTCTAATTCGTGACTCCATGTGAATCACTTACGACATGAAATCAGCTATTTGTCACCAGAATCAACTTATTTATCACTAGAAGAAATCTATTTGTCACTAGAATCAACATATTTATTATTAGAAGAAATCTATTTGTCATCGAAAGAAACCTACTTCGTGACTCCATGTAAAATTTTGATTTCTGGTCCAAAAAGTACATTTCGAATTAAATAAATATCTCTCTCACTGTGCTGGGCTGCTGACATGAGTACTTTCCACTGTCCTGGGTGGTTTTCATGATGGCGGGCCTCGGAAAGACGCGCGTCCAGGCAGAGATGTGTGTTGGGCTGCTGACGTGAGCATTTTACACGCGGCCCAATCAAATGCTCCCCGGTGATTCCAACGTGACATTTTTACACGTTCATACGTGCACAAAGTATTTCTCTAGTAAGGTCGCCAAATCTGTGCACAAAGTTAGGATCATGTCATTCCCATTTATGCCCCTCTTGGTGTTTGAACAACATATAAAGGCCCGCCTATCCGTTTTCAAGTCCAAACAACCCAAGTAATGACAAAAATGGAAACAACTATTAGGGGAGGAGAAGAGAAAAGAAGAAACTCTCTCAAAGCAAAGGGCACAAGCACAAAGCAGTTGCAGGGGCCATACAGAAAGAAGGGAAAGGGAATGGTACTGCCTCGTGCTCTTGGACTTCTCATGAAGCAGGGTTTCTGGGTCTTTGGCTTGTGAGACCTGCCTTTAATTTTCCTTCTTTTCCCCTCAGTTTGTTGCCTGTACGGGTTTTTCTCTGCGTTATTCGATTTCTTCGGAGAAATCTCTTGCTGTTTTCTGATGTGGGTATTGTCGTTTCTTTTCCCTTGGATAGAAGGATGAAAAGGGAATTCGGGTGCCTGGAAGAGATCGAATGGATGAGGTAGGTCTAGACGATGACGACAATGAGGACGGTGCTGTTGGGATGGGAGCGAGTACGGAGTTCAAACCCATTAAGCTCCCACTAGAGCCTCTGAACGAAGATAGCCCAGCAAAATGGCCGCTTCCCAGCTCTGCACTCCATGGTGTAAGATTCTTCCAACTACTGTTGATGTTCATTTTTCTTTAGTAAAGAGAGAAGCAAGCCTGTTGCTTGTTTGCTTGCCTCTTCGAGGGGATCTTTGCTTCCACATTGAAACCTGTGGCAGGGTGCATGCGTTTTTCTCCTTTCTTTGATCCAACAAACTCATGGATTCTTTCACTGATCTAGTTATACCAAGTTTATCTATCATTTTGATTCTGAGGATAGATCTTACTGTCTTCTCTCCTAGAAACAATTCGTAAGATCAATTTCCTTTTAATTTCATGTTTACAAGGGCACATTGTGTATCAGAAACAAAATTTCTACAGGCAATGATTCTATAGGAAGAAGTTGTTCCCTCCCTTGCTTTAGTTATTTTTCTTTCTTGTGGGGACTCGAGTCATTTCTTATCGTCCTTGATGCTATTTTAGTGGGTGAGCCCAACATTACAGAATCAACATGGGATTTCATACTGGGCAAATCCTTCACTCTTAAGGTGTCGAGAAGTAGCTTCAATCCAGGTTGTATTTTCCAAGTATATGAATCTCGAAAGGGAGCGAGCGCATTAACTAGGAACACATTTAAAATATTGATCATAGATGGAAAATGCAATTAGATGCATAATCCATTATGCAAAATAAACTGCACATTCATTACTCGATACTGAAAGTAGGCTATCCAGCAAAAAAATAAAACAGACACATCTGAAAGATCTGGGCATTGTGGCTGTAGAAAATTCAGAGATGTATAAGTAGCCTCTTTCCACCCCCCATAGAGGACTTACACAAAAACCATTCAAATTTTACCTCTATTTAGGCCTCTAGAATATGTATTACATCTGAATCTTTGTTGAGATAAGCTATCGTAAATATTATGGATGAGGTTTACCATGAATAAATAAGTTTCCTTAGGTTTTTGCAATGATCTTTAAGACTTAGGACACATTTGTCACATCTTAAAAAAAAAAAACAGCAGAGTTACATATATTTCATGGATTCCATGTCAGTTTGTAGTATGGTTTCTAAAGCAGATCTTCGAAAGTAGAAAAACATCCAGGGAAGATGCTTTAATTTGATGGACAAATTCTAGGTAGAAAACTCTGTTAGTTTTTTTTTTTGGTGGCTTGAGAATTGGGCAGCCCCATTACCCTGTTGAGGACGTACCATGACCTCATCTCAGTTCTCTACACATTAAAACAACAAAAAGATGTATCTCGGAGAAGACAACCACCTATCAGACTATTGTTAAGTCTACCTCAAAAAGGTTCCCATTGATTACCATCTTGCTTTCAAAATATTTTCCAACACCTCTGGGAAGGCCCATGTCCAATCAATGCTGAATCCTGCTATTCTTGCTTCTTTGGTTAGCTAATCAGCTGGCTTGTTGCCTTCTCTATTTACATGAGTAACCTCTGTTGTGTCCCATCTTGACAGTCCATTATAAATATCTCTCATAATGTATTTGATTTCTTGGGGTGGATCTTAAGGGTCTACAATGACCTGTGTCACCTCTGAGTCATCATCTTAATTGCTTGAATTCTCCCCGTTTGATCTTTCCATCTGCCTATGCATTAAACACAGTCAAACTGTTTAAACATAGTACAAGCAGCTTGTACCATATATAAGTTACAGCAATACACATCTTTCTAAGATGGTATGATGTCCTTCTATCACACCCCTTGATAGCAAGAGTGTTTGTTGCATTATAGTGAATACAACCAGAAACAAAACTCTCCTGTAGACTAGTATCTACATCTAACTTTGTTAAAAAGAGGCTGATCAGGAGCTAGGGAATTGAAAGGGTCCTTTCCTGTAGAAAGTATGTTCTCTTGCTTTCCACGGTCTTGTTGGAAAGATGGCATAAATAACTCTTAAAAATTGATTGCTTTGGGTTGTATTGGTAGAGATAGGTAATAATGATGGTTTTTACTAAACCATGTAAACATCTAGCTTCAAGTTTTTATTCCTATAAAGTATGTTCTATGTCAATAAGAGAGGAAAAAGAATTTTGTTTGAAGGTTGCTTACTTTTGTTGTGAAGGAACCTTTGATTGTTGGAATTGCAGTGGCGGAGAATGGTGATCAGCATGTATTTTTCTGTGTGTTAAGATGAGTTAAGGGTTGAGGATGCACACTCTAGAGTGCCATGTTAGTGATAAGGTAGTCATCAAACAAAGAATTGTTCAGATTATACTTACCTTTTTGCCTTTAATCCTGGAAAGTTGGATCCAACATGCTAGGGTGACTTGTTGAGAAGAAAACTGCATATGCAAAATATCAAATATTACTGATACGAAGTACTAAAGATGTGTCCTTCCTAGAGTGGGGTAGACCACTGTAACCATTCATCAGAGAGTCCTCATTTCTAGATGAAATAAAATAGTAGAGGCCATGCAATTGATGAATGTACTCGGAGATCTCCAAGTCTCAAAATGTCAAGGCATACTCTATTTTTGAACACCGAGGACAGATGTTAGCTTAATGTCTTGTATGGGGTATTCTCTAAGAGTTCTTTCAACACAAAGTAAGAAAGTGGGGAAGAGTGGAGAACGCTGACGTTGCTGTTTTATTTGTAAAAAATCTGGTGAAGGAATTGCATATATCCTTTCCTTTGTCTTTGGTAGAAAGAAAATAATATCTGAAAGTCTTAGAGGAAAATTTTGTTGTTCAAACATCCCTGTGGGAAGTAATATAAAGTCTTTCACTTGTTACGGTGACTATCAGTCTAGCACTCTTGTTCTTAGTTAAACATGGGATCTGAACATAAATTGTAAAGAACCCTCTCTTGTTCTTTCAAATCTTCTGAATTTTAATTTCTAAAAATGGAAGATATCTGATCGTAATAGACTTTCTGTAACGACTCTCCTCATACCGATGTAATTATACCAATCCACATCAATATAAATGTCATCTTTACAGTGGGATATTTACCTAACGTTACACAATAGGTCGAGATGTACATAAATAGCAAAAGAGTACAACGGAAATAAAAGAGAAGTCTTATTCCATCATCATTCACATAATTCCACAGTCTATATAGCAATAAAAGAAATAACAATGTCCACATTATTACAAGTCCATATGAATAACATTGTTCACATACTATGAAAAGAAAGTGTAAACTACGCAACGATCTCCACAAGTAGCTACTCCTCTTGCTCGGAGTCGCTTCTCACTACGCCCTCCTCAAGTATAGGGACACCTGTCTCACCTGTATGTTAAATCAAGTATGAGTCTTTCAACAAGACCTAACAAGCAACCTAAGGTACATCCTTACACATATCAATACAATGCTAGTCTTTTAAACAATAAGAGAAACATGGTACATGCTTCATGACAATTACATAAATAATCCACACATGCTTCTACACATAACATGTAACATGATTCATGTTGCTAATCACAACTCATATCAACCATATTCTTAGACAATTAAAACATGGAAATTAGCACAAGGTAACTAACAATCCTAGTATGATATCTAATCATTTTCACATACTTTTAAAACACATAT
The DNA here is from genome assembly GCA_014218235.1 of Colocasia esculenta. Lineage (NCBI taxonomy): Eukaryota > Viridiplantae > Streptophyta > Magnoliopsida > Alismatales > Araceae > Colocasia > Colocasia esculenta. Next base: position 71,509,838 of record CM024763.1, on the reverse strand, counting down.
ACACATCTTTAGCTTGCTGATTTAACATGAATAATTCTCATCCACATGGTTTCACATGGTTTCACATTCACATAACACTATCACATGTTCACATTTCACATATTCACATTTTTCATACTTTTACACTTATTGCCGTGACGCATAGTCTGAACCACCATAAAGAAGGACACACATTCACATAACACATACCCGTCACCTAGGTAATATAGTGACGAATTTTGGTAACTGCATACAACTGAGAGAAAGCACTCTCACCCTAACCAGTGGTATTTGTCCCCCTTTAGGGATTTCTCCTAATGCCCATAGGATATCACATCACAATGTGTTGCCCAGATAGCAAGCCAACGGGGGGGGGGGGGGGTGAATGGATTGCTTAAAATTCTTCGTTTAATAATTCCTATAATAAACCACTAGACAGATAACACTAAGATCAATAGTTAGAGTTAGTGTTAATCACACAAAGAGACAATCACACAACAACAAGAGATTTTATCCTGGTTCGGATCTCCTATCCCAAGGAGTCTTATGTCTAGTCCCTAAGCAACCACTTGGGATTCCACTATACAAGAGTACAGTCCCTCTTAAGGACACTTACACATCCAGCCGCAGCTGACCTTCTCTTCTCAACCCGAAGAGGTACAACACCACCTGTATCAAACATGTCTTCCTTCTTACCAAAGGGAAACAACCACTTGTTCAACAACAGGTCTTCTCTTCACACCAGAAGAGGATGAACTACAAAGAATGTGTTGTAAGAGGGAGGCCCCAAGACCAAGCTTATAATCACTTGCTTGATCTGGGGCGAAGTCTGAGAGGCACTAGATGATTACAAGATGACTCTCTGTAACGACCCACTTTATACCGATACGATTATACCAATCCCCATCGGTACAAAGGGCATCATTACAGTGAGATACGGTCTATATAGCAAAAGTAAATGACAAAGTCCACATTATTACAATTCTAAAAGAAATACATTGTCTATTACATTGTCCATAAGAATAACACTATTCATCTATGAAAGGAAAAGTACAACTACTAAGCACTCCCAAGATGGCTACTCCTCGCGCTCGATGTCGCTCCTCGCTATGGCCCTCCTCTAATATGGAACACCTGTCTCACCTATACGCCGAAGCAAGTATGAGGTCTAAAAGACCCAGCACGCAATCTAAAGACACACCTTGCACATATCACACACATACTAAACTATTAACAATAGGGAAATACATGCTATCTTTAAACCATAAACAATTTACATGGCACATGCTTTATACATTTACCTTACATACATACACCACCTAACATGATTTAACTAACACTTGGTCACTTTAAATCATGGATAATAACACACCTACACATGTTTTCTACACATAACATATCACATGATTCATGATTCACGCCTAATCATGTCATTGCACAATTTTACCAATTTAGAACATGAAGTTTATGTACAAGATAATGAACACTCCTAGCATGATATCTAACCGCTTTATATGCAATTATATCACTTTTTCACACATTTAGCTTGTTGTTTTGACCATGAATTAAACACAAGACATGGATTTACATTTATTCACATGCTATCTTTTCATTTAACAATTTCACATGCTCATCTTTCACATTACAAAATTCACATGTTTACATACACTTATCACATACACTACTACATGGATGGTTATTAACCTATATAACATGATACTAAAACATATTACATTTAACATATTAACACATGATTGATATGAATATGCATTTTTACTTTAGTTTTCACATGCATTTATACTCTCATTTACACATCATCTCACATATTTTTTCAGATAGCTTCAATTATCACATGTCACATAACTTGTACTTGCACGTGCCACATTCACATGTCATTTTACTCTTTATTCATATTTTATACTTTAAGTTGCCGTGACACTAGTCTAACTACCATCTAGAGGACGCACACACCCATATCACATAGCACATAGCACATAACATTTCTTTTGACACACAACCGCCACCTAGGCAAACTAGTGATGGATCTTGGTTACTGCGCAGATCGAGAGAAGCCCTCTCCACCCTATCTAGTGGTACTTGTCCACCTCTAGGATTTCATCTTAATGCCCTTAGGATATCACATACATTGAGCCTCCCATAGGAACTTTTTTATGGTACACTCTCAGACCTCTATGGTAGCAGTGTCAATATCGGCCAATTAAACACATTATCACATTATTTACATTATTCACATGTACTTAACACACACACACATGCACTTTTACTTATATATACATGGATCAGTTTATAGAGCATGCTATTACTGTTTCATATATAATCAACTCCTAACATAGTCCTAATTATGCCTGTTATTAACTGAATCACATACAATTTAACTTAACAGCTTAACATGGTCACTTTTCATTTAAATCCATAATGTAACTATTGTTATTAAAACAACATGAAATTTTTATAACATGTTGTCAAACAGTAGACATATCACATGTTCAATTTTCATATTTTTCAGATTTGTAAAATAATTTTAGCAATTAAAACATGATTCAGGCATAATTATCACTAATTCGGTTTAAAACAGGTTTCACAGTAACACAGCTATACACCACAGTGCTAATATCTGAACACAGTCATCATGTAGTCGTAGGAATTTCGAAACCCTAATTTAACATGAATCTAATTAATCAAGAATTAACAAGGCTAAATCATGCTAATATCCTATTACATAAATTCTAATAATTAATACAAGTTACAAAAATTCGACCCATCCACATGGCATGATCTAATGAATATACTTGACCCAAAATAATTCTCATAGCATGTACTTATACTCAGAAATCTGGAAAATATATTACCGAGATCAGAACATCATATCTGTCAAATTGATGAAATTGGCAGCACAGGTGTTGCCGCCAACCTGGGTTAACGACACAAGATGCTGCCGGTGACCCTGGATCTTAACGGCACAATATGTGCCATTAAGTTCCTGTCTGCAGAATATAGACAGAATGCACAGAATCATGGTGAATGGGGGGTTCCAGGACACGAGATAAATTCTGTAAAATTCCTATGACCTAGCTGACATGGGTAGGGTTGATATCCATAGGTTACTTGCCTCAAAATAAATCAAGAAATCAAACTTTGTTGGTGACCCTCCTCGGCCAGCCAAAGGGTGCTTAAACTGCTTTAGATCCGTCCTTCCTGTCGATGTAGGTCGATCCTCAGAGTTGAGAAGCTTCTTGATGATTTGACTATCCTCCAGTCGGTGTAGATCTCTAGAAAAACCCTCCAGTCGTTGGATTCAGCTCGCCAAAGGTCAGCTTTTCTCCACAGAAGTTCTAGGGTTTCACAAGGCCAAAGACATAATCTGGCCGAACAAGGTGATTTTATAGAGCTAGGTGGGTTGGGTACGCATTAGGGTAGGTCTCCTACCATTAGGGCTAGGTTTCCTAAATTGGAACCGGAGGAAACGCAACCGTTTCTAGATCTGAAATCGCAAAAAAATTGGGAAATAGGCGTCAACATCTGCTGCCGCCAACAAGGAGTCAGCGTCCATCGATCTGGACGTCGAATCCTCTTGCCATTAGTCAATGACATTCATGTTGCCGTCAACATGCAATCAACGTCATTTGTGTTGACGTTAACTGGCATTTCGGCCAGAACCCAGAAATAATTACACATGCATACATATATAGATACTACACCATGCACAGTATTATTTAAGTACCATATACACTATAACAATTAATATGTTACCAGGGATAGATAGATACATATGTACAAGATAACACATACATATATTCATATGTACACAATAGTTACATACAATATGCAATGGAATAAATAAATATAATATGGCACATCAATAATTAGGTACTATATACACAACATTATTTAAATACAATATGCATAAGATTTAAATAGTACAATATGTACAAAATTAGCTAATTACTTATATTCGCAGAAAAAATATATATAGACATGTACAATACATTTATACATGCCTACGCACATGAGTAACTAAATAACTATAATATACACAATTTAATACTTACACTATATACATAACAAGTAAATACCATTTGCACAATATAAAATGAACAAAAAATTGGGGGTCTCACACTCTCTCTCAGATCTACGCAAGCTCTCAAAAAACAAATGCACTATTCTCACAGAGAGCTAAGAGCTACTGATGGTTGGATTGAACAAGCTGGCTCTTGTTGTTCTTCAGGTGACTGGAGTTTCAAGCTTTTTGAAGGTTCAAGAGTTCGAACTATCTAACTATCCTTCTTGGAGTCACCAGTCTTCTATTTATCTTCTTTGAAATATTTTGACTGTTGTAGTAGCCGTACCCGTTGTCTCACAGTTTCATACACGTTAGAGAGACTGGTCCGAAGCAAGGAGCAAGTAAGCCTGCAGCCATTAATGCTTGGATTGATACATACACCTTCAAGGAAAGATTTTTTGTCAGGTTGATAGCTCCATATTTGACGTGCGTTTCTACAAAAGTCCTACATACAATAAATGCTAACACCTAGACAACTTCTCTTTGTCTAAATTGTCTAAATTGTCAGTCAACATTAGTAGTTGTGCAGTATGAAGATACACCAAAAAGAAAATGTTATTCTGTCATCACATAAAGCAAGACTTTATCGATAAGTGATGGTAGCAAGGATATATCGTGTGGAAATATTCTACTACCACAATAAATGACCAAGATCTTAGGATACAGTATGTGTGCGGGAAGGCTTTGAAATCCATATAGTTTCGAGCAATGCATATTTAAATATTATAAGGAATGATTTCTTAAAGAAGAATAAAGCAAGACTGTTCCAGCTATATAATTTATTGAAATAAAAGAACATTCTGTATAGAAATGATTTGATAACAAATCGATGATACAATATGTGAGAATGTAATCCATGTTGAAACCAAGTCGATGTGAACATAATCTATGTATTAATATAATGAAATCGATGTTCTGTACAAAGTCTTACTTAACAGGAATCGATGAGCAGATGAAATCGTTGTTTTAATGGAATCGTTGTTTCAGATAGGTCATGTAGAGATGAAACGTTGTAGCAACCGAATCTTTGTAGCGACCAAATTGTTTGTTTGAGAGAATAGAATCGTTGCATCGACCAAATCGTTGTTTCTATGATGAAATCGTTGTTTTAATGATGAAATCATTGTTAAAATCATTGTTTTAAGGAAGAAATCGTTGTTGTGCTCAAATTGTTGTTTAAGTAAAAGCGAATCATTGTTTTGAGCAAATCGTTATTTAAGTAGGCAAATCGTTGTTGCAATCAAATCGTTCTTTAAGTGAAAGTAAATCATTGTTTCGATCAAATCGTTCTTTAAGTGAAAGAAAATCATTGTTGCGATCAAATCGTTCTTTAAGTGAAAGCAAATCGTTGTTGGACGAAAATTGTTATTTAAGTGACTTATAGAATCGTTATGACGATCGAATCGTTGTTTCTGTATAGAAAATGAATGTGTACTTAGACAAAAATATATGCATTGAACTTACAGCAGTGTGTGATGATAACTTACAGTTTTGCTAGATTTATTTCCTATGGATAAACTTTAGAAACAGTTGTTAGAAAACACTTTTAAGGGTTTTATTAATCACCAAAAATTATATATATAATTCATGATAAATTTTATATGGAGATGGACTGATCATCAATCTCCCTCTTTTTGGTGATGACAAAATATAGAAATTACATACTTAATGTCTTTCAGAATATTTCTCCCCCTTTTTGTTATTAAGCAAAAAGAACTAAATAGACAAATAGAAAATGGAGATAGACAGAAAATGGAGCCAAAGAAAACGATTTCATTACTTAATGGGGGTCATAAATGTAGAAGGCAGGAGACAAAAGAGAGGCATGGCGAGTAATCATGGGCCAAGCCTGGAGTTCCTGCTCTTCAAAGTGTTCTTAAAAGCATCGCAAGAGATATTGTAGGAGGGCCTCATGTCGGAAGCTTCTCTAGATGTGGAGTTGCCTTTGAGCTTCAATGAGATTGGCATACTCCTCTTTCCCAAGAGATGTCTGGTAAAGGATGGTAGTTCCAAAACTAGCATGCTGCAGGAATTTGTCAATGGATATAGGGTAGAAGATCTTGAGCTGCTTCAGTTCCCTCTTCAGGGGTTCATAGACTTTGTACCTCTCAATCCAGATGGCAAACAGATCTTGAACCAAATTTATTGAGTTGAGATCCAAGAATTCTTCGACAGAGAGGGTTGGTTTGTTGGAACTAGCCAGGGAGATGTTCAGAGTATCTAGCTGCTGAGCAGCTAGGTGATAGTGCTGCTCCCAATCAGATGGGGAGAGCCTTTCACATTCAGACAGAAGAGGGGCGAGGACATCTGACTTGATATAACCCCTGTGATACTCTCGAAATAGAAATCGGTGGAAGGCAAGAGGAGCTCCCTGCCGAACTGTTATTCTGGTCATTACTCTAGCGAATCTTTCAAAGATAGAAGGACCCACAACAGAGTCCATGAGTAAAGAATGAAGCCTGGAGAGGAAGACAATCTCTGGCAACTTTAGGGTAGTAAAATCCACCTGAAGGGAAGTGTTGACAGGGTTTTCAGTCCTGAGCTGTGCAATGGCTCCCATGAACTGCCCAAGCTGAATTTCTGGCAGTTTGTTGACAAACTGATAGTCTTGAAACATATTTCCTGTAGAGAGATTGATGGCCCTGAGCCCACTGATCTTCAGTCTTAGATTTAGCTATGGAGAAGATTTTGGACTGATCTGATTTGGATATGGGAGAGAGAGGAAGAACAATAGTAAGGTGTTCTGTGAGATTAAGATGAGGGAGGCCAAAATATAGTAGCAATGTACACTTTTGTAAGAATTCACATAGAGGATCTCCTTCTATTTTCAACCGAAAGAGAGAACCAAAGAGGAGGGGATTGGGGTTCAGAAGAGAGAGCAAGTTGCTTAGAAAATTTCTCTTTTGGGGGCAGGACTGGGAGAACATGTCCTGTGACATGGGAGGACACAGACATGACTGAGCGAATAAGCTTCTTCAAACTCATCTTTAATTCTTGTATGATGTGGGCCTTGAACACGAGCACCCTCCAGAATGATGGTGATGAAGGAGGGAGGAGTGGGTGGATGAAGAGAAAGAAAAGATAGGAGGAGGTGGTGCTGATGTAGCAACTGATGGTCTAGCAGATGATGAACTAGCATATGAGGGACAGCTGAGGATGATGCTCAGCTTCCTCCAATATGGGAGGAGGAGGAATAGTAGAAGAAGTAGGTGAAGAAGAGGAGGTAGCAGGAAAAGGTGTAGGAGAGGAGATATGCTTTGGAATGGGTTTCTTAGAGGGTTCAAGTGCAGGTGGAGCTGAGAAGGATGTAGGTGGAGAAGTGGAAGCTGGAGTCTGAAGAGTAGAAGGAATAGAAGGCTCTGGGGGCACAACAACAACATCTATGAATGCTTGAGACCCTGCTGGTTTAGCCACTGACTCCACTAGCCCTGATGGCCCTGACCTAACATCCTCAACTTCAAATGGCTCTGATGGACCTGACTCTGCAACTGATTGCCCTGGTGGCCAGACTTCCTCTTCACAAGGCCATGGTGGCCTGACTTCCTCTTCACAAGGCCCTGGTGGCCTAACTTCTTCTTCTGGTACAGATTGAGTGGGAGCAGGAGGGGCAGGAGCAGACAATTGCGCCCTCACAAATTCAGAAAGATTTGACACTAGCTGCTTCAAGCTTCCCAACTCACTTCTCATCTCCTGGAGTTCAATTTTCACTGCTCCAATCTCCTTGGCTTTAGTGCTCTGATTAATAAAGATGGATTGGACTTCAGACTGCAAAGAGCACAGAATCTCCCCATGTGCATTTAGTTTGTTAACGATTGGCTTCATGTGCGCATGAATCTTCCTCTTCTTTGATATGGGTGTGCCTTCCTGGTGAGTAGAGGAATTCTTGGGGCAACACCCTTTCTCTTTCCACCGGAGCTGATAATGGGCCCCATGACCTCATCTGAAACATCTTCAACAATTCCCTCCTGGAATGGATCTGCAGGAGCACTAATAGTAGGCTCCCCCTGAATCTCTTGCTCCCCCGTGAGTTTGAGCATCTTCCATCTGTACATCTTCAGTGTGGCCTGGTGCCACCACCTCTGGAATGGTTTCAGCCATACTATCCTCCATACTAACATCTGCAGTAGGTATATTTGGAATGTCTTCCATGAAAGTATTTTCCTGCTCCCCCTCAGCATGAGTAACAGTCTCTAAGATGATAAATTCTTCAATTGTAGGAGCAGGGACTGTAGAGGGGATGACAACTTTAGATGAATGCCCAACGGGCTCAATGTGTTCAGGTGCTATTTCTTCAATCCTCCTCACAATTGCAGGAGGTTCATCAACTCTGACATCTGCTACTTTCTCTTGGACGGGTGGAATTTTAGGTATTTCCCCAATGATTGCTTCCCCTTCTGCTACAGAGGTCTTGGTCTAAATGTTTCCCACTAGAGAGAAACCACTCTTCTTCAGATTTATGGACTGAATAGACTGGCCCATCTTCTCCATTACTTCACCCTTCAGATCAATTCCGTAGTGCTTGAATATTCTGGTAAGCAAATGAGCATAAGGTAGTGATACTGCCAACTTATTCTTCTTATCCCATATCATTTCTGCAGCAGACTTCATCCTTTCAATAATAACCTGAGCCATGTTGATATTTAGATTTTGAATGGCCCAGAATATCATATCTGAATCTCCTTTTGGGTAGGTTGAGACGGTAATGCTTCTAGGCACCAAAATCTGACAAACTATAAAGTGTAGTATTATGTTGAATGCATTAAGTTGGTTGATGTCGATCTTACCATCCTTCAGCTTGTACTCTATTCCGATGATCCCGAGCCCCTTGGCCTGAATGTCTACGGAGTTCACCCCACTGTGACTGACTGTTGATACTCCAAATAGTCTCTCCAAAAGATCATATGTGATGTGAATGGGTGTACCTTTGACTGTGGAAGAGAGGGACCCATCTTCTTCTGTTTTCAGGCAAGTATAAAAAGCTTCTGTGAGATCTGGATAACTTGGTTCAGAAACAGTAACCATCTTCGTCCACTTCATCCTCTGAATAGCTTCCACTATGCTGTGCATCCCATGTTTTTCTAGTCTTCAATATCCACTGCCTTGTTACCACAAACCTTGATCCTCACTGCTGCAAAACATTCCTGTTGCTCTGTCATGAAGAAGGTGATGTTGTAACCACCTACACTGTCGGAACTCCCAGAAGCTGCCATGGAATTGAGCAAGGAAGGTTTCTGGAGGATCGTGGGGAAGAGAGGAACAAGAACCCTCAAGAAATTTGAGCGACAACAGAGGGATTCTTCGAAACCTTACAGAGGAGATTCTGGAGTCGATGAGGGTTTCGCAAGCAAGCAAATCGAAGGAGATGAGAGAGAGAGGGAGAGAGAGAGAGAGAGAGGAAATCGATGCGGCAAGGATTTCAGATTTAATGGCATGACATAAAGTGGCTTTGAAACGCCAGAGCATTAAAAGCGGATAACGACAAAAGAGGAGAGGACTATGCAAACAATAAAGAATTAATTCTGAAATGTCATAACAATTTATGACGCAAGCAATAAAGGATTTGCTTAACGTTTAGCGGGAAGGACGAGTATTATTTTGAAATTTATTATTTCAGTTACGTACAGACATATCTGTTACAAATTACACATGTCTAATTTCCTTCTTAGAGACGTAAATCTCTCTTCAGGTAAGACTTTTGTAAAGATATCTACTAACTGATTTAGAGTATCTATAAAGAAAATATTTATATTATCATTACCTACACGATCTCTAATAAAATGATATCTGACCTCTATATGTTTCATCTTGGAGTGCTGAACTAGATTTTTCGTAAGATTTATCGTACTTGTGTTGTCGCACAGCAATGTGATCGTCTTGATGTACAATCCATAGTCCTCAAGCTGTTGCTTTATCCATAGGAGTTGAGTGTAGCAGCTCCTAACAGCTACACATTCAGCTTCAGCTGTTGATAGTGCTACTGAATTTTGCTTCTTTGAGGACCATGAAATCAAGCATCCTGCAAGAAATTGACAACCACCACTGGTGCTTTTTCTATCTACTTTGCATCCACATAGTCAGCATCAGAATATCTAACTAAACTAGTTTCACATGATTTAGGATACCACAGTCCTAGGCCATGAGTTTTAGCTAAATATCTAAATATTCTTTTAACAAATATTAGATGAGATTCCTTAGAATCAAATTGATATTTTGCACATATGCATACACTAAATAAAATTGGGCCTACTAGTTGTCAATAAAGTAATGGCCCAATCATACCTCTATAAGTTTTTGATCAACTTTCTTACCTTCTGGATCACTGTCTAATCTTGTAGATGTACTCATTGGAGTGGACAGTGGTTTGACATTTTCAAAACCAAATTTCTTTAGAAGCTCCTTGGTATATTTGCTTGACAAATTTGAGTTCCTTCATTGCCTTGCTTTATTTGTACCCAAGAAATAGTTGAGCTCTCCCATTATGCTCATCTCAATTCTCCCTGCATGAGCTTCTCAAAATACTTGCACAAAGATTCACCAGTAGATCCAAATATGATATCTACATAAATTTGCACAAGTAATATGTTCTTGGTTTTTGATTTAATAAACATGTGTTGTCTACCTGTCCTCTAATAAAGCTGTGATTTAGCAAGAATGCACTAAGTCTTTCATACTATGCTCTAGGTGCTTGTTTTAAACCATATAATGCTTTATGTAATTTGAAAACATGATTTGGAAAATCTAAATCATCAAAACCAGGAGGCTGTTCCACATAGACTTCCTTCTTTATATAACCATTTAAAAATGTAGATTTTACATCCATTTGAAAAAGTTTTAAATCCAATGCACATGCATAAGCAAGTAAAATTCTAATAGCCTCTAGTCTAGCCACTAGTGCACAGGTTTCATCGAAATCTATGTCTTCCTCTTGGGAATAGTCTTGAGCAACCAATCTAGCCTTGTTTCTAATGATAATACCTGCTTCATCCAATTTGTTCCTGAACACCCATTTGGTGCCAATCACAGGATGATCTGATGGTCTCGAAATAAAGGACCAGACTTGATTTCTCCTAAACTGATTAAGTTCATCTTGCATGGCTAAAATCCAAGATTCATCAGACAGTGCTTCATTGACTGTCTTCGGCTCTATTTGAGATACAAATGCTAAATAGTCACAAGGAATAATATTGTAAGGCCCCCGAATTTTTGTTCATTTTATATTGTGCGTATGGTATTTACTTGTTATGTGTATAGTGAGTGTATTAGATTCTGCATATTATAAACATTTAATTACTCATGTGTATATGTATGTATATATATATTATTTTCTATCAATATAAGTGCTTAGCTAATTTTATACATATAGTACTTATTTAAATCCTATGTATATTGAATTTTATGTATATTGAATTTAAGAAATGTTGTGCATATAATATATAGTTATTGCTATACATCTTATAGATATATGTAAGTTTATTTCTGTGCATGTAATATATTTAAATGTGCATGTAGTGCCTAATTAAGGATGTGCATATTGTATTTATCTGTTTCATGCATATTATATGTAATTACGTTGTGTACATATATATATGTATGTTATTTTGTGCATATTATCCTTAATTAAGATGAGTACCAATTATATTTAAGTAAATAGTGTGCAATGCATGTAGTTTATTTGGTGAATGTATGTTTAATTATTTTTGTACGCATTAAACTATTTGTGATGTAATTGTACATTTATTTTGATGTATATTTGTGTTCTGGCCGAAATGCCAATTGGCCGAAACATGCATGTCGTTGACTGCATGGCCATGGGAAGTTGGCGTCCAGATCGATGGATGCCAACCCCCTATTAGCGGCACCAGATGTGGACGCCTAGTTCCCAGTCTTCTGACAGTTTCAGATTTGGTAACGCCTGCATTTCTTCCGGTTCCAATTTAGGAAACCTAGCTCTAATGATAGGAGACTTACCCTAACGCGTACCCAACCTACCCAGCTCTATAAAATCACCCTATTTCGGCCGAGTCAAGTCTTTTTGGTCTTTGGAGAAGCTAGGGTTTTTCTGTGGGAAAACAAGATCTTTGGAGAGCTAGATTCGGTGACTGGAGGAGTTTTCTGGAGATCTACAACAACTGGAGGATAGTCTAATCATCAAGGAAGCGTCTCCAACTCCGGATCAATCTACATCAACAGAAGAATCAGATTTGAAGCAGTTTTGAGCACCTTCTTGGCTGAGCCGAGGAGGGCTTCTTCGGCTAGATTTGATCTCTGTGGATTGATTCTGAGGCAAGTAACCTATGGATGTCAACCCTACTCATGCCCCTTAGGTCCCAGTATTTTTATGGATTTTTTCTCACGTCCTACAACCTCCAAATTTCCCCTGCATTGTGTTCTGCTTACATGGCCTGAAGACAGGAAGTTGGCGGCCACATGTGTGCCGCCAAGTTCCTATGTTGGCGGCACCATCCTGTGCCGTTAACATTGTTGGCGGCACACACTGTGCCGCCAAGTTCTTCAAGTTGTAAAGGGTTTCTGCTTGATCTTTATAATACGTTTATTGGACTTCTGGGTAAGTGCGCATGCTGTAAAAAATTATATGTGGTCAGAGACAGTCATTAGGTCATATCATGAGGACAAGTTGAATTTCTGTAATTTGTTTTATTATTAAAATTTTTGTAACTGGACAATAAGCATGAATTGACCATGATATTTCCTGAATAATTAGATCCAGTATATATTAGGGTTTTTCAAATTTCCCATGTTAGTATGGTGGCTGATTTCATGTTTTGAAACTGTTAGATACTACTGTTTCTAGGAAACAGGATTAGGTGAAATTTTGATAGAAATGCCTGAAACCTATCTTAATTATTAAATTAGTCTTACTGATCCAAAAATTTGGAAAAATTGGTATGTGACATGTTAACTGTTTAAAGACTATGATAAAAGTTTCATATTGATGTGACAACAGTAGGTACTGTTTGTGTTATAACAAGTGAAAGTAATTGTAATGAGCATGTTTAGTTTAATCATGTAAATTTCATTGTTAATAGCATGTTAATTTTATTTTGAATTGTTTATCACTGTCAAATAGGAAGAGTGAATTCTGTAAACTGAAATGTAAACATTATGCAAAGTGCATGTGAAAAGGGATTGAAGTGTGCATATAAGTGTGAGTAAAATGTGATGAAATGTGATAATGTGCTTAATGTAAAATTGGGCCAAGATTGACATTGCTACCATAGGAGTTTGAGAGTTGTACCATAGAAAAGTCCCTATGGAAGGCTCAACATTGTGTAATATTCTAAGAGCATTAGGATGAAACCCTAGAGGTGGACAAGTACCACTGGATACGGTGGAGAGGGCTTCTCCCGGTCTGCACAGTTACCAAGATTCGCTACTAGCTTGCCCAGGTGGCGGGTATGTGTCAAGTGAAGTGCTATGTGACATGTGCTATGTGATATGGGTGTGTGCGCCCTCTAGATGGTAGTTAGGACTATGTGTCACGGCAACTTAAGTGGTAAAATGTGAATAAAGTGTAAAGTGACATGTGAATGTGGCACGTGGTAAGTGCAAATGATATGACATGTGATAAGTGAAAGTGCAAGAGAAAACTATGTGGAAAATTTGTGAATTGATGTGTAAGGGAGAGTAAATGTTAATGAGAGTAATAAGTGCATGTGAAAACTAAAGTAAAAAAAAAATTGTATATATTCATGTGTTAATATGTTTAATGTAATATCATGTTTAGTATCATGTTATATAGTTTAATAACATTCATGTAGTAGTGTAGGTGATTATGTGTATGTGAACATGTAAATTGTGCAATATGAAAGATGAACATGTGGAATTGGTAAATGAATGAGAAAACATGTGAATAAATGTAAATCTATGTGATGGTGTTGAATTTATGTCAAAACAGCAAGCAAAGTATGATTATAATTGTGATAAATACATGAAAGAATGACTAGATTCCATACTAGATATGATATTTACTTAGTACATAGTTTCATGCTTCAATTGTATATAGTTGTCAACCGACTTGAATATGTTTTAAACCTTCAATTCATGTTTAATAAAATGTGATATCATGTCTAATTGTGAATTAATTACATTAAAACAACAAGTTAAATGTGTAATTAAATGTAAAGAGTGCAAGTGAAATTGATTAGATATCATGCTAGGAGTGTTCATTATCTTGTACATAATTTCATGTTCTAAGTTAGAAAAATTGTGAAATGATATGATTAATACGTGAATCATGAATCATAGGATATGTTATGTGTAGAAGATATATATAGGTGAATGTTTATTATCCATGATTTAGAATGAGCATGTGTTAGTCTAAAACATGTTTAGGTAGTTTATGTATGTTGAAAATTTTATAAAGCATATGCCATGTAATTCATTATGGTGTAAAAGATAGTGTTTTCCGTATTGCTTAATAGTTAGTATGTGTGTGATATGTGTAAGGTTGTGTGTCCTTAGATTACTTGCTGGGTCTTTTAGACTCATACTTGCTTCGACGTACAGGTGAGACATGTGTCCCCGTTCTTGAGGAGGACACAGTGAGGAGCGACATCGAGCACGAGGATAGCTATTTGTGGAGCTTACTAGATAGTTGTATTTTTTCTTTCATAGTGAATAATGTCATTCGTATGGACAATGTGCTAGACAATGTATTTCTTTTGGAAATGTAATAATGTGGACGTTGTCATTTTCTTTCATTACTATATAGACTGTGGAATGTGTGATGATGATGGAATGAGAATGGGTTATTTCTTTTATTCCCGCTGTACTCAATTGCTATTCATGTACATTTCAGCCTATCATTTAGTGTTGGGTTAATATCCCACTGTGACGGCATTCTTCGTACCGATGTGGATTGGTATAATCATACCGGTATGAAGAGGGTCGTTACAGAGATGGTATCAGAGCACAAGGTTGAGATTGCATATGAATAATCATCTTCACAATATTGCAAAGTCTTTATAGAAAATATGTCCATATATGTAGAAAATATTTAATAATGAAAGGAAGATAGTTAAGAAAATGGTTAGAATTTAGTAACTTAGATTCTAACTAGATTAATTGTTTTGCAGACTATGGCTGGACGTGGTAGACGTAGTGCTCAGGCTAGGAGGTATGAGCAGAGTCACAAAGTAAAGAAGTTCATAAAGGGGCTCAAACCATCATTGAGAGCTAGACTATTAGAGTCTGACCCCTGCACTTTGGAAGAGGCTCTTAGCACAGCGAGCAGGCAGGATAGGGTGATGGAGTCGTACCAGGAAGAGAAGAAGGAAGCTCAGTTGAAAAGGGTACCAGAACCATTCCAGCGACAAAATAGGAAGATGAAGAAATTCATAGAAGGTCAGCAATCAGCTATGGTACCAGGCAGCGAGAAGCCCGAGTGTGTACACTGCGGTAAGCGTCATGGCGGAATTGTGTGTTGGTTAAAGGAAGGAAGATGTCTCAAGTGTGGTAGCAAGGACCATCGGATCAGTGTCCAAGACTGAAGAAGTTCGTTCCGCGAGGTGTTCCAGCAATTGCAACAACGAAGTTAGCAGCACCAGCCAAGGAGAATGTGTTAGCTGGAGATAACATCGACGACGTCACCAGAGGTACTCGATCCGATCTTCGAGGACGAAGATCTTTTTCAAGGGGGGAGAGTGTAAGGCCCCCGAATTTTTGTTCATTTATATTATGCGTATGGTATTTACTTGTTGTGTGTATAGTGAGTGTATTAGATTGTGCATATTATAAATATTTAATTACCCATGTGTATATGTATGTATATATATATTATTTTCTGTGAATACAAGTGCTTAGCTAATTTTATACATAGTACTTATTTAAATCCTATGTATATTGAATTTAAGAAATGTTGTGCATATAATATATAGTTTATGCTATACATCTTATAGATATAATATATATATAAGTTTATTTCTATGCATGTAATATATTTAAATGTGCATGTAGTGTCTAATTAAGGATGTGCATATTGTATTTATCTGTTTCATGCATATTATATGTAATTACGTTGTGTACATATATATACGTATGTTATTTTGTGCATATTATCCTTAATTAAGATTAGTACCAATTATATTTAAGTAAATAGTGTGTAATGCATGTAGTTTATATGGTGAATGTTGTAGACATGTGAATTTGGCTCCATCGCGGGCAAATTTCGTATTGCGCCATGATGCCACAAATGACCTTCATTTTGCCTTAAAAGAGTATTTTCTCCATCATTTTGGATCATCCTCATTCTTCCCCGATGCTTCCCCTTCATTTCCGGAACCCCTCGGGTATTATAAGCTTAAAATTCATGTCGCAACAGGTATGGCAGCCGCCTCTCTCTAAACGCGTCCTGTACCCCAGACGCGATTCAAGATCCTTGTCGCGACGACCTTTAGGGGCGCAACCTTATCGCGGCCTGCACGTCGACCGCGACTATGATTAACGCGTCGGCCCTGCGCGATGCGATAATGAAGTCTTATTTTATTTATGTAAAATGCCTTTTTATGAACACGTCCGCCATATGTGATGCGATTCTGATTTCCTTTTCGACATAATTTTCATAAATAAAATAGGAAACCTTATCGCGTCGTGTGGTACCGACATGATCATGTTTATAGTCGCGTCCTACTGCCCGGACGTGATTCAATATGGCCCAGAAAGTCGTCGTAGTCAGGTTCGTAATCATGAGATGTCAGAAGATGCAATTTAGAAGGTCAAATCTGAAATCCAAATGCATTTATGAGCCGATTGCCTCGGAATCACGCGAGTTGTAATCGCGTCGGGCTAAGTCGCCACGTTTCAAGTCGCGACGGCCTTATCCGACACGATTCCAACCGTAGTTGGGGCTACGGTCATGATGCACCTATCACATCAAATTGACCTTCTGAAACGTGGCATGCCGACCAGACGCGTTTAAATCCTTGTTGCGGCGCCCAAGCCGATGCGATTCAAGTCACGGCTTGCCACCCAGACGAGATTCAGTTCTTGTCGCGGTGGCTGTACCCGATGCAATTCAAGTTTTTACCCCTATAAATTGATCATTCCATGCGCGAGGCGGGAGCGTCTTCCTCCTCTCCTTCTTCCATCCAACCGGCAACGGCCCGTCACGCCGCACCAACATTTGGGGAAGCACCCCCTCCTCTCTCTCTCTCTCTCTCTCTCTCTCTCTCTCTCCTCTCTCTCTCTCTCTCTCTCTTGTATTTGCATTCTACTCCCTCCGGGCCCCACGTGGCTCTTTACGTTTTCACCTCCTATGGGCCCCACGTGGCCCTTCTTTCATCATTTTTTACACATGCATGCATTGCGACGACCCTCCTTATACCGGTACGATTATACCAATCCACGTCGATATAATGAACATCGTTACAGTGGGACATTTACCCAACACTACCACTAGATTGAGATGTACACAAATATAGACATAGAACAGCGGAAGTAAAAGAACTAACTGACAATTTTATTTCATCATCCACATTAGACATACATAGCCCATATAGCAATTTATAAGAAACTAAAGTCCACATAATGAAATTCTAGATCCAAATTACATTGTTCATCCCAATTACACAAGTTTCAAATTTCATACTATGGAAAAGAAGTACAATGTCGGTGACTCCACAACAATCTACTCTCCTCGCTCGGAATCGCTTTCAACGATCTCCTCCAAGGAAGTAGGGTCATCTGCTAAACCTGTACGCCGAAGCAAGAGTGAGTCTAAAAGACTTAGCAAGTGGTCCACACACATTATACATACACACATCATATACACATTTTACTCTAAATTACATCAATCAATACATGCGGCATGGTGGAACAATCTTTAAAGAAAGCCTATCATGATACTTCTACCAATTTCATAACACATGGTACATGGTTTATGTTATTTCACAATAATATACCTACCGCATGCTTTCTATACATTTACTCACATGATAGCTAAATTTATATCTACGTTGCAACATGATAGCAATTGAGACTTAGAATTCTACACATAAAGGAAAAACGTTCCTAACATGGATTCTACGTACTTTTCCACATGCATATCACAATTGTAAACACAATAAGCTTGTTGTTTTGACATGAATCTAACTCCATCATATCATATTTCACCATTCTACATGCTATCACATTGGGTTCACATATTCACATATTCACTTACACACTACACTTTTCACTTATACACAATCACATTATTCTCACTTAAATGCCGTGACACATAGTCCAAACCACCACTAGAAGGACACATATAACACATTCACATAACACATAGACGCCACCTAGGCAACACAATGACGAATCTTGGTACTGCGCAGACCGGGAGAAGTATTCTCCACCCTAACCAGTGGTACTTGTCCATCTCCAGAATTTCATCCTAATGCCCTTAGGATATCAAACACATTGAACGTTCCCGTGGGAACTTTACCACGGTACGGTTCCACAGCCCTCTATGGAAGCAGTGTCACACACGACATATTTTACACATTTTCCGATTTAACACACACACAATTTCACGCAATTTAGCACTTAGCTTCCATTTTCACCAGTATGCACATGGTTCAGTTTTTCCCTAACATGATGCTACTATTAACAGAACTTTAACATTCATAAATTTACCATAATCATGTTGAAACTCATTAACAATCTATAATCACATTAAGCATGCTTTGATAACTCATTTCTTCATGAAAATTTCACAATATCATCTACTATTGCCCAAATCACATGAAATTTTAACCACATGCTGTTTGCAAGTTTCAGATCATACATGCAAATTCTCATATTTTTCTGAGCTACACGAAATTTACAGATAATAGAACACTCATTCACATGCTATTCATAAATCAATTTATCATGGAATCACAATGTCATGGTTGAAACTAACAGTTCACAAATCTGTGTCCAACATTCACATCATCACAGAAATTTTCCCCAAATTTATTATGTAACCTACAATTTACTAAAAATTTAAAACATCCTATACATGCTCTCTATTTTTCAGTACGGAAATTACAACTAATTGCATGGTCATGGGAAAATTCCCAATTTTTCAGGACATGGACTGTCATTCATACACATCATCCAAAAATTTTATGGCATTCAAATTCCCCATGGATTATATGAACAGGAAGCTACCATGTCCAAGATCTTGTCTAACATGCATTTCAAATACATTTATCATTTAACACTATTTACAGAAAATTCACAGAAATGTCACAACACTCTTCACTATCTATCTTACGTAACATATACAATTTACAATATATCCTCATGCGTAGAAAACTCGAAAATAGTCATATAAGGAAGAACAATTCACTGTTCTGTCCTGAAGAACTAAACGACAAGGGATGGCCGTTCACAGATGTTAACGGCAGTATCGCCTACCGCCAACCTAGGATCTTAACGGCATGAGATCTTGCCGTTAAGTTCCTGTCTGTGCAAAACACAAACTGAACTCCAAAGATCAGGGAATGTGGGGTTCTAGGACTCGAATAAAATTCCAGAAAAATGCCTAAGACCTACTAGACATATGTATGAATAATGGGGATGGGTTACTTGCCTCTGGAAAAATCTCCAAGGGGATCGAAATGGTTGAGGAAGCTCTCCTTGGGCAGTGCCAAGAAGCCTCCAAGATCTCCTTGCTCCGGGTTCTAGGTTGATGTAGACTGCAACCCGGCATTGGAGAAGCTTTCCCCAACGTTCAGACTCCCCTCCAGTTGCAGTAGATCGCCGGAAGGAGCCTCCAGTCGCCGGATCAAAGCCCACAAAGTTCTGGTTTTTCTCTCTTTTTCTCACAGCTAGGGTTTCTCCTTGCCAAGAGCCAAGAGAGCTCTTCCAGTCACAAAGAGGGCTATTTTTATAAGCAATGCTTTGGGTTTTTGCGTTGAAGAGATGGAGAGCCGTTGGGAGACAGCTCCCAATCAGAGAGCAAGGCAAATCAGGGATTTCTAGATCTGCTGCGCACATAAATTCAGAGATATAGACGTCCACATACATGGCCGTCTACCTACCTTTTGGCATCCATCGACATGGGTGTTTACTTAACATGAACGTCCATCCATGTTGTCGTCAACTTGCTCCTCGGCCAGGGCATGAAACCATGCAGAAAGCCATATCCACGCTATATATATACATGCAATGTATGAAGTATAACGTACACACTAACTACACCATGCACATGAACATTATTTACAACTAAATATACACATGCATACATAAGTACACCAAGATATTATATACATAGATATCTACGTATGTATACATAATGTTCTACACAAGCATGACTCAATACGCGGCAAAATAAAATGACAAAATTTGAGGGCCTTACACCCTCTCCCCCTTAAAGACACTTCGTCCTCGATGTTTAAACAACACTACTCAAACAAATGGGGATACTTCTTCCTCATCGCATCCTTAAGCTCCCAAGTAGCCTCCTCTCGTGAGAAGTTCCGCCATAAAACTTTCACTGATGTAATACTCTTGTTCCAGAGATGCTGAACCTTCCGGTCAAGAATAGCTACTGGTTGCTCCACATACGATAGATCTGGCTGGATCTCCACTGGCTCGTGACTAATAACATGAGATGGATCTTGAACATATCTCCTGAGCATAGATACATGGAAAACGGGATGAACGCTAGCTAAAGCCGGGGGTCAAGCTAGCTCATAAGCCACGCTACCTAAACGTATGAGAATCTCATACGGGCCAATGAATCTAGGACTTAATTTTCTATGCCTGCCAAACCTGACAACACCTCGAGTAGGTGAAATCTTTAAAAAGACATGCTCACCCACTCCGAACTCCAAATCCTTCCTCCTGTTGTCGGCATAACTCTTCTGCCTATCCTGTACCGCAACAAGCCTCTTCCTAATCAACTGACCTTATCCAAAGTCTCCTGAACTAACTCCGGACCGATCAACTGCCTATCACCTATCTCCTCCCAACATAAAGGAGATCTACAGGGTCTACCATACAACGCGTCGAATGGAGCCATACCAATACCCGCATGAAAGCTATTGTTATATGCGAATTCCACTAGAGGTAAATGGCGCTCCCAATCATCCTTCCAATCCAGAACACACGCTCTCAACATATCTTCGAGCGTCTGGATAGTCCTCTTGGACTGTCCATCTGTATGAGGATGAAACGCCGAACTGAGCTTCAGCTCTGAACCTAAAGCATCCTGAATACCCTTCCACAGTCTCAAAGTAAATCTCGGATCTCGATCCGAAATGATCGACTTCGGCACACCATGCAATCTAATAATGCTACTAACATATAGCCTAGCCAAACTCTCCACTGACTGCTTCTTCTTCATAGGCAAGAAATACACAGTCTTTGAGAATCTATCTATGACCACCCAAATCGAGTCATTACCCTGCCTAGATTGAGGCAAACTTGAAACAAAATCCATAGTGATAGCTTCCCACTTCCACACTGGGATCTCCATCTTCTGCATAAGACCAGATGGTCGCTGCCGCTCGGCTTTCACTTGCTGGCATACTAAACACCTGGATACATAATCTACCACATCCCTCTTCATGCCAGACCACCAAAAAGACCTCTTCAAATCCTGGTACATCCTAGTGTTACCCGAATGAATAGAGAATCTCGACCTATGAGCTTCTGCTAATACATGTTCACGGACATCTACCACGTCAGGAACACACACTCGGTGGTGGAATCTAATCACGCCATCCTCATCACGAGCAATGCCAACCTTGCCCACTAACTCTTGGAGTCTAGGGTCGGCCTTCTGCTGCTCGATCACCTCATCCAACACCGAAGACCTAAGGGACAACTGAGCTACAAAAGCCTGACACAAGGGCTCTAACTCAGTCATCGTACACGCCACATCCTCCAACATCTTCCAATCCTGCTGGAGTGAAGACCTCCTCCTGCTAAGAGTATCTGCTACGACATTCGCCTTCCCTGGATGATATTGAAGGTCGAAGTCATAGTCCTTGAGGAACTCAATCCATCTCCTCTGCCATAGGTTTAATTCCTTCTGGGAGAAGAGATAATTCAAGCTCTTATGGTCAGTGAACACCTCAAATCTGACACCATAAAGATAGTGCCTCCAGATCTTTAGTGCATGAACCACTGCTGCAAGCTCCACATCATGAGTCGGATAGTTTCGCTCATGGTCCTTTAATTGGCGAGAAGCATACACCACTACCCTTCCCTACTACATTAGCACACAGCCTAAGCCAATCCAAGATGCATCCGTATAAATGGCAAAACCTTCAGCACCACTAGGTAATACCAATACTAGAGCAGAAGTAAGCTTAGTCTTCAATAATTGAAAGCTACTCTCACATGTCTCGGACCACACAAACTTCACCCCCTTTCTGGTAAGTTGAGTCAATGGGGCGGCGATGGATGAAAATCCCTCAATAAATCGCCGATAGTAACTAGCCAAACCAAGAAAACTACGAATCTCTGAAGGGGTCTTGGGGATCTCACAATCCATAACTGCCTGGACCTTCGCTGGATCAACTGCTACACCAGCACGGAGATAACATGCTCAAGGAAATGAACCTCGCACAACCAAAAATCACACTTGCTGAATTTTGCATACAGCTTGTGCTCACGAAGAACCTCTAACACTACCCTTAAATGCTGACGGTGTGTGGCCTCATCTGGGGAGTAGACCAACATATCATCGATAAATACTACAACAAAGCTATCTAAGTACGGCCTAAATACCCTGTTCATGAGATCCATGAACGCTGCAGGGGCGTTGGTCAATCCGAAGGAAGACCAATAACTCATAATGTCCATAACGGGTTCTAAATGCCGTCTTGGACACATCCTCACTCCTATCCTCAACTGATGATAACCAGACCGCAAATCAATCTTGGAAAAGACTGATGCATCTTGCAGTTGGTCAAACAATCATCAATACGAGGTAAGGGATACCTGTTCTTCACCGTCACTTGGTTAAGCTTTCTATAATCAATGCATAACCTAAGTGATCCATCCTTCTTCCTTACGAACAATACAGGTGCGCCCCAAGGGGAAACACTAGGGCGGATAAATCCCTTATCTAGCAATTCTTGAACTGCCTCCTTAATTCGGCTAACTCCGCAGGTGCCATCCGATATGGAGCCTTTGAGATAGGAGAGGTGCCCGGAAGTAACTCTATGGTGAACTCTATCTCTCTATCCGGTGGCAATCCAGACAAATCATCGGGAAAGACGTCTGGAAAATCCTGCACTACAACAATCTCTGCAAGAGTGGGTGACTCATTAGCCTCGGGTACTAACACTACGCTGGCAAGAAAAGCGTCACAACCCTTGTTTACCACACGCATCGCCTTCATGGCAGAGATGACCAACTTTCCCGCCAGGTTCCATGGCAATGGATGAGAGAACTCGTCCTCACCAGGAATGCGGAAAACAATCCTCTTCCCACGACAATCTACTAATGCATAGTGCTCCTCTAGCCAATCCAGACTAAGAATAGCATCAAAGTCCTTCATCTTCAGCAAGAAGAAACACCCATCTAGAACCCTATCCTCAATGCACATAGGTAACGACGGAATGCACTTCCTAGTCGATACCGTACCCGCAGGTGTGTGTACAGACAAAGGGACTTCTAAATCCTCAGACTCTACACCTGACTCTATAGCCAACTGCCTAGCAAACCGCTCGAAAATGAACGAGTGAGTGGAACCCGTATCAAACAAAACCCGAGCATGCACACCTAGAAATAAAATCGTACCTTCGGTGACATGCTCCGCCTGCTCGGCATCCTCTCGTGCTAGAGCAAACACTCGAGCTTGGGCTCGAGGCCGTCCTGGTCTTCCTATAGCTGGTGCTGCTGCTGGGGCTGGTGCTCCGCGCTGGACTCCCTGCTGAAGTCTCGGACAATCCTTGATCTTGTGGTCACTGCTCCTGCACTTTAAGCATTTTCCTGCTACCATCCAACACTCCGTACCACCGTGTGCCCTCCCGCAATGGGGACACTCCTTCACACCAGGGGAACGTTGAGAAGTACCTGAGTACTGCTGGCTGTCACTGGGCGCTGCGGTGTCTGGTACGCTGCCTTCTTCTTATCCTGCCGCTGGAAAGGAGCTGCAGGCCTCTTCTGCAAAGCTTTCTTCTCCTTGAGGTACTGCTCCATTTCACCCTCCTGCCTACAAGCAGCGCTAAGGGCCTCGTCCAAGGTACGATGATCAAACGCCACTAGCCTCGTCCTCAGTGATGGCTTAAGGCCCATCACAAACTTCTTTACCTTCCTTCGCTCATCAGCTACTATGTGAGGTGCATACTTAGATAACTCAGCAAACCTGGCCTCGTACTCGAGTACAATCATGGAACTCTGAGTCAAAGAATGAAACTCCTGCTCCATCCTGTCTTGGACATGCTCGGGGACGAACTTGGCCCGGAAGAGCCTCACGAACTCGTCCCAAGCAACATCAATAGCACCATCCTCGAACCGGGTACGCAGTAAGGAAGCCCACCACACATCGGCTCTCTCCTGCAACACAACCTTTATAAGCACCAAACTAAACAAATCTAACTTAATAGGGTATACAAACATATAAAACTAGTACATACCTGTAGCATATAGGTGGCTAAAGTAACCTTGTCATCGTCCGCACACCTAATAGCCCGGAAGATCTTCTCGATCTCCCTCATTCAGCTCTCAGCTAGCAATGGGTCGCTCTCTCCCTTAAAAGAGGGTGGCAACATCCTCTTGAACCTTTCCATGATGGAGGGTCCACATGGTCCTGATCCTGGGGAACTGGAACCTGAGCCTGCTACAACAAACAACAAGCAACACATTTTCAACATAACATCATGCAATTAAATAAAACAAACTACTCTTTTTCTTATTATTCTAACCTGAGCCTCCAACTGAGCCTGGAGTGCAGCCTGGGTGTGGGCCTGCGTCTGCATGGCCTGCACTAGACCTTGCATGAACACTCCATAATCCACTGGTGGTGGAGGAGGAAGCACAGGACCCTGGGGTGCTGGGGCCTGCTGCTCACCCTGGTCCTCACGCCTAGGCTCATCTCTCCTCTGCTCGCCATCACGAGTAGGTACACCGCCACGTCTACCGCGTGAAGCCATATGCTGCAATTAAATTTAATCACTATTAGAAACTACGTTATTTAGTTCCTAACCATTTTCTTATCTATCTTTCATTGATTATTAATCATTTCTACACATGTGGACAATTCTATAAGGACTTAGCATATAATGAAGATGATGACTTATATATATTTATGTACAGTCTCAATCCTCGCTCTGATACCAATCTCTGCGACGACCCTCCTTATACCGGTACGATTATACCAATCCACGTCGATATAATGAACATCGTTACAGTGGGACATTTACCCAACACTACCACTAGATTGAGATGTACACAAATATAGACATAGAATAGTGGAAGTAAAAGAACTAACTGCCAATTTTATTTCATCATCCACATTAGACATACATAGCCCATATAGCAATTTAAAAGAAACTAAAGTCCACATAATGAAATTTTGGATCCAAATTACATTGTTCATCCACAATTACACAAGTTTCAAATTTCATACTATGGAAAAGAAAGTACAATGTCGGTGACTCCACAACAATCTACTCTCCTCGCTCGGAATCGCTCTCAACGATCTCCTCCAAGGAAGTAGGGTCATCTGCTAAACCTGTACGCCGAAGCAAGAGTGAGTCTAAAAAACTCAGCAAGTGGTCCACACACATTATATATACACACATCATATACACATTTTACTCTAATTACATCAATCAATACATGCGGCATGGTGGAACAATCTTTAAAGAAAGCCTATCATGATACTTCTACCAATTTCATAACACATGGCATGGTTTATGTTATTCCACAATAATATACCTACCACATGCTTTCTATACATTTACTCACATGATAGCTAAATATATCTACGTTGCAACATGATAGCAATTGAGACTTGGAATTCTACACATAAAGGAAAAACGTTCCTAACATGGATTCTACGTACTTTTCCACATGCATATCATAATTGTAAACACAATAAGCTTGTTGTTTTGACATGAATCTAACTCCATCATATCATATTTCACAATTCTACATGTTATCACATTGGGTTCACATATTCACATATTCACTTACACACTACACATTTTCACTTATACACATTCACATCATTCTCACTTAAATGCCGTGACACATAGTCCAACCAGCACTAGAAGGACACATATAACACATTCACATAACACATAGACGCCACCTAGGCAACACAGTGACGAATCTTGGTACTGCGTAGACTGGGAGAAGTATTCTCCACCCTAACCACTGGTACTTGTCCACCTCTAGGATTTCATCCTAATGCCCTTAGGATATCAAACACATTGAATGTTCCCATGGGGACTTTACCACGGTACGGTTCCACAGCCCTCTATGGAAGCAGTGTCACACAAGGCACATTTTACACATTTTCCGATTTAACACACACACAATTTCACGCAATTTAGCACTTAGCTTCCATTTTCACCAGTATGCACATGGTTCAATTTTTCCCTAACATGATGCTACTGTCAACAGAACTTTAACATTCAGAAATTTACCATAATCATGTTGAAACTCATTAACAATCTCTAATCACATTAAGCATGCTTTAATAACTCATTTCTTCATGAAAATTTCACAATATCATCTACTGTTGCCCAAATCACATGAAATTTTAACCACATGCTGTTTGTAGGTTTTAGATCATACATGCAAAGTCTCATATTTTTCTGAGATACAAGGAATTTACAGAAAATAGAACACTCATTTGCATGCTATTCATAATCAATTTATCATGGAATCACAATGTCATGGTTGAAACTAACAGTTCATAAATCTGTGTCCAACATTCACATCATCACAGAAATTTTCCCCAAATTTATTATGCAACCAACAATTTACTGAAAATTTAAAACATCCTACACATGCTCTTTATTTTTCAGTACAGAAATTACAACTAATTGCATGGTCATGGGAAAATTCCTAATTTTTCAAGACATGGACTGACATTCATACACATCATCCAAAAATTTTATGGCATTCAAATTCCTCATGGATTATATGAACAGGAAGCTACCATGTCCAAGATCTTGTCTAACATGCATTTCAAATACATTTACCATTTAACACTATTTACAGAAAATTCACAGAAATGTCACAACACTCTTCACTATCTATATTACGTAACATATACAATTTACAATATATCCTCATGCGTAGAAAATCTGAAAATAGTCATATAAGGAAGAACATTTCACTGTTCTGTCCTGAAGAATTAAACGACAAGGGATGACCGTTCACAGATGTTAACGATCGCCAACCTAGGATCTTAATGGCATGAGATCTTGCTGTTAAGTTCCTGTCTGTGCAAAACACAGACTGAACTCCAAAGATCGGGGAATGTGGGGTTCCAGGACTCGAATAAAATTCCAGAAAAATGCCTAAGACCTACTAGACATATGTATGAACAATGGGGATGGGTTACTTGCCTCTGGAAAAATCTCCAAGGGGATCGAAATGGTTGAGGAAGCTCTCCTTGGGCAGTGCCAAGAAGCCTCCAAGATCTCCTTGCTCCGGATTCTAGGTTGATGTAGACTGCAACCCGACGTTGCAGAAGCTTTCCCCAACGTTCAGACTCCCCTCCAGTTGCAGTAGATCGCCAGAAGGAGCCTCCAGTCGCTGGATCAAAGCCCACAAAGTTCTAGTTTTTCTCTCTTTTTCTCACAGCTAGGGTTTCTCCTTGCCAAGAGCCAAGAGAGCTCTTCCAGTCACAAAGAGGGCTATTTTTATAAGCAATGCCTTGGGGTTTTGCGTTGAAGAGATGGGAGAGCCGTTGGGAGACAGCTCCCTAATTAGAGAGCAAGGCAAATCTGGGATTTCTGGATCTGCTGCGCACAGAAATTCAGAGATATAGACGTCCACATACATGGCCGTCTACCTACCTTTTGGCGTCCATCGACATGGACGTTTACTTAACATGAACGTCCATCCATGTTGTCGTCAACGTGCTCCTCGGCCAGGGCATGAAACTATGCAGAAAGCCATATCCACGCTATATATATACATGCAATGTATGAAGTATAACATACACACTAACTACACCATGTACATGAACATTATTTACAACTAAATATACACATGCATACATAAGTACACCAAGATATTATATACATAGATATCTACGTATGTATACATAATGTTCTACACAAGCATGACTCAATACGCCGCAAAATAAAATGACAAAATTCGAGGGCCTTACATGCATACACACACACACACCTACTTTAGGGTTTAAAACCACCATCCGGTGAGTCCTCCCCATTTTTATTCATTTCATTTATTCATTCGGGATTCGGTACTACACGCCTTATTTCACTAATCCCCATTCTTATTTGTCTTTTTTGCAAGGGTAATCAAACGAGGAAACACCCTCTACCGCGGCTGGCCATGTTCGTAGAGAAAGATAGGGCTCACATCATCCCCCTCGCAATCTCCCGGCTTAAAAGGTATGCTCGCGATCACTCCTTCCATCCCGCACCCCTCGCCGTGCATCTCCATTCGGC
Source organism: Colocasia esculenta (assembly GCA_014218235.1). Taxonomy (NCBI): domain Eukaryota; kingdom Viridiplantae; phylum Streptophyta; class Magnoliopsida; order Alismatales; family Araceae; genus Colocasia; species Colocasia esculenta. The sequence goes on along the minus strand of CM024763.1, from coordinate 71,481,176 downwards.
ACCCTCGTGTGCCTGGCGATCACGATCATTTTTCTTCATTTTATCACCACCCTCTTTGTGGATTTAAACACCGGGCTCCCCAACGGACCACGCGGCGGTGTCCACAAATTGGCAATCACGGTGGGACCTCTTTTTGCGTTTCCCTTTTGATTACCCTTCTCCCTCCGTGCCCCACGTGCCACTCTTCTTTTATATTTATTTTATACTCCGCAAAAGCATGTCGTGTGTTTAGTTTTATTTTTGTCTTGTTTTATATACACATCTTGTTGTTTCCTTTTTTTATGTGTTCTCGGGTGGTGTAAGGCCCTCAAATTTTGTCCTTATTATTTTATTATGTGTAATTTTGCTTGTATATGGCATAGCATTATCATATAAGTATTATGCATACTTTAGCTTGGTGTACTTATGAATGTATGTATATACTTAGTTGTATATATATCGGTGGATTTCGTGACATAATGAGTGTGTACATTACACCCTATGTATTGCATGCATGAACTTAGGAAGAAAATTAGGGTTTTTGCATGGTTTTGGGTTCTGGCGAGAAGGGTTAGTCGACGTCAACATGAATGGACGTTCATTATTGTTAACGTCCATATCGGTGGACGTCGATTAGTAAATAGACGGCCTTATCGGTGGACGTCTACATCCTGACAGGCCAGTCCGCAGCAGCAATGTGTGCCATGCTTGATGGGGCGTGGCAACCACTCCCCCCAACACAGGGCATTCGTCCTGTTCTTTACCCTCCAAACTCTTACTATATTTATCAATGTAAAAAAAATTCATAAAAGATGAATATTTCGGCATTGCCATGCTATCGCAGCATTCTCGTTATATAGAATTCCGCGCCAGGAGTTCAAAATTCCATCCTAGGTTATTTAAGTTTGCCCTTGGCATGGGCACTTGCACACACACTACACGGCGCCCTAAGCCGATTGCTCTTGGTAGACACCGTCCCGTCACAGCCACGCCTGAATGGCACAAAACATCTGTTTCTTTCTTCTTCCCTCGTTCGTTGGAGTAGGGTAGTAGAGGTAGTTTGGGAGAAGAAACCTTTCTGAAGCACCCCGTCATATGAGGATGCCCTTAAAATGGGTAAAAATAAAATGACCAAGAAAAATCAAAGTCAAAATGCATGTCAAGAGTGGCAAAGTCTCCGCAAGGATCTAAATGGACCTGGACGTATGCATGTAAAAATCAAAATCAAATCATGATAAATAGGGCATGACAAAGAGTGGCAAAGTCCCCCGGATATCCAAATGGATCCGGTCGTACGCATGTCCCTACAATCAATTGGTCATCACTCAAGATTTCAAAATAATTCAAAAGCCCCAGTGCTTAAGTGAGACTGAACCTTCTGACGGTTGTGCTAAGGGAGGTGGTTAAACCCAAATCTTCATTACCCATATCAAGCTTGTCTCCGAATCTTCTTCCCTTCTCCATGCTAGACTTAGTCGCCTTTTCAGGCATGGCTTTGATAGTGACACTGTTAGCCACAAGCAATCAGCCCCTGGGCACCACTTCAAATGCACGCCCTACTCTGGGCATCCTTTGATGAAATGGGAGGTAACAAGGACCCATTGCCAGTCAGTTTTCATAACTCTAATACCGCCTTGGCATGACAATGCTAAAAAAAATCCATAAAAATCCAAATATTTCCAAAATCACAACAAAATTTAGATATTTTCAAAACCCATAAAAATCAAATATTCCAAAAGTTCAAAAAAATTAGATATTTCTAAAAATAAAAAATATTCAAATATTTTCAAAACTCCAAATTCAAAAATCCAAAAAATTTCTCGATGGTGTTGAACCAGGCAAGCACATTGTCTTCTGTTTGCGTCAGATCGCATCAATTCTTCCAAATTATGGGTTCCTCCCACCTTGCACTCCAATATCTTTTGGCCAAGTCATGCTTTGAATGAATTATGTTTTTCCATGAAATTTGTTTTCTTGGCTAATGAGTTTTTGAGTGCAGGATTCGAGTTACCTCATTTGGCACTACATCAGGCCGCTGCTGCCTTCACCATCAACTATCTGCATCTACTATATGTTATACCCTTAGAGCACACCAAGGACCTTGTGGCATTGAGAAATATGGGATTTGAGTTCCCCTCTATCAAAAACAATGATTATACCAGAGGATCCTTAGCCGCACAGATAGGCCGTTACGCTTGGCACGTGAGGACGACGGACCCATGCATGAAACCCCGGTCCTGACTCACCAGCGTAACAATATTATTCTTGGTTATTTTCTACTCCTCTTTCAACCTTATTTTCCTTTTAGCCCAGCATACATGCAAATTGAAATCTCAGTGGGAAACCACTCTTCTAAGCCAATTTAAGGGCAATCTACGCCTCAAATTCAAAAGCAACCTTGAAATATTCCATTCCGGGTCGAATACCCAACTCCCTTTGTTGTCGCCATCGGGTTGCTTTCCTTCAGAACCTCTGTTTGGACTTATCCCTTTTATTTTTCGTCTTTAACTCCCAGGGATCCACCTGAGGCAGTGGCAGATGCCCCCGATGGTGCAACTTAACGGATTGTGTCCTTAGGTACTTCCCCTTCGCTGGAAGTTGATCTCTCTTTCTCTCCCAAGACCCACCTGCGGCAGTGGCAGACGCCCCCAATGGTGAAACCTAACGGATTGTGTCCTTAGGTACTTCCCCGACGCTGGAAGTTGGTCTTTTCTTTCCTTTTGTACCTTTCTTGTCCTTTTCATTTGTCCAAGCATTTGTTTCTTTAGGTCTTCTTCCTGGTGTTGACTTCCTTGGGTGTTGGTAAAAGACTCTTATCAGGTGGCAGTCACCAATGACTATGCGTGTCTATTTTTTACCTTAGCGTCTACTTTTTAGTCTGCTCCCGTTGTGCTGCACTTCGCTACACTACATTCCTTTTCACTTCACTTCACTCCATTTCACTCCATTACACTCCACTTCGTGTCCCTTCGCTCGCTTCCCTGCAAAGCGACACCAAGGCGTGGCAGCTGTAGACACGTGAATTTGGCTCCACTGTGGGCAAATTTCGTATTGCGCCATGATGCCACAAATGGCCTGCATTTTTCCTTGAAAGAGTGTTTTCCCCATCATTTTGGATCATCCTCATTCTTCCCCAGTGCTTCCCCTTCATTTCCGGAACCCCTCGGGTATTATAAGCTTAAAATTCATGTCGCGACGGGTATGGCAGCTGCCTCTCTCTAAACGCGTCCTGTACCCCGGACGCTATTCAGGATCCTTGTCACGACGGCCTTTAGGGGTGTAACCTTATCACGGCCTGCACGTCGATCGCGACTATGATTAATGCGTCGGCCATGCGCGACGCGACAATGAAGTCTTATTTTATTTATGGAAAATGCCTTTTTATGAACACGTCTGCCATAAGCGACGCTATTCTGATTTCCTTTTCGACATAATTTTCATAAATAAAATAGGAAACCTTATTGCGTCGTGTGGTGCCGACGCGATCATGTTTATAGTCGCATCCTGCCACCCGGAACGTGATTCAGTATGGCCCATAAAGTCGTCGCAGTCAGTATAAAGTCGTCGCAGTCAGGTTCATAATCATGAGAAAAGCCTGAATCGCATCCTTGTCAGAAGACGCGATTTAGAAGGTCAAATCCGAAATCCAAATGCATTTATGAGTCGATTGCCTCGGAATCACTCGAGTTGTAATCGCGTCAGGCTAAGCCGCTGCGTTTCAAGTCACGGCGGCCTTATCCAACGCGATTCCAACCATAGCTGGGACTACGATCATGATGCGCCTATCACATCAAATTGACCTTTTGAAACGTGGCCTGCCAGCTAGACGCGTTTAAATCCTTATCGCGGCGCCCAAACCCGATGCGATTCAAGTCGCGGCCTGCCACCCAGACACGATTCAATTCTTGTCACGGCGGCTGTACCCGACGACGATTCAGGTTTTTACCCCTATAAATTGACCCCGAGGGTCATTTGTAGGGGGGGGGGGGGGTTCCACGAAGCGGCGAAGCTCTGCCGGATCCTCACCTCGACTCCGAGCAATTCCTCGCCGATTCATTCTTCTTCCTCGGAGTCCGGCGCCGTCGTCTCCTTCCATTCCACACGTAAGGCAGGAGCGTCTTCTTCCTCTCCTTCCTCCATCCAACCGGCAACGGCCCGTCACGCCGCACCAACATTTGGGGAAGCACCCCCTCCTCTCTCTCTCTCTCTCTCTCTTTTATTTGCATTTCTACTCCCTCCGGGCCCCGCATGGCTCTTTACGTTTTCACCTCCTTCGGGCCCCACGTGGCCCTTCTTTCATCTTTTTTTACACACATGCATGCTTACACACACTACTCTAGGGGTTTAAAAACCACCATCTGGTGAGTCCTCCCCATTTTTATTCATTTCATTTATTCGTTCGGGATTCGGTACTACACGCCTTATTTTGTTAATCCCCATTCTTATTTATCTTTTTTGCAAGGGTAATCAAACGAGAAAACGCCCTCTACCGCGGCCGGCCATATTCGTAGAGGAAGATAGGGCCCACATCATCCCCCGTGCAATCTCCCCGCTAAAAAGGTGCACTCGCGATCACTCCTTCCATCCCGCTCCCCTCACCGTGCGTCTCCATTCGACACCCTCGCGTGTCTGGCGATCACGATCATTTTTCTTCATTTTATCACCACCCTCTTTGTGGATTTAAACGCCCAGGCTCCCCGACGGACCACGCGGCGGTGTCCACAAATTGGCAATCACAGTGGGACCTCTTTTCGCGTTTCCTTTTGATTACCCTCCTCCCTCCGTGCCCCATGTGGCACTCTTCTTTTATATTTATTTTATAATCCACAAAAGCATGTCGTGTGTTTAGTTTTGTTTTTTGTCTTCGTTTTATATACACATCTTGCTGTTTCCTTTTTTTGTGTGTTCTCGGGTGGCCTTCTGGAATCGCATCCAACATAGCGGATGCGATTCAGTTTTAAGAACGCGGTCGGTAATCCGGACGCGTCTTTGTTTAGTGTCGCGGCGGCTAAGGCCGGCGCGTCACTGTCTTCTGGTCGCGGCGGCTTAAGCCGACACATTCCTGTTGTCGCGGCGGCTCCGTCCGCCACGTCTCTGTATATCTTAGTTTTTTTTATTCCTATATATTTCCCTGTTTACTGCTTACTTACTGCTTTCCTTTTTCATTTTTCTGGTGCCTATTTTAAATCACGGCCAACTCAGAGGACGCGTTCATAATGCGTCCCTTGCACCGGACACGTTTTCATTTCGTTGTCGCGGCGGCCGAGGCTGGCGCATTCTTATCGCGGCGGCAGAGGCCGATGCGTTCGTGCCAGCAGTCCATCCACAGGGACCGGACGCGTCGCTGACAGCCTTCTGGGGCTCTCAGTTCCGCGTCCAGGTGACTGGACGCGATCTTGAAGTCGTGGCAGCTGTCCCCACCGCGATTCAGCCTGCTGACAGAAACGCGCCCCTTTGCCATTTTTGTTATAAACTGTGCATGCAGGGTATTTTTTGCATTGGTCGGGGGACCTCCTTCCCTCATATCCTAGGCTTCACACACTTTTCTTGGTAAGGGCAACCTCTCCTTTGGGCACTCCGTCTCATTGGACTAGGGAACCTTTGCCAAGAACCCCGTAAAACTCCGTACCCCGTGGATTCCCTCACGGCGGACCGAGCTGGCAGTACCCTTCCGATGACCCGGGTTAGCTATCCTATTGCGTGGTGAGGGTGAGATCCTAGATATACCCCGAAGTCTTATACTCTACCCAAATAGGATCCCACCTGGAGTTGCACCATATTTATCAATCCATCTATATATTTGTGAAACTCCTAAAAGCAAGTGCTAAGCATCATAACTTGTTTGAACTACATTGCTTGACTTAATTTTTGTTCAACCTGTTTGTTTGCTTGCTTGTTAAAAATGGACCCATATTATCATGCCGATTTTTATTATGAGGACTATGAGGATAATGTCACATCCCCGTCTTTCCAGTCCCATGTCGGTCCATCTCACCACCATGATGAACAAGCATCCACTTACTATGGTTATGTGCACATGCTGTGCACTAGCCACTCTGATGTCCCTCCATATCTACCTTCGATTAAACCCGGCGAGAGCCTATCCTCCTCCATGATTCCACTGTCTAGCATGTCTTGCATGCCATTGATCAGCTCACACCTTAACAGTTAAATTTGATCCAATCTTTAGTTGAGGGTGTGACTCCTTCTCCCTCTCCTTCTCCCAGGCACCCACCTTTGTATATTCCGGTGACTTCGCCACATACCCCTGTACATCCTCCATCACCTCGGCCCCTTGGCCAATTGCACTCCCATTCTCCGGTCTGAACAGACCGTCCCTTGGGAAGGCCCACTAATTCAAGGCCACCCCCATGTACTCCCTCACATGTCCAGCGGCAATCCACTCCACTCCAAAATGCTCTTCTCCAGAAATTGAACAATCTGGAGGATCAAATAAATAAGCTTTCAAATTCCAAGGGTGACCCTGTCGCCGCCATGCCGGCTCTTTCTCAAATTTATATTCATCCTTCGGTGATGCCAACGTACCGACTGTACAATGGCATGGGGAACCCCTACCTTCACATTAAAGAATTCCTTTATGCGTCTTCTCGTTGGCAACGTTACCCCATCACGTTGGCATATTTATTTAGAAAGTCTCTTGACGGCTCTGCACTCGAATGGTTCTACTCCCTAGAGCCAAGTGAGGCAGGAGACTTCCGCTCCTTACATAAAAAATTCCTTCAGAGGTAGAAAGACCGCGTCAGCCCTTATCTCTCTGTCACGGATCTAGCATCCGAGAAGATGGGGGCCAGCAAGACATTTGTACAATTTGCTGACCGTTGGAGGTCAATGGCCACTCGCTTGCAGCATGAGCTCTCGGAGTTAGAGCAAGTCAAAATAATCATTTCCAACTCTGCTTCGAGATTCAGGCACATTCTGGCCATGAACCAGATTGAGACGATGGAAGAGCTCTACGAGCGGGGGCGCTACATCCAAACCCATTTAATGGACTCCCTGATTGGAGATCTATTTCATCGAATTAATCAGAGAGAGAACGGATCGGTGGATGCCATCCACCATCCATTTCACCACCACACAACACCCACTACATATACACCCCCACAAACTCCCATTTACCACAACATGCCTCCACCTAGGCATCCACTGATTCGTCCTCCTCGAATCCATCAACCTCCAACTGGGCCCTACGATGCCCCTATATATGAAGAAGCTCTTATGCCTTACGTTGCACCTGCTTCGGCTCCCATGTCAGCCCTTATACCTCCTCCACAACAACCACTACCTCCAAAACATCCTCCACTTCCCTCACAGCCTGTTGCTCAGGTTGAGGGTGCCAGCACCCAACCTATCTGCTATGACGATGGTCCTTCTGAGGTCATGTTCGTACACCATTTATCTACCCCTCCCACACTACCATCTGTATTTACTAAACCCTCCATCATTAAACCGACCATTACACCCACCGTTAAGCCAGTCATTACACCTCCCATATTGCCAGCACTATTGGCAACCCAACCTGAGCAACCCCTTGCAATCATACCCATTACGCCTCCACCGGCCATACATCCTTCCATTACACCCACCATATCCACCCCCATCTGACGGAGCAGGCGCAAGTTTTTGAGGAGCAACAAGCAAGTACAGCAAAAGAAGGAATCCCAGGGACCAGGCATGCTGTTCAAAATCCAAGATTGCATTCCTCGCATGTCGGTCATTATTTCTATACCGGGCACATTTTCCGAGCGGAAGTCCTCCCCTCCAATCATGGCCGTCAAGAGGCCTTCTAATCAAATGTCCATCATTCCAGTTGCCAGCCGACATTATTTCCGAATACTCATAGGGAATCTCTCCCTCCAAACTCTCATGACCCCTCACACAATTGTTGTAAACCTTCCCACTTTAGTGAAGGGGTCAGCTTCACAAATTGTGCTTAAACACTCCAACGCCAAATCATTGGCACAATCAATCACCCAAGGGGTCGTGCCCATTCCCATATCAAACATTATACAATCCTTGGGCACGGTCCCCTCATTGTTGCTTCCAACCCTGCCGGTGGAACTCCCCACCCTTTTGTTGAACTACATTTCAAGGGAGTCGCCACTGTCGCTTGAAACTCGGATGGTAGTCAACAATCCAATCATTGAGAGCTGTTCAATCTCCCGAAGAAGAGCAAGACCTTCTGCCCGCTGGGCCAAGTATGTGAGGAAGTACCTGAGGGTCAGGACGCTAGTTCCCAAGCGAAAACCAAAACACCGGGCAGGGCAAAAGACCAAGGGGGCCCACCACCGTCTTTTTCATCTCAGTCATCTTTTGTGCTCCTTAGCACCTCTCCGTGGGTTCTCCACATTCCCTCTCCACGAGAGGCATTTTATTTTCACCTTTTGTATAATCCTTACTCTTGCACTGGGCACCATGCCCCCTTTTGTGTTCCTCATTCTCCATTCCGTGCCCCTCATGGCACATCTCCCTCCAGTGCCCCACGTGGCACATCTCTATCCCGTGCCCCTCGTGGCACATCTCCCTCTGGTGCCCCACGTGGCATATCTCCATCCCGTGCCCCTCGTGGCACATCTCCTTGTCCCGTCCCCCGTGGCACCTCTCCATCTTGCGCCCCACGCTGCGCACCTCCCTTTTGAGCCCCTCGCGGACCACTTTTTCCTTTCTCTCCTCCGGTTCATCCGGATTCTGTTCCTCTTATAGGGTATCCCGCCCTCCTTCTCCTCCAAACCCCTCTGGCCCCGCCAGAGTCTCCGAAGTCTTTCCTCCGCTCTCTCCTCTCCGTTTTTAATCGGGTCCTTCGACCCTTCTCGCACTGTTTTCGGGGCTTTAGCCCCTATGTATTTCTTTAAATTTCCAAAAAAAATGTAAATTTTTGTAGACCTCTGAGTCTCGCCCCAGCGCAGGGCATTCGTCCTTCCTTTACCCTCCAAACTCTTACTATATTTATCAGTGTCAAAAAAAAAATCCATAAAAAGATGAATATTTCGGCATTGCCATGCTATCGCAGCATTCCTGTTATGAGAATTCCGCACCAGGAGTTCAATATTCCCTCCCGAGTTATTTAAGTTTGCCCTTAGCATGGGCACTTGCACACACACTACACGGCGCCCTAAGCTGATTGCTCTCGGTAGACACTGTCACCGTCACAGCCATGCCTGAATGGCACAAAACGTCTGTTTCTTCCCTCTTTCGGCTGAAGTATGGGTAGTAGAGGTAGTTTGGGAGAAGAAACCTTCTTGAAGCACCCCGTCATAAGAGAACATCCTTAAAATGGGAAAAATAAAATAACCAAGAAAAATCAAAGTCAAAATGCATGTCAAGAGTGGCAAAGTCCCCGCAAGGATCTAAATGGACCTGGACGTATGCATGTAAAAATCAAAATCAAATCATGATAAATAGGGCATGGCAAAGAGTCGCAAAGTCCCCGCAGAGATCCAAATGGATCCGATCGTACGCATGTTCCTACAATCAATTGGTCATCACTCAAGATTTCAAAATAATTCAAAAGCCCCAGTGCTTAAGTGAGACTGAACCTTCTAACGGTTGTGCTAAGGGAGGCAGTTAAACCCAAATCTTCAATACCCATATCAAGCTTGTCTCCAAATCTTCTTCCCTTCTCCCTGCTAGACTTATTCGCCTTTTCAGGCGTGGCTTTGATAGTGACACTGTTAGCCACAAGCAATCAGCCCCTGGGCACCACTTCAAATGCACGCCCTACTCTGGGCATCCATTGATGAAATGGGAGGTAACAAGGACCCCTCGCCAGTCAGTTTTCATAACTCTAATACCGCCTTGGCATGGCAATGCTAAACAAAATCCATAAAAATTCAAATATTTCCAAAATCACAACAAAATTTAGATATTTTCAAAACCCACAAAAATCAAATATTTCCAAAAGGTCAAAAAAATTAGATATTTCTAAAAATCAACAAAAATTCAAATATTTTCAAAACTCCAAATTTAAAAATCCATAAAATTCCCCGATGGTATTGCACCAGGCAAGCACATTGCCTCCTATCTGCGTCAGATCGCATCAATTCTTCCAAATTATGGGTTCCTCCCACTTTGCACTCCAATATCTTTTGGCCAAGTCCAATTATCCTCATGGTTAAAACAAACAAATCAAAATGAGTTGTTAATTCAAATGCTTTATTAATGCTTCAAGACATGCTTTGAATGAATGCTGTTTTTCCATGAAATTTATTTTCTTGGCTAATGAGTTTTTGAGTGCAGGATTCGAGTTACCTCATTTGGCGCTACATCAGGCCGCTGCTACCTTCACCATCAACTATATGCATCTACTATATGTTATACCCTTAGAACACACCAAGGACCTTGTGGCTCTGAGAAATCTGGGATTTGAGTTCCCCTCTATAAAAAACAATGATTATCCCACATGATCCTTAGCCGCACAGATAGGCCGTTACGCTTGGCACGTGAGGACGATGGACCCATGCATGAAACCCTGGTCCTGACTCACCGGCGTAACAATATTATTCTTGGTTATTTTCTAATCCTCTTTCAATCTTATTTTCCTTTTAGCCCAGCATACATGCATATTGAAATCTTAGTGGGAAACCACTCTTTCAAGCCAATTTAAGGGCCATCTGCACCTCAAATTCAAAAGCAACCTTGAAATATTCCATTCCGGGTCGAATACCCAACTCTCTTTGTTGTCGCCTCTGGGTTGATTTTCTTCAGAACCTCTATTTAGACTTATCCCTTTTATTTTTCATCTTTAGCTCCCAGGGATCCACCTGAGGCAGTGGCAGCCCCCCGATGGTGCAACCTAATGGATTGTGTCCTTAGGTACTTCCCCTTTGTTGGAAGTTGATCTCTCTCTCTCCCAAGACCCACCTGCGGCAGTGGCAGACGCCCCCAATGGTGAAACCTAACGGATTGTGTCCTTAGGTACTTCCCCGACGCTGGAAGTTGGTCTTTTCTTTCCTTTTGTACCTTTCTTATCCTTTTCATTTGTCCAAGTATTTGTTTGTTTAGGTCTTCTTCCTGATGTTGACTTCCTTGGGTGTTGGTAAAAGACTCTTATCAGGTGGTAGTCACCAATGACTATGCGTGTCTATTTTTCACCTTGGCGTCTACTTTTAAGTCCGCTCCCGCTGCGCTGCACTTCGCTATGCTACATTCCTTTTAACTTCACTTCATTCCATTACACTCCACTTCGTGTCCCTTCGCTCGCTCCCCTGCAAAGCAGATGCCAAGGTGTGGCAGCTGTAGACATGCGAATTTGGCTCCACCGCGGGCAAATTTCGTATTGTGCCATGATGCCACAAATGGCCTTCATTTTGCCTTGAAAGAGTGTTTTCCCCATCATTTTGGATCATCCTCATTCTTCCCCGGTGCTTCCCCTTCATTTCCAGAACCCCTCAGGTATTATAAACTTAAAATTCATGTCGCGATGGGTATGGCAGCCGCCTCTTTTTAAACGTGTCCTATACCCCGGACGCGATTCAAGATCCTTGTCGCGACGGCCTTTGGGGGTGTACCCTTATCGCGGCCTGCACGTCGACCGCGACTATGATTAACGCGTCGGCCCTGCGCAACGCGATTCAAGTTTTTACCCCTATAAATTGACCCCCGAGGGTCATTTGTAGGGGGGGCGGGTTCCACAAAGCGGCAAAGCTCTGCCAGATCCTCACCTCGACTCCGAGCCATTCCTCGCCGATTCATTCTTCTTCCTCGTAGTCCGGCGCCGTCGTCTCCTTCCATTCCACGTGCGAGGCGGGAGCATCTTCCTCCTCTCCTTCCTCCATCCAACCAGCAACGGCCCGTCACGCCGCACCAACATTTGGGGAAGCACCCTGTAACGTCGCATGCTTTTCGGATCCTTATGGATCATGTGTGTAATGGTTGTAGTAGCCCTTGTGAGGCCAGTGTGGTTTGGACGTGTGGTGTGTGCAGGTTTGGCGCAGGTTTGGTCCTGAAACAAAATAGGACCTGCTGCAGTTGAGTAGGGGTTGATGGCCAGGTGTGGTCGTTGACTGGTTTGACGTCCATCGAAGGTGACGTCAAACTTATGAACTTAACGTCAGACTTTGTGGACGTTTATGGTGGCGGTTTTCTAAACGACATTAGGGTTGACATCAACTTGTGCGACCTGCAGAATATAAGGTCACCCGAGGGCAGCTTTTTCACTCGGTTCTCCCTCTCCCTCGCTCTATTTTCATAACCTAGCTTCCCCACTGCTTCCAATGGTTGCAGAAGGTTAGTTGGAGGATCGTGGAACGAGTGGCGGTGATCAATTGTGCCAGGAAACGCCAGTGCGAGGCGTGATTCCCGTAGAAGCTCGTGAAGGATTTGGTGCGAATCAGGAGGATTTAGGAGGTTTAAGCGCGTCCGGAGGTAGGGGACGATCCCTTTAGTTCATTCTAATCGCTTTAATGTATTCTGAAAGCATGAAACGACGTGATAATAGTGTTTCTGGGAAGAAAGTGTTCTATGCGGGTTAATGGGTGGTTTGATTGATTTGAGTAGTGAAACATGCTGTTATGGTTTGATTCTAGTGTGTGGATGTTAGAGGAAGTATTTCCTCATGTTTTCTCGATGGTTTTGGGACCGAGAATGCCTGTAGAATCAGTTTAGGGTTTCTGTAGGAACTGAAGTTGAGGAGCTTGGCGTCAACATCGATTGACGCCAGGTTCTTCAGCTGGGAACTAGACGGCCAGATCCCTTGCCGTTTATATTCCATCAACGGCAGTCGATGTTGCCGCCAACATGTGTTTATTTAAATATTGCCATGCAAGGTGTTTATCGATAATAAGCGGTGTGTTGGTATTTGCGGTGCACAGGGTGCACGTGGTTTCTGAAACTAGTATACTGGGTACGCAGTTAGTCAATTCATTATATGTTTACGTGGTGTTCACGTGTAGTGGACTATTAGTGCACGTGGTTTACAAGAGAATTCACGTGGTTTGTGGGTGACGTGCATGTGGTTTTGTGTACGTGGCAAGTAGTACGACGCCTACCGTGGTTACCTCTCCAGTTGGGTGCCCCAGGTTCTCTGTGAGCTAGGCTGTTAGCTTGGGGCTTTGTCCCGGTACTTGTGTTGTACCATCGAGGTCTGTGTCGTCTGACCTGGACACTCTCACTCCTTTGCTTGAGTTGTACATCCGGCTGAGGGAAAGATGACAATGGGACATTGACTGTTGTACTTGTCTTTTGGTCACTTGTAGCGCGCTCGTAGTTGGGGGTACAGACACCAGTAGTCGACACTGGTCCCCAGTTAGTCCCTCTTCAGTGCCTCACTCTAGCGAGCCCAGGCCAGGGTCTCTAGAGGTGCCAGGCATGGGCCTACGACCGTGTGGTCCGCAGGTGGTGGTGTTTAGTTGGTCTCCACAGTTGCTTGACCTTTTCACGTGGAGCGGCAGCTGGACCTTTCGTTCGTGGCTGCGAGACTGAGAGGTAGACCTGTGTGTGTTTGTCCGAGTCAGTTACTGGTGTCGCGAACCAGTTTACGTGGCTCGTGTTTGGCGGTCTCTACTGTAGCTCGTACACCTGTTTGGGTTTACCGTTTATTTAATATAGTTATTTTACCTAGTCAGCAGACGGTGAGTATATTTACAGCTTTAATATCCTACTTAGTTGTTCTATAAACTGCTAGTATAGTTTATCGCCATCGTACCTGTGTTTTTGGTTTGCTCGGTGTTGGGGGAGTTCCCTACTGAGCCAGTGACTAGCGAGGCTCACCCCTACCCCCACAGGTGAGGGCGAAGAGGACGTTTCTCGGCCGTCGTCCAGTTCGGAGTCGCTTCGTAGCGGTGCAGGGTCAGCACCTTCAGCAGTGTAGTGTAGCTAGTGTAGCTAGTTGTTTACTTCCTTCAGTTGTACCTCGGGGTATGCCCCAGGCTCTTGTACTTTCTTTCAGTTTTGTGAAAATAGGTCTATGTAAACTTGTGATATAATATATAAAATGGCGTGTTCCTTTGTGTTTACATGGACTATGGTGTGGTATCCCTTGCGAGGCTTCGGCCCGTTCGCGGGAGACGGACTCGGATCAGTACGTTTATCGTTTTAACAGACTTGGACGAGGTGTTCCGTCATAGTTGGTATCAGAGCAAGGTCTGTGTTAATATAAGGGAACTAGAAGGTTACATAGCCTTATTTCGGTAGTAGTACACTGCTGGTAGTGACCTTGGTTTTTAATAATCTGTTGTTTTATTTTTGTTTGGTGTTTTGTTTATGTAGAAGTTTGAAATGGCAGATAGAAGAGATTGGGGTGGTGGAGGAGATGATCCAGAGGAGAACACTCAGCGTATGATAGAGAGGATCTGGGAGAGCCTCACCGATCTTCGGATGAGGATGGATTAGCAGGCGCCGGTACCACCTGGGGGTGACAGAGACTGTACCTATAGTTCCAGTTCCGCCAGGAGTGGAGGTGCCTTTTGTAGCACCCTTGCCACCACCACCGCCAGTATTAGTAGCAAAGGAACCAGTGATGCAAGTTGAGAAGTTTCTGAGATTGCAGCCGCCTACTTACTCAGGAGGGCCGAATCCAGATACAGCGGAACACTGGGTTCATGAGATTGAGAGGGTCTTTACGACCATGAGGTGTCCGGCAATAGATAAAGTCGTGCTAGATGCCTATCAGTTGAGGGTTTTGCACTGGAATGGTTGCGATTGAAGATGCAGACCTCCTTCGTAGGCAGGACAGAAGAGACTATCACTTGGCCGGAGTTTCTTAATGTATTTAACGATACATTCTTTCCGATTCAAGTGCAGCAAGTGAAGAGAAAGCAGTTCCGGACACTCCAGCAAGGTAACTCATCAGTTTTAGAATATCAGATAAGGTTTATGGCACTTAGCCGATACGCGCCTTATGTAGTATCAGATAATAATATGATGGTTGAGTACTTTATTCGGGGTTTAAGAGTAGAATTGCAGAATGCAATAGTGCCACTCATGTGTAAGTCAGTGGAAGAAGCAGCTCAAAGGGCAGCTACATTGGAAAGGTCTATTAGAACTCGTCAGGTGGGCGAGTCAGATTCAGGTAGTTCTCGGCTACCGCAGCAGTCAGTGGGTGTGAGTAAGGGTAAAGCACCAGCAGGACCTTCTCCATCAGGTTTTGGTAAGTGGGGCCAGAAATTGAAGCAAGCATTTAAAGGTAAAGGAAGAGGATGGGGAGGTCGACAGCAATTTCAGCAAGGTCGTGGTAGGCCAGAGGTGGAGGAATCGCAGCAGAGTACTGCCAGACAGCCCATTATTCCACCAGGGTATAGATGTTATAACTGTAATCAGCCGGGGCATTTGATCCGTAATTGCCCCTATCCGAGAGAGTATGGATATGGAAGAGGTGTGCAGCAGCAGCAGCAGCCGCAACAGTTTCAATAGCCACAGGCAGGTCGTGGCAGAGGAGCACCGCAGCAGCGGGGAAGGGGTCGGGTTATGGCTATTACCCGAGCCCAGGCGGAGGCATCGAATATGATAGAAGGTACTTTACCTCTTTATGATTATTCAGCAAGAGTTTTATTTGATTCGGGTGCCTCTCATTCTTTTATTTCGAAGAATTCCTGGATTGTATGGTTCATCCTTTGAAAGAGGAATCCTGTGAGTTGGTAGTGGAGGTTCCCTCAGGTGAGTTTATGCTCACTTCGAGCTATATAGATGAAGCTCCTGTCGTGATTGAAGGAAACCAGATGCCGGGTCGGTTATATGCTTTGCAGTTGACCGACTATAATTATCTGGGAATGGATTGGCTTGAGGTATGGAGCACTGTTAGATTGCAGAAAGAAGAGGATCAGGTTTTGCCATCCTAATGGTTCAGTGTTTGAGTATCAAGGTATGCCTTTCTGTACTTCTAAGTTATAATTTCTGCAATAAGAGCTAGAAAGCTAATAAATGCAGGGTGTGTGGCTTATTTAGCCTCAGTTAGTCTGGTAGAGGCTAGTCGGTCAGTGGAGGCAGTTCCCGTGGTTAGGGAATTTGCTGATTTTTCCGAAAGTTTTTGGTTAGTCTCCACATAGAGAGGTGGACTTTACCATTGAGTTACTGCCAGGTACCATGCCGATTTCTAAAGCACCATATCGGATGGCACCAGCAGAACTTAAAGAATTGAAAAAGCAATTAGAAGAGCTATTGCAAAAAAGGTTCATTAGACCGAGTCATTCCCCGTGGGAGCACCAGTGTTATTTGTGAAAAAGAAAGATGGAAGTTTTCGTATGTGTATAATATAAGAATGAATGATGTGACCATTAAAAATAAGTACCGTTACCAAGAATAGATGATCTGTTTGATCAGTTGCAATCAGCGAAGGTATTTTCTAAAATTGATTTGAGGTCGGGTACCATCAGTTAAGAATTAAAGAGGAAGATATAGATAAAACAGCATTCAGAACAGATATGGTCACTATGAATTTGTGGTTATGCCATTTGGGCTGACCAATGCTCCTGCAGCTTTTATGGATCTGATGAATAGAATTTTTCATCCGTATTTAGACCAATTCATTGTGGTCTTTATAGATGATATTCTGATTTATTCAGCATCTGAAGAGGAGCATGTGCTCATTTGAGGTTTACCCTGCAGTTGTTAAGGGATAACAGTTGTTTGCCAAATTTAGTAAGTGTGAATTTTGGCTGAAAGAAATTCATTTTGGGTCATGTCATCTCAGCTAAAGGAGTGGCAGTGGACCCGAGTAAAGTGGAATCGATGATGAAGTGGGAAGTGCCTAAGACAATCACTGAGATTAGAAGCTTTTTGGGGTTGGCAGGTTATTATAGATGCTTCATACAAGATTTTTCTAAGATTGCGGCACCCATGACTAAATTAACCAGGAAGGGTGTGCCATTTGTGTGGTCCGGTGAATGTCAGAAAAGTTTTATGGAATTGAAGAAGAGGCTTACATCAGCACCTATATTGGCATTACCGGCAGGAAGTGGTGGTTTTGTGGTATATACAGATGCTTCAAGGAAAGGACTTGGCGCAGTGCTTATGCAGCATGGTAAAGTGATAGCTTATGCGTCCAGGCAGTTGAAGCCGGCAGAAGAGAATTATCCCACCCATGATTTAGAATTAGCAGCAGTTGTGTTTGCTTTGAAAATGTGGAGGCATTATCTGTATGGCGAGAGATTTGAGATCTTTACAGATCATAAAAGCTTGAAGTATATCTTCTCGCAGAAAGATTTAAATCTCCGTCAGCGTAGGTGGGTGGAGTATTTGAAGGATTACGACTTCAGTTTGGCTTATCATCCGGGTAAGGCCAATGTGGTAGCGGATGGCTTGAGTAGAAAGGCATATATAAGTCAAATAATGATCAAGGAATGGAAATTGTATGAGGAGATAGCGGAGAATTCCTTGTATGTGCCAAGCAGTCAACGGCGGGCAGTATTAGCCAATAGTGTTGTAGAGCCATCCTTGTATTGGCAGATTGTGAAAGCTCAGAAAGCAGATGCAAATTTGGCTGAAATTGTGAAAATGGAAGGAGTTACCATTGATGATAATTGTGTGGTTAGGCTCAGAGGCAGGTTGTTTGTTCCAGCAGAGAGAGAGGTAAAGCAAAGAGTGTTGGAAGAGGCTCATAAATCCAGGTACACTATCCATCCAGGTAGTACTAAAATGTACCAGGATTTAAAGAAATATTTTGGTGGCCTCATATGAAAAAGGAAATAGCTGAGTTTGTTTCAAGATGGTGTATGTCAGCAAATTAAGGCAGAGCATCAGAAGCCTGGAGGTCTATTGCAACCGTTGCCCATTCCACAGTAGAAATGGGATGATATTGCCATGGACTTTGTGGCAGGCTTACCAAGATCGAGTTCCGGACATAATGGAATATGTGTATTTGTTGATAGATTGACCAAGGTATGCAGATTAGTGGCAGTAAATATGTCTTGGACAGTGGACAGATTAGCAAAGGTTTATGTTGATAGAATTGTTCCACTGCATGGTATTCCAAAAACTATTGTGTCTGACAGAGATCCAAGATTTACTTCTGGTTTTGGAGAAGTCTGCAAAAGGTAATTGGTACTGAATTGAGATATAGCTCCGCTTATCACCCCCAGACGGATGGTCAGACAGAGAGGACTATCCAGACAATTGAAGATATGTTGCGAGCTTGTTGTTTAGTTTGGGGAAAACTGGAGAGCATCATTTGGGAATGGTTGAGTTTGCCTATAATAATAGTTATCATACCAGTCTTGGGATGGAACTGTATGAAGCTTTATACGGAAGGCCATGTAGAACCCCATTGAATTGACATGAAGTGGGAGAAAGACAGTTAGTGGGTCCTGAATTAATTCAGCAAACCACAGAAATAGTGAAGCTTATTAAGGAAAAATTGCAGGCAGCTCAAAGTAGACAAAAGAGTTATACTGATAATCGGAGGAGATCACTTCAGTTTGAAGTTGGAGAATTTGTTTTCTTGAGAGTTTCCCCTAGTAAAGGTATTATGAGGTTTGGCAAGACTGGAAAATTGAGCCCATGGTATGTGGGACCTTTCCAGATAATTGAAAGGATTGGGGAAACAGCTTATAGGCTGGATTTGCCAGCAGATTTTGCGGATGTCCATGATATATTTCATGTTTCTATGTTAAGAAAGTGCATTGAAGATCCAGCTCAAATAATCAGTTACCAAGGTGGTGACCTGAGGCCGGATATGACCATGCCAGAGTATCCGGTGCAGATCACTGATCGAAAAATAAAGAAGCTGAGAAATAAAGAAAACGAGCTAATTAAAGTGCGATGGGAAAATAGGTTGGGTGGTGAGGATACCTGGGAATTAGCCGAGGAAATGGCTAAGGGGTATCCCTATCTGTTTGAATAAGGTTTTGTATTTCTTTTTAGATGATAGTACTTGTAAAAATGTGCATATTTAAGTTGTTTTTGCTTGAGTTGTGTTATGAATTTCGAGGTCAAAATTTTCTTTTTAAATGATAGTAATGTAACGTCGCATGCTTTTCGGATCCTTATGGATCATGTGTGTAATGGTTGTAGTAGCCCTTGTGAGGCCAGTGTGGTTTGGACATATGGTGTGTGCAGGTTTGGCGCAGGTTTGGTCCTAAAACAAAATAGGACCTACTGCAGTTGAGTAGGGGTTGACGGCCAGGTGTGGTCGTTGACTTGTTTGACGTCCATCGAAGGTGACGTCAAACTTATGAACTTAATGTCAGACTTTGTGGACATTTATGGTGGCAGTTTTCTAAACGACATTAGGGTTGACGCCAACCTGTGCGACCTGCAGAATATAGGGTCACCCGAGGGTAGCTTTTTCACTCAGTTCTCCCTCTCCCTCGCTCTATTTTCATATCCTAGCTTCCCCACTGCTTTCAATGGTTGCAGAAGGTTAGTTGGAGGATCGTGGAACGAGTGGCGGTGATCAATTATGCCAGGAAATGCCAGTGCGAGGCGTGATTCCCATAGAAGCTCGCGGAGGATTTGGTGCGAATCGGGAGGATTTAGGAGGTTTAAGTGCGTCCGAAGGTAGGGGACAATCCCTTTAGTTCATTCTAATCGCTTTAATGTATTCTGAAAGCATGAAACGACGTGATAATAGTGTTTATGGGAAGAAAGTGTTCCATGCGGGTTAATGGGTGGTTTGATTGATTTGAGTAGTGAAACATGCTGTTATGGTTTGATTCTAGTGTGTGGATGTTAGAGAAAGTATTTCCTCATGTTTTCTCGATGGTTTCAGGACCGAGAATGCCTGTAGAATCGGTTTAGGGTTTCTGCAGGAACTGGAGTTGAGGAGCTTGGCGTCAACATCGATTGATGTCAGGTTCTTCAGCTGGGAACTAGACGGCCAGATCCCTTGCCGTCTATATTCCATCGACGACAGTCGATGTTGCGGCCAACATGTGTTTATTTAAATATTGCCATGCAAGGTATTTATCGATAATAAGCGGTGTGTTGGTATTTGCGGTGCACAGGGTGCACGTGGTTTCTGAAACTAGCATACTGGGTACGCAGTTAGTCAATTCTTTATATGTTTACGTGGTGTTCACGTGTAGTGGACTATTAGTGTACGCGGTTTACACGAGAATTCACGTGGTTTATGGGTGACGTGCATGTGGTTTGTGTACGTGGCAAGTAGTACGACGCCTACCGTGGTTACCTCTCCAGTTGGGTGCCCCAGGTTCTTGTGAGCCAAGCTGTTAGCTCGGGGCTTTGTCCGGTACTTGTGTTGTACCGTCGAGGTCTGTGTCGTCTGACCTGGACACCCTCACTCCTTTGCTTGAGTTGTACGTCCGGCTGAGGGAAAGACGACAGTGGGACATTGACTGTTGTACTTGTCTTTTGGTCACTTGTAGCGCGCTCGTAGTTGGGGTACGGACACCAGTAGTCGACACTGGTCCCCAGCTAGTCCTTCTCTAGTGCCTCACTCTAGCAAGCCCAGGCTAGGGTCTCTAGAGGTGCCAGGCATGGGCCTGCGACCATGTGGTCCGCAGGTGGTGGTGTTTAGTTGGTCTCCACAGTTGCTTGACCTTTTCACGTGGAGCGGCAGTTGGACCTTTCGTTCGTGGCTGTGAGACTGAGAGGTAGACCTGTGTGTGTTTGTCCGAGTCAGTTACTGGTGTCGTGAACCAGTTTACGTGGCTCCCGTTTGGCGTTCTCTACTGTAGCTCGTACACCTGTTTGGGTTTGCAGTTTATTTAATATAGTTGCTTTACCTAGTCGGCAGACGGTGAGTATATTTACAGCTTTAATATCCTGCTTAGTTGTTCTATAAACTGCTAGTATAGTTTATCGTCATCGTACTTGTGTTTTTGGTTTGCTCGGTGTTGGGGGAGTTCCCTACTGAGCCAGTGACTAGCGAGGCTCACCCCTACCCCCACAGGTGAGGGCGAAGAGGACGTTTCTCGGCCGTCGTCCAGTTCGGAGCCACGTCGTAGCGGTGCAGGGCCAGCACCTTCAGCAGTGTAGTGTAGCTAGTTGTTTACTTCCTTCAGTTGTACCTCGGGGTATGCCCCAGGCTCTTGTACTTTTCTTCAGTTTTGTGAAAATATGGCTATGTAAACTTGTGATATAAATATATAAAATGGCGTGTTCCTTTGTGTTTACACAGACTATGGTGTGGTATCCCTTGCGAGGCTTCAGCCCGTTCGCGGGAGACGGACTCAGATCAAGTACGTTATCAGTTTAACGGACTTGGACGAGGTGTTCCGTCACACACCCCCTCCCCCCTCTCTCTCTCTCTCTTTTATTTGCATTTCTACTCCCTCCGGGTCCCACATGGCTCTTTACGTTTTCACCTCCTCTGGGCTCCACGTGGCCCTTTTTTCATCCTTTTTTACACACATGCATGCATACACACACACTTCTACTTTAGGGGTTTAAAAACCACCATCCGGTGAGTCCTCCCCATTTTTATTCATATCATTTATTCGTTCGGGATTGGGTAATACACGCCTTATTTCGCTAATCCCCATTCTTATTTGTCTTTTTTGCAAGGGTAATCAAACGAGAAAACGCCCTCTACCGCCGCCGGCCGTGTTCGTAGAGGAAGAAAGGGCTTACATCATCCCCCGTGCAATCTCCCCGCTAAAAAGGTACGCTCGCGATCACTCCTTCCATCCCCACCCTTCGCCGTGCGTCTCCATTCGGCACCCTCGCGTGCCTGGCGGTCACGATCATTTTTCTTCATTTTATCACCACCCTCTTTGTGGATTTAAATGCCCGGGCTCCCCGACGGACCACGCGGTGGTGTCCACAAATGTATGTTTAATTAGTTCTGTATGCATTAAACTGTTTGTGATGTAATTGTACATTTATTTTGATGTATATTTGTGTTCTGGCCGAAATGCCAGTTGGCGGCAACATCCATGTCGTTGACTCCATGGCCATGGGAAGTTGGCATCTAGATCGATGGACCTCAACCCCCTATTGGCGGCACCAGATGTGGATGCCTAGTTCCTAGTCTTCTGACGGTTTTAGATTTGGTAACGCCCGTATTTCTTCCGGTTCCAGTTTAGGAAACCTAGCTCTAATGATAGGAGACTTACCCTAACGTGTACCCAACCTACCCAGCTCTATAAAATCACCCTATTTCAGCCGAGTCCAGTCTTTTGGTCTTTGGAGAAGCTGAGGAGGGCTTCTTCGGAAAGATTTGATCTCTGTGGATTGATTCTGAGGCAAGTAACCTATGGATGTCAACCCTACTCATGCCCCTTAGGTCCTAGTATTTTTACGGAATTTTTTTTGCATCCTGGAACCTCCAAATTTCCCTTGCATTGTGTTCTGCTTACATGGACTGAAGAGAGGAAGTTGGCGGCACACACTGTGCCGCCAAGTTCTTCAAGTTGTAAAGGGTTTCTACTTGATCTTTATAATGCGTTTATTGGACATCTGGGTAAGTGCGCATGCTGTAAAAAATTATATGCGGTCAGAGACAGTCATTAGGTCATATCATGAGGACAAGTTGAATTTCTGTAATTAGTTTTATTTATTAAAATTTCTGTAACTGGACAATAAGCATGAATTGACCATGATATTTCCTGAATAATTAGATCCAGTGCATATTAGGGTTTTGTAAATTTCCCATGTTAGTATGATGGCTGATTTCATGTTTTGAAACTGTTAGATACTACTGTTTTGCTGGGAAACGGGATTAGGTGAAATTTTGATAGAAATGCCTGAAATCTGTCTTAATTATTAAAATTAGTCTTACTGATCCGAAAAATCTGGAAAAATTGGTATGTGACATGTTAACTGTTTAAAGACTATGATAAAAGTTTCATACTGATGTGACAACAGTAGGTACTGTTTGTGTTATAACAAGTGAAAGTAATTATAATGAGCATGTTTAGTTTAATCATGTAAATTTTATTTTTAATAGCATGTTAATATTCTGTTTTGAGTTCTTTATCACTGTTAAATAGGAAGAGTGAATTCTGTAAATTGAAATGTAAATATTATGCAAAGTGCATGTGAAAAGGGATTAAAGTGTGCATATAAGTGTGAGTAAAATGTGATGAAATTTGATAATGTGCTTAATGTAAAATTGGGTCGAGATTGACACTGCTACCATAGGGGTCTAAGAGCTGTACCATAGAAAAGTCCCTATGGAAGGCTCAACATTGTGTAATATCCTAAGGGCATTAGGATGAAACTGTAGAGGTGGACAAGTACCACTGGATACGGTGGAGAGGGCTTCTCTCGGTCTGCACAGTTACCAAGATTCACCACTAGCTTGCCCAGGTTGTGGGTATGTGTCAAGTGAAGTGCTATGTGATATGTGATATGTGCTATGTGATATGGGTGCGTGCGTCCTCTATAAGGTAGTTAGGACTATGTGTCACGGCAACTTAAGTGATAAAATGTGAATAAAGTCTAAAGTGACATGTGAATGTGGTACGTAGTAAGTGCAAACGATATGACATGTGATAAGTGAAAGTGCAAGAGAAAACTGTGCGAAAATGTGTGAATTGATGTGTAAGGGAGAATAAATGTTAATGAGAGTAATAAGTGCATGTGAAAACCAAAGTAAAAAGAAAAATGTATATATTCATGTTGTAGTGCCCTAGAATTTTTCTTGAATTTATATTGCAATTGTATGATTATTTTTGCATGTATTTGAGTGTTGTTTTATGTTGAACTTGGCGTCAACATTCGTTGGCGTTAAGGCTTGTTGGCGGCATGATCGTCTGCCATTTATCTCTTATTAACAACATCATATAGTGTCGTTGATTATTTTATGAAATATTTGGTTTTTCGGGCAAGAATGTAGATGACACAGTCGATGGGCGTCTACATCATGGCTGACGGCAATTTCTGTTGACGTTAACTTGACTTGCCTATTTTTGATATTACCGTTCCGGGGGAGAGAAATGGCCGTTTCTAAGAGGTATTAATGGGCAGATCCGAGCGTTTAGGATCCAAGGGTTAGGATTAGGGTTGGCTAACGTGTGGGAGATCTTTATAAGATCGGATTTTGCAGTTAGGGGAGGTTTTCGCCCTAGTTTTAGAAGAGAGAAAGGAGGGCCGAGGAAGGGTTTTGCAGAGCTCGTGCGTGCGATTGAAGGTTCCTGGACCAAGGTGGAACATCCAACAACGAGATCTGAAGCTTCTCCAAGCAGGAGAGTTACGTTGGAGGCGGATTTGGAGCGGTTGAAGTCGGTGAAGGGAAATGCCTTGCTGCCAAGGCGGGCTTCTTTGGGCTTTGATTAGTCACTCCAGAAGGAGGGAAAGAGGCAAGTAACATGGGGGATTAGTTTAGGGCATATAAGATTGTATATTTATCATTTTTACAGATTTTTAAAGCATAAAAATGATGCGTGGGAAAGGGTAGAAGTCTCGTTGTTTCATGTTGTGTTTTCTGGGCGAAAGAACTGAACGTCCAGATCGTGTGCCGTTTAGATTTTATAAATGACACAATCGACTGCCGTCTATTTCATGTAAACGTTACTTGTTTTCCGACCTATACTATATGTTAACGATGCTATGTGCCGCCGTCTACTGGTTGTTAACGACATAATATGTGGACGTCTATTGCAAGTAAACGCCACATATGTTGCCGTTAAGTTTATCAGTACAGTGAATTGTAGAAAATTTGATTTTAATTGCTTATTTGTGATCCATGCTTGTATGAGGTTTCGGCCAGGTGATGTTTTATGTGTTTTCAGTACTGTTTAACTAGAGACAGGTCATGACAGTAATGGATAGACTAAATGCATGAGTTACCCTTGAATTTTATTGAATTAGAAAAAGAATTTTGTAAAGAAGTGAACATGATTTTTGTTGCATTGTTGAAATAAAAGAAAAACTATACTATTGATTTGTCAGTACTGCAGATCTACTGTATTTCAGTTCATGTATCGATTTGTATGAATTCCTCACTGTTGTACTATGTTAGTTAGCTTAAACTGTTGGAACTTAATTATGAAAAATATTTACGGAGATCGAAAGAATCTGAAATTTTGCATGTGCATAGTATAACCTAAATCTGAATTATTGTCAAATTTTCAGGATTTTTAGACTTCTGTGTGCATTGCTATGAATTTCTGATTGGTACATTGCATATAGAATTCAAATAAACATAAGATTATGTGCATGAATTGGTGTAATATGATTAGTACCCTGATAGGCTTCTGTTATACAACAAAGTTAAGATTCAGAACTGAGAAAAGCATGCTATATGATAGTGCATTGTTATATGGATAAAGTATGCATGAAATAGCATGATAGAATTGCATGAAAATGTAAAATAAATGATTGCATACAAGTTAGTGCATATTTTGACACAAATTGGCCAATAAAGACATTGCTATGATAGAGATTTCCTACAAGGAACTACACCATGGATGCTCCTATGGTAATGGTTCACCTATATGAAAATGACCTATTGAATTCATGGGCAACGGATTGAAATCCTGGAGGTAGACAAGTTCTATTGGCTAAGGTGGGAAGGACTTTCCCCAGTTTTGCGCAAGTACCATGACTTCATCACTGTATTGTCTAGGTGATAAGTGAATGCTATATGACTATATGATCTCCATTAATAGTGCGGGCTATGTCTTGGCAACTAAATGATAAATGACTACATGCTACATGACTACATGCTACATGTCTACATCATAAATGTCTACATGAATAATGTCTACATGTTACATGCTACATGATTCACATGTCAATTGTTTTACATGTTTAAATGACTACTTGCTACATGTTAACTAGTTGCATATTGCATAACGTAGAAATTGTTACATGTTGCATGACAACAAGTATATACCATGATAAATTGATTACATGCTATGTATAGGAACATGTTAGTTCAATTATTAGAATATAAGATGTGAATTACAGGCATTACATGAAACGTTTCATTGCCATGATAATTAAACATGCTATGAAATGATTGATTGCCAAATGACTTAGGACCATGTTAGTAGGAAGAAGCTATATGATATCAAAGATGTGAATGATATAAGTTACCATGTTTTAAATCTAATATATACATAATGTCTTGAACTATCTTTCATGTGACTTGCTGAGTCTTGTAGACTCATACTTGTTTACATTTCAGGAGTGCCAGAGAATACTCAGGAGTTAGTGCACACTGTCTCTGAGCGTGAGGACGTGGAGGCGTAGTTTTACTTGAGAGATTTGGAGTGATCATTATGTATGTGAGAAAATTATGTACTTTATTTTATGCACTTGAACTTATGGCTTGTAATAAGGTTGGACTATTGTTATCTTTCTCTTATGTTTAGACTGGATATTTGAATATGATGTTGATTACAAGTATTTGGTTCCATATTATGTTGCATATTATTGGAATTGAATTGTCATTTATGTCTATCTCAATCTATACCGTCTATTGTTGGATGTATTCCACTATAATACCTTTATTAGATCCAATGAGAGTTGGAATAACTATACTGGGTCTAAGAGGGGCATTACAGATATTGGTATCAGAGCATTCTAGGTTGAGCATGTACATAAATGGAATATCAACATTGTGTTCATATCTTAAGTCTGCATAAAGAATTAGTCCAATGTTTATGTAGAATAATAGGTCATTAAAATGGATGCTTGTTTTGCAGACTATGGCTACCCGGGATGTAGAGGAGCTGTTCCGACCCAGGACGAGGGGTCAACAGGAGGTTCGCAGGCTCCCGCTCAGCAGGCGCAGGACCAGACTGGTGCACCTTTGCCACCCCCACCACCACCTGTGGATTATGGAGCTTTGATGCAAGGATTGGTGCATGCGATGCAGACTCAGGCTCAGACGACAGCGGCATTGCAGGCGCAAGTGCAGGTTCAAGTTGGTAGATAAGAAGTGTTATTCAATGTGTTAAATAGAAGATTTCATCTAAGAGCTTGACTTGGATGTAGGCGCAGGCACCTGCTCAAGAGGCAGGCTTCGGAGGAGTATCTATGATGGAGAGGTTCAGGAGGATGACCCCGCCTTTCTTTAAGGGGGAGAGTGATCCTATCTTGGCAGAGAGTTGGCTTCGGGAGACAGAGAAGATCTTTCGTGCTATCCTATGTGCTACATATAAGCTACAGGTAAAGATTTGGTTTAAGAAGGTTATGATCGTTGTTGGGGTGTACCCTTAGAGGTAATTACCTTCTTTTGCAGGAGCGTGCTGATGTGTGGTGGTCGTCAGTGCTACGCGCACAGTTTGGAGATGGAGCTATAGAGGTTTCTTGGGCTGAGTTCGTCCGTCTGTTCAGGGCGAAGTACATTCCGGAGCATGTGCAGGACCGTATGGAGCAAGACTTTTTGACATTAACCCAGGGGTCAATGAGCGTACTTGAGTACGAGGCAAGGTTTGCGGAGCTGTCCAAGTATGTGCCCCACATTGTGGCAGATGAGCGGAGGAAAGTAAAGAAGTTCATCATGGGGTTGAAGCCATCCTTGAGGACTAGACTGGTGGCATTAGGGCATCGATCCATGGAGGAGGCTTTGTCAGCAGCTTGCATGCAGGAGGCAGAGGTGGAGGTATACCTGGAGGAGAAGAGGGCTTCTTTGAAGAGGCCAGCATCAGCTTTTCAGCGGCATGATAGAAAGAAGAAGGCCCAGCTTTTCAGCAGAGAGCAGTGGTACCAACGAGAGTGGCTGCACCGACACCAGGCAGAGACAAAGTTGCAGAAAAGCCCTTGTGTACTCAGTATGGGAAGCATCATGGAGGTGATGTCTGTTGGGTGACTTTCGGGAGGTGCTTGAGGTGTGGTGACAAGAACCACAAGATCAGAGATTGTCTGAAGATGGTGCAGCTGACTACAGCGGCAGCAGCACTAGCAGTAGCTAGACCGGCATCGAGAGCAGCAGGGAGACCGAGGGCTCTGGCTCGAGTGTTCGCTTTGGCGAGAGACAAGGCAGAGTTGGCGGAGCACGTCACAGAAGGTACGATTTTGATTATGGGAATGCATGCTAGAGTTTTGTTTGATACTGGTGCTATGCATAGTTTTATTTCCGAGGGATTTTCCAAGGTTTTGATGAAGGAGAATGGTCTGGTTCCGGAAGAGTTGGAGGTTCCCTTGTCTGTGCATACTCCAGCAGGAACTATTTTGAATAGGCAGTGTTTTTCTTCACTTCATGTGAGCATTGAGGAGCAGGTTTTACCTGGTAGTTTCTATTTGCTGAAGATGAAGGATTATGATGCTATCTTGGGCTTAGACTGGCTCGAGGAGCATTATGCTCTTATGGATTGCAGGAGGAAGCTAATTATTTTCCGGATTCCTGGCAAGGAGGAGTTTGTTCATCCTCTACCCAAGAACATGTCAGGCAAGTTTGTGATTTCTGCTCTGAAGGTAGCCCAAATGTTGAGCAAGGGATGTGATGGTTTTCTTGCTAGTGTGGTTGTATCCGAGGATTTGAAGAAGGACCTATCTGTGGAAGATATTGATATAGTTCAAGATTTCAGCGATGTATTTCCTGAGGATTTGTCTGGTTTGCCCCCTGCAAGGGAGATAGAGTTTGGCATTGAGTTAGTACCTGGCACAACACCTATTTCCATTGCTCCTTATCGTATGGCACCAGCGGAATTGGCAGAGTTGAGGAAGCAGCTGCAAGAATTGCTTGATAATGGTTTCATTCGGCCGAGTGTATCGCCATGGGGAGCACCTGTTCTCTTTGTGAAGAAGAAGGATGGATCGATGAGGCTATGTATCGATTACCACAAGCTTAACCAGGTGACTATCAAGAACAAGTATCCTTTACCTCGTATTGATCATTTGTTTGATCAGTTGCGTGGAGCATCGATGTTTTCTAAGATTGATCTTCGTTCTGGCTATCATCAACTCCGAATTAAGCCGGAGGATTCTGCTTAGATGGCTTTTAGGACGAGATATGGTCATTATGAGTTTCTTGTCTTGCCCTTTGGTTTGACAAATGCTTCAGCAGTTTTCATGGACTTAATGAACACGGTATTTCGACAGTATCTAGATTCTTTTGTAGTTGTCTTCATTGATGATGTGCTGATCTACTCACCTGATGAGGAGACTCATAGACAGCATTTGAGGATTGTGCTGGATATCTTGAGGGAGCACAAGTTGTATGCTAAGTTCAGCAAGTGCAACTTCTGGATGAAGGAGGTCCATTTCTTAGGGCATGTTATTTCTGGCGATGGTGTGTCTGTGGATCTAGCTAAAGTGGAAGCTGTCCTTGACTGGGAGACACCGAGATCATCTGTTGACATCAGGAGTTTCCTTGGCTTGGCTGGCTATTATAGAAGATTCATAGAGGGTTTCTCTTCTATTACAGCTACCTTGACAAGGTTAACAAGGAAGGGAGTGAAGTTTGAATGGTCAGAGGCTTGTGAAAAGAGTTTCCAGGAGTTGAAGACTCGTTTGACCTCAGCGTCAGTGCTTGTTTTGCCCAATGGTGTAGATCCTTTCTCTATCTACACAGATGCTTCGAAGATTGGGCTTGGCTGTGTTCTTATGCAGGGAGGTAGAGTTGTGGCGTATGCTTCTAGGCAGCTTAAGGAGCATGAGCGCTATTACCCAACTCATGACTTGGATTTGGCGGCAGTGGTCTATGCTTTGAAAATTTGGAGGCACTATCTATATGGAGTCAGATTTGAGCTCTTCTCAGACCACAAGAGTCTCAAATATTTGTTCTCTCAGAAGGAGTTGAATCTGGGGCAGCAGAGGTGGATATAATTCTTAAAGGACTATGATTTTGAGCTTTCTTACCACCCTTGCAAGGCCAATGTAGTGGCAGATGAGTTGAGCAGAAAGAGGCAATTGATGAGTCAAGATTGGAAGATGTTAAAAGATGCTTCGGGTTCTTTGGCTGTTTTAGAACCTCAGTTGTGCAACATGTTCATGGCTCAGTTGTCACTTAGTTCTTCTATTCATGATCAGGTTATTGCTTTGCAAAAAGATGACCCTTTATTGCAGGAGTTGGTTGGAATGGCTGGCATTATTCGAGATGAAGATGGTGTGATTCGTTTGAATCATAGGGTGTGTGTCCCTAATGATGCTGATCTGAGGAAGGAGATTTTGGAGGAAGCGCACAAATCACAGTTCTCTATTCACCCAGGTAGTGGGAAGATGTATAAGGATCTGAAGCGTTCTTTTTGGTGGTCTGGCATGAAGCGAGATGTTGCTGATGTTGTGACGAAGTGCTTGATTTGTTAACAAGTGAAGGCAGAACGTCAGTGACCTTCAGGTTTGATGCAGAAGCTAGACATTCCTCAATGGAGGTGGGAACAAGTTACCATGGATTTTGTGTCTGGATTACCTAGATCGGCTAGAGGGAATGATTCCATATGGGTGATTGTGGATAGATTTTCGAAGAGTGCTCATTTCCTTACCATGAAGAAGAAGCAGTTCGTAGAGAGCTTGGCTAGGCTGTATATTGATAGCATTGTGAAGCTGCACGGGATTCCGAAGTCAATTATCTCAGATTGTGATCCGAGATTTACATTTAGATTTTTGCAGAGTTTGCAGCAGGCTTTTGGAAGTCAGTTGAAATTAAGTTCGGCATTTCATCCACAAACAGATGGACAGTCCGAGAGGACTATTCAGACATTGGAGGATATGCTTAGGGCTTGTGTTCTGGAGTGGAAAGGAGATTGGGAGCGTCACCTAGCTCTTGTGGAATTTGCATATAATAACAGTTTCCATTCGAGCATAGGTATGACACCTTTTGAGGCATTGTACGAGAGACCTTGTAGATCCCCGTTGTGTTGGAAAGAAGCAGGAGATCGGCATCTGGTTGGACCAGAAGTGGTGTAGGAGGCTTTAGCGAAGATCCAGTTGATTGTGTAGATATTAAAGGCAGCTCAAGATCGTCAGAAGAGTTATGTGGATACAAGGAGGAAGGATTTGGCTTTTGAGGTTGGAGACCATGTTTTTCTTAAGGTTTCGCCAACCAGGGGTGTAGTGAGGTTTGGAAAGAGAGGTAACTTAAATCCGAGGTTCATTGGTCCCTTTGAGATCTTGAAGAAGACCAGGAGTGTGGCATATCAGCTAGCTTTGCCACCATCTTTGGCAGTAGTGCACCCAGTTTTCTATGTGTCCATGTTGAGGAGGTATGTGAGAGATCCGGCTCATGTGATTAGTTTCGAGCCAGTGCAGTTTCAACCAAATTTGTCCTGTGAGGAGCAGCCTGAAGAGATTCTAGATCGGAAGGTGCAAGAATTGAGATCAAAGTCTATTCCCTTTGTGAAGGTCTTATGGAGGAATTTCTCGCGTGAAGAAGCGACGTGGGAGCTTGAAGAAAGAATGAAGAAGCTTTATCCGTCCTTGTTTGGTGAATGTTCTAACTCAATATTCGAGAACGAAGATTATTTTAAGGGGGAGAGGATGTAGTGCCCTAGAATTTTTCTTGATTTATATTGCAATTGTATGTTTATTTCTGCATGTATTTGAGTGTTGTTTTGTGTTGAACTTGGCGTCAACATTCGTTGGCGTTAAGGCTTGTTGGCAGCATGATCGTCTGCCGTTTATCTCTTGTTAACGACATCATATAGTGTCGTTGATTATTTTCTGAAATATTTGGTTTTTCGGGCAAGAATGTAGATGACACAGTCGATGGACGTCTACATCATGGCTGGCGGCAATTTCTGTTGACGTTAACCTGACATGCCTGTTTTTGATATTACCGTTCCGGGGGAGAGAAATCAGTCATTTCTAAGAGGTATTAATGGGCAGATCAGAGCGTTTTGGATCCAAGGGTCAGGATTAGGGTTGGCTAACGCGTGGGAGATCTTTATAAGACCGGATTTCGTAGTTAGGGGAGCTTTTCGCCCTAGTTTTGGAAGAGAGAAAGGAGGGCCGAGGAAGGGTTTTGCAGAGCTCATGTGTGCGATCTGAAGGTTCCTGGACCAAGGTGGAACATCCAGCAACGAAATCTGAAGCTTCTCCAAGCATGAGAGCTACGTTGGCGGCGAATTTGGAGCAGTTGAAGTCGGTGAAGGGAACTGCCATGCTGCCAAGGCGGGCTTCTTTGGGCTTTGATTCGTCACTCCAGAAGGAGGGAAAGAGGCAAGTAACATGGTGGATTAGTTTAGGCATATAAGATGTATATTTATCATTTTTACAGATTTTTAAAGCATGAAAATGGTGCGTGGGAAAGGGTAGAAGTCTCGTTATTTCATGTTGTGTTTTCTGGGCGAAAGAACTGATGTCCAGATCGTGTGCCGTTTAGATTTTATAAATGACACAATCGACTGCCGTCTATTTCATGTAAACGTTACTTGTTTTCCGACCTATACTATATGTTAACGATGCTATGTGCCGCCGTCTACTGGTTGTTAACGACATAATATGTGGACGCCTATTGCAAGTAAACGCCACATATGTTGCCGTTAAGTTTATCAGTACAGTGAATTGTAGAAAATTTGATTTTAATTGCTTTTTGTGATCCATGCTTGTATGAGGTTTCGTCCAGGTGATGTTTTATGTGTTTTCAGTACTGTTTAACTAGAGACAGGTCATGACAGTAATGGATAGACTAAATGCATGAGTTACCCTTGAATTTTATTGAATTAGCAAAAGAATTTTCTAAAGAAGTGAACATGATTTTTGTTGCATTGTTGAAATAAAAGAAAAACTATACTATTGATTTATCAGTACTGCATATCTACTGTATTTCAGTTCCTGTATCGATTTGTATGAATTCCTCACTGTTGTACTATGTTAGTTAGCTTAAACCGATGGAACTTAATTATGAAAAATATTTACAGAGATCAGAAAAATATGAAATTTTGCATGTGCGTAGTATAATCTAAATCTGAATTATTGTCAAAATTTTTTGATTTTTAGACTTCTATGTGTATTGTTATGAATTTCTGATTGGTACATTGCATATAGAATTCAAATAAACATAAGATTATGTGCATGAATGGGTGTAATATGATTAATACCCTGATAGGCTTCTGTTATACAGCGAAGTTAAGATTCAGAACTAAGAAAAGCATGCTATATGGTAGTGCATTGTTATAAGGATAAATTATGCATGAAATAGCATGATAGAATTGCATGAAAATGTAGAATAAATGATTGCATACAAGTTAGTGCATAGACATTACTATGATAGAGATTTCTACAAGGAACTACACCATAGATGCCCCTATGGTAATGGTTCACCTATATGAAAATGACCTATTGAATCCGTGGGCAACGGATTGAAATCCTGGAGGTAGACAAGTTCTACTGGCTAAGGTAGGAAGGGCTTTCCCCGGTTTTGCGCAAGTACCATGACTTCATCACTGTATTGCCTAGGTGATAAGTGAATGCTATATGACTATATGATCTCTATTAATAGTGCGGGCTATGTCTTGGCAACTAAATGATAAATGACTACATAGTACATGACTACATGCTACATGTCTACATGATAAATGTCTACATGAATAATGTCTACATGTTACATGTTACATGTTACATGATTCACATGTCAATTGTTTTACATGCTACATGACTACTTGCTACATGTTTAAATGACTACTTACTCCATGTTAACTAGTTGCATATTGCATAACATAGAAATTGTTACATGTTGCATGACAACAAGTATATACCATGATAAATTGATTACATGCTATGTATAGGAACATGTTAGTTCAATTATTAGAATATAAGATGTGAATTACAGGCATTACATGAAACGTTTCATTGCCATGATAATTAAACATGCTATGAAATGATTGATTGCCAAATGACTTAGGACCTTGTTAGTAGGAAAAAGTTATATGATATCAAAGTGTGAATGATATAAGTTACCATGTTTTAAATCTAATATATACATAATGTCTTGAACTATCTTTTATGTGACTTACTGAGTCTTGTAGACTCATACTTGTTTAACATTTCAGGAGAGCCAGAGGATACTCAGGAGTTAGTGCACACTGACTCTGAGCGTGAGGACGTGGAGGCGTAGTTTTACTTGAGAGATTTGGAGTGATCATTATGTATGTGAGGAAAATGATGTACTTTATTTTATGCACTTGAACTTATGGCTTGTAATAAAGTTGGACTATTGTTATCTTTCTCTTATGTTTAGATTGGATATTTGAATATGATGTTGATTACAAGTATTTGGTTCCATATTATGTTGCATATTATTGGAATTGAATTGTCATTTATGTATATCTCAATCTGTACCGTCTATTGTTGGATGTATTCCACTGTAATACCTTTATTAGATCCAATGAGAGTTGGACTAACTGTACTGGGTCTAAGAGGGGCGTTACACATGTGTTAATGTGTTTAATGTAATGTCATGTTTAGTATCATGTTATACAGTTTAATAACATTCATGTAGTAGTGTAGGTGATTATGTGTATGTGAACATGTAAACTGTGCAATATGAAAGATGAGCATGTGGAATTGTTAAATGAATGAGAGAGCATGTGAATAAATGTAAATCCATGTGATGATGTTGAATTCATGTCAAAACAGCAAGAAAAGTATGATTATAATTGTGATAAATACATGAAAGAATGTCTAGATTCCATGCTAGATATGCTATTTACTTAGTACATAGTTTCATGCTTCAATTGTATATAGTTGCCAACCAACTTGAATATGTTTTAAACCTTCAATTCATGTTTAATAAAATGTGATATCATGTATAATTGTGAATTAATTACATTAAAACAGCAAGTTAAATGTGTAACTAAATGTGAAGAGTGCAAGTGAAATTGATTAGATATCATGCTAGGAGTGTTCATTATCTTGTACATAACTTCATGTTCTAAGTTAGAAAAATTGTGAAATGATATGATTAATACGTGAATCATGAATCATAGGATATGTTATGTGTAGAAGACATGTATAAGTGAATGTTTTTTATCCATGATTAGAATGAGCATGTGTTAGTCTAAAACATGTTTAGGTAGTTTATGTATGTTGAAAATTTTATAAAGCATGTGCCATGTAATTCATTATGGTGTAAAAAATAATATGTGTTTCCGTATTGCTTAATAGTTAGTATGTGTGTGATATGTGTAAGGTAGTGTGTCCTTAGATTGCTTGCTGGGTCTTTTAGACTCATACTTGCTTCGGCGTACAGGTGAGACATGTGTCCCCGTGCTTGAGGAGGGCACAGTGAGGAGCGACATCGAGCACGAGGAGTAGCTATTTGTATTTGTGGAGCTTACTAGATAGTTGTATTTTTTCTTTCATAGTGAATAATGTCATTCGTATAGACAATGTGCTAGACAATGTATTTCTTTTGGAAATGTAATAATGTGGTCGTTATCATTTTCTTTCATTACTATATAGACTGTGGAATGTGTGATGATGGTGGAATGAGAATGAGTTATTTCTTTTATTCCCGTTGTACTCAATTGCTATTCATGTACATATCAACCAATCGTTTAGTGTTGGGTTAATATCCCACTGTGACGGCGTTCTTCGTACCGATGTGGATTGGTATAATCGTACCGGTATGAAGAGGGTCGTTACAAATATTACCTCTTGTTCTTACCCTAACTGATGGTTCTCCAATGATGTTGTTAGTAGGGTGATCATTTTTGTACCTCCATTCCTTTGGAAGATCATTTTGGATAATATTTTTTTGTTGTAGTTCTTCCAAGGGTGGATCTTCACCATCTTTGATAGTTGTTGTTTGGAGGTGGTGACTACTGTCTTTGATTTGAAGGAGGATTTTGCATGCTTCCCTTTTGCACAAGGTTCACAAATACTGTCAAGTCTTGTGTTTATCTTCGGAAGACCTTCTACTAGATTATGTTTGATAAGTTTTCTTATTCCATCCAAGCTACAATGGCCTAACCTTCTGCGCCATAATTCAGCATTTTGATCTTTATTTGCTGCCAGACAAATGTCTTGATTTTTAAGTTCTTCTAGATGCAGTACGTATAGGTTCTTTTCTTTGCTGGCTTCGAAGACGATTAGACCATCCTTGATGATTAAACACTTAGATTCTTGAAACTTGATCTGGTGACCCTTGTCGCACAGCTGACTAATACTGATTAAATTGTGCTTCAATCCTTTGACGCATAGTACATCTTCTATGAGGATTTTATCTTGACTTCTAATAGATCAACAACAGATAACTGACCCTTTTCCATTATCGCCATAGGTGGCTGTGCCTTCTTCACTTTTGATATGAGAGAATAGTTTCTTGTTACCTGTCGTATGCCTTGAGCACCCGCTGTCAAGGTACCACTTTGATGCTCCAAGACTTCCCTGCAATTAATCAATGAAATTTAGATACCCAAGTTCTTTTGGGTCCTAGTTGGTTAGCTTCTTCAAAGTTTCTTTTGGGAATCCATTTTAGGTGTTTGGTTGTGCATGTTATTTTAGTATGACCTAATTTATTACAATGTGTGCAGTAATGAATATTGTTTATTATTCTATTTGGCTTATAGTTTTTATTTTTATTTATTTTGTAATCAGGATTTTGTTCAGCTACAAATTTTGGAGTTGGATAAATTTTGGGACGTATTACAGTTTCTTCATTTTCTGGTGGAGTGTATCCTAAGCCATACTTTTTCTTATCTGATCTTCTTGCTCCTTTTAGTATTAAAGAGGATTTACTATTTTTAAAATTTTCAACTGTGGCCATTAAATATTCATTATCTTTTGTTAGTGTGTTAATTTCACTTTTAAGTCTGATTGTGGTTTCCTGATTTTCTAAGTTTGTTATCTTTTCATTTTTATCCTTTAAATCTTCGCATAACAGTTCATTTCTCATTTTTAAATCAGAAATTTGTTTTTCTAGTTGCTCAGTTTCAGATTTTAAATCTGAGTTGGTTATTTATAAGCATGCATAATTTTCTTGGTTATTTTTAAGAACTTACAAACATCTTTGTATTTACCGTATAATTCGTTAAATGCATCCTCTGTACTATTTGAATCAGATTCATTGCAAGAAGTGAAAGATGAGTCTGAAGTTACCTTTTCATCAACATTTGCCATGAAGGCCAGATTAGCCTTTTCTTCTTGTTCACTGTTGGAGCTTGACTCACTGTTTGAGTCACTTTCGTTGTTCCATACAGCAGCCATGGCTTTCTTCTTGTATCTTCTGAATTTCTTTGTGTTGTCCTTTTTCTTGAACTCAGTTTTCTTTAACTTGGGACACTCGGCTTTGATGTGTCTTGGCTTCTTGCATTCATAGCATATCGGTTCTGGTTTCTTAACATCTTTGCCTTCAGATCTTTTAAAGTCTTTACCTTTCTTGAAATATCTTCTTCTTGACTGGTACTTCTTTTTGGCTAGAATGCGCTGCAGTCTTCTGGAGAGAAAGGCTTCTTCATCTTCACTGCCTTCATCACTTCTTTCACTTTCTGACTCGCCGTTAGAACTACCTTCTGTGGCCTTTAGAGCATTGCTATGCTTCTTCCTGCTGGAGGATTCTCCAAGCCTTTCCATATTTATCTCGTGAGCCATCAGGGATCCAATAAGTTTCTCAAGTGACATTCTCCTGAGATCGTTGGCTTCTTCTATGGCTGTTACTTTTGAAGTCCATGAGGTTGGTAGAGATCTTAATATTTTTCTCTCTATGTCTCCAATTTCATAAATTTTTTCGAGTCCAGCCAAACCGTTGGTGATATCTGTAAATCTACTGTACATTTGGGTGATGAACTCTCCTGACTACATTTGAAATATTTCATACTGAGCTACTAGGATGTCTATCCTTGTTTCCTTTACCTTGTCAATTCCTTCATATGTGATCCTTAACTTTTCCCACATTTCCATAGCTGACTTGCAAACAGAAATCTTATTGAATTCTTTCTTGTTGAGCGCACAACACAGTATACTTTTAGCTTTGCTGTTTAGAGATATTTTCTTCTTGTCTTCATCTACCCAATTTTCTCTGTTGTTGAGTACCACTAGGTCTCCTTTTTCAATAATTGACCAAAGTTGAAAATCGAGACCTTGAAGGAAGAACTCCATTCGAGTCTTTTAGTAGTTGTAATCTTCACTGTCGAATAGAGGAGGTCTGTTGACGGACTGACCTTCTGCATATCCTTGAGCTGCCATTTATCTTTGCTCTTAAGATCGTGAGATCTTCTTCTCAAAGAAACTTGGCTCTGATACCACTTGTTGCCTAGATAGCAAGCCCAAAGGGGGGGGGGGGGGTGAATGGATTGCTTAAAATTCTTTCATGTAATTATTCCTGTAAATAAAACACTAGACAGACAACACTAAGATCGATAGTTAGAGTTAGTGTTAATCAACACAAAGAGAACAATCACACAAACAACAAGAGATTTTATCTTGGTTCAGATCTCCTATCCCAAGGAGTCCTACGTCCAGTCCCCAAGCGACCACTTGGGATTCCACTATACAAGGGTACAGTCCCCCTTAAGGACACTTACACATCTAGCTGCAGATGGCCTTCTCTTCTCAACCCAAAGAGGTACAACATCACCTATATCAAACAGGTCTTCCTTCTTACCAAAGGGAAATAACCACCTGTTCAACAAAAGGTCTTCTCTTCACACTGTAGACACCGTTTTTTATGCGGTCCCCACAGAGAGGGGGGGATGAACAGTGGATACGTGGGTGTGTGATATGGAGTGGAAAAGACGATAAAAAGAAAAAGATCATGATCGCCAAGTGCACGTGGGCACCGAATGGAGATGCACGGCGAAGGGTGCGAGATGGGGGAGTGATCGCTAGCGTACCTTTTTAGCGGGGAGATTGCGCGGGGGATGATGTGGGTCCTATCTTCCTCTACGAACACGGTCGGCCGCGGTAGAGGGCGTTTTCTGCGTTGATTATCCTGACAAAGAAAGAGACAAAATGAAAAAGAAGGGGATTAGCCCAAAAATGTGTAGTATGCAATTCTAAAAATAAATGAAATAAATGAATGACATGGGGGCGGCTTACCGGATGGTGGCTTTTAAACCCCTAAAATGTAGGTGTGTGTGTGTATGCATGCATGTGTGTGTGTGAAAGAAATAAAAGGAGAGTATAATGGGGCCACGTGGTGGCCGGAAGAGATGAAATAAAAGGCGAAAGAGAGAAAGGGGAGGGGTGCTTCCCCGAGAGTGGATGGCGCGGCGGCGTTGCCGAAATAGACGGAGGAAGTGGAGGAAGACCGTGCTCCTCCCGCCTCGCTCCGGTATGTGGAATGATGGATGGCGCTCCGAACTCCGAGGGCGTCGAGTCGCTTGTTTGGTAGGGCTTCGCCGTGGGGAAGTCACGGGAAGAATCCGGCAGGGCTCCACCGGGGTAGAGGGGATCGGGCTAAATGGCTACCCTCGGGGGTCTATTTATAGGCACTGGAGCAAAATTGCGTCTAGGACAGTAGACGTGATTTAAGGCTTAATCGCGTCTGAGAGGCAGGCCACGATTTAGAAGGTCGGCCGCACATGAGGAATTGCTGCACCGTCTCTCTGAATCGTGTCGGGGCATGCCGCCGCAACTTGAATCGTGGCGAGACGCCCGAACATGATTAAGACTTGCATGGTTTCGAGGCAACTGACTCACGAATGCGCTGTCTGCTGACGTGACATTCCAGATTTGACCTCTCTGAATCGCGTCGTCTGACAAGGATGCGATTCAGAGATTTTATCATGATTACGGGCCTGCGCGCGATGACTTTCTGGGCCGCTGTCAGACTTTGAATTGCGTCCGGGATCCAGGACGCGATTTGAAAGGCGGTTCGATGAAAAACATCCACTATAGAGGATGCAAATTAAATTTTGCTTCCGGGGGCACTGCCCCTGGAGATCCCCGCCGGGGCACTGCCCCCAGACCCCCGCAGGTCGATTCGCGACCAGACCCCCTGGGGAAGCACCGAGGAAGAATGGACGATATCTAAAAATATTGGAAAAACACTCTTGCGAGGAAAAAGAAGGCCATTTTTTGGCGTTACGGCGCAACTTGAAAATTTGCCCGCGGTGGAGCCAAATTCGTGTGTTTACCGATGCCACGCCTTGACGTCTGCTTAGCAGGGGAACGAAGCGGAGAGATATGAAGTGGAGTGTAATGGAGTGAAATGGAGTGAAAAGAAATGGAGCGTAATGAAAAGAAATGTAGCGTAGCGCAGTGGAGTAGAGCAGAGTGGATTGAAAAGTAGGCGTCAAGATGAAAAATAGACACACACGAATCAATTGGGTGGCTACCACCTGATAAGAGTCTTTTTCCAACACCCAAGGAAATCACCACTAGGAAGAGGACCTAGAGAAGCAAGTGTTTGGACAAAAGAAACGGGATAATGAAGGAAAAGAAAAGGAAAGACCAACTTCCAGCGTCGGGGAAGTACCTAAGGACACAATCCGTTAGGTTTCACCATTGGGGGCATCTGCCACTGCCTCAGGTGGGTCTTGGGAGAGAAGGAGAGATCAACTTCCAGCGAAGAGGAAGTACCTAAGGACACAATCCGTTAAGTTGCACCATCGGGGGTGTCTGCCACTGCCTCAGGTGGATCTCTGGGAACAAAGAAATAAGAGAGATAAGTCCAAACAAAGGATTCTAAAGGAAGTCAGCCCGGAGGCAACAACAAAGGGAGTTGGGTACTTGACCCAGATTGGAATATTTCAAATTGCTTTCGAGTTTGAGCGCGGATGGCCCTCAGATTGTCTTGCAAGAGTGGTTCTCCAATGTGAATACAAGATGCATGTATGCTGGGCTAAAGGGGAAAATGAGATAAAAAGAGGAGTAGAAAATAACCAAGGATAATATTGTTACGCCGGTGGGTCAGGACCGGGGTTTTATGCATGGGTCCGTCGTCCTCACACGCCAAGCGTAACGGCCTATCCGTTCGACTAAGGATCCTCTTGGATAATCATTGTTTTTGATAGAGAGGAACTCAAATCCCAGATTCCTCAAAGCCACAAGGTCCTTGGTGTGCTCTAAGGGTATAATTATAGTAGATGCAGATAAGTGATGGTGGGGGCAACAGCAGCCTGATTGCGCCGGATGAGGTAACTCGAATCCTGCACTCAAAACTCATTAGCTAAGAAAACACATATCATGGAAAAAAACATCATTCATTCAAAGCATGTCTTGGAGCATTAATAAAGCATTAAATAAACAGCTCATTTGGTTTGTTTGTTTGAACCATGAGGATAATTGGACTTGGCCAAAAGATATTGGAGTGCAAGGTGGGAGGAACCCATGATTGGAAGAATTAATGCGATCTTAGCACAAGCAAGAGGCAATGTGCTTGCCAAGCAATACCATCAATGATTTTTTTGGATTTTTGAAAGATATTTGAATTTTTTGTGCATTTTGAAAAGATATTTGAATTTTTTTGGATGGTTTTGGAAATATTTGAATTTGTTTGAGATTTTGAAAATATTTGGATTTTTG
Organism: Colocasia esculenta; assembly: GCA_014218235.1. NCBI lineage: Eukaryota > Viridiplantae > Streptophyta > Magnoliopsida > Alismatales > Araceae > Colocasia > Colocasia esculenta. The sequence continues at coordinate 71,440,046 of CM024763.1, read as the reverse complement.
TAGGTTTTGGAAAGTATTTGATTTTTTTTGTTTTTTTGTTTTTGTAGATTTTGGAAATATCTAGATTTGTTTGTGATTTTGAAAATATTTGGATTTTTTTTGTTTGGAATTTTGGAAATATTTGATTTTTTTGTGGTTTTGGAACATTGCCATGCCATGGTGGCATTAAAATTATGAAAATTGACCAACGAAGGGGTCCTTGTTAGCTCCTGTTTCATTAAAGAATGCCCAGAGTAGGGCGTGCGTTTTAACGTGGCGCCCACGGCTGATTGCACTGGGTCAACAGTACTACTGCCAAAGCCACACCTGAAAAGGCGACTAAGTCTTAAATAGGGAGAAGGGAAGAACATTTGAAGATAAGCTTGGTATGGGTATTCGAGGAGTTGGGTTTGACTTCCTTCCTTGGCACAACCGTCAGGAGGTTCTGTCTCATCAAGCACTTGGGCTTTTCCAATTATTTTGGAATCTTGAGTGATGACCACTTGATTGTAGGGACATGCATACGACCGGGTCCATTTGGATCTCTGCGGGGACCTTGCCATTCTTTGCCATGCCCTATTATCTTGATTTGATTTTGACTTTTGCATGCATACAGCCGGGTCCATTTGGATCTCCGCGGGGACTTTGTCGCTCTTGACATGCATTTTTGACTTGGATTTTTATTGGTCATTTTGATTTGCCCATTTGGACGGACATCCTCTTATGACGGAGTGCCTTGGGTTGGTTGCTTTGCCCAGACTACCTCTACTATGCATACTTTGGCCGAATAAGAGGAGAAGAAGACATTTGTGCTATTCAGGCGTGGCTGTGATGTTGACGGTGTCTACCGGGAACAATCGGCTTAGGGCACGTGAAGTGTGTGTAGGTGCCCATGCTAGGGGCAAACTTTAATGACCCCCGAGGGAATTTTGGACTCCTGGCGTGGAATTCTCGTAACAAGAGTGCTGCGATGGCACGACAATGTTGAAATATTCATCTTTTTATGGAGTTTTGAATTTCCTGACATTGCTAAAATATAGTAAGATTTTGGAGGGTAAAGGAGAGACGAATGCCCAGCGTTGGGGCGAGACTCAGAGGTCTACAAGAATTTACATTTTTTTATTTGGAATTAAAATGACAAGTGGGGGATAAAACCCCGAAAACAATGTGAGAAGGGTCGACGGACCCGATTGAAAATGGAGAGGGAATGGCGGAAAGGACGAATGCCCTGCGCTGGGGCGAGACTCGGGGACTATGAAGGATTTACATTTTTTTTTGAAATTAAGAATATACATGGGGACTGAAGCCCCGAAAATAATGCGAGAAGGGTCGAAAGACCTGATTGAAAATGACGAGGAGAAAACGAAGGAAAGACTTTGGAGACTGCGACGGGGCCGGAGGGGTTTGGAGAAGAAGGAGGGCGCGATGCCCTGAAAGGGAAGAATCTGGCTGGGCCGGAGGAGAGAAGGGGAAAAGCGGGCCGCGAGGGGCCAAAAGGGAGGGTGCGCAGCATGGGGCACGAGATGGAGATGTCCCACGTGGGGCACAAGAAGGAGATGTGCCAGGAGCGGCACTGGGAGGAGATGTGCCACGTGGGGCACGAGGTGGAAAGGTGCCGAGAGGGGCAAGGAATGGAGTACAAAAAGGGGCACGATGTCTAGTGTAGGAGTATGGATTGTACAAAAGATGGAAATAAAATGCCTCCCGTGGGGAGGGAATGTGGAGAACCCACGAGAAGGTGCTGAGGAGCACAAAAGATGACTGAAATGAAAAACAGGGAGGTGAAGGTCCCCTGGCCTTTCGCCTTGCCGGCACTTTGACTTTGACTTGGGGGCCGACGTTCTGACCCCCAGATTCTTCCTCACAAATTTTTCCCAGCGGGCGGAGGGTCTTGCTCTTTTCCTTGGGATTGAACAGCTCTCAAGGATTAAAGAATCGCTAGCTTCCATTGGAATTTCAAATAACAGTGGTAACTCCCTTGGAATGTAGTTTAATGAAAAGGTGGGGAGTGCCACTGGTGGAGTTGGAAGCAACAAAGGGGGGACCGTGCCCAAAGCTTGTAAAGCATGTGATATGGAAAGGGGCACGACCCCTTGCGTAATCGATTGTGCCAATGATTTGGACTTGGAGTGCGTGAGCACAATCTGAGAAGCTGACCCCTTCACTAGAGTGGGAAGGTTCACAATGACGGTGTGAGGGGTCATGAGAGCCTGGAGGGAGAGATTCCCTATGAGTATCGTGAGATGGTGCCGGCTGGCAATGGGAACGATTGGCATTAATTTAGAAGGCCTCTTGACAGCCATGATTGGAGGGGAAGACTTCAGCTCGAAAAATGTGCCCAGTATGGAAACAATGACCGGCATGCGGGGAATGTAATCATGATGTTTTAAAAGCATGCCCGGTCCTGGGACTTCCTTCTTTTGCTGACTCGGCCGATTGCTCCTTAAAAACTTGCGCCTACTCCATTGGACGGGGGTAGATATGGTGGGTGAAATGGATGGTTGTATGGCCAGTGGAGGTGTAATGAAAGGTTGCATGGCCGGTGGAGGCGTAATGGGTGTAATAGCAAGGGGTTGCTCGGGTTCGGCTGCCAAGGGTGTTGGCGGTGCGGGAGGTTTAGTGGTAAGTGTGATGGTTGGTTTAATGATGGAGGGTTTGATGATAGCGGATGGTAGTGTAGGTGGGGTAGGTAAATAGCGTACGAATATGACCTGGGTGGGTTCATCGTTGTAACACCAAGTGGTTTTCTAGAGGGGTGGATGTAGGCAACTTCGGCCCGAGCAACAGGCTGTGATGGGGGTAGAGGTTGTTGGGGAGCTGGCACGGGTGCCGGAGCAGGCGCAACGTAGGGCGCAGGAGCTCCTTGATATGTGGGCGCATCGTAGGGCCCTGTTGGAGGTTGCTGAGTCCGAGGAGGACGAATCAGTGGATGCCTGGGTGGCGGCATGCCATTGTAAATGGGGGTATGCGGAGGCGCATATGATGTGGATGTTGTATGTTGGTGAGGTGGATGGTGGATGGCGTCCACTGATTCGTTCTCTCTCGATTTAATTTGATCAAAAAGCTCTGCAATCGGGGAGTCCGTCAGATGTGTCTGGATGTAACGTCCCCGCTCGTAGAGCTCCTCCATGGAGGTGATTCGATTCATGGCGAGGATGTGCCCGAACCTTGGAGTAGAGTTGGAAATAATAATTTTGACTTGCTCTGACTCCGAGAGCACATGCTGCATTCTTGTGGCCATTGACCTCCAACGGTCAGCAAATTGTACAAAGGCCTCATTGGCCCTCATCTTCTCGGATACTAGATCCGTGATAGAGAGATAGGGGCTGACGCGGTCTTTGTACCTCTGAAGGAATTTCTTATGAAGGGGGCGGAAGTCTCCTGCCTCAGTTGGCTCTAGGGAGTAGAACCATTCGAGCGCAGGGCCGTCAAGAGATTTTCTAAATAAATATGCCAACGTGATGGGGTCACGTTGCCACCGGGAAGACTCATAAAGGAATTCTTTAATAAGGAGGTAGGGATTGCTCGTGCCATTATACAGTCGGTACGACAGCTTCTCCGAAGGATGAATATAAACTTTAGGGAGAGCCGACATGGCGGCAACGGGGTCACCCTTGGAATTTGAAAGCTTATTTATTTGTTCCTCTAGATTGTTCAATTTTTGGAGAAGAGCATTCTGGAGTGGAGTGGATTGCCACTGGGCATGTGAGGAAATACATGGGGGTGGTCGTGGATGAGTGGCCCTTCCCAAAGGACGGTCTGTACGGACCGGGGCACGGGAGTGCAAATGGCCAGGGGGGCGGGGTGATGAAGAATGCACAGGGGTATGTGGCGAAGTCACCGGAATGTACAAAGGCGGGTGCCTGGGAGAAGGAGAGGGAGGAGGAGTTGCAGCAGGAGTCACGCCCTCAACCAAAGATTGTATCAGATTAAGTTGTTGAGGTGTGAGCTGATCAATGGCATGCAGGACATTCTGGACAGTGGAATCATGGTGGGGGGAAGGCTCTTGTCGGGTTTTAATTGGAGTGAGGTATGGAGGAACGTCAGAGTGGCTAGTGCGCGGCGTGCGCACATAACCATAGGAAGTGGATGTTTGTTCCTCACGGTGGTGAAATGGACGGACATGGGATCAGAAAGATGGAGATCTAACATTATCCTCATAGTCCTCATAATAAAAATCATCATGATAATACGGGTCCATTTTTAACAAAGCATTAAGCAAACAAGGTTTGAACAAAGATTAACCAATCAATATGCGGTCCAAACAAGTTGTAATGCTCAACGCTTATTTTTTAAAGAGTTTCACAATTAATTAAATGGATTGAAAAATATTGTGTCACTCCAGGTGAGTTCCTAGTTGGGTAGAAAATGAATACTTCGGGGTTCAACTAGAATCACCTCTCACAACACAATAGGATAACTAAACCCGGGTCAACGGAAGGGTACCACCAGCTCGGTCCGCCGTGAGGGAATCCACGGGGTACGGAGTCTTACGGGGCTCTTGGCAAAGGTTCACTAGTCCAAAGGGACGGAATGCCCAATGGAGAGTTTGCCCTTACCAAGAGAGGTGTGTGGAGCCTAGGATATGAGGGAAGGAGGTCCCCCGACCGATGCAAAATGCCCTGTATGCAACAGTTTATAGAAAAAATGGCAGAAGGGTGCGATTTTCTCAGCACTGTGAATCGCGTCCGACACAGCAGCCGCGAATCACAAATCACGTCCAGTCACCTCGACGCGGAACTGAGAGCCCCAGAAGGCTGTCAGTGTCGCGCCTGGTCCCTGTGGACTACTGGCAGAAACGCGTCGGCCTCTGCCGCCGCGATAGGAGAACAGAAACGCGTCTGGCTAACCGGCCGCGTTATCAATATACTGAATCGCGTCCATTGCTTCAGACGCGATTCCAAACAGCCACCCGAGGAAAAAACAGAAAACAGGAAAACAAGAGATATACACAATGAAAAGAGAAAAACAATAAACTAAACACACAACATGCTTTATTTATGTAAAAAGAAAGATAAAAGAGGGAGATGCACGCGAGGGTGCCAAAGAAAGAGCCACGTGGGGCACGAAGGATGAGGGGTAATCAAATGGAAAACGCAAAAAAGAGGTCCCACCGTGATCGCCAATTTGTAGACACCGTTTTTTACGCGGTCCCCACAGAGAGGGGGGGATGAACAGTGGATACGTGGGTGTGTGATATGGAGTGGAAAGGACGATAAAAAGAAAAAGATCGTGATCGCCAGGTGCACGTGGGCACCGATTGGAGATGCACGGCGAAGGGTGCGAGATGGGGGAGTGATCGCTAGCGTACCTTTTTAGCGGGGAGATTGCGCGGGGGATGATGTGGGTCCTATCTTCCTCTACGAACACGGCCGGCCATTGTAGAGGGCGTTTTCCGCGTTGATTACCCTGACAAAGAAAGAGACAAAATGAAAAAGAAGGGGATTAGCCCAAAAATGTGTAGTATGCAATTCTAAAAATAAATGAAATAAATGAATGACATGGGGGCGACTTACCGGATGGTGGTTTAAACCCTAAATGTAGGTGTGTGTGTGTATGCATGCATGTGTGTGTGTGAAAGAAATAAAAGGAGAGTATAACGGGGCCACGTGGGGGTCGGAGGAGATGAAATAAAAGGTGAAAGAGAGAAAGGGGAGGGGTGCTTCCCCGAGAGTGGATGGTGCAGAGGCATTGTCGGAATAGACGGAGGAAGTGGAGGAAGACCGTGCTCCTCCCGCCTCACTCCGGTATGTGGAATGATGGACGGCGCATGAGGAATTACTGCACCGTCTCTCTGAATCGCGTCGGGGCATGCCGCCGTGGCTTGAATCACGGCGGGACGCCCGAACGCTATTAAGACTTGCATGGTTTTGAGGCAACTGACTCACGAATGTGTTGTCTACTGACGTGACATTCCGGATTTGACCTCTCTGAATCACGTCGTCTGACAAGGACGCGATTCAGGGATTTTATCATGATTACGGGCCTGAGCGCGATGACTTTCCGGGCCGCTGTCAGACTCTGAATTGCGTCCGGGATCTAGGACGCGATTTGAAAGGCGGTTCGATGAAAAACGTCCACTATAGTGGACGCGAATTAAATTTTACTTCCAGGGTCGCTGCCCCCGGAGACCCCCGCCGGGGCGCTGCCCCTGGACCCCCGCAGGTCGATCCGCGACCAGACCCCTTGGGGAAGCACCGAGGAAGAATGGACGATATCCAGAAATATTTGGAAAACACTCTTGCGAGGCAAAAGAAGGCCATTTTTTGGTGTTACGACGCAACTTGAAAATTTGCCCGCGGTGGAGCCTAATTCGCGTGTCTACAGACACCAAAAGAGGATCAACTACAAAGAATGTGTTGTAAGAGGGAGGCCCCAAGACCAAGCTTATAATCACTTGCTTGATCTGAGGCGAAGTCTGAGAGGCATTAGATGATTACAAGATGACTCTCTCTCAGATCTACGCAAACTCTCAAAAAACAAATGCACTATTGTCACAGAGAGCTAAGAGCTACTGATGGTTGGATTGGACAAGCTGGCTCTTGTTGTTCTTCAGGTGACTGGAGTTTCAAGCTTTTCGAAGGTTCAAGAGTTCGAACTATCTAACTATCCTTCTTGGAGTCACCAGTCTTCTATTTATCTTCTTTGAAATATTTTGACCGTTGTAGTAGCCGTTGAAATATTCGTTGTCTCACAGCTTCATGCACGTTAGAGAGATTGGTCCGAAGCAAGAACCAGGTGAGCCTGTGGCCATTAATGCTTGGATTGATACATACACCTTCAAGGAAAGATTGTCTTAATCTTCTATCCTTTTTTAAGGTTGACAGCTCCATCTTTGACGTGTGTTTCTACAAAAGTCCTGCATACAATAAATGCTGACACCTAGACAACTTCTTTTTGTCTAAATTGTCAGTCAACATTAGTAATCGTGCAGTATGAAGATACACCAAAAAGAAAATGTTATTCTGTCATCATATAAAATAAGACTTTATGCGACAAGTGAGGTAAGCAAGGATATATCGTGTAGAAATATTGTACTACCACAATAAATGACTAAGATCTTAGGATATAGTATGATGTGCGGGAAGGCTTTTTGAAATCCATAGAGTTTCGAGCATATGCATATTTAAATATTATAAGGAATGATTTCTTAAATAAGAAGATAAAGCAAGACTGTTCAAGAGCTATATAAATTTATTTAAAAATAAAGAACATTCTGTATAGAAATGATATTGATAATAAATCGATGATACAATTATGTGAGAATATAATCTATGTTGAAAACAAGCCGATGTGAACATAATCTATATATTAATATAATGAAATCGATGTTCTGTACAAAGTCGTTACTTAACAGGAATCGATGAGTGGATGAAATCGTTGTTTCAATAGAATCATTGTTTCATAGAAGGTCATTGTAGAGATGAAATCGTTGTAGCAACTGAATTGTTGTAGCGACCAAATCGTTGTTTGAGAAAAATAGAATCGTTGCATCGACCAAATCATTGTTTCTATGATGAAATCGTTGTTTAAGTGAAATCGATCATGAAATCATTGTTTTAAGGAAGAAATCGTTGTTGTGCTCAAATTGTTGTTTAAGTAAAAGCGAATCATTGTTTTGAGCAAATCGTTGTTTAAGTAGGCAAATCGTTGTTGCGATCAAATCGTTCTTTAAGTGAAAGCAAATCGTTGTTTCGATCAAACCGTTCTTTAAGTGAAAGCAAATCGTTGTTGCGATCAAATCGTTCTTTAAGTGAAAGCAAATCGTTGTTGGACGAAAATCGTTATTTAAGTGACTTACAGAATCGTTATGACGATCGAATCATTGTTTCTATAAAGGAAATCGATGTGTACTTAAACAAAAACATATGCATTGAACTTACAGTAGTATGTGAGGATAACTTATAGTTTTGCTAGATTTATTTCCTATAGATAAACTTTAGAAACAGTTGTTAGAAAACACTTTCAAGGTTTTGTTAATCACAAAAAATTACATATATGATTCATGATAAATTTTATATGGAGATGGACTGATCATTACAATGAGCCTTCCCATAGAGACTTTTCTACAGTACGGACCACAGCCTTCTATGGTAGCAGTGTCAATCTCGGCACACATTACACATTAACACTTAATCACATGGTTTACATTATTCACATGCACTCTTTAACTCATTCACATGCACTTAAACAAATACACATGCTTCAGTTTATAAAACTCAGTATGACTGTTCCACAGTGTTAAATTAAACATAACAGTGCCCTAACATGCTGCAATTCTTTTGAAATTACATGATTTAAATTAAACACACTTATCATGGCTTAAATTCTCTTTTAAAAGACAAATAGTACTCACGGTTGTCAAAATAGTATCAAAATTTTATCACAGACTCCATATAGGTAATATATCACATGTCTAATTTTTTAGAGTTTTTCACAATAGTTAAATTAATTTTAACAATTTAAACAGATTTCATGCATATTTCAGTGAAATATTCACCCAACATGTTAGATAGTAAAGCAGTCGGTTCTAATAGGTCCAAAACATGTGAACAGTCACTATAAGATCATAGAAATTTTTTGTGACATTAACATGCAGTAAAACTAATTTTTCAGAATTAAACACATCCATAACATGCTTATTCTCTAATAACAGAAATTAAACTAAATAATATCATGCTCAGAAATTTGACAGAACCTCATGATATGACCTACAGACCATGCCTGATAAACCCTAATTTTTACAGCATGCACAGATCTCCAAACAGTCAACAATCACAGTACAGAGATCAACATATAGTTCTGCAGAAAATAGATGAACTTGACGGCAAGGGCATCGCCTCCAACAAGGGTTAACCACACAGGATGCTGCCGTCAACTCAAGAACTTGACGGCAACCTGCAGAAGTGTAGACCAAACTCAAATAAAAAGGAGAATTGGGGTTTCAGGACACAAATAAAAATCTGCAAAATTCTGAGACCTAAAGGACATGTCTAGGGATGTAACCCTCGATTACTTGCCTGAAAATATATCTAAGAAGATCAAATTTTTGTTGATGAAGCCCTCCTCGGACAAGCCAAGAAGGTGCAGAATCCCCTCCCAAATCTGGTCTTTTTGCTGATGCAGATGGATCTCCGGAGTCGGGGAAGATTCCTCAATAGCTGGAGCTCCTTCCAGTCACAGTAGATCACCGGAAGTACCACACACCCATCGGATCAAGCTTTGCAACAATTGGTTTTTCTCACAAGCGAACCCTAGGTTTTCCTTTTAGCCAAAGGACCTAATCTGGCTGAAAACATTAGGTTTTATAGGGCTAATGCTCGGGGTGTGCCTAGGATTATATTTTCCTACCATTGGGGTGGGTTTCCTAATCAAGAACCCAGAGAAAATGCAGCCATTTTCAGATCTGGAATCGCAACATAACCGGAGAAGTAAACGGTCACTTTGCTGTCGTTAACAGGAAGTCAGCGTCCATCGATCTGGACGTCAATCTCCCGAAGCCATGCAGTCAACGACACACTAGTTGCCGTCAACCTGCCCTTAACGTCAATGGATGTTGACGTTAACAGGGATTTCGGTAGAAAATAGAAATATCAATAAACAACATACATAATATAAATACATTAATATTCACTACATTATTTAATTACAATATGTACATAATTAAATAAATACAATATGTACATAAATAAACATGTAGATACATATGCACATATTGTAATTAAATAATTATAATATGTACAAAATCAAATAAACATAATGAACAAAATTGGAGGGCCTTACACCCTCTCCCCCTAAAAGAAAACTTCGTCCTCAAAGTTAGAATGAAAATACTAACCAAACAAGTGGGGATACTTCTTCTTCATGGCATCCTCAAGCTCCCATGTAGCCTCCTCCCGCGAGAAGTTCCTTCATAACACCTTCACAGATGTAATACTCTTGTTCCTGAGATGGTGAACCTTCCGGTCTGGGATAGCTATTGGTTGCTCTACATACGATAAGTCTGGCTGAATCTCCACTGGTTCGTGACTAAAACATGAGACAGATCTCTCATGTATCTCCTAAGCATAGACACGTGGAGGACTGGGTGCACACTAGCTAGCGTTGGGGGTAAAGCTAGCTCATATGCCACGTTTCCCATCCGCCTGAGAATCTCAAATGGGCCAATGAATCACGGACTTAACTTGCTATGCCTACCAAACCTGACAATGCCTCGGGTAGGCGAAACCTTAAGAAATACATGCTCGCCAACCTCGAACTCCAAACCCTTCCTCTTGTTGTCGACGTAGCTCTTGTGCTTATCCTGCGCCGCAACCAACCTCTGCCTGATAAGTTGAATCTTATCCGAAGTTTCCTGCACCAACTCCGGACCAACCAACTACCTCTCACCTGTCTCCTCCCAGCACAAAGGAGATCTACAGGGTCACCCATACAAAGCCTCAAACGGAGCCATGGCAATGCTCACATGAAAACTGTTGTTGTAGGCGAACTCCACAAGAGGTAGATGACGCTCCCAATCACCCTTCCAGTCAAGCACGCACGCTCTCAACATATCCTTGAGCGTCTGGATCGTCCTCTCGGACTATCCATCTATCTGGGGATAGAACGCTGAACTAAGCTTCAGCTGAGAACCCAAAGCCTCCTGAGGACCCTGCCACAGCCTCGATGTAAACCTCGGGTCTTGATTAGAAATGATAGACTTCGGCACACCATGCAACCTCACTATGTTGCCAACATACAGCCTAGCCAAACTCTCCACAGACTGCTTCTTCTTCATCGGTAAGAAATGCGCCATGTTGGAGAAACGATCTACAATTACCCAAATCGAGTCATTGCCCTTGGCTGATCTGGACAAACCCATTACAAAATCCATGATGATTGCTTCCCACTTCCATACTAGTATTTCCATCTTCTGCATAAGACCCGATGGTCGTTGACGCCCGGGCCTTCACCTACTGGCACACTAAACATCTGGACACGAACTCGGCCACATCCTTATTCATACCAGACCACCAGAAAGATCTCTTCAAATCTGGTACATCTTGGTGTTTCCTGGATGAATGGAAAACCTCGACCTGTGAGCTTCTGCTAATACTCACTCACGGACATCCATAACATCAGGAACACAAACTCGGTGCTGAAATCTAATAACTCCATCCTCATCACGAGCAATGCCTGTCTTGCCAACCATCTCCTGAAGCCTAGGACCTACTCTCTACTGCTCGATCCCTCATCCACAACTGTGGATCGGATAGCCAGCTGAGCCACGAAAGCCTGACACAACTGTGGCTCTAACTCAGTCATCGCACACGCTGCATCCTTAAGCATCTTCCAATCCTACCTGAGCAAAGACCTCTTCTTGCTGAGCGCATCGGCCACGACATTCGCCTTCTCTGGATGATACTGAAGCTCAAAGTCGTAGTCCTTGAGAAACTCAATCCACCGTCTCTGTCGCAGGTTCAATTCCTTCTCCAAGAAAAGATACCTCAGACTCTTATGGTCAGTAAACACCTCAAAATTGACACCATAAAGATAGTGTCTCCAGGTCTTCAGTGCATGAACCATGGCCGCTAACTCCAAATCATGGGTCGGATAGTTTCACTCATGCTCTTTTAACTGGCGAGAAGCATAGGCAACTACCATACCATGCTGCATCAACGCACAATCAAGACCTATCTGAGAAGCATCAGAGTAGATGGCAAAACCCTCTGCACCACTCGGCAAGATCAACATGGGTGCAGATGTAAGCCTCTCCTTCAGCAATTGGAAACTACTCTCGCAATCATCAGACCACACAAACTTTAGACCATTCCTAGTTAGCTTGGTCAAAGGTGCGGCGATAGATGCAAAGCCCTCAATGAATCGCCTGTAATAGCCTGCTAAACTAAGAAAACTCTGAATCTCCGATGGTGTCCTTGGAATCTCCCAATCTAACACTGCCTGGACCTTCGCCGAATCAACTGCAATTCCAGCGCCTGAGATAATGTGTCCAAGGAAATGTACCTCGCGCATCCAGAAGTCACACTTGCTGAACTTTGCATACAACTTGTGCTCTCGGAGAACCTCCAGAACAACCCTCAAATGCTCACAGTGTGTAGCCTCATCAGGAGAATAAACTAACACATCATCAATGAACACCACATCGAAGCTATCCAAATATGGTCTAAAAACTTGTTCATGAGATCCATGAATGCTGCAGGGGGTGTTGGTCAGACCAAATAGAAGCACAAGAAACTCATAGTGTCCATAACGAGTCCTGAAAGAAGTCTTGGACACATCTTCATTCTTGATCCTCAACTGATGATAGCCAGATCGCAAATCAATCTTAGAAAACACCGATGCATTCGCAGCTGATCGAACAAATCATCAATCCGCGGAAAGGGATACCTGTTCTTCACAGTCACTTGGTTGAGCTTCCTATAATCAATGCACAGCTTGAGAGTCCCATCCTTCTTCTTTACGAACAATACAGGTGCGCCCTATGGTGACACACTAGGAGGAATAAATCCCTTATCTAGCAGATCCTGCAACTGCTTCCTCAGCTCAGCTAACTTCGCAGGTGCCATCCGATATGGAGCCTTAGAGATAGGAGAGGCATCTGGAAGCAACTCTATAGTGAACTCTATCTTTCTAGCTGGTGGCAATCCATACAAATCATCAGGAAACATGTCTGGGAACTCCTGCATTACTTCAATCTCCTCAAGGGTCGGTGATTGATCAACCTTAGGGACTAAGAACACACTGGCAAGAAAAGCATCACAACCCTTGTTTGCCATCCTCATCGCCTTCATGGCAGAGATCACAAACCTTCCCGCTAAGTTCTGATGATCTAATTGTCCCCATGTAATTTAAACAAATTACTTATCTATTTTGGTGATTAAAAAAACTATTCTAACGAATTGTCTATAAGTCTTGAGCACAGAAAATAAAACAAAAACAAACAAGCCAAACTGATAAGTATCCTTCATACTAACAGTTTAAACTTCATAACTTACAAATTTTGCGAAGTACACATCAACTCTCTAGTTGTTATAACGATTTCCTTAGAATCATAACGATTTAATACTCATAAGGATTCGTTATCGAGTTTGGTATCATAACAATTTGTTAAGTGATCGCAACGATTTTCCCTCACAATGATTCGTTAAGTGATCGCAACGATTTGCCCTCACAACGATTCGTTAAGTCATCACAACGATTTTCCCTCATTACGATTAGTTAAGTGATCGCAACAATTTGCTCTCATAACGATTCGTTAAGTGATCGCAACGATTTTCCCTCACAACGATTCGTTAAGTGATCGCAACGATTTGCTCTCATAACGATTCGTTAAGTGATCGTAACGATTTGTTTTCATAACGATTTCTTAAGTGAGAACAATGATTTGCTCTCACAACGATTTGGTTATCGCATCGATTTCTTATGTGAGAACAACGATTTTCTCTCATAACGATTCGTTAAGTGATCGTAACGATTTGTTTTCATAACGATTTCTTAAGTGAGAACAACGATTTGCTCTCACAACAATTTAGTTATCACATCAATTTCTTAAGTGAGAACAACGATTTGCTCTCACATCGATTTCTTATGTGAGAACAACGATTTGGTCTCACATCGATTTCTTATGTGAGAACAACGATTTGATCTCACATTGATTTCTTAAGTGAAGAACAACGATTTGCTCGTAACGACTTGGTTCACAACGATTTGCCTATACTGTCATAATGATTTGATCCCTGTAACGATTCGATAAGTTACATAACGACTTTGTCACTGTAACGATTCATTAAGTTACATAACGACTTGATCGCTATAACGATTCGATACAGTAAACAACGATTTACTCACATTGTCCTTAACGATTTGATATTAATATATAATGATTTGTGTATACATCTGTTTACTTATGAATGCACAACGATTCACTCATTTGCACAACGATTTCATAAGTCATGCATATAACGATTTCGTGGAATATAACGATTTGATTTTCGAGCTAATTTTTTAATATGTTGAAAAGTCAAAGTCTTCACGCATATCTTTTTGACAGTTGTGCATTTATTACGACTGAACGTATCACTACATGCATGCAGACGATATCTTTCATTATCGTGCTTCCTCTGTAAACATCTTTTAGAACAGTAAATTGGCATTACTATTTTTATGTACACTTGTTCTAACGTTGACTGACAACAAGAGACAGCCTAGCTGTCTATTGTTTATACTTGTAATGCATGCAGATTTACGTATCGTCATACAACGTTGGACAAAATAGAAGCCAAAGGATATTACAGAAGATCCTTTCTCTTTACGTGCATGAAAGGATAAAGGACCTCTGACTGGAAACTTCTAAGGGCTAAGCAGTCTAACGTCCACCAAAGCTTAGAGATAACAGACACTTCAACGTTCGAATTTGAAAAGGGGAATATATATAGAAGACTGAAGCTCCAGATGAAGGAGAATAACCGTGATATATCGCTTACAACCTTCTGTGAGCTTTCCGAAGAGCGAAGCCAAGAATCCCATTTGTTCTAGCTCTTGCTCTCTGTGCTAAGTGTAGATCTGTGAGAGAGCCTTTAGTTCTGAGAAGAGTTCTTTGTTGTAGATCTTTTTTCTCAGTTCTTAGCTTCAGATCAAGTTGTGCCCTATAAGCTTGATCTAGGGGCTTCATCCTGAACACTTTGGTTGTTGTGCCCTGGGTTGGAAGGAAGACCTGGTGGGTTCCAGGGTGTTGTTCCCTTCGTGTTAAGGAAGACTTGGGGGTCCAGGGTGGTTCCCTTCGTGTGAAGGAAGACCTGGTGGGTCCAGGGTGGTTCCCTTCGTGTGAAGGAAGACCAGTTGGGGTGCTGGGTGCTGTAGTGTCCTTAAGGGGGACTGTACCCTTGTTAGTGAAATCCTGAGTTGTTGCTCAGGGACTGGATGTAGGACTCCTATGGAGAGGAGGTCCGAACCAGGATAAATCTTCATGCATTGTGTATGTGCTTATCTTGCATTCATTTCTTTACTAACACTAACCGCAATCGAAGTGTGTGTGGTGTGAATGTTTTTGTGAACAGGTATTAGTGACCAATTGTTTTTTAAAAGGCCCATTCCCCCCCCCCCTCGGGCTTGCTAGATGGGCAATAAGTGGTATCAGAGTGAGTCTCTTCGACAAAGAAAAAGATCCAACAATCTGAAGAGAAAAGATCAAATGGTAGCCCAAGGTCACTCCGAAGGTCAGTCAGTCAACAGGCCACCGCTGTTCGATGGAGAAGATTCCACCTACTGGAAAACAAGAATGGAATACTTCCTACATGGTTTCGACTTTCAAATATAGTCAATTGTAGAAGAAGGAGACCTTCTAGTCACCAACGAGAAGGACAAATGGGCAGAAGATGATAGAAAGAAGATTTCTCTCAACTGCAAAGCTAAGAGCATATTATGCTGTGCACTTAGCAAGAAAGAATTTAATCGAGTTTCAGCCTGCAAATCGGCAATGGAGATGTGGGAGAAGCTAAGAATCACATACGAAAGTACTGACAAAGTAAAGGAAACCAGAATAGACATTCTGGTGACACAGTACGAGAGATTCCAGATGCAGTCAGGAGAAACCATTACACAGATGTTCAACAGATTTACATACATCACCAACGGGTTAGCATGATTAGGAAAAAGCTATGAGATGGGAGACATGGTAAGGAAAATCCTTAGATCTCTACCATCTTCTTGGACTCCTAAGGTAACAGCTATAGAAGAAGCCAATGACTTGAAAAGGATGTCATTGGAAAAGCTCATTGGGTCCCTCATGGCCCATGAGATAAACATGGAGAGATTAGGAGAATCATCTAGTAGGAAGAAGCACACAAATGCTCTAAAAGTAGCAGAAGGCAGCTCTGAGGAACAATCTGAAGACGAAGCCAACAGCGAAGACACTGAAGACGAAGAAGCTATGCTATCTAGGAGGCTTCAACGAATCTTAGCCAAAAAGAAAAGATATCAGTCCGGCAGAAGATATTTCAAGAAAAATAAGGAGTTTAAGAAGATAGAAGGAAAGGACTCAAAGAAAGGTGAGCCCATATGCTATGAATGTAAGAAGCCCGGACATATCAAAGCAGAATGTCCGAAGCTCAAAAAACCTGAATTCAAAAAGAAAGTCAGTTCTAAGAAGTTCAGGAGATACAAGAAGAAAGCAATGGCAGCAGCTTGGAGCAACAACAGCGACTCGAACAACGAGTTAAGCTCAAGTAGTGAGGAAGAAGAAGAAGCTAACTTGGCTTTCATGGCCAACACAGAAGAAAAGGTAACTTCTGACTCATCTTTTGATTCATGTAATGATTCAGATTCTGATGACTTGGAAAGAAGCTTTAATGAGTTATATAGTAAATATAAAGAAGTATCTAACTACTAAAAACTAGCAAGAAAACATTACATGTCTAGAGAATACTATTTAGATTAAAATAAGAAAATGAACAACTAGAGAAGCAGGTTAATGAACTAAGAGTAGAAATGAGTTGCTATGCGAAGATCTAAAAGATATAAATAAACAAATAATCAAACTAGAAAAACAAGAAAGTTCAGTCAAATTGAAAAAGGAAATCAAAACACTAATAGAAGAAAATGAAAAATTATCAAGTACGTTAGAAAAATTTACTAATGGTAAAAATTCCTTAATATTAAAAGGTGCTAGACGGTCAGGTAAAAAGAAGCATGGAGTAGGATACACACCCCCAGATAATGAAGAAACAATAATTTATCCAAAAGTATATCCAACTCCTAAGTTTACACTTGAACAAGACACAGCATATACGTCAAACTTCAAATACATACCAACTGAAAAGGTAACTAAAACATCATGTAGCAATCACTATAACAAATTAGGACACATCAAAGTATCATGTCCAACTAAACACAAAGTTTGGATAATCAAAAAGGAAAGATGATGATACTAACCAGCAAGGACCCAAAAGAACTTGGGTACCTAAAGCTTAGTGTCTCTATTTCAGGGAAGCCTTCGAGCATCAAAATGGTACCTAGACAGCGGGTGCTCAAGGCATATGTCTGGAAATAAAAAGTTGTTCTCTCACCTCGAAGCTGAAGAAAGAACAATCACCTATGAAGACAATGGAAAGGGAACTATAATCAGCAGTGGATCAATGAGCAGCAAAGGCAAAACAGTTATTGAAGATGTACTATGTGTTAGAGGACTGAAGCACAACCTCATCAGTATCAGCCAGCTGTGCGACAAAGGACATCAAATCAAATTCCAAGAGTCAAAGTGCAGCATTATGAAAGATGGAGAGGTTATCTTTGAAGCCAACAGAGAAAAGAACATGTACGTACTCTACCTTGAAGATTTAAAAGGTCAGGATATCCGTTTAGCAGCAAACAAAGAGCAGTCAACTAAGCTATGGCACAGAAGATTAGGCCACTGCAGTCTGGATGGCATGAGAAAGCCGATCAAGAGAAGCCTGGTGGAAGGTCTACCAAAAGTCAGCACAAAAATGAATGGTGTATGCAGACCATGTGCAAAAGGAAAGCATACCAAGAGTTCCTTCAAGTCAAAGTCTGTGGTAACCACCTCTAAACCCTTGGAACTCCTTCACATGGACTTATTTGGGCCAATGAGGACCACAAGTCTTGGAGGAAAGAATTTGGATTTGTTATAGTAGATGACTATTCCAGATTCACATGGGTTTCATTCTTGGAGCACAAAGATGGTACGTTTGATAGTTTTGTGAGCTTCAGCAAGAAAACACAAAAGGATAAGAAGTACTGCATCGTTGGAATCCGGTCAGATCATAGAGGAGAGTTCCAAAATGAAAAGTTTGCAAATTTTGTGACGACCAAGGGATTGAGCACACAATTCTCAGCACCAAGGACACCAAAACAAAATGGAGTTGCTGAGAGAAAGAACAGAACTCTCTTGGATATGGCAAGGACGATGTTGTCAGAATATGATCTGCCAAGATATTTTGGGCTGAAGCAGTTAACACAGCAAGTTACATTATTAACAGAGTAATGATCAGGCCCATACTAAAGAAGACAGCATATGAATTGTACAAGGGAAAGAAGCCGAAAATCAGTCATTTCAGGACATTCGGATGTCCATGTTTCATCCACAACAACGGCAAAAGAGACATTGGTAAGTTAGATGTCAAATCAGATGAAGGCATCTTCATGGGGTATGCTTCTAAACCTAAAGGTTACAGGATATTTAATAAGCGTACACTGTTAATTGAGCAATCTGTGCACATTATTTTTGATGAGTCTAACTCTTCCTTGAGAGAGGAAGAAGATAGCCACTTTGATGAAACAGATAAATTGTCCAGAAACTAAGAAATACATCAATTGAGGACAAGGAGGATCCACCTCTGGAAGACTTGCAACAGAAGGATATTCCACATGAAAACCTTCCAAAGGAATGGAGATACAAGAAAGATCACCCACCTGAAAACATCATTGGTGATCCAACTGTAGGGGTAAGAACAAGAGGTAATGTAATCCCATGCGATTACCTAGCTTTTGTTTCACAAATAGAGTCTAGGACAGTCAATGAAGCTCTCACTGATGAATCTTGGATTCTGGCCATGCAAGATAAACTGAATCAGTTCAAGAGAAACCATGTATGGTCACTTGTTCCTAGACCATCAAATCATCCAGTAGTTGGCACCAAATGGGTGTTCAGAAACAAATTGGATGAAGCTGGTGTGATTCTAAGAAACAAGGCCAGATTGGTTGCTCAAGGCTATTCCCAAGAGGAAGGCATCAATTTTGATAAAACCTATGCACATGTAGCTAGACTTGAGGCTATTAGGATTTTACTTGCATATGCATCTGCATTAGATTTGAAATTATTTCAAATGGATGTGAAGTCTTTTTCTAAACGGTTTATTAAGGAGGAAGTTTATGTAGAACAACCTCCAGGTTTTGATGATATTGATTTTCCTAATTATATTTTTAAGTTGCACAAAGCTTTATATGGTTTAAAACAAGCACCTAGGGCCTGGTATGAAAGGCTTAGCTCATTTCTATTAGACCATGGTTTCACTAGAGGTCAAGTAGATGTACATTATTTGTCAAATCTAAGGTCAAACATATTCTGTTTGTTTAAATATATGTTGATGATATAATATTTGGTTCTACTGACGAATCTCTTTGCAAGTATTTGAGAAGCTTATGCAGGGAGAATTCGAAATGCGCATGATGGGGGAGCTTAACTACTTCCTTGGACTGCAAATCAAACAAGGAAAGGAAGGCATCCACATCTGTCAAGCTAAGTACATCAGAGAACTCTTGAAGAAGTTCGGATTCGAAAATGCCAAGCCACTGTCATCACCTATGAGCACATCAACAAGGATGGACAGTGACAAGGATGGTAAGAAGATAGATCAAAAGATCTACAGAGGTATGATAGGTTCTCTACTCTATTTGACGGCAAGCAGACCTGATATATTGTTTAGTGTGTGCATGTGTGCTAGGTATCAGGCAGACCTTAAGGAATCTCACTTAATTAGTGTTAAAAGAATTTTCAGATATTTAGCCAAGACTCATGACTTAGGTTTATGGTATCCAAAATCGTGTCAAATTAATTTGGTAGGATACTCTGATGCTGACTACGCTGGATGCAAAATCGATAGAAAAAGCACCAGTGGTTGCTGTCAATTTCTTGCAGGATGTCTGATATCATGGTCCTCAAAGAAGCAAAATTTAGTAGCACTGTCTATAGCTGAAGCTGAGTACGTGGCTGCTGGAAGTTGTTGTACACAACTCCTACGGATCAAGCAACAACTTGAGGATTATGGGCTACATATCAAGACAATTCCATTGTTATGCGACAACACCAGTGCCATAAATTTAACCAAGAATCCAGTCCAGCATTCAAGAACAAAGCATATTGAGGTTAGATATCTTTTCATTCGTGATCATGTAGCTAATGGCAACATAGATATTTCCTTTATTGATACCAATAATCAGTTAGCAGATATCTTCACAAAGGCCTTACCTGAAGAGAGATTTACTTCTCTTAGAAGGGAATTATGCATGTGCAAATTGTGAAAGAATTATCTATTTAAAACTGAAATATTAACATTCAAAATTTAAATTATTTTTCCTCCCAAAATTTGAGTAAAATTCCAATCATTGCCCATCTCTTTAAATTTTTCTTGATGGTTCGTTATTTTAAAAGAATTTATTTTTCTCAAACCAGTCAGTTTGTCATTTTCTGCTATTATGCCGCCTCCGCTTTTTCAAAGAGTTACTTTACTCTTTTAATATATTCTAAAATCTGTGTGGGAACGATTCATCTCCTACCTTTATCTCTCTCGTTCACCTGCCTGAGGCGATAACCTAACGACTCCGGCATCGACTCTCTAAAATTTTCAAGCCTCCATCTCCTTCCCACGAAAAATCTCTTGAGGGTTTCTGTTCCTTTCTTCATCTCAACCCTCTAGAAACTTCCTCCATCAAAATCCATGGCCGCACCTGTTGTTTCCGGCAGCATCGAGGGCTATGAAGCCGACTTCCTCACAGCAGAGCAGCAGGATAGGTTCACATTTGTGAAGACAAAGCTCTGTGGAAACAAGGCAGTGGATATTTCAGACTTGGAGAAGAATGGGATGCACAACATCGTGGCAGCTATGGAAAGGATGAAATGGACAGAGATTGCAACCATCTCTGAGGTAAGCTATCTAGACTTGGTGAAGGTCTTCTATGTTTGCTTGAGAACTGAGGCAAACGGGTCCTTGACATCAACTGTCAAAGGCACCCAGATTAGAATCGACCATGAGCTATTAAGGTCTTTATTTGGTGTTAGCACCACTGGTCGCAGTGGGATTCACACTAAGGATACCCAGGCAAAGGGACTAGGGATTGTAGGTCTCGAATTTCGATTGAAGGATGGAAAACTTGATATTAATCAGATGAATGCATTCAACCGTCTTTTGCACTTTATAGTTTGTCAAATATTGGTTCCAAGGAGTGCTACATTCTCCACATGCACCAAAGCTAATTCGGACATGATGTTCTGGGCCATCCAGAACAAGGAGATAAACATGGCTAAAGTTATTTTGGAGCGAATGAAGTTTTCTCATGCTCAGATATGGGACACAAAGAGCAAATTAAATGTGTCTCTGCCATATACCCATCTGCTCTCTAAAGTATTCAAACATTTTGGCATAAATTTGTCTGGGGCAGTAGTAGAGAAGATGGGGCAAGCTATCCGCAGCAGAAATTTAAGGAAAAGCAGATTTTCTATGGTAAATGGTGTATGCACCAAGACCTCTGTGGCTAAGGGTGAGGCCAGAATTGGCGAAGCCCAAGAAGTCCAAGAAGAGGTAGGAGAGGCTGCAGTTCAATTGAATCAAGAGGAATCAGCAGCAGTAGTAGCAGAGGTTCAAGAAGAAATTCCAGAAGCTCCAGCAGTAGCAGTACCTGATGCTCCAATTGATCCAGAAAGTGCCAGGGGAGAATCTCAAGTTGTTCAGGAGAAGTCAGCAGAACAGGCAGCAGCACCAGCAGAAGAGCAAGCAGTAGATTTTATTCAAGAAATTGTTGAGGAAATCAGTACTAGTGACAGAAGGATAGAGAATATTCCTCTAGAGCACTCGTGCCTGTAGAAGAATTTCAAGAGATTGCCCCTCCTTCTAGGATAGGGTCAGTCCTCCAAAGAGCACTTGAGTCCATTCCAAGCACTCAAGATGTGGAAGAGGTTTCTAGCAAGAAAGAAGAAGCTGTGCATCAGGCCACACTGAAGAAGTAGTTATGGAGGATGCTCCCATTCAGGGGGAGCAAGAAATTACTGTTGAAGAAGATCAAATGGAAGATGCTCCTACTCAGGGGAGCAAAATCAAGAAAATGAGGTTGTGGCATCCGGCCGCAATGATATTCAGATGGAAGATCCTCCTGTCCAGAAGGAACAAATAGCAGCTGTCCATGATGATACTCCCATGGAGGATGCCCCTGCTGAAGGTGAGATTTTAGGTGAGAAGGGAAGTGAGCCTCAGGGGGAGAGAACTGAAAACCCCCCAGAAAATCAGTTCAGAGAAGGAGAAACCGCCAGTCCTCATATTCAGATGAGCAAGATGATCATGTTGATCGACAGAAACCAGTAGACAAGGCAAGGGAGAAAGGAAAGGAATTTGCTTCAGATATTCCTCTCCTTGCGGATGCTCCTCATCAGAGGTCACAGAGATAGAAAATTGTTATAAATCTGAAGCCTGTGATAGAGAGATTGGATGCCCAAGGTGAAATACTATGCTCTGTGCAATCAGATGTCAACTCAATCTTTATGAGCCAGGCATCAACAGAAAAAGAGTTGTCACAGGTAAAGAATGCTATCAGATAGTTTAATAAAGAATTAGGGAGCATGAAGACTATGCTTTCAGATTTTTTGAAGGAGGTAAGAGCACCAGCACCTCCTGCTCCTCCACCACCTGCTCCTCAGCCCTCTGAGGGAGCTGAAGAAGATGTTCCTAGACCATCAGGGTCTGTGCCTGCAGAAGAGTCAGGGCCATCTGTTGTTGAAGAAGCTCCTTGGCCAACAGGATCATCAGTTGAAGGGCCAGCAGGGCCAGTTGAGGAAATGTCAGGGCCAATTGGGCCAGTGGAGACCGAGTCTGAGCAGTTTCGGGCAGAAGAAGAAGCTGTTGCTCCAGAGCCCCTAGCTCCTTCACCCATTCAGACACCAGCCCCTTCTTCTCCACCCTCATCCTCAACAGCACCACCAGCTCCTCAACCATTTAAACAGCCTCAATCCAGAACTATCTCTTTGTTGGGTTCATATTCTGGAAACTAAGTGAATTCACACTCTAAGTGATAAATGAAAGTCAAACAATGTTTTAATGATGAATGAGTTGAATTGAGGTTTCATACATGTCAATTAACATGATACAATATTTGGTTATCTATGTCTTCATTATACCTAATAATACATGTTTTATCATGTAGGTACAAATGCATATAACCAAGCCTTCTCAAATTATGAGAAAATGATCACAATCACAGTGTATACATGTACCTGTCGACAGACCCCAAGGCATATGTCGACAGATGCCACAGTTGTGATCAGACAGAACAGTGTGCTGAGAGCACCTGTCGACAGATGCTCAGAGACCTGTCGACAGATGTCACAGACAGAAATGCCAGAGTTCTGTGTTTTGGCAAAACTGACTCTGCCTGTCGACAGATGGATATCGCCTGTCGACAGATGCCACAGACCAGAGCAACCTAAAGTCTGTCTATTGCAAATCTGTTGCAATCTGTCGACAGACACTCAGCACCTGTCGACAGACGCAGAGGATCTTCAAATACGGAAACCTTCCTTCATATCCAAGATTGTGTTTTCAAGTCCTACGACTCTCCACATGAAAACACAACTATATAAGCATCCTTTTGGAGTGAATCTCACATAGAAGCAGCCACAACCAAAAACCCTAAAGCCAAGTCCAAGAGAAAGAGTTGCTGCTGCTCTGCTTCAAGTCTGCAGTGCAGAGACCGAAAGATCTGTTGATCCTGCAGTACTGAAGATAGATCGTCATGGATTCAACCTTCTCCATCAATCCAAAGCAGTCAAGTTGAAGTTTGAACTCCATCCAGGCGTTCTCAGAAGAGTTCCACATCAGGATTTACTCCTACACTCTGAACTCTTCCTGTTTCATAATTCTCATCAACCGTGTGTGTGTTGTGTGATTCAAGCGTCTCTTGTGCTTGAGATCACGTGTGTGTGTTGTTCTGATCGTGGGTGCACATCAGAAAACACGTGTGTGTGTGAGTTGTAGTCACCGAACTCGCTCATAAGCAGTTTACTCTGGTGTGTGTGTGTGCCGTGGACGTAGGATACACTGTTGTGTACTCCGAACCACGTAAATCTGCGTGTCTC
The DNA here is from genome assembly GCA_014218235.1 of Colocasia esculenta. Classification (NCBI taxonomy): domain Eukaryota; kingdom Viridiplantae; phylum Streptophyta; class Magnoliopsida; order Alismatales; family Araceae; genus Colocasia; species Colocasia esculenta. The sequence goes on along the minus strand of CM024763.1, from coordinate 71,416,213 downwards.
GTGTTTGATCGTTTCTACGATAGATGTTTGATAGACACGTTGCATATTCACACGCTAGATAGGTTTCTACATCATCTACACATAGTTTAGATCTTGATACTGTCTCAATAATCTGTGCTTTAAGAAAAAGAACGTGGTAATAGTTTTTAAGAGACAGTAATCTATTCAACCCCCCTTCTAGATTACCATATTGGGAATTCCGCAACCCTTCAATTGGTATCAGAGCCGTGGTTTCTCCGATTTATTGCTTTATCTATTTGATCTTACGATCAGGAGATTCACGGTCAAATGGAATCTACCAAGGGGTATATGGCCGAGGGACACTCTGTGACCAGGCCACCCTTCTTTGATGGCACTGACTATCCATATTGGAAAAACCGCATGCAGGTGTTTCTACGAGCACAAAACTATGAATTGTGGAAGATAGTCAGAACAGGACCATATGGATTGCCTCAAGACGAAGATACATGGACCAAGGACCAGATTGCAAAAGGGACACTCAACTGGAGCGCCCTCAACATGATGCAGTGCGCAGTCCACCCAAAGGAGTACTCGAGAGTCTCCACATGCACCTCAGCTAAGGAGATGTGGGACAAGCTCGAGTTGATATATGAAGGTACGTCTGAGGTGAGAGAATCCAAGGTAAGCATGTTAGTCTCAGAATATGAAATGTTTAAGATGAACCGTGATGAGACAATTTCTGACATGTTTGCTAGATTCATGGTACTTATAAATGGATTGAAAGGTCTTAAGAAGGAATACTCAGAAAGTGATTTGGTGAGGAAGATACTTCGGTCTCTTCCATCCTCTTGGAACACCAAAGTCACTGTCATCGAGGATTCCAAGAATCTTTCAACAATGAAAGTGGATGAATTGATTGGATCTCTCATGACTTATGAACTAAATGTAAAAAGAAAAGAAACTGAAGAGAATCCAAGGAAGTCAATTGCCTTGAAGGCTTCCAACAGAGTATCTTCAGATTCCAAAAAGAGTGCCCAAAAGGAAGGTTCTGAGTCTGAAACCTCTACTGATAGTGAGAATGACGAAATGGCCATGCTCACTAGACAGTTCAAGAAGTTCCTAAAATTCAAGAGAAGAGGTTCAGGAAACTCCAAACCTTTCCAAAAAGGCACCAACAGGTTTGACTCGTCCAATAAAAAATCTGATGTTGTGTGCTATGAGTGCAAGAAGCAGGGACACATGAGAGGAGAGTGCCCGAGCTCAAGAAGAAACTGAAAAAGGACAAGCTCGTCTTCAAGAAAGCCAAAGCAATGCTGGCTACATGGAGCGATGAAGACGATGACGATGAAAGTCAAGCTACCTCAGGAGATGACGAGATTCACTGTCTCATGGCAAGGAGTGATGACTCTCTGAGGTAAACTCTTCCTTTGAATCATTCTCTACTGAATGGAAGAAGAAGAAGCTTACACTGTCCTTTTTGAAAAATTCTGTCAATTGAAATCAGAAAATAAAGCACTCAAGAAGAAAGTTAATTTCCTTGTTCATGAAACGATAATAATGATGAAATTGAATCTCTGAATAAGGTAATTGACATGATGAAAATAGATGAACAAACACACAGTGAAGAGATGGATAGCATGAAAATTAAGCTTCAAGAAGTTCAAAAAGAGAAAGATGATCTAATGAACTCTCTTGAAACTCTAAACAGTGAGCATGCTAATCTCAAAGAAATTGGAAAAAGCTGAAAAGGAGTTAGAAGGCAAATCAAAGGATCTATCTAGTTTTGTAAAGAGCAAACAAATTTAGATGCAATCTTAGGATCCAATGGTTTGTTGCTAGACATGGGATTGGGTTTCAAAATCCCAAGCCAAAGGAAACAGGAAAAAATCTGCTGACTGATTTCACTGATCCTATCCCAAGTTCTAGCAATCAAAATCCCCAAGGAAAAGGAAAAATCAAACAAGGGCAAAAACCAGGAACCTAAGGCTACCAAATTTGTTCCAACTAAGCTTAAGGAGTTTGCTACCAACCCCAAACAGGGATGTCCCAAGGCAAAACAGCAAGTTCCTAAGGCTAAGTTCACTAGGCAACAAAAGGGTAAGATGCCTATGCATGCAACTAAGAATCCAAATCCACTGTTGTTCATAAGCCATCATCATGTAAGATCTGTAAAAAGATTGGGCACAATGAAAAACAATGCTGGAACAATCCACTAAAACAGAAACTTAAACAAATCTGGATTCCAAAGCATTTACTGTTTGGCATGAATGATAAAACGGCACCCAAAGTAATTTGGGTACCAAAACCTCTTGTCTGATCCACATGTGCAGGAATGCCTAGCAGCTCACAATCAAAACAAATGGTACCTGGATAGTGGCTGCTCGAGGCATATGACGGGCGATAAAGAAAAATTCAGTTTGCTCGTGGAAAAAGACGGAGGTCACGTTGTCTTTGGAGGTAACAACAAAGGCCAGATCATCGGCTCAGGTAAGGTTGGTAAGTTTGCCTCCAACTCAATAGATAATGTACTATTAGTTGATGGTCTTCATCACAATTTGCTTAGCATAAGTCAATTGTGTGATAAGGGCCATAAAATTGTTTTGAATCAGATTCATGTCAAATCCTTGATAAGGAAACAGGAAGTCTCAAATTTTCTGGAAAAAGAATGAATAACATCTATATGGTTGATTTAGATGATCCAGAAAATAATGATTTATGTCTTGTAGCAAATAAACAGGATGAGCTTACATTGTGGCATCGTAGGCTTGGACATGCGAGTTACAATGTTTTGCACAAGATAATGAGGCTCAAACTTGTAAGTGGACTTCCTGAAATTCCATTCAACAAAAATGAAAATTTCTGTGATGCATGTGCACAGGGAAAACAGACCCGAAAATCCTTCAAATCGAAAGCACCGGTAAGTACTTCCAAAGCTTATGAACTGTTGCACATGGACCTATTTGGACCTACTAGAACATTGAGTCTCACTGGCAAACGGTATGGTTTTGTCATTGTAGATGACTTTTCTAGGTTCACTTGGGTGAAATTTCTGGCTCATAAGAATGATGCACTTAATGTTTTTGAAGAATTCTTCAATAAAATTGAGCATGGAATGTTCACAAGATATGCTCCATCCGCACTGATCACGGGGGAGAATTTGACAACCACTCCTTCACTGATTTCTGCAGGAACCAAGGAATAGAACACTTGTTCTCCTCCCCAAGAACTCCAGAACAAAACGGGGTTGTGGAGAGGAAAAATAGAACCTTGGTGGAGATGGCTCGTACGCTTTGATCGAAAATCAACTTTCCAGAACCTTTTGGGCAGAAGCAGTAAACACGTCATGCTACATTCTCAATCGAGCCATGGTAAGACCGGTATTCAAGAAAACTCCCTATGAGCTTCTGAAAGGTAAGAAACCATCTCTTGGATACTTCAGAGTTTTTGGTTCAAAGGTGTTCATACATAACAATGATAAAATTGATCTGGACAAATTTGAAGCCAAAAGCGACAAAGGTATTTTTCTTGGATACTCAGAACACTCTAGAGCTTATAGAGTGTTTAATCTTAAAACCAGAAAAGTGGAAGAAACTCCACATGTTGTATTTGATGAATCTCAAACCAAATCTAACAGTCCTAATCCTTACAGGTTTCAAGATGACACTGAAGATACAACACATGAAGAACTGCAAAGAAAACCAAATACAATTTCTAAGTCAGTTCCAAAAATAAAGAGGGCTATCTACGCAGGTACAATGATGAAGATGACGGACTTTTGTTCAGAAATGAAGATGAAGTACCTGCCCAAGATCCACAACAAGATGCACGAGGATGAACCACAACATGAAAGCCCTCCAGCCACCCCTCCTCCAGAACAGACTTCTGAAGTGCAAGATCAACCCGGTCCTTCAACAATCACAAATGTGAGGTACTCTAAAGCACATCCACTTGAGAATGTCATAGGTAACATAAATGATTCAGTTCAAACTAGGTCTCAAGTCCATCAAATAGTTGAACAGGATCATTTAGCCTTTGTCTCTCAAGTGGAGCCTAAAAATGTTGAAGAAGCCTTAAACGAAAATTCATGGATTGATGCTATGCATGAAGAGCTAGGTCAATTTCAAAGAAACAATGTCTGGAGTTTAGTTCCTAGAACCCCGAAATTTCTGTAATTGGAACAAGATGGGTCTTTAGGAATAAACTAAATGAAGAGGGAAAGGTGGTGAGAAACAAGGCTAGACTGGTTGCAAAGGGTTATAATCAGGAATTTGGTGTGGATTTTGAAGAATCTTTTGCACCTGTAGCTAGACTAGAAGCAGTCAGAATCTTGTTAGCTTATGCATGCTCAAACAAGTTCAAATTATATCAAATGGATGTTAAAACTGCTTTCTTAAATGGCTACATAAAAGAGGAAGTTTATGTCTCTCAACCACCTGGCTTTGAACTTCATGACAAACCAAACCATGTATACAAATTGCACAAGGCTCTCTATGGTTTGAAACAGGCACCCCGAGCTTGGTACGACAGGCTAAGCCAATTTCTGGTAAGCAAAAACTACTCACGAGGTAAAGTAGACCAAACCCTCTTTACAAAGAAAGTTCGCACACACATCATTGTTGTTCAAGTGTATGTGGACGACATAATCTTTGGCTCTACTAACCCATCACTGTGTGAAGAATTCTCACATCATATGCACAGTGAATTTGAGATGAGTTTAATGGGGGAGCTTCAATTTTTTCTTGGTCTGCAGGTCAAGCAAATGGAAGATGGCTTCTTCATAAACCAAGAAAAATATGTCAAAGAGCTTCTCAAGAGATTTCAGTTTGAAACTGCAAAACCTGCCTCAACACCGATGAGCACAAGCATTAAGCTAGAAAGTGATGAGAAAGGTAAACCGGTAGATGCTAAACATTTCCGAGGTATGATTGGCTCATCCTCTATCTTACTGCAAGTAGACCTGACATACAATTCAGTGTTTGCCTCTGTGCTAGATATCAATCTAGTCCAAAGGAAAGCCACCAAATTGCAGTTAAGAGAATATTCAGGTATCTCTCAGGCACACATGACATGGGTCTTTGGTATCCAGCAGGGAGTAGCTTTAACTTAATCTCATATTCTGATGCTGACTATGCTGGATGTAAAATTGACAGGAAGAGCACTAGTGGCTATTGTCAGATGCTTGGTGGTTGCATGGTTTCGTGGGCATCCAAGAAGCAACATTCGGTTGCACTCTCCACTGCAGAGGCAGAATATGTTGCTGCAGGGAGTTGTGCAACACAAGTGTTGTGGATAAAAAGTCAGTTGTGTGACTACGACATTGACCTTGGATGCACACCAATCCTATGTGACAACACTAGTGCAATCAATCTATCCAAAAATCCCATTCAACACTCTAGGACAAAACACATAGAAATTCGTCATCACTTCTTGAGAGATGAGGTAGCAAATAGAAATTTGGAAATTAGCTTCATACCAAAGAACAACAACTAGCTGATATCTTTACAAAACCATTGGCAGAGGATAGGTTCACATCTCTTAGAAGAGAATTAGGCTTATGTAAAATTCAGTGACACATATCCCAAGTCCTTGATGGATGTTCCTTGTAAGCAACAACTATGGGGTATATCAAATGGTGATTTGTGGAAAAACAAGTTCGGCTTGTTTGGAAACCTTCATTATGCGTGAGAAAAATTTCTCCGCCAAGTACCCATAGTTGGAGCCCATGAAGGGACATTCATGTTGGATAAAGGGGTAAGTCTCATTTCATTAGCCAAATTAATCCACATTAAAAAAAAAATCATAAATTGGTAAATACCAAAAACAGTCTCAATTCCATGAATGATCTGCTGAATACTTGTGTGCATATCTTGCTTGAATTGGCTTGCATTGATCAAACTTTGTGTCTTTTCATGAGCACACATTATGGGGGAGCTAGTTCAAAAGTTGGGTGCTATTGTGAAGGAAATCATTTTCTTGCTGTTCATTAACTCCTTCACATGGGATGATCTTTTCATATTCCCTTCTTTCTCGATACTGGCTTTCAACAAGGATCTGTCGACAGCTCATTCCCTTCCTGTCGACAGATAGGCATCCACAGACCACAGGTTCTGAACTCTGTGTGCATCTGTCGACAGTCGACCATGCATCTGTCGACAGATTTTCTCCTCCCCGAACAGCCAACACTCTGTCTGTGTGTAGCTGTCGACAGACACACCCTGGCTTGTCGACAGAGATCACAGTACTCACAACTAGCTGAACACCCATTTCTCTGTCTGAGTGTACCTGTCGACAGGCTCCACTTAGCTGTCGACAGACACCTTTCTACCTGGAATTCCAAGCCTATTCAATCCAAACCTCCTTGAGCTGGTTTCTTTAAAATGTCTAAGGTGTTTATATGATGTTAATTACATATCTGATCACATCATGTGCATAAGATATTAAAGCAATTTCTCAACAATCTTGTGATTTTTACATAATACTCAAGTTAAGTCTAGGTTCCATCATTCTGAAAACATTTCACCATTTTCAAAAACTTAACACCTAACTCTTCTTCATTATTTACATATAGGCAAACATGCTTCTTTTGTCAAGGTATTATGATCATTGAGCTTAATGTTTACAATTGATAGATAATCAATCACTATATTAATCTTGGGTTATTAACACAATACTTGGAGAAAAGCTACCTATTTCTAAACAATTCATTCCATTAAACTAAAACTACAAATTTGGAAAAATGCAGAGCAATGATGAGTCTTGCTAAGTAACCGGGGAGTGGGCATCACAAATGTTTGCCCTCGCGTCAAAAGGCTAATTCGTCAACTCTGTACAACGGTATGATGGACACTTTCACTGAGTAACTGGGGGTACGGGCACGAATAATGTCTACCCTCATGTTCAAAGGCGAGAAGTTATCTTAATTACCACTTTTTCCCATTGCATAAATGAATGGCAAATAAAGACAATAATGCAATAGTGTGAAGCCTCCACTGAGTGATAATTCCCATGAGTAATTGATGTTTTTGAATGTCTTGGCATTTAGATATTTCCCTCCTTGATCATTTGCACCTCCACTGAGGATTGTGTTGTCCTATACTCTAACTAATAAAAGGAAGAGTAAAAGTGTTTCTTTTTGGATATCCGTAAGTGTTTTCTTCATGCTTCAACTTCAGGCTAATTCTGTATTATGTGTGAACCATTAAGATAGTTGAAGTGGCTTTACATCTACATGTATATGATAGGGTCTTATATATGTATTCTTCATCTATTCACCTTAGGTAATCAGTTAAAAACCACTGCTCAAGAGGTCCACTTCAAATTCCACACAAAAAATCCAACAAGGTCATATTCTGCAATAATCTGTCGACAGATACAAATCTGTCTGTCGACAGACGCCGGCTGTCCTGTTGGAAGCTCAACGGACACGCCGTTTGGGGCAGATTTGGTGGGCCATTGCCTTTTAAACTTCCCCCTCCTCTTTATATAGGCATCTCCGGCCCTTTCCACATCCCACACCACCCCAGCCATCCCTTCCCTCTCCACATACATCCTCTCCCCTTTCTGGACGGGAAACCCTACCTCCATCTCTCTTCTCTTCCCACTGTCTCCAGCACTTCTTCCCCTTCCTCCATCCGTGCCTCATCTTTTCCATGGCACCCAAGGCGAAGAAGTTGGCCTCACGTCGTCGTCCCGCCTCCTCCTCGCCCGGCGAAGGATCCAGGGCTCACGATGAACGTCGGACCAAACACGGGATGATCGCCTTCCAGAGTTGATCGTACCTCCCCGTCTCAATCTCAAACGGGTTCACGGTACATTCACAAAGTTTGTTCCTCCACGTTATGTGGATTTCCACTCGTTGGCCGATCTCTTTCCCAACCTCCAACCCCTGTTCGATACCCAGGGTTGGACAGTTTTTTCTACGCTCATACGGCATACTCTCCCACTGCCGTAACTGAGTTCTTCAACAACCTAGCTTCCTCTGATGAGGCGTTCTACACCTCTGTGAAGGGCACTCCCTTTAAAATCACTGCTAACCTCTTTAGCACTGCCCTCCAGATTCGAACACCGGGGCGGATATTCTTGATCATCATCCAGACGCCTCTGTCTACTATCCTCTTCTTACTCTTCAACCTATGATACAACCAAGGAGATTGCTAAGCTCAATGCCAACACTTTCCCTCCCCTCAACCGCATGATTCACCAAATCTTCACCACTTGCATTGCGCCGAAGCATGGCAGTCGTGAACTCGTCACAAATGTTCACAAATCACTGTTTACCTTCTTCCTTAATTGTGAACCCATCAATCTTCCTCTCCTGATGCTTCGCTTGATCACCAAGTGCTTTACCAACCCAGGAGATCCATGCCCTTCGCTTGCCAAATTACATCTCTTTTAAATTATTGGCATTCCCATTCCAGACAGTGAGTGTGTCTCACTCAACTCCCGCAACAGTTTTGATATCACTGCCGCCTCACGCATGGGATACAAGTTAGTGGATGGGGTTGTCACCCGGGAACTCAAGGGCAAGGCACCTGCTGATGCCGAGGATGAAGACTTCATCGTGATGACGAGCACGCTGCTGATGAAGACGATGCTGAAGACGATGCTGAAGAAAATGATGAAGACTCCCAGTCAGAGCCACTAGATGCTCCGGGAGATGCTGGTGTTGATGTACCTGCTCCGCCTTCCATTCGGGATTTGATAGCACAGCTACAAGTGCAGATGGCACATGGCTTTGAGAGACTGCATGAAAGAATGGATACAATTGATACACGCATTGACAGACTTGCCACTGAGCGTCATGCCCCTCCTCAAGCTCCTGAAGATGATGCTGCTTAGATAGATTTATGTCTAGGAGTGGGTCATGTCCTGTATTTTCAATTCAGTCTGAGCAATGTTGTTTCTCTCTTATGTTATTTCATGTACTCTCTTCTTCACTTAATGTTATTTCAGTCACTTTTGTCATGTGAATGCTTCAATTCCAATGAATGAAAACACATGTTCTGTGCACATCTCCAAATGTCATGTTATCTTTACTTTTGATGTTGTCAAAAGGGGGAGAAGAAACCTCAATTGCATGAGCATAATTGAAAAATTTTGTCATCATCAAAAAGGGGGAGAATGTTGGGTTCATATTCTGGAAACTAAGTGAATTCACACTCTAAGTGATAAATGAAAGTCAAACAATGTTTTAATGATGAATGAGTTGAATTGAGGTTTCATACATGTCAATTAACATGATACAATATTTGGTTATCTATGTCTTCATTATACCTAACAATACATGTTTTATCATGTAGGTACAAATGCATATAACCAAGCCTTCTCAAATATGAGAAAATGATCACAATCACAGTGTATACATGTACCTGTCGACAGACCCCAAGGCATATGTCGACAGATGCCACAGTTGTGATCAGACAGAACAGTGCTGAGAGCACCTGTCGACAGATGCTCAGAGACCTGTCGACAGATGTCACAGACAGAAATGCCAGAGTTCTGTTTTGGCAAAACTGACTCTGCCTGTCGACAGATAGATATCGCCTGTCGACAGATGCCACAGACCAGAGCAACCTGAAGTCTGTCTATTGCAAATCTGTTGCAATCTGTCGACAGACACTCAGCACCTGTCGACAGACGCAGAGGATCTTCAAATACGGAAACCTTCCTTCATATCCAAGATTGTGTTTTCAAGTCCTACGACTCTCCACATGAAAACACAACTATATAAGCATCCTTTTGGAGTGAATCTCACATAGAAGCAGCCACAACCAAAAACCCTAAAGCCAAGTCCAAGAGAAAGGAGTTGCTGCTGCTCTGCTTCAAGTCTGCAGTGCAGAGACCGAAAGATCTGTTGATCCTGCAGTACTGAAGATAGATCGTCATGGATTCAACCTTCTCCATCAATCCAAAGCAGTCAAGTTGAAGTTTGAACTCCATCCAGGCGTTCTCAGAAGAGTTCCACATCAGGATTTACTCCTACACTCTGAACTCTTCCTGTTTCATAATTCTCATCAACCGTGTGTGTGTTTGTGTGATTCAAGCGTCTCTTGTGCTTGAGATCACGTGTGTGTGTTGTTCTGATCGGGGTGCACATCAGAAAACACGTGTGTGTGTGAGTTGTAGTCACCGAACTCGCTCATAAGCAGTTTACTCTGTGTGTGTGTGTGTGCCGTGGACGTAGGATACACTGTTGTGTACTCCGAACCACGTAAATCTGCGTGTCTCGTGGTTTGATCGTTTCTACGATAGATGTTTGATAGACACGTTGCATATTCACACGCTAGATAGGTTTCTACATCATCTACACATAGTTTAGATCTTGATACTGTCTCAATAATCTGTGCTTTAAGAAAAAGAACGTGGTAATAGTTTTTAAGAGACAGTAATCTATTCAACCCCCCTTCTAGATTACCATATTGGGAATTCCGCAACCCTTCACTCTTCACCTACTCCATTTCCTTCACACTCCCCTTCATCCCCTGTCTCCTCCACTCACATCCCTCCAGCCTCCTCATCAGCCAGAGCCTCCTCATCCTCTGGTCCATCTTCTTCTGCACCACCAGATACATCTTCCTTTTTCCTACATTCTTTTCTTCATCCCACTCCTCCTCCCTCCTTTATTACAATTATTTCGGAGGATGCTCAGGTTGATGGTCCCTTTCTTAGGGCCATCAAAGATGAGTTTGAGGAAGCCATTCTCCGATCTGTTCTGAAGGTTGGAGAACATATTCATAGAACAGACTCTTCTAGTCCTGTTCACAAGAAACGCAAAGTCACCTCCACTTCCTCTAAATCCTCTGATCCTCGTTATCCCCCTTTATGGTTTTCTCTGGCAGTGGACACCAAAAATAAACCCCTTTATAGAGAATTCCTCCAAAAGGTTGTTTTTGCTTCTATTTTCAATCTCACTCATCTAGATCTTACCGATCATCTTAATGTCATTTTACCTTATACTTCTCTTTCCAAATTCATAAAATCCAAAATCTTCTCTCTAGCCGAATCCCAAGCTGAAGGGCAGTGGGCTCGGGGGCATAAAGCTCTGTACAATAAATTTCTTCTTGCCAGATCTGCCAGGTTCCCCCCAGGGACCATTCCCTGACATTATCTGAATGGTTCTGATCCGACACTTTAAAATGTTCAATGACTACCGGTATCTTCATCGTCTCCTTGAGATTCAGTTGGGTCAATTCAAGCAGGCCATTAGAGCACTTGGACCAGATGGAGCTCACACTGAAGCCATCCAAATTGTTTTTGCAACCCTCCAGCTCCCTGATTCTACCTTTCTTCCCCCTCTTCACTCCTGATCATGGATTCCTCTATTGGCTAAATTATTTTTGAGCGTTTTGCCAAAGTCATGGGCAGAATCAAAGTGCAGAAGAGCTATCTAGTTGCTTTCCACAGATTTCTGTTTAGAGAGTATCACCAGGGCCATGTCAGTGCTGATGTTCTTGCTCCAACCCTGTCAGAATGTGAAAGGCACTCTCCTGTAGATTGGATCCGGTTCTATCCCCTTTCAGCACAGTAACTCACTGATGTAAATGCATCTCAAGCCAGGGAAGGTAATCCTCCAGTGTCTGTAATCACAGGATTTGCTCCCCAAAAAAAGATGATGAAAAGATAGGAAAACTGACCGTGATCGCCACTAAAGCAGTTGCCAAGAGAAATAGACGCATGAATAAGGCTAACTACTTCAGAAAAGGAAGAGAAGAAAGAAGATGTACCTGATCCCTGTGAACGCGACATGGTTGGGGCCGCTTTCTGTTGAACGGAACGCGACGGGCCTCTTGTCGTCTTCTGGATCGCGATAGTAGGATGGTCGCCTTCTTCTTCAAGGGATGAAGACTGTGGGTTTCTCTCTTCCTTCTCCTCAGCCGGCCAAGGGGCAAGAGCCTCGTGCTTGTAATGTCTTCAAACACCTGCCAAGAACATCAAAACGATAAACAACCCATTAGAGAACTTGTTTGTGATGAATCTACTCCAAAAATATAAAGAAATATGAAACAACTTGGAGGGAACTCATGTGGGGTGGGTTTTTAACCCCTTTCGGTGTTTAAAAATGGTGTGTGTGGAGTGTTTTAATGAAGATCTACGAAGAAAACTACTCTATGCATGCATGAATGAAGAGAAAATTGGAAGAAAAGTGGAGAGAGAGAGCATAGTCGAGGAGAAATCGCCCTGGAAGGCACTTCCTGGTCATCTGGCGGCAAAGCACCCTTCTGAGAAGTTGGAGCTCTCTTGGAAACGAAGAAGCAAACGTCAGTCTTTCTCAAAACGGTGATGTATGGAGAGACTTATAGGTGAATATTCTCGAAAGGGATGATCAGGGAATAATGGGCAATAGTCCGGGTTTAAGCAAGCATGCCCACGCAAGGGCGATTGGATCTCGTAAAGGATGCATTAAAGAAGATCTCCTGCAATTTTGGTAGGATTTGAACACGTCTAGGCCAATCAAAAGACGAAATATCCATGAATAGCAAGTGTCCAAATCATCTTCGGAAAGGGGAAGCTGTATGGAGTCCAGAACGCGACGGTCTCATGGTCGCGATTAGATAGCGACGCCTCGATACGTTGCCTTCCTTTCAAGGAAGGGTTTTTTTAAAGTATTTTCTGGTGATTTTTCAAGGAATAAAAAGGCCAATTTATGAACGCGACGTATCGAGGTGTCACCTTCTTAAGGAAATCGACTCTGACTTGAAAAATTGTTACAAGGCCGGATAGCGACAAGAGGGGTGTCGCCTTAAGAATGAGAAAACGACAGGGGAGCTGTCGCCTTCAGGGACTCTTCAGCTTATGGCCATACAAAGTGTCCAACCTCCTTGCACGGGCATTAGATTGACGTACGATTTGATGTGACGAACTCCTAACCCAGGGAGCTACGAAATGATGAATATGATCGGGCTGTTTTGACCAGGAAGAACCCACCAGGGCGATGAACTAATGAAAAGGATATCATGATCGGAGAAAGCCAGCTTGGCGATGATGAGCCAACGTGGGGCATCAATGATATGACAAGGAATTTGACTCAACTTATGGGTCAAAAATGGGTGTCTACAGATTGCCCCTCCTTGATGCCTGCTTTGCAAGGGAGTGGAGCGATAATGGAGCGAAGACGGCATGAAATGACAATGTAGTGGAATGAAGCGGAATGAGATGAAAAGCGGGCATCAAGGTAAAGAGACACCCATTCTGAACGAATAAGCAGCAGGAATTATCCGGCTATCTTCAAACATGGCTGGGAGACAGAGTGCAAGGATGGTTCCAATTTGGATGAATAAAGATCAAAAGAAAAGAAGTGATCAACCTCTTGATCCAAGAGGTACCCTGGCTATCTTTAGCTTGCAGGTTTCGTTCATTAGGGGATAGGTGCTGCCTGGCGGGTCGATTCGACTCTGGCCTTCGAGCGATTCACAACTAATGAGCGGATCAGAGGGAAAAGGAATGACTGTTATAATGAATGGGGATGAGAGGAATCCTGAATAGGAACCATACTGGCAGACTGGACCAAGCAACTAGCTCGAAGAGGACTTTCAAATTCGAAATGGAATGAAATTCTTGTCTAAGAAATGAAGATCTAGTTGAAACATCATTGAGAAGCTGGCTTTGACAAATCATGAAGCATGAAGCTCAAAAATCCTAAATGATGCATGTTGGGCTAAAAGAAAAGAAATCATAAAATAGAATGCAAAGAAAAAGAGAAAATAACAAATACTCAAGGATAATATTGATAGACAATACGAGCAAGGGTCAAGACACTTCGTGTAACGTCGCACGTTTTTCGGATCTTCGTGGATCATTGTTTAGTGGGTTTGGTGGCCAATGTGTGGCCCATTAGTGCATGTTTCAGGTGTTTACGCGCGTTGTGAGGCTTGGTGGGCCGGCCGTTGGGCCCAAAGTGCTCACAGGTCTTGTGGCTGTGAATACGACGAAGGCTTACGTCGGGATCTGAACGTGACGGCCCTTGGGGTCGCATTCCTGTTACCGTTGTTTGGCAGACGTCATCTGCATGGCTGTCATGTGTCGCTCGCCGGGCAGTCATCTGACGTCGGCCTTAGGAAGGCGACGGTCACCTAAGTCGCGATCAGGTTGCGACGGGGATGCACGTCGCGATCCCAACCGCTGTGCATTTTTAAGAAAGTTTTGGCTAGACAGAGCTAGGGCAAGCTCTGCTCGGCCAGGAGGAGCTTCTGTGGTGGTTTTGGGCGATTCGAGGTTTTGGTGGAGTTTGCAGCACGCTCTCATCGCGAGGACATCGCTTGGAGTGGGGGAGACGCTGTGCCATCGTCGGTTTGTGCGTACTTCGTGAAGGTAGGGTGTTCTACGTTGTTTCGTGTTGTGGATTGCATGTTAGTTTGTTTATTGCTTTGAAAACTGTAGATACCATGTTAGGGTATCCATTAAAGCATGGAAAACGTTAATTAATCGTGGTTTGAATGGTCTGCAGTGGTAATCTGTGGAATTCCTCCCGGATTAGGGTTTGTGCCTGTGAAGGCGACGGCCCAGGGTGTCGCATCCTGAACACGACAGCCTGACCCATCGCGTTCATATTATGAACGCGACAAGTCGATGGGTCGTGTTCTGAAGGCGACCTTGCCCCTTGTCGCGACCTCAGCTGAGAGGTCCTGTTATGCATGCTTTCTGTATTTTGAATATCCGGTTAGTGGTATTTGTTGTGCATGGCAATGACAGGTGGAGCCAGTGCACTTATTACGCTCATGGAGCATATTGCTCACGAGATGGACATGTTTTACATGGTTAATGTGTTATGTACGTAATCGGCTTGGTGTTTACGTAGTATGTGTGGTGCGTTGGCACCCGTAGCGCTCTTGAAGCGTACTATCCATGTGTTGGATATGTTGTTTACGTGAATGACGTGTGGTGCACCTGGCTGGTGTATTATACACGTGGTGTCTACGTGGTTTGAATATCGTGCATGTGGTTTGTGTGTGCATGGCACATCGTACGTCATTGTGTTTATTGTATCTTAATTATTGTGTTGGTCCGTGGTGTTGTGGCAGTGAGGTTCACGTTTGAACCTAGCCTTGATCCTTTAAGATCTTTTATAGATTATCCTAGATGGATAATTAGTAAAGTATAAGTATAGTTATTACGTGATTATCGTGTACTGTGTTTAGTGTGGCAGTGGAGGTCACAAGGTGACCGATGACAGGCTGTGGTGTTATTATTAATATGGTTTATGTGTGTGATTGTGTAGGTTAGCTTGTAAGTCATAAGGTGACTGGAACAAGCTATTCCTAACATATGTACCGTAATTGGTAATAGAAAGTGTTTGTGTATATACCATGGTTTGAGCTTGCCGAGTGTGGTGGTCCGGCGCCTATTCCGGAATGCCTCTCTAGTCGGGTACCCTAGGTTCTTTTTGAGCCAGGCAGATTGTGTTTGTTGTGCCCGGGGTTTGTCCCAGTACAGTGTGGTACCGTGAGGTCTGTGTCGTCTTCCTGGACACCCTCACTCCTGTGTTTAAGTTGTACGTCTGGCTGAGGGAAAGATGACAGTAGGGCAGCGGCTTGTGTTTGTGGGTGTGCAGTCGCTTGTAGCGCGCTCGTGGTTGGGGGTACGGACACCAGTAGACGTACTGGGCCCCAGCTAGTCATATTTTCCAGTGCCTCACTTTAGGGTGCTCTAGCCAGAGACCCTAAAGGTGCCAGGCATGGGCCTGCAGTGTGTGAGACTGCAGGTAGTGGTGGTGTTTGTTAGTCTCCACAGTTAGTTGCTTGACTTGTGAGTTTGTGGAGCCGTAGTTGGACTGAGGGTCCGTGGCTACGAGACTGAGAGGTTGTTCTTGTGTTGTTGTCCGGGTTGGATACTAGCCTGATCAGCTAATAGTCCGTTCCCATGTGGTGGCGTCGTTCTTTCCGACTCGTGCTTTGCCGGCTCTGGTTGTGGCTCATGAGTTTGTGACTCGTAATCGAGGTTTGACTCGTTCGAGGTGTGCCCTGGTGTTGGCACAGTTGTGACTGCGGTTGTAGCTTGTGGTGTGCCCTAGTGGTGGCATAGTTTTGGTTATGGTTGGTAAGTGTTGACTCACCAAATGTGGTTTAGCTCACTATGGTGTGCCCTGTTACGGCACTGGTTTACTTGTGGTTTTCGTGCTAGTACCTTGTGGTAATAGGTACTTGTACCTCGTGTGGGTAATGGTTTGTGGTGGTACGTCGTATACCAGTCTTTTCTGGTGTGGACGTAGAACTGTGTTTCGTGGAGGTCGTGTGGTGTGACCTTCCACTCAATGTGCTTTACCCTTCCTCGGGTAAGCTTCCGTATATGGTTTTCGTGTGTGAAGGATTCTCCGTTGTAGTCAGCCCTTCCATTCTGTGTGTGGCTTCCGACATATTATGGTTTGGGTATAAAGGGCCAGCTTTTGGTTAGCAGTCCTGTTACCCACGTACTTGAGACTCGCCTGTGAAGCTTATAGCCTAGGCAATGGTTTGCTTGTGCGGCTTATAGCTTAAATGATTGGTTGTGACTGTGGTTTGCCTGTGAGTCTTGAGGCCTAGGCGTTACTGTTGTTGAGCGGACTAGTGTTGTGGAGCTAGTCCTGTTGTTCCCTCTTATTTTCCGAGGTTGTGAATAGTTAATGTGTTTATATTTAATTGTAGTTTAAATTCAATTGTTGTGAGCATGAAATGGTTTGGCTATTGGTGCTGCCAGTGAGACCCTTTGGGGTTGAGGTGTCCATGGTTACGGTGTTGTTTTGGGTAGCCCCTACTGAGCCTGTGATCTGTTGAGGCTCACTTCCCTACAGTTCTTTTCAGGGCTTGCCGTGTGTTTGGCTTGCAGCGGCGTTGTGGCAGACTTGTACCACCAGCAGTTGAGTTGTAGTTAGTTTCTGTGTGAGCTTGTGCTCCCTCGGGGTATGCCCCAGGTAGTTGTACTTTTAATTATACATGTAATTATGTAATGGGACAATTGTAAAAATTGGTGAACAGGTATGAGCTCATGTACTTTCTTGTATTTTATACTGTATAGTTGTCTTTTATACTCTTCCTGGACACTTGTGTGAGATATCCCTTGCGAGACTTCGGTCCGTTCGTGGGAGGCGGATCTGGATATGGAGCCTTAATGGGCATAAATACCCTGGTCCGCCACAGTTGGTATCAGAGCAATGTCCAGTTAGAATATGAAAAGACATTGAGAGTACAATGTCCCAGTACATGGATTAATGTCCACTGCTGGTAGTAACTCTGTGGTTTTGTGTTGGTTAAGGTAGTATTTATTTGAGTTTTTGTTCTATAAAACGTGTTTTTGTGTTGAGAAATTTAGTTGTTAGTAGTCATTGAAAGTTGATGTGATTAGAGGTGGTATAATCTATGTGATTATACTGTAGACACCCGATTATGACTAATGGGTTGAACCACATTTCTTGCTACCTTAGTGGGCCCCTAATTGGTCACTCACCTTGAGCCCATCATTTGCCTTGATTTGAGCCCATTAATCCATTAAAAATACCTTGAAATCCCGAAATCAATCATTTGAGAGTCCCTAGAGGAATATAACTCCTATTTTATCATGTGGTTAGAGAGAATAATCCAAGATAATTCAAGTTCCTTGTCGCGACGCATCGTAGCGCCGTGACTATAGTCGCGACGAGTTGGGCCGCCGCGACAGCCCATGCATTATCCATGCACGTGGGCAATGCTGTCGCGTCCCCCCGCACCGTCGCGTCTCTAGTCGCGACCCTACGATCTGACGCGACAATGCCCGAGATCTCTGGCCTCCGTAACCACACCCTAATTATCCTCCCATGCACTTTGACTTGGTCTAAGAGGGTTATCCCAACCCCTTTGACGGATCCTTGGCCCTAGGGACTCTCCTAAGCTCCCCTAAGGACTCTACACCCGATTTTGATAGAGCTTTATCCCCCATTTTTATTTTCTAAACCTTTTTGAGGAGATAATACCTAATTTTCTCACTCCAAGCTCTATATAAGGAAGGCCCCTCTTCATGGACGAGGAGAGCCTCATGATCACCCCGAAGGGCTGCCAAAATTTCCTCTGAACTAGACTTAGCCATGCAGCCACTCAATCCCTTCATTCCCTTCACATTCCACTCCTTACAACTCACTTATTTCACCATCAATGGAGCAAGGAACGTGAAGAGGGCGACTCTAGCAATCTCCTGGACCTCTTTGCACATCATTGGAGCTGCATCCACGCCAGGAAGTCGCCCTAATGGGGCTCATTCCCTTTCCTCTTCCTCTTTTCTATTTCTACATGCATTTTTATGTCCTTTTTAAGTAGAGCATATTCACCATCCACCCACGTTTTCCCACACCCACAGGGGTTTAAAACCCCCCAGGTGCGTTCCCACCATGATCTCCCATCCCATTTCGTCTTTTAGAATAGATACTACACTTTACATGTTCTAATAGGGTCTTTTTCTTTGTGTTTTCTTTTGATTGACAGGCAAGCAAGCAAAGTCTACGAGGAGCTCTGGTGCTCTGGCCGGCTGGAGGACTAGAAGAAGGTCACAACAACAAATCTCCCGCATTCAGAGAACGCGACGGCCTAGGGTGACGCGACAAAGACGCGTCGATTTCCACTGACGCGATACTAGAGACGCGGCGGCCATGACGACCGCGACACCAGGTCATTTTCTGTTCTCTCCCTTCTTTCCTAGTTTAAGTTAGCCATTGTCTTTCCACATCATCAGGCAACTTATCTAGGTGGTGATCACATCCTTTTTCCTATGCTATCATATTTGATATCCATGTCCGTGTCGAGGGGAAGCCAATCCCTGTGATTACACCTTTTGGCGATCACGGTGGGACCTTCAGTGCTACCCTCGTAGATCTAACTTGCTTGCTTGCCATATTGTCTTTCTTTTTTTGTCCTTTTGGTGCCCTATTAGTCTTCTTTTGTTCTTTGTTTCCTGCTTTTTGCCCCTCGGTTCGTGTCCCGACGCATCGCGGTGACGCGATAAGGTCGCGTCGCTGGACAACGACGCGATAGCAGGTCAGTTTTTCTTCTTATACCTGCCTTACCCTGCTTCTATAAGATCATGCATCCTTGTTCCATGTATATGTGCCGTGTATTGTTGTGCTTTTGGATGTTAGAATCCTGTTAGGGTTCGGGTTTTCCTTTTAGTTCTTATTTGTAAGTTTTCGAGTCGAGTCGCGGTGTAGCGCATGGACGCGACATGGTCGCGCCGCCGGTGAGCGTCGCGTCAACAGGTACGCTCTGTTTGTTAATGCTTCCATCCATGAATCGGTTTTTGGGTGCTTCCTGATCCATGCTGTATTGATTTAGGGTTTTGGTGCTTTTACCATCTGGTAGGGTAGTCTGTTTGAGTTGGGTTGGTGACACATTGTGTCTTCGGGCCTCTGTCATTATCGCGGCCGCTCGCGCTGTCGCGATAGGGTCGCGGCGTACCCGGTCACCGCGACTCGGCCCGAGACCTATCCGGTCGCCCTGTTTGTTTCTCATCTATCACTTGTGCATACATTTCGGGCATTTAGGCCCATTGCATACGCTGCTAAACCCATTTGATCAGGTTCCCCCCTTGGTTGAGTGAGTCCTCTCACCTACGAGCACTCGTAGGCTGACTCGGACCCACCTTCCGAGGACCTCCGTAAGTCCCCGTGGCCGTACGCACGTTGCGGTTCACCGGGCTGGTTGTACCAGTTGCACCCTTAGTTTGAGCCACCCTCGTAAGTGAGTGTGTACCACCCTTAGTCATACCGGAGCACTTGAGTTCATTCCTATCAGGGACCGCATGACCGAGTGACATCCCTTTAATCAATTCACTTAAAAGGTCAAGTTCGAATCTTAAGAAATTTGCGTTGTAAGCATGATAACTTGAGTGCTTTGATCCCCCTTCTCCTCTCTGTCTTTCTTGTCGTGATAGAGTTTAGGTGTGCCCCCCCAAATTGGTTGGAGGGTGTATGCGTCATTGTTTAGGGAGATCAAGTCAGTCCCCTCCGATCCTCGTGCTTTATCATAATCCCCTCTTCGACATGGACCAATTTCGCGTCCTTGCCGACGATGCCCTACCCCTTGGGTTGCTCGAGGAAGTGGCCTAACCTTCCATGGCCACTCTCCCGGGGCATATCCAGCCTCCCTCCATTACCGGATCCAATCCCGTCCTCCTTCTCCTCCAGGGATGATGACCCTCACTCTCAATTCAGCCAGCTCCTTCCTCACCTCACTCCGGACCAAGTCCGAGAGTTCATAGCTGCTGCCAAGGGGAAACAACTTTACCTCCCCGGGGTCAAAATCCAGTCCGACCGGCGGAGTCCTCCGTCCGCGTCGCTTCAGCCCCTCACCTTTCTTCGTCTGGGGCAGACCCTACACCTCTCCATCCTTGGGCCATTCATTTTTCAGAACCAAGCTACCTCCCCCCACGAGATGTTCGGCCTCGGTCTCCTCCCACTATATTATACGGCCGAACCAGCTCCGCTTCCTCGCGAGAGGTCTCACTCCTTCGATGGCCACGCTCCCTTGTCCCTACGCATCAGATCCAATCTCCTTCCGATTTCTTGGCGGAATGGACAAGTATGAAGAAGGAGCTTCATGACCTCCGGAGGCAAATTGATCCTCGGAAGGTAGCTGACATTGCCCTCCCATCCTTCCAATACCTTCGGGTGCCTCCCCAGTCCGAGCTCCCTGTATATCGTCGATACTCTGGGGTAGGGGACCCCTATGTTCATCTGAAGGACTTCGTCTATGAATCGGCGCCGCACAAGTATGACCACCATCTCATGGCATATTGTTCAGAAAATCATTAGATGGTCCAGCCTTAGAGTGGTTCTATTCTTTGCCTCCCAAGGAAGCCGAGGATTTCCAAATCGTCCAAGAAAGGTTTCTGCAGCAGTTTCAAGATCGGGTGGGACCCGAATACTCTTTTGTGGATTTGGTAGCTAAAAAGATGAAACCAGAAGAGGATTTCTCCACCTATGTTGACCGGTGGCGCTCTCTGGCCGCCAAAGTCCGTTGCCCAATGCCTGAGGAGGAGAAAGTAAAGTTGTTGATCTCCAATGCCACCCCCACCTACCGAATTATTTTGGCCATGAACGACATCTCTACCATGCACCAATTATATAGTCGAGCCCGTTTCATTCAAACCCAACTCAAGGACTCTCCTATACATTCCATGTTCGAGACCCCCAAGGCCCGTTATGCTAAAAAGCCGCAAGGCCCAGTCACCGAGGGGATCTAGACCAATGAACAAGTAGGTGCCGTTAGCAATCCCCAAGGCCCAGTAGGTAGGTCCCCCTATACCCAGCAAACCCAGCAGTCTTGGAACAACAACAATAGGCAGCCACCTCCCCAAGGACAAAATCCCCCTCAAGATCAGCGCCAATACTCCCAGGTTCCTCCGCCTCAAAATGGCTATGCTCCCAGGAAACCCAATGGGCCCAAGAGAGCCCAATACCCTCCATTACCCGAATCTCTAGCTGATGTCTTTGCGGCCCTCATGTCTCTAAATGCCTTAAGACTCCCTCCTGAGAAGGCGAATTGGAATATGGCGGCCGATCAAACAAAGTACTGCGTCTATCATCGTCATCCGAGCCACAATGTGTCCGATTGCTTCCAATTCCGGGACATGATATACGATCTCCATGAGCAGAATCAGATTGATTAGGTAGAAATGAAGAGGCTGATCCAAACTCTGAGAGACCAGCAAGGCCAGAGGCAACAGCAGCAACAACAGAGGCGACAGCAGCCGCAGCAACAACAGCAGCAACAACAGCAGCAACAGCAATACCAGCCTTTCCAATAGCAATACCAGCAGCACCAGCAACAGCAGCAACAGCAGCAGCCGCAGCAGCCGGCGAACGACCTAGGCATAGTCTGTAACCCCATGCCACAACATCAACCTGCTCCGAACCCTCAACCAGCTCCACCACCTCCTCCGCCTGCGCATGTTACCCCGTTATCCACCATGCACCACCAGAAGCCCAGTGGGTCTTCGATGACGACCATGAGGTGGGCCAGCTTCTGGCTATTTCTCACGTCACGCCCACTGTTCCCGCACCTGCATCCGCCATACCCCTTCCTTTACACCCCATATTGCCACCATCACCTCACCATCCTATTCTCCCGTCATATCACCCATCTCCCTCCACCAAACAACACCCCTCTCTCCCCTACGCCAGTGCCACTACTAGCCGACCCTTCTATCCTTAACACCCCTACCCCTCCACTCCACCATAATCTTTCTCCGGAGCGGGCGAATGTTTCATCGGATGTATCCTAACGCATCCATACCTATGCCAGGTCTGCAAACCAACAATCAGCAGCAACAAGATACAGAAAAAATTGATCCAGCGCCGGGAACTCAATATGACATCCTAAAGCATCTCGATCAGACTCCCGCCAAGATCTCCATATTGGAGCTCATTAAGAGATCGCAGATTCACCAAGATGCTCTCAGAACTTTTTTGCAAAAAGTCATGGTCAGCGAGGACATGAATCTGGACAACCTACCCTCAGTGCTCTCAATAGTTAATAGAGGACCCACCATTACCTTTTCTGATGGCGAGTTGGCTGCCCTCAAAGCCAGGAAAATGCCCCTGTGTGTGACACTTACCATAAATAAAGTGGCGGTCGATGCAGCTCTGGTGGACACAGGAGCCTCCATTAATGTATGTCCACTAAGCACTCTTAGAGCTTGCAACATATCGGAACGTCAATTATAGCCCACGCCTACCACTATTGCTGCATATGACAATTCGCGACGTGCCTGTCATGGGGTTATCACTTTGCAAGCAGAATTAGGCCCTCTCGTCATGTCTGTGGAGTTCTATGTGTTGAACATTGATCACACCTACAAAGCCATTCTAGGGCGCCCGTGGATCGAATCATTAGGGACAGTAACCTCTACAGTGCATCAGTGTCTGAAGTTCCCTTTCCAAGGGCGGATAGTCAAGGTAAAGAGTATGATGACAACGCATACAGTCGAAGCCGTTGAGAGAGTGCTGCCATCAGTATGGCCGTCCAATAAGCCCATAATCTCAGTGCTTGATGTTAACTACACTTGGGCCTATACTTTCTCTTCTAACCGCCCAATTGGGTTCCTCCTATAATGGAGTCAGAAAGGATGTGAGCAAGAATACAAAGGGGTGGGACATCATGTTCAGGCTGGGTTATCAGTCAGGAAAAGGCCTGGGTGCTCATCTTCAGGGGCAAACCAAGACTGTCGCCACCGCTAAGAAATTCACAAAGCGTGGCCTTGGATATTCAGAATGGGCCGCTTTCTCATCTCCTCCACAATCAGACCATGGACCGCTAACTTGGTCTTTATACGAGCATTTTGTCAGAGGGCCCATTCAGCCAGGATATAACACCACCATAGAACCAAGATCAGCCTATCAAACTTTAGAGGAGCAGCGACCCAACAAGAAGAAGAGCTGAGGAAGATATTGAGGATCCGGATCAAGATGATATTGTCTCATCAGTTAGTCTGTTGTTTAAAAGATCAGAAGCTGAGGAAGAAAAGCTAGAATTAGAAGACCCTATTTCTGCGGTCAATCAACTGTTCAGTGAAGAAGATGTGTCAAAGTAGCAGCATTATCAGCATCAACAACCACGCCAGGCGATAGTTGCCTGGAATTGGTAAGGAGAAACAGTCAAATCATTTACCCCTACTTGTACAGGAGTTCTGGCCAGAGTTCTCCCGGCCTCCCACTCACTTTGTTTCATCCCTACTCGATGTTAATATTAGTTTCATTCCTTTGCCTCTTCCCTTCATTGTCCAAATCTCGCCCGCCGCCATTGAGGCATTCATTCGTCCTTCACCCCGCCTCGCCATTTCCTTCAAGGTTCGGTCTTGTCTTTTTTCGAAGCATTTAATTTAATGTAGTTCCTTTTTCATCAAAA
Source organism: Colocasia esculenta (assembly GCA_014218235.1). Lineage (NCBI taxonomy): Eukaryota > Viridiplantae > Streptophyta > Magnoliopsida > Alismatales > Araceae > Colocasia > Colocasia esculenta. The sequence goes on along the minus strand of CM024763.1, from coordinate 71,392,415 downwards.
AAAAAATGAATGATGACAAAAAAAATGTATGTGTATCCCCCTACTTCCGCCGGCGCCATCGCTCCCTCCGTGCTCCTGATCTCGACGGCGATCCCCTCGCTCCCTCGTGCTCCTGTTTCCGACGGCGATCCCCATCACCTCCCCTCCTGCTCTTTCTTCGACGGCGATCCCCCTCACTCCCCTCGTGCTCCTGCTTTCGACAGCGATCCCCGTCCCCCCTCCTGCTCCTGCTTCCGACGGCGATCCCCATCACCCCTCCTGCCTCTGCTTTCGATGGCGATCCCCTGTCACCCCTCATGCTCCTGCTTCCGACGGCGATCCCCGTCACTCCCTCCTACTCTGTTCGACGGAGGTCCCCGTCACCACCTCGTGCTCCTATTTCCGACGGCGATCCCCGTCACCCCCTCCTGCTTCTGCTTCTGACGGCGATCCCCGTCGCCTCCCTCCTACTCCCAATCTCGACGGCGATCCCCGTCACCCCCCTCTCCTGCTCCCTCTCTCGACGGCGATCCCCATCATATTTGCTCCCCAGCGGCCATCATCGTCATCCTTTCGCTCCAGTCGTGCCTTCACCTGGTGGTCAGACATGGCCATTCCAAGCGATTCGGGTGAGGGGCCTTCTGCTCCCCTACACCCCGATGCTGTTGCCGGCACCCTGAGCTCGGGTGGCCCGCTCCCTCCTCTAGCTCCATCGGAGGATCTTCGCGGCCCTGCCGCACCCGTGTTTTCCCTTCCATAAACCTCTAAACGCTTCTCAGAGCCTCCTGTAAATACAAAACTAGCTCAAGTTCAGGGGTAGTTTCTAGTGAGTCCCCATCCCCGTCTAGGAAGAAGAAGGGTAGTGGCGTACCCCATAGATACCTCTTAGACTTAGTCCATAGATGTGGCGCTCTTCTGGCTGTCAAAGAGTCATCAAAGAAGCGGTAGTTCTGGACTTAGAGAGATGCCGATAAGGAAGGGCTAGACGACGACTTTGGGATATATGAAATCGTAGCCGAAGAAGACCCATTAGATGAGAATGGTGTTGAGATAGAGGATGCTGCTGAGGCGTATGCTAGTGGTATGAGGAGATTCGATGAACCTACCTCAGCAGTCGACGAACCTACTAAAGAGGTAAATGTGGGAACGCAAGAGGACCCCAGGCTCTTAACCATAGCTTCTGGTCTCCCGCCTGAAGAAGAAGAAGAGCTCATAGAAATGTTAAGGGAGTTCAAGGATTCATTTGCCTGGTCCTATGATGACATGCCTGGCATTGACCCTGATTTGGTGGAGCATAGGTTAATTTTGAAGCCAGGGGCAGTTGCCCGTTAAATAGAAGCTAAGGAGGTTCCTCCCCACATCGCTTTAAAGATGAAAGAGGAGATTGATAAGCTACACAAAGCCAAGTTTATTCGTGTAGTCCTCTATCCTTTGTGGGTGGCAAACATCATCCCGGTGATGAACAAAGACGAAGAGTGCGCATCTGCATAGATTTCCGGGATTTGAATAAGGCATGTCCTAAGGACGATTTCCCGCTACCTCATTTGGATGTTTTGATCGATAATACAGCAGGTTCGAAACTCTATCATTCATGGATGGGTACTCCGGCTATAATCAAATTCGTCTAGCCCCGGAGGATCAAGAGAAGACCTCCTTCACCACCCCATGGGGAACATATTGCTATGTGGTCATGCCGTTTGGACTAAAGAATGCCGGCGCCACTTATCAAAGAGCAATGTTAGCTATCTTCCACGAATGATACATATTGATGTTGAGGTTTACATGGATGATATCGTGGTGAAGTCGCGGACCCGAAGAGGGCATTCCTCCGTGCTAGCCAAAGTTTTCGTCGCGCACAAGAGTATCAATGAAGATGAATCCAAAGAAGTGCATTTTTGGAGTTTCCTCAGGAAAATTATTAGGCTTCATAGTTAGTAAGCGGGGGATTCAAATAGATCCACACAAGGCCAAGGCAATCAATGAGATGCCTCCTCCTAAGAACATATCTGAACTTCGAGGTTTGATTGGTCGGCTGCAGTTCATAAGGAGATTCATATCTCAGCACTCTCAAAGATGTCATCCTTTCTACGAACTGTTGAGAGGAGGAGTCAGTTTTGAATGGAAGATAAATGCCAAGAGGCCTTCGATGAGCTCAAGAGCTACCTTATGAATCCGCCCGTGCTTCAGGGCCTATCCCTGGGAAACCCCTAATCCTATATCTGTCGACTGTTGAGGACTTCCTAGGAGCTGTCCTTGCTCAGCATGATGAATCGGCAAAGAAAGGGCAGTCTACTACCTCTAGGCTATTCAATCCTTCCGAGCTCAAACTCACCACGATGGAGAAAACTTGTGCAGCCTAGTTTGGGTAGTGCAGAAATTGAAGCACTACTTCCTAGCTCATAAGGAGAGTTTGATCTCTAGAATGGACCCTATTAGGTACCTCCTTGAGAAGCCAGTCCTCGTCGATAGATTGGCGCGCTGGCAAAGTTTCCTCTCTCAGTTTGATATCTCCTTTATTGTTCAGAAAGCCATAAAAGGGTATGCCATTGCTGAGCACCTTGCTCACCTCCCTCTTCCTCATAGTGATACGGTTCAGGAGGAATTTCCGAACGAAAAACCTATCACTTGTCTCTCACGATCCCTTCTGGTCACTCCATTTCGATGGAGCTCTCAATTCTAGGGGACGGGGGCATAGGTGCAGTCTTGCTCACCCCAGAAGGGATCACCATTCCTTTGGCTTATCAACTTCAGTTCTACGCCCAACAACATCTCCGAGTATGAGCTCTCCTAGCCGGTCTTAAGCTTGCCTACCTTTTAGGTGCCTGTCACCTTAAGATCATAGGGACTCTCAGCTCGTTCTTCGGCAAGTCCTCTCTACCTATCGCACTCGTGACCCCAAACTCAAGCCATATCAAGATCTGGTCACGCTCCTCGCCAAGCAATTCCGTCAACTCATCTACATTCATACTCCTCGCTCTCAAAAATTCTGGCCGATGCTCTGGCATCATTAGCTTCGTCTCTCTCCTTCCTCTCAGCCGTAGCGCTGAGACTATCACTTCAACGTTCAGAGCAAGCTCCCATCAACTCAGGATCCTGGTTCTCAAATCTTAGGAGCTCCCTAGTGTTGAAGGCAGAGAAGAAAGAAGCGAAGGAGTTAGTGCTTATTGTTGAATTAGGGAATTGATGGAAGAAGAGAGGCCGTGGTACCATGAGATTGAGCAGTTTTGTAGAGACGGTACCTTCCCAGAAGAAGCTGAAGCAGAAGATAGGCGAGCTATCCATAGAGGTGCATTAAAGTATACCCTCGTGGGTGAAGTTCTCTACAGACGCGCTCTAAATGGAATGCTCCTCAGATGCGTGACCGATGAAGAGGCTTGGAAGATAGTGGAAGGATCTCACTCCGGTGAATGCGGAGGGCATGTGAATGGTCAGATGTTAGCCAAAAGATCCTTAGGCAGGGCTACTACTGCCAACCTTAGAAGAAGACTGTGCCGCCTATGTCGTAGGTGTGTCAGATGCCAAATCCATGCCGATAAAATTCATGCTCCGTCTTCCTATTTGCATCCACTATCTTCTCCTTGGCCTTTCTCCATGTGGGCCTTTGATATCATTGGGCCTCTTGGTGATCCTAATGCTCAGATAAAAAAAAAATCCTTCATCCTCACTGCTACTGAGTATTTCACCAAATGGACCGAAGCGGAAGCGTTTGCAGAAATCAAAGGTTCGACCGTGTGCAGGTTCATCATGAAGAACATCATTGCACGGTTTGGAGTACCTGGCAGCCTCGTCACCGACAATGGACCCCAGTTATATCACAAGACCTTCAAGACCTCTGTAAGAAGTTCAATATTCTTTGCATCATTCGTCTCCTTATTATCCGCAGGGCAACGGCCAGGCCGAAGCCCAAACAAAATGCTTTTGAAAATATTAAAGAAGACTTGTGAGTCTAGTAAATTTGCTGATTGGTCAGAAAAGTTAATTGAGGCTCTGTGGGCCTACCGCACCTCCATCCGCACACCTACGGGGCAAAACCCCTTCTCACTTACATATGGGATGGAAGCGGTATGTCCGCACGAGATTCTCATCCCTTCGCTAAGAATTCAGTTGGACAAAGAACTTAATCCCGATGAACATCGGGAGGCGTTACTTACACAACTAGAACTCTTAGACGAACGGCATCTAGCTGCAGCCGATCACGTGCTTTCATATCAAAACAGACTCTCAAGGTCTTTTCAAAAGAAAGTGATTGAGCGTAAATTTCAAGAAGGAGACATGGTTTTGAAGCGAATTTTCATAAAACCTGGAGGTCCAAGGTCAAAATTGTCTGCAAACTGGGAAGGGCCGTACGTCATCAAGGAAGTGTACCCGGGAAACGCATATAGGTTAGTTAATGCCGATGGTGATGAACTCTCTCATCCATGGAATGGATTATATCTTAAAAGATTCTACCCCTGATCAAAAGTCTTTGGATAACAACACCAATTAATAAGTAGCCATTTGCCAAGTGTCTCGCTCCTTCTCATATTGACGAAATAATATTTATGTGCAATCACGTACTCAACATGGTAGCCTAAGGTCATTGTCCCTTCATATACAGTGTTCTCGCTTAGCCCTTGCTCGGGGAAACAAAAGGTCAATTCTCTCCCTACTCGGACAAGGTCTAGGGCAAGGGGAAGGCTAACCTGTAAACCTGCAATAGTATAAACCATGTGTTTGAAGTCTCAAGGAGGGACGGGAAGTTCTAAGAAAAGCATATAGCACAAAAATAAAGCGACGAAATGACAAAGTGAAGGGGCATGTTAAAGAGTGGCAGTACAGTTCCCCGCGGGACGCCCTTGAGCCCGGTCGCACGCATGCCCCAGACAAAAGAGAATACTGTGGCCCTAAAGTCCCTGGACAACAGATGAATAGCACATGTAGCTTATTTGTTGCAAGTCTTATAAGTCGGCAACCTCGACTCCAAGATTAAGTCTTATCTCATTATATTCTTCCTATCCTCCCTAAAATGACTAGAGAATCCATGCGCTTGGTCTGTGTTGGAACATTGTTGTCACATGGGCAAGAAAGCTTAGCAGACCTAATATGAATATGCGTTGCACATAAATCTTACTCGCCAAAGTGAGTAGAGGTAAGGCTCACGGTTAATCGCTCAACATTAAGAAGTGTTGCTATCAAAAGGATTTTCAAAAAAAAAAAATTCCAAAAAAAATCTAAAAAATCAAAAGATTCCAAAACAAAAAAAAAATAAAAAAAATTCCAAAAATCCAAAAAAATCCAAAAAAATCAAAAGATTCCCAAAACAAAAAAAAAATTAAAAAAATTCCAAAAATCCAAAAAAATCAAAAGATCCCCAAAACAAAAAAAATCAAAAATTTTAAAAATCCAAAAAAAGCAAAAGATCCTCAAAATCACAAAAAATATATATAGTTTTTAGAAAAATAAGATGTACATATGCTTTCCTTTAGCATGCATTATTTTCATAGTCTTTTCGCCTATTTATAAGGCTCGGCCCTTGACAAATTGCGGAGTTAGCTTTTATCATGTTCTGTGCAAGGGGCCGAACCTAAGAACAGATCTAATTTGTTCTTCTAAGTGTGTGCAGGAACAGGGATTTTAAAAGCAGAGTACGACGTCGCGCTCAGAACTCTCTCTCTCGCTTGTTTAAATCTCGTCTCTCACTCGTGTCAATCACAAACCATTCGTTCATCATGAATATTGGCATAAAAGTAAAACTGCACTAAGGTATGAATAAAATGTACATAAATAAAAGGGGAGGTGACTCACAAGACTCCTCACTGACCTCCACCACTCTCCCCGGATCCCTCTCTCCTATCTAGAGGTGGCAACATCTCGCCACCCCCTCTGCCATCATCGCCCTGACGGTGCCGCTCCTCCTCCTCGTTTCTCCGCCTGCTGGAGGAACTCGCTAGATACTGTCCGATGGAGGCGCCGATCGCCCTGCTCACGCTTACGCTGCTCCGGCTCTGGCTGCGTGAACGGCCGATATCCGTCACAATCTGCTGAAGGCTCCGCGCCAGCGTCTGCTGTGCTAGCAACTCTACACGCAGTCGAGTGACCTCCTCTGATCTCTGGATGGCCTCTGTACCCCAGCGTCGCCAGCTCCCGGTCATCTCCGCCACTTGTGACTCAGCCGCCTCCACCCGACGCGCAGCTGGTCCCTCTCGCTCTGCAGCGTCATGGCTTGCTCGTGAGCCAACTCCAAGTCTCTCTCCTGCACAACAAGTAATCAATCAGCATCATTTGGAAATAACGACTCAAGTGTTTAAATGAACTTACCCGCTCCTCCAAGTGCCTTTGAGCATCCTCAGCTCTCAGCACAGCCCCTGCCAGTCGAGCCTCCATGAGTGATGGAGACCCCCCTGCGCTCCGAGAGGAGGAAGCACCGCCTGCTCCGGTACCCCTCACTCTCTCCAGCTCACTCCGCTGCACGCAAAAGGCGTGTCAGTTTCAAAATCTTGCTTAATCAAGGGGCTGAAAGTGAACACAGTACTTACCAGCTCTATCGTCTGCCTCTGGGCTGCCTCCCGATCTTGCACCACCGACTGGAGCAAGGCTCGGAGCGATGCGATCTCACCAGTCACGTCCACCTGCAAGGAATTGCCAATCATCATTTTAATCATTAAATCCCAGTTCTTTGAGTTGTGGTTTAGAAAGTTCTACCTGGTGTCGGGAGCTCTTGTATACCTTTCCTCCGTACTTCAAGGCGTACGCCTGGAGGTAGGCATCGTCAGTGGTCGCGTCCGATCTGACCCCCTTGCCTTTCCGCTCCCAGTTTTCGATCTGCTCGCGCGCCCGCTCCCTCCAGTCTGTCGTGTCGTGAAGCCCCCGAAAGCTCCGACCTGGCCGGCGAAACCGGTCTCGGACGGGGAACTCCACGACACTCTGCCTGAGGCCCAAGGAGCGCTGGGTCAGGAATAGGTTCAGAGGTAGCACGAGGTTTAGTGCATGCAACCACACCGACCTACCGAAGTAGGGGCGGGCCTGCACCAACCAAGGCTGTCCCTCATCACCCTCCCCCAGATATGGCTGCCAAACCACCTGCAAAAGAGAAGTAATCAGTCATTTCAAGCAAATAATTTCAAAAGGCGGGGATTAAGGGTACTTACATCCAGATAGGGTAGCTGTCAATTGCCTCCTGGAGGCGCTCCAATGGTCGGCCAGGTGGCGAGTGTCTCGACGAGAGTCCCAACGGCGTGCAATGGGCACGAGGCCTGGCCGTGTGAGATCCCCTCTCCTCAGGGCTGGGAGGTGTAGATAGGCCCAAACCTGCAAGATAAAAGACAAATTAGTTGGCAGTTTAAGCAAATTGAAGTTTAAATCTAAGAGAGTTAGAAGAGAAGGTGTACCTGAAGAAAGGGGTAGAAGCCGCTCGTAGACGTCTGCCGCTCGGAGGCGCTCAAGCCATCGAACTGGTGCGCTAAGAAGGCTGCTCCCCAGACATACCCCCCTACCTCATCTAGGTCCTCTAGCAAGGGCAGGAAGCGGCAGTGGACTGCGTCGCCTCTCGTGGCAAACAAGATTCTACCAAGAAAGAGAACGAGAAAGCGGCGCAAGTCCAGGTCCGCCTGCGGCCCGGGCTCGCTCGCAAGCTCCCTCCGGCTGACCCTAGCTAGCCTCGCCAGGTACTCATCCTCGCTCTCCCCTGCATTCTTCCCCACCTCAAACAGACCTAGACTCTCCTGCATGGCTACCCTGGGCACTAGAGAGGACCTGCGCTCTACTGGGAGGTCTAGGAGGCGCTCAGCTAAGGCATGATAGCAAGGATAGGTGTAACAGCTCACTGCCCGCCCGTAGACTCTAAGCCCTGTGATCCGGCTCACATCCTCGAAGCTAGGGATCATATGCCCCCAAGGAAACGTGAAGGCACTCGCCTCCGTGTCCCACCTGCTCCGCAGGGCCTGGGTGAGAGCCGGGTCCACCCTCATCCTCTCAATCCTGAAAATCTGCCAGAATCCCATCTCCTCTACTCTCTCTCACTGGAAAGGGGGGAAAGCTAAGAAAGCAGCTAGCACCAGTGTCCATGACACTCGAGCCCTCATTTCACCCTGCAAGATTCATTCAAGTTCAATTTCAGTTTTTATTTATGTGCTCCTCCATCCGCCGTCGTGAGCTCCGACGCTCCGCTTGGCGTTTCCTTCGCGATGAGCCCTCGCCGATGTCCTTTCCTCCTTCCATTGCAATAAGGGTCCTCTTGGATTGAGTTTTGAGCTAGCAAGAAGGTTGGAATGCAGGGGAATTGGGGGAAAGATTCGAAGGTTTGAAGTTTTGGGTTTTTGAAAACCGGAAAAGAAGAAGGAAGGGGGGCCGTTTGTTTTTGAATCGATCGGTTCATGCCGCGACGCAGCGGCGGTCGCGTTCATGTCGCGACCCTCTGGCTGCCGCGACAGTGTCGCGACACCCCGCATGGCCGCGACATAAAGGCGACACCCCTGGCTGTCGCGTCATCAACAGAGCCCTTCCGTTTGCATAAAATTTCACTCTATTTCATTCAAATGCAAAGTCTGTTACATGCTCTAATTCATTCTAAACAATCAAACAATACGTTCAAATCCTTCCCTAACTATCATTTGGCTTACAATTCAAATCAAATCAAATCAAGTCAATTGTTCCCTCCCCCAAGCTGAAGTTTCTTCAAAGCTTCAATGTATTCCATGATTGTTTCGTCATCTTCTTCCACCTCGGCTTGAATCGCGTTCGTCGCGCATCCTTCCCAGTGGACGGCGGCGCTGCGTATGTCGCGCTCGTCCTATGCATCGCCCCTTTTCCTCTCTTGGATAGGTGGGAAGTGTGATAGAAGTGGAACCACCATGCGAGCCGCACCGCATTGGAGATGGCAGCGATCCGGGTTGTAGGAAACTAGCGCCCCGTTGCCTAGCAGCCTCAAGGCGAGCCCGGTACGTTGAGGAAGGTGAATTGTCCGGCCGTGCATGAATCGTGGGCGCATGTCAAAATCCGCCACGGTCAGACTTCGAAGGTATTGGCGCCACGCATGTATGCCCTTCACTTGAGCTGTTTTGCACCATGCCCGGGGGCTCATGTGAAGTCGTCCACCCACATACGCCAGTGGGTGATTCAGCATTGTCTTGCATTCCATGGTCAGGTCCTCCACCGCCCGGAATTGGATATGCATCCCCATCCATAGTTCAAGGGCGACGACCGATCCGTAGAAAGGACCCCCGAGTGCTGCAGAGGTCAAGCCTGCATATAGAAAACCCAGGACGGCTTGCCCAATTTTCATACCATCGGAGATGGAGTCAATGATGCTAAGATTGCCAAAGGAGATGGCACCGCCGGCTTCCTGAAAAGTATGACGCCGCAAATGCATATGGCGGCTGCCTTGGCGATGGCGGTGTAGTTCGTGGTCTTCCGCTTACACTGGGAAGTAATCCATTGAGCGATTGGGAGGAGGTGAACATGCATACCACTGGTCATGGAGTAGAGATCGTTTCTTTGTGGTATGTACACCAGAATGCTCCAGGAGTTGATCTGCTCTACGGTGTAGGAGAGAGCCGACTCTTCGCCCCTTTGATAGCGTGGGAGGCCGAGCATGATTTCCAACTCTTCCAAGAGGATCGTCGCCTCGAATTCAGGAAGATGAACGAGTTGGTCTGTGGATGCCATAGCTCCACCATGGCTGTGACACTCTCCCACACATGCACCAACTTGTTGTAGTTTTTGGCTAGTACAAAGATGGTGGACAGCCCCCACTCCTTCAAGTGGCTAATAGACGTGGGCGGCAATAATTCGAGCATGGGTACCAGCCATGGCATCTTTGAGAATCGCCGTTGGCCGGGGAGGATCTGAGATAGAAGAAGAGCATGAAGAACGTAAGGAAAAGAGGAGAAAAGAGAAGAACAAAACGGAGCAAAAACAGAGCGAAACAGAGCAAAACAGAGCAGAAAAAAAGCAGAGCAATGCAGAAAGTGCAGAATCCCAGGAAGAAAAGGCCACTTACTTGAAGCTCTGGGCGCGTGTAGATGTGCCCCGGGATGGCGGAGAGTTGCTTCAGATCGGCATGCGTCTCTCTAGCAGCTTTTGGGCCGGAGTAAGCGGGATATCTTCTGCAAACGCCGAATAATTCCTCTTCATGGTTGCAAGGGAAGGAAAAGAGCTTGAATTTGTGGAGCAGAGGATGCCTGGGGTTTAGCTGCGAGATTAGCCCCCCTAACCCTCTATTTATAGAGTCCTAAGAGTTAGAAACCCACTCTAATCCCGAAACTAGGTGTTAGGATAAGGTTAGAAGAGGTTTAGGAGTCCTAGTGTTAGTCTGGGTGTCTTAGGATAAGGGTGAACTCCATTTTTCTGGTCTTTCCGGGCTCTGTCCGAGTCGCGACGCCGCGATCTGACGCGACCTTGTCGCGACAGGGCACTGCGACGCAACATGGTCGCGGTCGTCCAGAGTGTCGCCTCTCTACCCGAGGGCTAGTTTTCATCTCTGAGCTGTGTATATATATGTGCTTGATTATTTGTAATTGTTGTGCTCATTACATTGTTGTGTCTGTTCTTCCTAAAAAAAAAAAAAAATCAAAAATTCAGAAAATCAAAAAAAAAGGGAGACTTCGTCACAGGTAAGTCAGGTATTGTATTTCTTCCCTACTCCCGGCATTACTATATGGTATTCTATCTATTATATCATTTCAAGGACCGGCTGGTTCTCAATGTGTTCTAGGATTTAAGTTCCCCTTTACCAAAAACAATGATAATCTAGGTGCACATTGTTAATCGATGGACAGGCCGCTGAGTTGCTTAAGTTCGGGGGCGATGGATTCAGACCTGCACCGCGGTTGTAGGTAGTCTCTTGACCCATTCTTATTTGGCTTAGCAATATTATCCTTGATATATTTTTCTATTTTCTTTTTTCTTTGCATTCGTTTTGATGATTTCTTTTACTTTAGCCCAGCATGCATCATGTAGGACTTTGAACTTTCCTGACTCATTCTAGACCATTGATGAGCTCTTGTTGAGTGCCCAATCATCCTTCAAATTCCAAACAAGAATCTAATTCCACTCCGAATCGGAAGGTTTGCCTCCGAGTGAGTTGTTTCCGTCAGTTTGACAAGAATTCCTCCCGTCTGGATTCCTTATCCAATTTTTCTTTTTTTCTTTGATCCGTTTTGGTTGCGAACCGCTCCCAGTATAGAGTCATGAGTTACCTGCCTGGCATGCACATGTCCTTCCAAAACGAACCCGCAGGCCAATCGGCTAGGGTACCTCTCAATCGAGGGGTTGATCGTCCTCTTTTCTCTCCCTCGTCCAGACTTGTGCTCTTCTTTGCATTCTACTCGAACAACCGACTCGGGGCTTTCACAAGGATTCCAATTGCCTATTAGTTAACATCGGGGGTCTCTTCACCTTGGCCTCCACTTTTCAGTCCACTCCGCGTCCTCTCCGTTCCACCGTCACTTCATGACATCTCCATGCCATTTTCGCTTTGCTCCCCTGCAAAGTAGAAGCCAAGGAGGGGCAATCTGTAGACACCCGATTATGACTAATGGGTTGAACCACATTTCGTTGCTACCTTAGTGGGCCCCTAATTGGTCACTCACCTTGAGCCCATCATTTGCCTTGATTTGAGCCCATTAATCCATTAAAAATACCTTGAAATCATGAATTAATCATTTGAGAGTCCCTAGAGGAATATAACTCCTATTTTATCATGTGGTTAGAGAGAATAATCCAAGATAATTCGGTTCCTTGTCACGACGTATCGTAGCACCTCGACTATAGTCGCGACACGTTGGGCCGCCGCGACAGCCCATGCATTATCCATGCACGTGGCAATGCTGTCGAGTCCCCCGCACCGTCGCGTCTCTAGTCGCGACCCTACGATCTGACGCGACAATGCCCGAGATCTCTGGCCTCCGTAACCACACCCTATTTATCCTCCCATGCACTTTGACTTGGTCTAAGAGGGTTATCCCAACCCCTTTGACGGATCCTTGGCCCTAGGACTCTCCTAAGCTCCCTAAGGACTCTACACCCGATTTTGATAGAGCTTTATCCCCCATTTTTATTTTCTAAACCTTTTTGAGGAGATAATACCTAATTTTCTCACTCCAAGCTCTATATAAGGAAGGCCCCTCTTCATGGACGAGGAGAGCCTCATGATCACCCCGAAGGGCTGCCAAAATTTCCTCTGAACTAGACTTAGCCACACAGCCACTCAATCCCTTCATTCCCTTCACATTCCACTCCTCACAACTCACTTATTTCACCATCAATGGAGCAAGGAACGTGAAGAGGGCGACTCTAGCAATCTCCTGGACCTCTTCGCACATCATTGGAGCTGCATCCACACCAGGAAGTCGCCCTAATGGGGCTCATTCCCTTTCCTCTTCCTTTTTTCTATTTCTACATGCATTTTTATGTCCTTTTTAAGTAGAGCATATTCACCATCCACCCACGTTTTCCCACACCCACAGGGGTTTAAAACCACCCCAGGTGCGTTCCCACCATGATCTCCCATCCCATTTCGTCTTTTAGAATAGATACTACACTTTACATGTTCTAATAGGGTCTTTTTCTTTGTGTTTTCTTTTGATTGACAGGCAAGCAAGCAAAGTCTACGAGGAGCTCTGGTGCTCTGGCCGGCTGGAGGACTAGAAGAAGGTCACAACAACAAATCTCCCGCATTCAGAGAACGCGACGGCCTAGGGTGACGCGACAAAGACGCGTCGATTTCCAATGACGCGATACTAGAGACGCGGCGGCCATGACGACTGCGACACCATGTCAGTTTTCTGTTCTCTCCCTTCTTTCCTAGTTTAAGTTAGCCATTGTCTTTCCACATCATCAGGCAACTTATCTAGGTGGCGATCACATCCTTTTTCCTATGCTATCATATTTGATATCCATGTCCGTGTCGAGGGGAAGCCAATCCCTGTGATTACATATACCAGCGTGCTGGTTTGTGATAGATCAGTTTGGTTGTTAAAGGTTCGCAGTTAAAGGAATTGAGGAGATTAACAAGTTTGGATATGGAATTCAGTAAGTTATAATGAGATATAGAGTTAGCAGAGATAGGTATATGGTAACAAGGTGATGAGGAGCAGGTCAGTGTGTGTGTTAGAAGTGATTAAATATGCAAAATATAGTTGAGAACCTCAGCAGAGGTATTGTGGCATCAGAGATCTGAGTAAGATTATATCAAGAAACAGTATGACTGAGAATGTGATTTGTGTTATGAAAAATTTGGCGTGATTAAGTAAGACAGATCAGCTTTAAAAAAAAAAGTACTGGTATAGAAGGGAGCAGTGATTTATGGCAGATAGATTAAATATGTCTGAGATCAGAAATTTGAGAAAAAGTGTTTTTATGAATAATGATGGTAAAAGGAAGTGTGATATGAATAGTGTATAAATATGTACAAAAAGGATCAGTTGAATAAAGAAAGAGAGAAAAGAAGAATCAGTGTGTAAAGAAATTTTTTAAGAATCGCATAAAAGAAATATTTAGTTGATGAATGGCAGTTATGGGAATTCTTTAGAGAGGGTTATATAGATTGTTGTGCTAAAGACAAGATCAGTGAGAGTTAGTAAGTATGAGTAGTTTAAAGAAGATTAAAGTTAAAGTTAAGCATATGGAATGAGTTAAGGCAAATGAAATAGAATGGAAAGAAGCGTATTAATGGAGAAGCATTTAAGAAATATTGAGTTGAGAGAAACAGCAAGGCAGATTGTGATATTTATGTTATTTGAGAAAAGAGCATTTAATGGAATAAGGGAAGCAGACATAACAAGTTGATATATTTAAAGAAATTGGTATTCAATTTGAGTTTTTGTTGTATTTTAAAGAAGGATGATTAGATACCAGAAAGATTTATAGTATGAACGGTACAACAAGATTAGCCAGGCAGCAGAATGAAAAGAGAAGTATTTTGCGGGAAAGATGTTATGATTAGAATGATTGACAGTTTAGATAAAAAAAAAAGAAATATAGACCAGAGAAAAGAAGAGTTTAGCAAATGATGAAGTGAATAAAATTAGATGAGTCAGGAAATGTCAGTTAGAGTTTGTATATCGTGCAAAGAAATTTCATAGAGCAAAAATGGACTGTTATTAAGATATTCCAGAGTTTCATGCAGAGCAGGAACAGACTAATTAAAAAATATTTGGAAAGGTTATGCAAGAAAATTATGAGATTAGCCAGAGAATGTCAGTAAAGTAAGAAAGGTATATGAAGAGTACAACATGTCAATAGCGGTTTGGCAGGTCAGATATTGCAGTAATATTTTCAGCATGAATTAATTGAATAAGATGATTTGAGAAGCAGTTAAAGTTAGAAATTAATATAGTTGAAGCCAGAAGAAAGTAATTGAAAGTAATAATGAGAACAGAAATTGTGGAATATTTTGCAAAAGTGTTCAGTGTGATCAGAGTAGCGCAGCGGAAGCGGAAGCAAAAAAATTTAATATTCACAGATTGTTCAAGGTTTGCTTGAATAAGGAGAAGTATAAAGTTTTGTCTAGCGAATAAAGGAACAGAGGTTTATTGTTTTTAATCAGAATGATTTAAAGCGGTATGGGCAGAATAATATGAAGGGCAGAAATTTCAAAGATGGTGATTGGTTTTCTTTTAAAAAAAAAAAATGACAGTTGCGAATGTAAATACAGATAAGGCAGGGTAACAGTAAGCAATGATAAATAGAAAAATAAAATGGCCCCGGAAAAATTCAAGAATTTGGAAGATTATAGCATGGTAAACTATTACAGTGTAAGATACTCGAGAAAGGTAAAGCGGTCCCGAAAGAAATGTTGCAAACACAGCCGAAAAAATGTGAAAGTAGGTTCAGTCCAAGGAGATAAAGCGCCACCAGCAAGGTAGAATTACCTACGGATAAAAGGTAAGGAAATAGCAGATTGAAATTACAAAATAAGGCAGTTGTGGAATGAATTGAAAAGAAAGGAAAGACAGAACAAACATGGGAATGAACAGATGAATCAGTCATTGCAGATGATTAAAGAGAAAGATACAAAGGAAGTGTATCCTACTTGCTCTATATACAGTTTTGTTTCTTTTTAGGTGATAATCTGGTTTGTTGTGATTTGCTTTATATGTCGAGGACGACATTTCTTTTTAGGTGATAATAATGTAACGTCGCACGTTTTTCGAATCTTCGTGGATCCTTGTTAGTGGGTTTGGTGGCCAATGTGTGGCCCATTAGTGCATGTTTCAGGTGTTTACGCGCATTGTGAGGCTTGGTGGGCCGGCCGTTGGGCTCAAAGTGCTCACAGGTCTTGTGGCTATGAACGCGATGGAGGCTTGCGTCGCGATCTGAACGCGACGGCCCTTGGGGTCGCGTTCCTGTTACCGCTATTTGGTAGACGTCGTTTGCATGGCTGCCGTGTGTTGTTCACCGGGCAGTCAGCTGACGTCAGCCTTGGGAAGGCGATGTCACCTAAGTCGCGATCAGGTCGCGACGGGGGTGCACGTCGCGATCCCAACTGCTGTGCATTTTTAAGAAAGTTTTGGCCGGACAGAGCTAGGGCAAGCTCTGCTCGGCCAGGAGGAGCTGCTGTGGTGGTTTTGGGCGATTTGAGGTTTTGGTGGAGTTTTCAGCGCGCTCTCGTCGCGAGGACATCGCTTGGAGTGGGGGAGATACTGTGCCATCGTCGGTTTATGCGTACTTCGTGAAGGTAGGGTGTTCTACCTTGTTTCGTGTTGTGGATTGCATGTTAGTTTGTTTATTGCTTTGAAAACTGTAGATACCATGTTAGGGTATCCATTAAAGCATGGAAAACATGAATTAATCGTGGTTTGAATGGTCTGGAGTGGTAATCCGTGGAGTTCCTCCCGGATTAGGGTTTGCGCCTGTGAAGGCGATGGCCCAGGGTATCGCGTCCTGAACGTTTCCTGACCCGTCGCGTTCATATTATGAACGCAACAAGTCGATGGGTCGCATTCTGAAGGCGACCTTGCCCCTTGTCGCGACCTCAGCTGAGAGGTCATGTTATGCATGCTTTCTGTATTTTGAATATCCGGTTAGTGGTACTTGTTGTGCATGGCAATGACAGGTGGAGCCAGTGCACTTGTTACGCTCATGGAGCGTATTGCTCACGAGATGGACATGTTTTACATGGTTAATGTGTTATGTACGTAATCGGCTTGGTGTTTACGTAGTATGTGTGGTTCATTGGCACCCGTAGCGCTCTTGAAGCGTATTGTCCATGTGTTGGATATGTTGTTTACGTGAATGACGTGTGGTGCACCTGGTGGTGTTATACATGTGGTGTCTACGTGGTTTGAATGTCGTGCATGTGTTTGTGTGTGCATGGCACATCGTACGTCATTGTGTTTATTGTATCTTAATTATTGTGTTGGTCCGTGGTGTTGTGGCAGTGAGGTTCACGTTTGAACTTAGCCTTGATCCTTTAAGATCTTTTATAGATTATCCTAGATGGATAATTAGTAAAGTATAAGTATGGTTATTACGTGATTATCGTGTACTGTTTTAGTGTGGCAGTGGAGGTCACAAGGTGACCGATGACAGGCTGTGGTGTTATTATTAATATGGTTTATGTGTGTGATTGTGTAGGTTAGCTTGTAAGTCACAAGGTGACTGGAACACGCTATTCCTAACATATGTACCGTAATTGGTAATAGAAAGGTGTTTGTGTATATACTGTGGTTTGAGCTTGCCGAGTGTGGTGGTCCGGCGCCTATTCCGGAATGCCTCTCTAGTCGGGTACCCCAGGTTCTTGGTGAGCCAGGCACGTTGTTGTTTGTTGTGCCTGGGGTTTGTCCTGGTACAGTGTGGTACCGTCGAGGTCTGTGTCGTCTTCCTGGACACCCTCACTCCTGTGTTTGAGTTGTACGTCCGGTTGAGGGAAAGACGACAGTAGGGCAGCGGCTTTGTTTTATGGGTGTGCAGTCGCTTGTTGCACGCTCGTGGTTGGGGATACGGACACTAGTAGACGTACTGGGCCCCAGCTAGTCCTGTTTTCCAGTGCTTCACTTTAGGGTGCTCCGGCCAGAGACCCTAAAGGTGCCAGGCATAGGCCTGCAGTGTGTGAGACTGCAGGTAGTGGTGGTGTTTATTAGTCTCCACAGTTAGTTGCTTGACTTGTGAGTTTGTGGAGCCGTAGCTGGACTGAGGGTCCGTGGCTATGAGACTGAGAGGTTGTTCTTGTGTTGTGTTGTCCGGGTTGGATACTGGCCTGATCAGCTAGTAGTCCGTTCCTGTGTGGTGGCGTCGTTCTTTTCGACTCGTGCTTTGCCGACTCTGGTTGTGGCTCGTGAGTTTGTGACTCGTAATCGAGGTTTGACTCGTTCGAGGTGTGCCCTGGTGTTGGCACAGTTGTGACTGCGGTTGTAGCTTGTGGTGTGCCCGAGTGGTGGCACATTTTGGTTATGGTTGGTAAGTGTTGACTCACCAAATGTGGTTTAGCTCACTATGGTGTGCCCTGTTACGGCACTGGTTTACTTGCGGTTTCCGTGCTGGTACCTTGTGGTAATAGGTACATGTACCCCGTGTGGGTAATGGTTTGTGGTGGTACGTCGTATACCAGTCTTTTCTGGTGTGGACTTAGAACTGTGTTTCGTGGAGGTCGTGTGGTGTGACCTTCCACTCAATGTGCTTTACCCTTCCTCGGGTAAGCTTCCGTATATGGTTTTCGTGTGTGAAGGATTAGCCGTTGTAGTCAGCCCTACCATTCTGTGTGTGGCTTCCGACATACTATGGTTTGGGTATAAAGGGCCAGCTTTTGGTTAGCAGTCCTGTTACCCACGTACTTGAGACTCGCTTGTGAAGCTTATAGCCTAGGCAATGGTTTGCTTGTGCGGCTTATAGCTTAAATGATTGGTTGTGACTGTGGTTTGTCTATGAGGCTTGAGGCCTAGGCGTTACTGTTGTTGAGCTGACTAGTTGTGTGGACCTAGTCCTGTTGTTCCCTCTTATTTTCCGAGGTTGTGAATAGTTAATGTGTTTATATTTAATTGTAGTTTAAATTCAATTGTTGTGAGCATGAAATGGTTTGGCTATTGGTGCTGCCAGTGAGACCCTTTGGGGTTGAGGTGTCCGTGGTTACGGTGTTGTTTTGGGTAGCCCCTACTAAGCCTGTGACTTGTTGAGGCTCACTTCCCTACAGTTTTTTTTAGGGCTTGCCGTGTGTTTGGCTTGCAGCGGCGTTGTGGCAGACTTGTACCACCAGCAGTTGAGTTGTAGTTAGTTTCTGTGTGAGCTTGTGCTACCTCGGGGTATGCCCCAAGTAGTTGTACTTTTAATTAGACATGTAATTATGTAATGGGAAAGTTGTACAAATTTGTGAACAGGTATGAGCACATGTACTTTCTTGTGTTTTATATTGTATAGTTGTCTTTTATACTCATCCTGGACACTTGTGTGAGATATCTCTTGCGAGACTTCGGTCCGTTCGCGAGAGGGATCTGGTTATGGAGCCTTAATGTGCATAAATACCATGGTCCGTCACACTTCGCATCCCCAGCATGCGATAGAATCCATCGTCCCCGAGTCCCACCATCTAACGGCCTATCCAGCGATTAACAGTGTGCACCTAGATCATACTTATTTTTGGTGAAGGGGAACTCAGATCCTGGAACACACTGAGAACCAGCCGGTCCTCGAGACGATATAATAGCGTAGATACCATATAGTATTGCAGAGGGATTAGGGTTAGAAATACTTACCTGAACTTACCTAACACGTCATCTCTCTCTTTTTTATTTTTTTTTTATTTTTGATTTTCTGATTTTTTTGAATTTTTCTGCATTTTCTGATTTTTATGGATTTTTTATAAATAAGCAATAAAGAACATGATACAAACTCGAAATGCACCAACATAATGGAAGAATTTAACATAAGTGCATACACATATTGGAATGGCAATCAATAATCATGTGAAAGAAATAGGCAGCGAAGTGCACACACAGAACGCGACAAGAGATTGGTCGCTACCTCAGACAGAATGCGACGCCTAATCCGTCGCGACCTGAAGGCGACGTATCGATGCGTCGCGACCATAGGAATTGCAGCCAGAGCACAAACAGCAACCTGCCAACCTCATGTTTGTCTCCTACTTGGATTCTTAGAGCTTTCTAATCCAAGTCCCACTCCTATTAGCTCTTCTAAACCTTCTCCCACCATGAATAGGAAACTTAAGCCTCTATAAATAAGGGGTGAGAGGTCCAAACTCGTAGCTCATATGCTCCTCCTCTTCTCTTCAAGCTTCAATGGCCATGAAGAGAGCTCCAAGTGCTCCCATGGGTGAGGAGGTTCCCTATGAAGGTCCCAAGCGTGCCCGGACATCCTATGGCGATCTTCTGAGGTTGACGGACGTCCCCAATCATCTGAGCAACAATGGGGATGTGAGAGAGGTATGTAACTTGGTCTTTTCAATTTTCAATGATTTTCAACTTCGAATTTCTTCATTAATGCCTGTTCTTCTTCTTCCCCTTCTCTTTTCTTCCTTCTTCTCCTCTAGCTCTTCCTCGGCTCCCGCCGATACTCTAAGCTTACGTGGATAGCACCCATGATTAAAGCCTTACCCATGTATGTGATCCGTTTCTTGAGAGAGTGGGGATTGGGCGGTGTGTTGATAGCGGCCCACAACTACCACAAAATATCATTTGATTGGCATAGCATTACTGCCTTAATCGAGCTTTGGCACCCACAAACCCATACTTTCCTTTTCCCAAAATTTGAGGCGACCGTCCTTCTTGAGGAGGCCGAGGCGTTCATGGCTTTACCCAAGACCAAACGGGGGGACGAACAGCAAATTTGTTATACCGTTGAGCCTATAAACCCAAAGCTTAACCTAGGTGAGTTCATGATGGATCCCGGGGATGTCTATGCCATGATTAGCCCTCAATACATTCACCTAGTCCCGTTATCTAAGTGGGTAATATCTCACTGCAAGAACAAGTGCGGCAATCACCGGGAGATAGCCAAAGTCGTGGCTATATGCTTGTGCGGGGTAGTACTTTTCCCGTCCGGAGATCACCTCATAGACTACGCGAGCTTGAGTGCCATTAGTGGGGTATGGCGAGGACTTTATCTCTCCCATGCAATGCTAGCCTACCTCTATGCGGGTCTCACCTCGGCATCTACGGGGGGCCCACTCTACGGCTCTATGATTCTCCTGGAGTGCTGGTTGGGAGTGAGGATAAAATTCAAACCCATGGAAAATCCCACTACTGAGAGCCGAATCTTTGGGTGCCATCCAATGTGCTTCATTGGTGGGGCGGCCAAATTCCCCGATCGGGTTATTTGCAGGACGGCGGACAAGAAAACATAGAGTGCATGGCGCCACTACTTCAACACTGTTTCGATAGAGCACTACGCCTTAGGCATAGCGGCGCTATGCGGAACGGAAATTCGGCTTCCCCTTGGGCGTGGATTGGACCTACAGCTCATGGGAAACTTGGCGATGGTGCTCTACAACCCACAGAGATGTTATCTTCAGATCGGGAAGCCAAGGACAAAGCTATTCCAGCCGACTCACCTGCCTCCTATGAAGAAGAGACGTTTGGGAGATTCGGAGGACGAGCAGACTGTGCAGAGTGCGCTGGCGCTATGGCGTGCTTGTGCCATCCACGCCCTACCACCTACGCTGCATGAGGAGCACGAGACGTACCAGGCGTACCTCCAAGAGTACGAGGGGATTCGGCCACGCGGGGACCGTGAGCTAGAGAGAGAGAGTGAGAGACATGATTGTATTTTTTGAGATTTTTTGAGAGATTTGATGTGATGAGAGTGAGGAAGTGATGTTGATTTTAATTTTTAGCCTTTTATTTGATGTAAGTATTGGAGATTTGCAATGGAAATTCAATTTTATGAAGGTTCTGCGCACAGACTGTGAAGGCGACGGCCTGGGCGTTGCGACCTAGAATGCGACAGGTCAACGGTCGTGACCTTTTCTAAACGTGACAACGTCCCTGTCGCCACCTGAATTGAACGCGACAGTCTCAATGTCGCGATGACAGGACCGAGCGGGTTTGAAATTCGGGCCCAACGCCCCCTTCCTCTCTTTTCCTCTGCTTCGCTTCTCTCTCCTTTCTCACTCTTTCTCCTCCGACGATAAGGCTCCGAGCCCACCCTTTCTCTTTTCTCCAGCGAACCCCGGCCGGCGGCGGCCGTTGTCACCTCCCTCTCTCACTTCAAGCTTTCCCTTCTCTCTCTGTTCTCTCTTTCTCCTCTCCGGTGGCCTCGGCGATGGAGGGTGGCGACCAAGGCGGCGATGACAGGGGCCGACGCAAGAAGGGGTCCAAGAGGACCGTCTGCCGGTGGCAGACGTCCAGGGTCCGTCCACGGCGGCGGGGGAGGTGGCTCCGGCAGCTCCCATGGAGGTGGACTTCGTGGAGGCTCCAGGCGAGGATGAACCAGTCGGCCCCAAGAAGGTAGGCAACCCAAACCTTATTCCCCGCATGATTGGGTGTGTGAATCGGAAGGGAAGAGGGTGCTAGGCACCCATGTAGGGCTTTTACCCAAGGTGAAACGGCCGAGAAACGAGCATTTGCCGTTTCCGGTCACCCTGTGAACGCGATAGCTTGGCTGTCGCATTACCAGGGAGAAGTCGACATGGAGCGTGTCGCCTTCAGAATAAGCTGAACACGACGCCTTGTCTGTCACCTTCAGAACATGAACACGACACCCTTCTTGTCGCCTTAATAAGCAGAATGCGACGCCCTTCTTATCGCCTTCAGAAGGCGACAGGTCCCATTGTCGGGATGTGATCAGATTGATTATTTTATGAAACTTGGCTGATTTTGTGTTTTTTTGTGACTGTTTTGCAGAGCGAGCTATGGTCCCGACTGGGATGGGCCGTCGTCCGGGCGATCTACCAGGGGTTGCCGGATTTTCAGAGGATGTGCCTGGAGGAGATGGGGTTCGGCCCCTTTTTGAGGTTAGATGAGCTGATGACGGATGTGGTGCTGATCCAAGCTCTGAAGGAGCGGTGGGACCCCGAGTGCCATGCCTTCCTCTTGCCGTGGGGTCACATGATCCCCACACTGGAGGACGTGGCACGGATCACTGGCCTGAGAGTAGACGGCCAAGTAGTGACAAGGGTGACCTATACGAGTTACCAGGAGATGGTGGAGCGTCTTCTGAGGTTGGAGGTGACGTGGGAGAGGTCATCTCTCGTGCAGAGGATGAGGCTGCAGGCGAGCCTCGGGGTGGCGGACGTGCGCCACCAGACTGGAGAGGGCCAGGTGGAGTACATGGCCAGATTGACAACGGACGCCAGAGCAGTGCTGGCGGAGGAGGAGGGAGCGACAGCGGACCGCGATTTGAGACGCTTCCTGATCCTTATGATCGGGAAGTTGATCTTGGGGATACGAGGAGACCCGATGAGTTGCCGGTGTCTGCCCCTGTTGGAGGACCTGACCCGAGTAGGCAGTTACGCATGGGGTGCGACCCTTCTGGCCCACCTCTTTGACAGCTTGGGCACTTCCAGTAGGGAGACAGGGGTGGCCGGGTTCTTCCCACTACTTCAGGTACACTTCTCACCCTTACCCTTTATTGCTTTTCTTTATTTTAATTGACTGTGGTACTGACTGCGCTGTTTTGTAGGTGTGGGCGTATCACTACCTTCCTTCGCTAGGCCGGGGAGTGCCAAGGAGACCGGGCGCTGTGCCTCTCTTGCAGCGCTGGCAGTTCCGTTGCGACGAGCGGTCCCTGCGCCAGCAGGTGACGCTCATTCACGATGCGCTGGACACTGTCCCCTTTGGACACGTAAGTACTTCTTCGCTAGCACCCTTTTCCTTCCTTTACCACTGACAATTGACTAACAAGCTTTCTGTGATGTGCAGATTGACTGGACTCCTTATGCTGGGGAGGACGACACCGTCCAGCCGTGGGTGGAGCAGGGCCGCCCCTACTTCAGTAGGGATATTTGGCTGCACGCTTTCAACACGGTGGTACCACTCCACCTCCAGCTGGTCGCGCGGACGCTGGGGCTCCATTAGGCTGTAGTGGAGTTTCCGACGTGGCAGAGATTGTGGGAGAGACCGGGTCGCAACTTCTGTGGCATCCAACAGGTCACAGATTGGACGGTGCGGGTCCGAGAGCAGCTGGAGGACTGGTAGCAGCGAGGTCAAGTGGTGACCTCTGAGGCTACCAGCGACGAGGACTACTTCCGTGCCTACGCACGGAGGTACGGGGCCCAGGTATACAAGGGGACCCGACGACCGATGAGTGTCACTAACCTAGCCATTTTTGAATATTTTTAATTGTTAATTCTTTGGCTAACCTGACTTGTGCTTGCAGCTTGACCCTGAGTGCAGGATCACCTCCCTCGAGGGTGTTCTACACTCCATGATCCAGCAGAGGGACGACCTCCAACGGATCGTGACTCAGCTGGTGAGTACTCTCCTCTCTACCCTTTCTACCCTTAACTTTAGTTGGCTGACTCTCGTGTCTTTCCTTGCAGCGGGACGAGCTAGACCATGCGTAGTAGATGGTAGGAGGTGCCTCTGCCTCCCGAGATGAGCCTGGCCACTCCGTATTGGAGGGTCAGCTAGCGGCGGCGGTGACCCGGGCGGAGGATGCCCTGGCCCAGCTACGCGAGTGGGTAAGTTATCAACTGCATGTCCTTTGCACTTGCTTTCTTTATTGACAATTCTTCTTTGGTTTGCAGGAGGCGGAGTTGAGAAATGCTCTAGCGCGTCGGCTGCGCTAGAGACAGAGATGGCGGAGCTGCGCCTGCGCCTCAGGCGGAAGAGAAGATGGAGGGGGCATCTCCCCTTTGTGATGATGATGTACATATATGGAATGCAATGAAATGAGGATCCTTCTGTTTATAAATGGTGATTGTGTGAGAGTGACGAGTGAGACGTGAGTGCCGCTTTCTTTTCTACTATGCTCTGCACACTTAAGAAAACCACAAAACAAGTTAGATCCGTTCTCAGACTTAGCACCTTGCCTTAAAACGTGACGAGTGACCAACCTTGATAAATGGTCAAGGGGCTAAGCCTTATTAAATAGGCAAAAAGACATAATTAAATACCATGCATGAATGAAAAAGTAGAGTGTTTTGGGATTTGAAAATATTTTTGGAGTTTTGAAATGTTTGATTTTTTTGGAGTTTTGAAATATTTGATTTTTGGGAGTTTTGAAATATTTGATTTTTTTTGGAGTTTTTTTTTGAAATATTCAATTTTTGGAGTTTGACATATTTGTTTTTTTTGTTTTTTTAGTTTTGAAATGTTTGACTTTTTTTTGGAGTTTTGAAAGATGCCTAAAACCGATGTTAGCCCTTCCTAAAATGAGACGCGCGAGACAGAAGGTACTCGCCCTTTTGGGCCACAACACATAGACTGGTTCGAACTGCTGGTTTGGAGTCTTGGTAACCTCCCCTTCTTGCCACGAACCTCACTAAGCTAGGATGTGCATTTAGGGGTGACACGCCCCGGGCGACTACCCTTAGTTGACGATGTGACTAGTTAGGCCACGTCACGTCACGACATTTAATATGCCATAAATGCTGGAACGTGAACAAACGAGAATCAAGAGTACAATTGAACTAACTGAATAGGAAATTTGCTCAGAGGCTTCACTAAATAAAAATTATTATTCATCATTCAATAGATGTTACAAGGTTCCTGATTTACAATCTTAAAAATCAAATGTCGCCATAGTTGGTCTCTCCACACACAAATCCCGGAGTTCTCGCCTTCAAGAATTGTCGATACCTGAAATAGTAGGATTTGATGAGCTAACTAGCCCAGTAGAACTCAATTCCTCTAACTCAAAAGGATTCAGAGGCATATATTCAAGGTATGACAAGTATAGATTTCTGACATGGAGTGTTCAAGAAAATGAATAAGCAAGATAATTTGATAACACATATTGGACAAGAACAATTTTAGAAGCAAGATCAATAACTCAGGATGAAAGTTGAATTCAGAATCAGACACATTTTCACAACACACAAGCATGATATGATGATAATCAAACAGAATTGATGTATGCCAACATCCAGAAATTGTCATCGCCCCCGCGCGGCCACTGACGAATTCGGGCGCTCCCCCCAGGACTGAACCAGCCCTTTATTGCCAGGCATATTTCTCGAATGAGTCCCAAAGACTCACAACTCTTCATCATCACACACTCATTCTTATAATGAATCAAGGACACACAAGGATTCACTCATGATTTACACACAAGAATTAAGGAACTCTGTTCTTCATTGATTTTAGAAAATTGATGATCTCACAAGATCAATTGTGACTGGAACTTTTGAAGAATTGATTCATGATGAAAAGGAAGGTAACATGACTGGTTTTAGTAGGTGATTAGGTAGTAAAAACCACAATATATAGGTGGACTAATGGTTGGCACAATTGGACAGGATTTGTATCAAGAAATGGGGTAAAACAGATGCTGGAAACATGTACTGATGTCACCTGTCGACAGGCACAAGATTGTTGTCGACAGGACTGGCTTTCCAGTGAACAGAACTTCAATTCTGTGTGCACCTATCGTCAGCAAGCAATGGGGCTGTCGACAGCCACACACAGGTGGTGATTTCAGGCTTCTAGATATGGGTTCCTGTCGACAGCAAGGAGTTCGTCTGTCGACAGGTCTTGTACAAACTTTCTGAATTGTTCTAAACCGACTATAAATGATACTAACAAACTCTCCTATCATTCCTAACATGATTGGACTTAATCCAAACATGATCTTAACCTCAATCTGAAGTTAACATGACAAGAGAGTGAAAGGTAAATCATGGGATATGGTTCATATTGTTGATCCATCAAGAGGACAAACTGAAAGGGAAAGTTACCGAAAGAGTAATATTTCTAAAACTCATCTTTTCCTCCACTCATTATCAAGCACTTACCAAAACACACACTCACTTAAGATTTTATCAAGGAATCATTTCTCGATTTTAGAAAGAACCGTCATAGTTCAGTCTACTTGACATAGTGAAATTGACATGATTTCAGATTCGAATAGACTGAAACAAAAGGAGTAGTATGTAGCTATCCATGACTTGAAACTAACTAAAGTATTATGGGAGATTTACTTTCTAACAGGGACACATTCACTAAACTGGAAAATAGTTGGAATTTGAGGACAAATCACTTCAAAATATCAATCTGAAGTAGAAGGAATGAGAGGATTAGGAATTGAATCCTACAATTGGTTAGCTTCAAAACTTAACACAATGTGATACAAGAGGAACACTCCTATAACAACAATTAGGTATTCAACAAGAAATCATACAGATAAACACACACTTCTAAAAGTGTTTATGGAGTCAAGCAATAGTTTGAGGAGGGAACCACCTACACAGGAGGTTTCCTAACAAGTCAATTGAACGAGATTGAGAGAGAAAGGAAAAGAATTCTACCTTGCTTGAAGGATGAAGCCTTCCCTTTTAAGGGGATTACAACTAGTAGGAAGAAGAAGAGACTAAGGTTGCCACCGACCGTCCCCCAGCAACACAATTTGACACTCTGTAGAACAAGCAGTAGCCCAACGAGCAGCAGCTCAACAAGAACTTGAACAAGAACAAGGGTGCAAGAGGGAGCTCAGTAGCTCTAGCTACACATCAACTGTGAAGTCTTGTACGCATAGCAGCAGCACCATAGTAGAGGAGTCGGAAAGATAGATACGAAGGTTGCTAGGTTACTTATATACTCCCCTGTACATGCCATGCACCATGACACGGTAACCGCCCAGGTGTAACAGTAGAAGCCCTTAGGTTTTACCATATGACACGTTTACCATGCACTCTCTGGTTAAGACACCTTAGTAAGTATGTGTTAAAATTCCTTCAAGTGTGCTGGCCATCCCATGGCTCCACACGTAAGCCTCCGGAAATTCCAGAAAAAACAAACCCGTAATTGGACCATAATTCGGCTGGCCCAAAGGTCTTTCTGTAAACATGTCCAAATGATGTCCGTTTGTATTGAATTTCTACCATAAGCTAATGTTATGGTTCTACAAATTATGGTGATTTTAGTTTGATTTTTAGATTTTATTTTACACTAGGTGAAAAATCACCCGGAAAATAGTCGCGTCGACTTATCCTCGAGGTCCAAATGTCGGAAAATTCAGATATTTATATTTCTGAGATCTCCACATTTTTTTGGAAATTATGGTGTTCTCAGATTTTTATTTAGTTGTCATTTTCCAGTGTCGCCCTATGGGAGCGCGCACCTCTGTGTACGACACTAGGGAAACGTTAACTAATACTAAACATCCCTAATATCAATTAATTCAATTTAAGAATAATGGTTAAGTCTAATAACCTTATTTTTCAAGTTTTTTAACCAAAAATTTCTAGGGTGTTACAACTCTCCCCCACTAAAAGGAGTTTGGTCCTCCAAACTTCTCGACTAGTTTGGATGTATCACAAAGTAAGTTTTCAGTTTTTGGAGTTTATCTAATTCAGATTAGTTTCACCAATCTTATTATGATTACCATGTAATAATGTATACACTTTTTATATAACTTGTTAACACGACACCATTAGTTGATGGAAATCTGAATATTATTTAGCATTTTTAAATTCTATGAAGCCATGTGGTGAACGGGGTTCCATTAGTACATGCTATTACATTTCTTATTGGTAGTAGTATATTACTCCTAGATTTCTTTATCAAGAAATAACTATAACCCTCATAGAGTTATATGAGTACATATTCCTTTAAAAAAAATAATAAGGTATGACGAGGTTGATGAGTGTGAAGAATATGAAGATTGACAACAATGATCTTATTTATCACATAACATTTCTATTACAAAACTCCATATTCAGCCTTACAGATTACATTGATTGACAAAACTTACCAAGTTCTGTCATAGTATAACAACTAAATTCAAGCACTTCTTACTATACTCTAATCCGATTAACTTATACATAAAATTTCTTCTAATAGCTTCAGTCACTTTTCTTTGTGGCTTCAAGTTTTCATGAACTCTTGTCTTTGCTCTGAGAGTGCAGGACATTCTGAGATCCGATGTTCTAGACTTCCACACTTTAAACATGCTCCTAGTCTCCGCCAACAATTCTTTTTGACATGGCCTGATTTATGACAACATGCACAAGCTTCGTTCGCTTACTTTTTGGCCTTCTTACTCTTTTTGTTCTCTTTACTCTGCTTCATCTTCTGTTTGTTAGCTATTTCTCTATTATTGGGGAGAATTGTCTTCTTCCGTATGGACACTGTAATACTCACTGTTTCTTGAGAGTTTAGATTACGAATGCTCTTATGCAGTTTCATTTTTCCTTGGTTATCAACGGGAACTACCCGCTCTAAGGATTGAGCAATGTTGTCCATTGCATATTGAACCTCTTTCCATTGTGTTTCTTCTACCATTACGCTGGCTGAGCAAACAAATTTAAGTTTAGTTAGTCAATCATGTGATTTAAAACTCAGCTTTTCTAATTCATACAATTGTTACAGTATGTATCTAATTATTTGACACATTAATCTCTATGATGAAATGGTGCCTTCTTCTTGTAGGTTCTTGATATATGACAGATGATTTATGTTGTGTTCATGATTTTAATATATCCAACTAAATGGAATAAATATTTAACACAAGTCTTTTATAACATATGAAAATTCATAAAGTCAAAAGGTCTATTAAGTGTGTTGACCCTGATTACTTCTTAGGTTGACACTACATGGAGATCAGGTTAACACTAGTTAAGTTTCTAGTTAATACTTAGAGAAAGATACGGCTTGAGGTTAACTCCAAGTGGAGGTTAGGTTGACTCTACTCATATGTGAGGTTGACACTGTGAAATTACAAGATCAATTCTATGTGATGGATAGTTAATCAAAACGGCAATCACCTGATTGAGGTCAATTCTAGAAAATATAGAGTTGATTCAGTCGAAACTTCCTACTGACCCAAGTCAATTTGTTGGTGTATGTTAACATGCCATGCTATTAATTAATTGAAGCAAAATTATAGGATTTAACTCAACTAGAAAACATTGGATCCTTGGGATATAGTTAGAAGGAAATTTTTGATGAGTTCAAGCTTATAGAGGATATAAATTAAAGGGTGAACATGTTTGACTTTTCCTTCAGTAGGAGAGGGCTCCTTGGAGAAGTCATATGTGTGTTAACATTTTTCACCGGACCTTGGATTCTTAGCATTCTACTAGGTTTACTTGAATTATGAAATTTTCAGGTAGGTCAGATTGTAAGAAATAAAAAGACGCTATTTTGATGGAATCGCTAAAATTGCATTTTTCTTCTTTGGTGGGAGAGTTGACTTTTTATTGGTAAGAGATATGATTTTTCTGATATTTTTATTGGATTCAAATGGGGGGTACTTCCTTATTTACATGTAATATCTTAAGTAAATGAAACATATGGAATGTAAATAAGGTATGAGTTCAGTCTTACAAGGGTCCTGCTGACACTTCTAACTGACTGAAGAAGGACCAGTTCATCACAAACTGGTATGTGTCGACAGCTAGGAAATGGCTGTCGACAGATAACAACAGACAGAGCAAGGTTTTTCGGGTTCTGAGGGTATCTGTCGATAGCTAGGGAGTGGTTGTCGACAGCTACTGTCCACCCAGAACCAGTTTCTGGGATCTGACACTATCTGTCGACAGACTAGAGTCGGCTGTCGACAGGTAAGTGTTGTCAGTCAACATATGAAGTCTAAACTTCCAAGAATGTGGTAGAACTACCACAGGAAATTCTACCAAGTGTTTCTATGAATCTTTACATGATTGGTAACATCAAAAGGGTCTTGTTTTCAGTTCTAACACCATATTTCATGAGAAAGACAAGTAGGACAATAGAGATATACTATGGCATGGAAATCTAAAAGCAAGATGATAACTAGAAGTGCAACACTTCCTAACAACCTTTGCTTGCTTCTAATGGGATAAGTTTCATAGTATGCTTGAGTCATAGCACAACTCTAGCTAAAACATGATTACAAGGAATAGAACAACTCTTCTATAGTTGTTTCAAATATGTGTACATGGTAAAACTTCACTCATGAAGTTCTTGAGTAGGAATAAGGACCAAGAATAAAGAAGGAAACCAAAGGAAAGTAAGTTCTAAAGAACATGAAACAATTAGTACATATGATTGTACAAATGGAGAACCCACAAGCATGAAATTATGGAAGTGAAGATGAATCGTAGGAAGGAAACTATCTCCAGATATTCCATTCATACTCTATACAACCTATAACCGACTTTTACCTATCTAGCTTAACCTCAGGCTTTCTACCCATCCTCACTGGTTATCCCTAGGTTTATTGAACTAAGGCTCTGATACCATTGTCACGTCACGACATTTAATATGTCATAAATGCCGAAACGTGAACGAACGAGAAATCAAGAGTACAATTGAACTAACTGAATAGGAAATTTTCTCAGAGGCTTCACTAAATAAAAATTATTATTCATCATTCAATAGATGTTACAAGGTTCCTGATTTACAATCTTAAAAATCAAATGTCGCCATGGTTGGTCTCTCCACACACAAATCCCGGAGTTCTCGCCTTCAAGAATTGTAGATACCTGAAATAGTAGGATTTGATGAGCTAACTAGCCCAGTAGAACTCAATTCCTCTAACTCATAAGGATTCAGAGGCATATATTCAAGGTATGACAAGTATAGATTTCTGACATGGAGTGTTCAAGAAAATGAATAAGCAAGATAATTTGATAACACATATTGGACAAGAACAATTTTAGAAGCAAGATCAATAACTCAGGATGAAAGTTGAATTCAGAATCAGACACATTTTCACACACACAAGCATGATATGATGACTAATCAAACAGAATTGATGTATGCCAACATCCAGAAATTGTCATCGCCCACGCGCGGACACTGACGAATTCGGGCGCTCCCCCCAGGACTGAACCAGCCCTTTATTTGCCAGGCATATTTCTCGAATGAGTCCCAAAGACTCACAACTCTTCATCATCACACACTCATTCTTATAATGAATCAAGGACACACAAGGATTCACTCATGATTTACACACAAGAATTAAGGAACTCTGTTCCTTCATTGATTTTAGAAAATTGATGATCTCACAAGATCAATTGTGACTGGAACTTTTGAAGAAATGATTCATGATGAAAAGGAAGGTAACATGACTGGTTTTAGTAGGTGATTAGGTAGTAAAAACCACAATATATAGGTGGACTAATGGTTGGCACAATTGGATAGGATTTGTATCAAGAAATGGAGTAAAACAGATGCTGGAAACATGTACTGATGTCACCTGTTGACAGGCACAAGATTGTTGTCGACAGGACTGGCTTTCCAGTGAACACAACTTCAGTTCTGTGTGCACCTATCGTCAGCAAGCAATGGGGCTGTCGACAGCCACACACAGGTGGTGATTTCAGGCTTCTAGATATGGGTTCCTGTCGACAGCAAGGAGTTCGTCTGTCGACAGGTCTTGTACAAACTTTCTGAAATTGTTCTAAACCGACTATAAATGATACTAACAAACTCTCCTATCATTCCTAACATGATTAGGACTTAATCCAAACATGATCTTAACCTCCAATCTGAAGTTAACATGACAAGAGAGTGAAAGGTAAATCATGGGATATGGTTCATATTGTTGATCCATCAAGAGGACAAACTGAAAGGGAAAGTTACCGAAAGAGTAATATTTCTAAAACTCATCTTTTCCTCCACTCCTTATCAAGCACTTACCAAAACACACATCACTTAAGATTTTATCAAGGAATCATTTCTCGATTTTAGAAAGAACCGTCATAGTTCAGTCTACTTGACATAGTGAAATTGACATGATTTCAGATTCGAATGGACTGAAATAAAAGGAGTAGTATGTTGCTATCCATGACTTGAAACTAACTAAAGTATTATGGGAGATTTACTTTCTAACAGGGACGCATTCACTAAACTAGAAAATAGTTGGAATTTGAGGACAAATCACTGCAAAATATCAATCTGAAGTAGAAGGAATGAGAGGATTAGGAATTGAATCCTACAATTGGTTAGCTTAAAACTTAACACAATGTGATACAAGAGGAACACTCCTATAACAACAATTAGGTATTCAACAAGAAATCATACAAGATAAACACACACTTCTAAAAGTGTTTATGGAGTCAAGCAATAGTTTGAGGAGGGAACCACCTACACAAGAGGTTTCCTAACAAGTCAATTGAATGAGATTGAGAGAGAAAGGAAAAGAATTCTACCTTGCTTGAAGGATGAAGCCTTCCCTTTTAAGGGGATTACAACTAGCAGGAAGAAGAAGAGACTAAGGTTGCCACCGACTGTCCCCCAGCAACAACAATTTGCCACTCTGTAGAACAAGCAATAGCCCAACAAGCAGTAGCTCAACAAGAACTTAAACAAGAACAAGGGTGCAAGAAGGAAGCTCAGTAGCTCAAGCTACACATCAACTGTGAAGTCTTGTATGCATAGAAGCAGCACCACAGTAGAGGAGTCGGAAAGATAGATACGAAGGTTGCTAGGTTACTTATATACTCCCCTATACATGCCATGCACCATGACACGGTAACCGCCCAGGTGTAACAGTAGAAGCCCTTGGGTTTTACCGTATGACACGTTTACCATGCACTCTCTGGTTAAGACACCTCAGGTAAGTATGTGTTAACATTTCCTTCAAGTGTGCTGGCCATCCCATGGCTCCACACGTAAGCCTCCGGAAATTCCAGAAAAACCAACCCGTAATTGGACCATAATTCGGCTGGCCCAAAGATCTTTCTTTAAACATGTCCAAATGATGTCCGTTTGTATTGAAATTTCTACCATAAGCTAATGTGATGGTTCTACAAATTATGGTGATTTTAGTTTTATTTTTAGATTTTATTTTACACTAGGTGAAAAATCACCCGGAAAATAGTCGCGTCAACTTATCCTCGAGGTCCAAACGTCGAAAAATTTGGATATTTATATTTCTGAGATCTCCACATTTTTCTGAAAATTATGGTGTTCTCGGATTTTTATTTAGTTGTCATTTTCCGGTGTCGCCCTGTGGGAGTGCGCACCTCTGTGTACGACACTGGGGAAACGTTAACTAATACTAAACATTCCCTAATATCAATTAATTAAATTTAAGAATAATGGTTAAGTCTAATAACCTTATTTTTCAAGTTTTTTTAACCAATAAAAATTTCCAGGGTGTTACAGGCCATACCTAAGAGATGATCTGGTCTTGTAGGGGGGGAGAGAAGACTATTTAAGGAAAGTCTCATGTAGGTTTAAGGATGTTGGGTTTGGCTTCTTCCCACAGCATACCCTTCAGAGATTAGGTCTGCTGTGTAGGGACTTTGTGGTCTTTTCCTATAAATTTGTATTATTTGGGGCATGTGTACGACCAGGCTCATGAGCATCCCGCGAAGACTTTGCCACTTTTTTGCCATGCCCCTATCGTGTTATGGACTTTCTTTTCTTTTCTTTTGTTTCTTTGCTTCTTTGCCCTTTATCGTTTGACCGTCCCTGTTTGAGACTTCCTCTCGACAGGGTATGCTTTAGGTTGACAACCTCACCCTTATGGCCCTTGCTCCTACACTTCGACCGATTAGAAGAGAACGACCGTCGCATCGCTAGAGTAGGGCCTACATAGCTGTGATATCTACCAAGTGTAGCTACCCGAGCTTGCTGTGTGTGTGTGTTGGTCCTAACTTAGAGTGACCGTAGATGATTAGGGAAAGAGTTTCAGACTTTCAACACAGGTTGTTCCCCCCAATCCAGGTGTTGTGGCTCACACCTATAGACCTAAGGATAGAATCTTTTGAGGTACAACCCATTCCATGGATGTGACAATTCGACACCCTCAGTGTTAACTAAGCGGTAGGCACTTCCGGGATACACTTCTCTCACCACGTACGGACCTTCCCAATTTGGTTGCAATTTGGATCTCGGACCTCCAGGTTTGATAAAGATGCGTTTCAAGACCATATCACCCTCTTGGAATTTATGCTCAATTACCTTCTTTTCAAAAGACCTTGAGATTCGCCTTTGATATGAGAGCACATGATCGGCTGCCATAAGTCACCTTTCATCTAGGAGTTCCAATTGGACTAGCAATGCCTCTTGACGTTCGTCAAGATTAAGTTCCTTATCTAATTGGACTCTTAGTGAAGGGATCAAGATCTCGTATGGAACTACCGCCTCCATCCCATAAGTGAGAGCCCCCATGGGAGTACGGACGGAGGTGCGATAGGCCTATAGAGCCTCTATTAGCTTTTCTGGCCAATCGACGAATTTATGCGATTCACAAGTTTTCTTCAAGATTTTAAGAAGGGTTTTATTAGTTGCCTCAGCTTGGCCATTGCCTTATGGGTAATATGGAGATGAATGATGCAGAGTGATGTTGCATTTCTTACAGAGGTCCTGAAGTTCTTGTGAGATGAATTGTGGCCCGTTGTCTGTGATGATGCTGCTTGGCACTCCGAACCGCGGGATGATATTCTTCATGATGAATTGGCACACTGTGGATGCTTTGATTTCTGCGAACGCTTCTGCTTCTGCCCACTTGGTGTAATACTCAGTTGCTATTAGGATGAAGGATTTTTGTTTGGTTTGAGCATTAGGATCACCAAGGGGGCCAACAATATCAAAAGCCCACATGGAGAATCGCCAAGGTGTAGAGAGTGGATGAAGTGAGGATGAAGGAGCATGGATTTTATCAGCATGGAGTTGACACTTGACACACCTACGGACGTAGATGTACAGTCTTCTTCTGGGGTTGGCCAATAATAGCCTTGCCTAATGATCTTCTTAGCGAGCATTTGACTGTTGACATGTCCTCCGCATTCACTAGCATGGGCTCCTTCCACCACTCTCCAAGCTTCGTCATCAGAAAGACATCTCAGAAGAACTCCATTAAGAGCCCGCATGTATAGGACTTCTCCCACGACTGTGTATCTTAAGGCGGCTCTTCTTATGGCCTTGCGATCCTCCGCATTTGCCCCTTCGGAATATGACCCATCCTTGCAGTATTGCTCAATCTCAAAAAACCAAGGTAGCTCCTCTTCATCTAAGATCTCCTCGAGCTCAGCTAGCATGACTTGTTGTGCTCCTCTCTTCTTAGCCCTCTCTTCTAAGGTTGTCCTAAGGTCGTCGAACCAAGGATGCTAGATGTATGGGACATCGAGCCATTGGACGACGATTGTCTTGGTCCGGCGACTCAGAGGGAAGGATAGAGACGAAGCTAGTGATGC
Organism: Colocasia esculenta; assembly: GCA_014218235.1. Lineage (NCBI taxonomy): Eukaryota > Viridiplantae > Streptophyta > Magnoliopsida > Alismatales > Araceae > Colocasia > Colocasia esculenta. Next base: position 71,357,278 of record CM024763.1, on the reverse strand, counting down.
CAGAGCGTCGGCCAAGATATTTTGTGAGTGAGGAGTATGGATATAGATAAGCTTTCGGAACTGCCTTGCCAACAGCGTGACCAAATCTTGATAGGGTTTAAGCTTTGGATCATGAGTGTGGTAAGTTGAGAGCACCAGCCGCAGAACAAGCTGAGAGTCTCCTATGATTCTAAGGTGGGATGCGCCCAAGATATAAGCACGCTTGAGACCAGCGAGGAGAGCCTCGTACTCAGACATGTTGTTAGTGGCGGAAAAGGTGAGTTGATAGGCGATGGGGATGGTAATGCCCTCCGGGGTGAGAAGCACGGCTCCAATGCCCCGTCCCTAGGAGTTGAGTGCTCCATCAAAATGGAGGGACCAGAAGGGGTCTTTGATGATGACCGAGAGCTCTTCATCAGGGAATTCTTCTCGGACGGAATCGCTGTGAGGGAGTGGCAAATGGGCAAGGTGCTCTGCGATGGCATATCCTTCGATGGCCTTTTGGACCACAAAGGAAATGTCGAACTGTGAGAGGAAGCTCTGCCAGCGCGCAAGCCGATCAGAGAGGACGGGCTTTTCTAGAAGGTACCTGAGTGGATCCATCCTCGAGATCAGCTTGACCTCGTGGGCAAGAAAGTAATGCTTGAGTTTCTGAACTACCCACACGAGCGTGGCACAAGTTTTGTCAACAGTGGTGTACTTGGATTCTGCGGTGTAGGAAAGCCTAGAGAGATAGTATGCTGCACTTTCTTTCCCAGATTCATCGTGTTGTGCAAGGACAGCACCTAGGGAGTCCTCAATGACTGAGAGATATAGGATTAGTGGTTTCCCGGGTATAGGAGGTTGCAAAACAGGGGGATTCATGAGATACCTCTTCAAATCATCAAAGGCTTCTCGGCATTTGTCGTTCCATTCGAACTTTTCCCCTCCTTTCAAAAGATCATAGAATGGGCGGCATCTTTGCGAATGCTGAGATATAAATCTTCTAATGAACTACAAATGCCCAATCAGCCCTTTTAGTTGTGAGATGTTCATTGGAGGTGGCATTTCCGCTATAGCCTTGGCCTTATTCGGATCAATCTCAATACCCCACTTGCTAACTATGAACCCTAGCAACTTCCCTGATGATACCCCAAACACACACTTCTTTGGGTTCATTCTCAGTTGTACTCCCTCGACCTCTGCAACACCTTGGCGAGGATCTCGGGGTGTTCTCTCTGGTTCTTAACTTCACCAAGATGTCATCCACGTACACTTCTACATAGACATGCATCATATGGAATATGGCCATCATTGCCCTTTATAGGTAGACCCAGCATTCTTTAGCCCAAATGGAATGACTAAATAACAAATGTTCCCAGGGCGTGGTGAAGGATGTTTTCTCTTGATCTTCAGGAGCTAGACGGATTTGGTGCAGTCTGAGTATCCATCCATGAATGAGAGGGTTCATACCAATAGTGTTATCATTAGTACATCAATGTGAGGAAGCGGGAAGTCGTTCTTTAGACATGCCTTATTTGGTCCCAGAAGTCGATACAAATTCTGACTTCTCCGTCCTTTTTCATGACTGGGACTATGTTTGCCACCCAATCAGATAAAGTACTACCCTGATGAATCTAGCCTTATGGAGTTTGTCCACTTCGTCCTTCATCTTCAGGGCCATGAGTGGGTGGAACCTTCTAGTTTTGTTTATGGCTTTGCCCCTTCTTCAATACCAGCGGTGCTCCACTAGTGAGGGGTCTGACCAGGCATGTCCTCATATGACCAGGCGAATGTGTCTCTGTATTCCTCAGAATTTGCACCATTCCTCTTCTTCATCAGGAGGGAGGTTCGCTGAAATTATCACAATCCTGGGATCTTCTTCTGTTCTGAGGTGACTTCCTTAGTAGGTTCATCCACTACCATTGTAGGTTCATCAAATCTCCTTACACCACTTGTGTACATTTTGGCAGCGTCATCTACTTCGCTCTCCTCATTAATTGGGTCCTCATCATTCATGATCTCATAGACACTAAACCCGTCGTCTACGAACACCCCATCTTGCTCAATCTCCTCTTCTAACACCAACGCTTCCTTTGTGAAATCCTCTATTAGCAGTAACTCCTGACATCGCTGAGCTAACTCTTGAAGATATCTTCGGGGAATAGCCTTGCCCCTCTGCTTCCTAGGGCGATGTTTGGACTTAGTGGGTGCTGTGTTGACCTGACTCTCTATCCTAGACTCACCTAAACTAAGACTCGACTCTTCTACCCTAGACTTTTCCTGACTAGATGACTCTACAAGACTAGTAGAGGACATGGTGTCCTCTAAAAGGATGGCTCCTAATGAAGGAGCAGGAGGGGAAGCCCGAGTCGAGGGGTGCCCCTGATGAGGAGAGTGAAGGAGGTATGCCGGCTCCTCGACCTCAAGGTGCATTTGAAGATTGGCAATTTTTTTTGGAGGTCGGTGGAGAGCATGAAGCATGAGAGAGTGACCTCGTGGTCGCTCGGATTGGATTGCAGAGCATAGAGGACTATAGGTGGGAGATCAGGAGTGAGGATGTCGTGTGCAGCCGCCAGGAGTTGGGGAGACAGTTGAATAAGTAGGGGAGGAGATGAAGGAACAAGGCTGGGAAGGAGGGAGTTCAAGAGTGATGTGTGGATGGCTAGGCAGGTGCCCCTCCACAACTCGTCTACCGTCCTCCCCTCTTCATAGGGGATGTCTGGCTCTCCTATGTTTGTGGTTTCATGCATTAACTACCTCTTGGAAGTGATGGATGTGGCGGATCTAGCAATTCTGCTGTAGCTGGAGACCATGTTCTCTCCTCTTCCCAGAACAGACGGCTGAACGCTATGGTGATATCTTCCATGTCGAACCAGCGGTACCATTCAGCCTCTGGGTCCCCTGTCTTCCTTCTCTTTCCTGGGCAGAGTGCTTCCAGCGCCGTGTATGTAAGCATTGGGGCCATGTGCCGAGAGAAGTTCCTGCCGTGCACCTCATGTTGTGACAACTCTTCCTCGACCACCACAGTGTTGTATCCTGGTTGGGTTGGACCTCTAAAAAAATGACACCAAAGTGTCCACGTGAGCGATCGCGGTCGGCTCTGAGGGTGGACATGCTAGATGACCATGGCTTGGACTTCTCTCTGTAACCCAGCCCCCATCGGCTTTTCATTACAATGTCTAGGATGGGCTTGACAATACTTTGCAGCTCTGCCCCTAGACTCTGCCTTCTTCATATCCTAGCTTCATCATGATCTGCCACCCCTTTGTGTTTAGTGGCTCCTTCCTTTTGACTGTGTTGACTTGTGCTGGACTGGCCTCTTGTTTAGAATGGAATGAGTAGGCCAGGGGTAGTTAACATCGAGCACTGAAACCACTGGCTTATTGGCGGGCATACGGTTGGGAGATGGGTGTCATGGATGGCATCGACTGAATGAGCAGTGGCTATGCTTTTGACTTTGATGATCCGTCCTTGGAAGGGGAACTTAAGACACTAATGTGCAGTGGACGGTACGGCTCCCAGTGCTTCTAACCATGGGCGCCCCAGAATGGCCTTAAACATGGGGTCAATGTCAAGTACATAAAAGTCGACAGTGACAGCGAGCGGCCCCAGTTCAGCTTGTACAGTCACCATGCCATGGCAGGATCTTCTGGAGTTGTCATAGGCGGCTATGGTGCTTGGCGTCGGTCTTAGCATTCCTTCCGCCACATCACATGCTCTCAGAGTGCTCAGTGGGCAGACATTTATGGATGCCCTCGTGTCGACCAGTGCCGCCCCTACTGCTACATGGTTGATGACTAGGGTCACACAGAGCGGGAGCCTCCTGGCTTCAGGGGGTGCTAGTTCATTCTCAGCAAATGTAATCGTCGGCCCACGAGTCACCATAGCTAGTGCACTTGGCAATTTGTCAGCCAGCATATCCTCATTCACCACTACCCTCTGCAGAAAGTTTCTCAATGCTTCTTGGTGCTCCTTGGATTTCTTTATCAACTCCAGTATGGAGATCTTGGTTGGCACATGATCAAGATGCTTGAGGATATCATAGTGTGTTCCAGGTAATGGCTCAATCACCCCCTCGTCTTGTGGTTGCTATTGAGGTTGTTGTTGGGGTGGTTGCAGGACCTGTTGGGGGTTGCTTTGGCTGGCAGAGGTAGTGCAGATAGGTGGATACGGGCGGCGAAAGGCTCATCCGCTCCGCAGGGTAGTGGGTTGGTTAAGGGGTTGTCTGGCAGAGGATAACGTGGCGGCGGAAGGTTGGTCCAGCCCAGGTGGTGGCAGGATGATGGGTGTGGAAGTGGATACGACGGATGGTGGTGGTATGGAGACAGGTGGAGCGAGAAGTATGATAGGCGGTAGGAGAGTGGATGGCATAGCGACTGGCACAGGTGTTGAACCGACGGGCAGTATGATGGCGTTGGCCAAGGAAACTAAGGGAGAGATCGATTGAGGAGCCATGTTTGCTGGTTGTATTGTTTAGGATTGTAGAGGGTACTGGTGGTTAATGGCCATCATCTACTGGACATCGAGTTCATTATCGTACGTCCAGTTCGCTTGAGGAGGGGGGTGGTGGACGATAGGGTTTACCTGGGCTGGTTGCTGTGGTGGGTTAGGAGCCAGTGGATGGTTTGGCAAGGGGTTGTGAACGATGACTAGGTTCTGCAATGGCTGTTGTTGTTGCTGCTGTTGTTGTTGTTGAGGGGGTGGTTGGCGTTGTTGTCTCTGCTGTTGTTGCTGCCTCTGCCTTTCCTTGATATCTCCGATCACTTGCCGGAGGGCTGTCCAGTCCACTCTGTTCTGCTCATACAAGTCATATACCAGATCTTTGAAGGTGAAGCACTGCTCAATGGTGTGACCCGGCTGCCAATGGAACACGCAGTACCTTATTTGATCCACACTTGGGTTCAATGGCTTTTCCAGAAGGAGTCTGATAGCATCTGTGGAAACCAAAGCCAGGAAGACGTCGGAGAGTGTCTCAGGAAGTGGTGGGTAGTGGGTTCTCCTTGGACCTAAGGGACGCCCTTGTTGGGAGCCATCAGGAGGTGGTACTTGATTGTATAGGGGTGGCTGTTGGCCTTGTGGAGGGTTGGTGGGATTCTGACCCTGGGCAGTATAGGGTTGGCGATTCTGGTTCTGGCCGGCAGGGTTGAATGCACTCACTTGCTCATTTACTTGGACACCCTCGGTGACTGGCCCCTGAGGCTTTCTCTAGAAACGGGACTTCTGGGGTTCGAACATGGAATGGATGGGAGAGTCTTTGAGCTGGGTTTGGATAAACCGGGCCCGACTGTAGAGTTGGTGCATGGTGGTGATATCATTCATTGCTAGGATGTTTCTATAGGAAGGGGTTGCATTAGCAATGATGATCTTGACCTTTTCTCCCTCCGGAAGGTACCCTGGAACTCGTGTGGCCATCTGCCTCCATCTGTCAGCATATGTGGTGAACTCCTCATCTGACTTCATCTTTTCTGCCATGAGGTCCGTAAGAGAATACTCTGGCCCAACCCTAACTTGGAATTGTTCAAGGAATTTGGCTTTCACTATGGCGAAGTCTTCCGCATCCTCGGGTAGCAGGGAATAGAACCAATCTAGGGCAGGCCCGTCCAGCGACCGGCAGAATAGATATACCATCAAGCGGCAATCATGCTGGTAAGGTGCGGACTCATAGATGAAATCTTTGATGTGAATGTATGGATTGCCATAGCCATTGTACTTGCGGTACTTTGGCAGCTCAGATGGGGAGGGGACCCATAGGCCATTGAAGTTAGGCATGTGGACATCATGGTGTTGCCTAGGGTCGACTTGCTTTTGAAGCTCCTAGAGCTCCTTCTTAATGGATGCCCACTCGGATATTATATCGGGAGCGGCGGATGGTTGAGCATATAAGGAGGAGGCATGAGACGTCGGCCTGGCGCGTGGCTCAAGAGGATGAGGCGAGTAGCAAGGATGATATGGGGGAGACTGGGGCCTCGACTCATGTGGATGGTAATGCTCAGATTCAAAGGGAGTGAATCGAATGGTCCGTGGCTGGATGGGATTATTGTCGGCTTGTCTCGTGATGATACGGGGGCCGGAGGTAGATGCCATGGGGCGTGAGGCGCCCGCTCTAGGTGAGGGTGATGAGACGGTCTTTCCTTTGAGGGCTGTCATGAGGTTCTGGATTTGAGATTGATCAAGCTGAGGAATTAGGTGCAGGAGCTGAGCAGCTTGATCGTCTGCTTGAGGAAGATGGACATTCAGTGCCGGGCCACCATCGTCGTGATGGTGACTCTCACTGGCATGGACTGTAGCAACCCAAGGGCCGGTCGACTCCCCGAAGAGATCATGAGGAAGAGATTCCTCGTAGTCTTGGGAAGTATAGAACGCGGCGTCCTGATTCTCATCATAGACCGGGTTCAGATAGGACTCCATTTTTGGAAAGTGGGCGCACCAAGATGGGAAAACCTATCCAGACTTAAGAAACAACCTAACCTAGACGGACACCTAGTTTCTTAAACAGACAATCCTATGCAAACAAAAGAAAGAGAAAATGTATCACCCAAAGCAAGTAGTTGGCAATGATGATGATTTCTTTTATTTGGTTCAAGTTTGCCCTTCAATGAGTTTGATTTTTTAGCAAGTTCTCTTAAAAGGAAGGTTTCCTAAAGGGAGAAGGCTTCCAACTTTGGGTGTGACTAGGGTTTCTCAAACTTACCAAATGAATGAATCCTATATCTAGGCGGAAACAGGTACATCCAGCCCGGTGGCCGTGTGGGAATCCACGGTCAGCGGGGACTTACGGAGGCCGTCAAGCGAGTGCTCTAGTCGGACACAAGGAATATGTGGCCGAGAGAGCGGGCGTCGCCGAGGAGGACAACCTAAACTACAAATATGGAAATATGTATGCAAATCTTATGTGCACTGGAGTGCATGCAAATTCTAACCTAAGACTAACAAAACAAAAATCGGACCGACCTGCTCTCAGAAGCAGAAGGCGACAGGTAACCTGTCGCGACCAAGATCGCGATAGGAAGTCGGTCGTGTTCCTCTTCGCAGTGGACAGGGAGCAAGATGGGTAAGGTTAGGCACAAAAACTAAAACAACCCTGTAGCATGGAGGACTGACAGACTCTCAGAAGCTTGGAATAGGCATCAGATGGCTCGAAATATGGATGGAGTACTTGAAGTAAGCCCAAAACACAGAGAGAGGTTGAATCAGAAGCACTGACCTTATCGCGACGATCAACTTGTCACCTTCAGATGGCGACTCTGGAAGCATCACCTTTTATCCAGCACACAAGACTTCAAAATAATATGAACGAACGAATGGGCAGACAGCACATACCTGATCGTGACGCTTTCACGGTCGCCTTCTTTATCGCGACATCTTCAACGCCGCCTTCCAGACCAGCATAGTAGAACACCAAAATAGCATAAAAAACAAACGGTGATGTACTGACCTGATCACGATGCTCACCTTGTCGCCACCTTTATCGCGACCCTTACAACGTTGCCTTCTCACCTAGAGCAGAAGAACTCAAAACAGCGATAAAAGTGAACGAAAAAATGCAAAATTCATGAAACAACCACACACCTGAACGACTAGGAAAGACAGGGGAAGACAGAAACAAGCATGATGGTCATTAGAGGTCCCACCGTGATCGCCAAAAGGTGTAATCACGAGATTTGCTCCCCAAAAAAAGATGATGAAAAGATAGGAAAACTGACCGTGATCGCCACCAAAGCAGTTGCCAAGAGAAATAGAAGGATGAATAAGGCTAACTACTTCGAAAAAGGAAGAGAAGAAAGAAGACGTACCTGATCCCTGTGAACGCGACAAGGTTGGGGCCGCTTTCTATTGAATGGAATGCGATGGGCCTCTTGTCGTCTTCTGGATCGCGACAGCAAGATGGTCGCCTTTTCTTCAAGGGATGAAGACTGTGGGTTTCTCTCTTCCTGCTCCTCATCCGGCCAAGGGGCAAGATCCTCATGCTTGTAATGTCTTCAAACACTTGCTAAGAACATCAAAATGATAAACAACCCATTAGAGAACTCGTTTGTGATGAATCTACTCCAAAAATATGAAGAAACATGAAACAACTTGGAGGGAACTCACGTGGGGTGGCTTTCTAACCCCTTTGGGTGTTTAAAAACGGTGTGTGTGGAGTGTTTTAATGAAGATCTATGAAGAAAACTACTCTATGCATGCATGAATGAAGAGAAAATTGGAAGAAAAGGGGAGAGAGAAAGCATAGTCGAGGAGAAATCGCCCTGGAGGGCACTTCCTGGTCGTCTGGAGGCGGAGCACCCTTCTGAGAAGTTGGAGCTCTCTTGGAAATGAAGAAGCAGATGCCAGTCTTTCTCAAAAGACACTGTATGGAGAGACTTATAGGTGATTATTCTCGGAAGTGCTGATCAAGGAATAATGGGCAATAGTCCGGGTTTAAGCAAGCATGCCCGCTCAAGGGAAATTGGATCTCGGAAAGGATGCATTAAAGAAGATCTCCTCCAATTTTGGTAGGATTTGAACGTGTCTAGGCCAATCAAAAGACGGAATATCCATGAATAGCAAGTGTCCAAATCATCTTCGGAAAGGGGAAGCCGTATGGAGTCCAAAACGTGACAGCCTCATGGTCGCGATTAGATAGCGACGCCTCGATACGTCGCCTTCCTTTCAAGGAAGGGTTTTTTTTAAGTATTTTTTGGCAATTTTTCAAGGAATAAAAAGGCCAATTTATGAACGCGACGTATCGAGGTGTCGCCATCTGAAGGAAATCGACTCTGACTTGAAAAATCGTTACAAGGCCGGATAGCGACAGGAGGGGTGTCGCCTTAAGAATGAGAAAACGACGGGGGAGCTGTCGCCTTCAGGGACTCTTCAGCTTATGGCCATACAAAGTGCCCAACCTCCTTGCACGGGCATCAAATTGACGTACGGTTTGATGTGACAAACTCCTAACCCAGGGAGCTACGAAATGATGAATATGATCGGGCTGTTTTGACCAAGAAGAACCCACCAGGGCGATGAACTAATGAAAAGGATATCATGATCAGAGAAAGCCAACTTGGCGATGATGAGCCAACGTGGGGCATCAATGATATGACAAGGAATTTGACTCAACTTATGGGTCAGAAATGGGTGTCTACAGTGTCAGCTGCTACATTTCTGGACATGAACTCCATTCACCTTGTCAATGATCCCTTTCAAACTTGGGTTGAAAGATACAAGGTCTATGTAGCCATGCGCCAGGAACTGAAACACAAGCAAATCTTCTACCCTATCAATATAGATCAATTTCTTTTTCTTTTTTTTTTGAATATAGCCGAACCAAAGAGGTAGGTAGGGGCGGCCTCACCAAGTGTGAGGGCCACTACCTTCCCCATGCGGTAGGTAGGAATTTTATAAATAAGAAAAAGGTAGGTATAGAAAAAGGCAGGTAGATCAGTTTCTTGCCTATGCTAGTTTGGGAAGGTCAGCTTTTTTAAAACCTCCTTTGACAGAGATCGTTATGCTGACTTCCTTGATGAGCAGTTGGTTCTTCATCTAAGAAGGATGGCTCCCACCATGGGACCAACTTATTCTCTTTCTCCTGGGGTTTTCAAGTTGTTTTTTGAGCAGCAGGAAGAAAAGGCTTGGGAAATTATTTCCCATTATGCCTCTCTTTTGTCTCCTGCTTTCTATCTCCCTGTACCCCAACAAGAATAATCAAATAATTTTGTGTTCTCTCATTTGTCTTTTCTCTCTTTCTTTGTCTTAATACATTATCTTTTTGCGTAAATGAAAAAAAGGGGGGAAATATAGCACTTCTGAAATACATCTCTTGTGATTCCGAAATGTCACTAGTTTTATTTATAAATTGTTATTTCAGAACATCTTTGTTTAATGCTGTTTTGTCATCACCAAAAAAGGGGAGATTGATGATCAATTGTCCCCATGTAATTTAAACAAATTACTTATCTATTTTGGTGAATAACAAAACTATTCTAACGAATTGTCTAAAAGTCTTGAGCACAAGAAATAAAACAAAAACAAACAAGCCAAACTGGTAAGTATCCTTCATACTAACAGTTTAAACTTCATAGCTTACAAATTTTTCTAAGTACACATATACTCTCTAGTTGTTATAATGATTTCCTTAGAATCATAACGATTTCATACTCATAAGGATTCGTTATCGAGTTTGGTATCATAACGATTCGTTAAGTGTTCGCAACGATTTGCCCTCACAACGATTCGTTAAGTGATCGCAACGATTTGCCCTCACAATGATTTGTTAAGTGATCGCAACGATTTGCCCTCACAACGATTAGTTAAGTGATCGCAACGATTGTTCTCATAATGATTCGTTAAGTGATCGCAATGATTTGCCCTCACAACGATTCGTTAAGTGATTGCAATGATTTGCTCTCATAACGATTCGTTAAGTGATCGTAATGATTTGTTTTCATAACGATTTCGTAAGTGAGAACAACGATTTGCTCTCACAACGATTTGGTTATCGCATCGATTTCTTAAGTGAGAACAACGATTTTCTCTCATAACGATTCGTTAAGTGATCGTAACTATTTGTTTTCATAACGATTTCTTAAGTGAGAACAACGATTTGCTCTCACAACGATTTAGTTATCGCATCGATTTCTTAAGTGAGAACAACGATTTGCTCTCACATCGATATCTTATGTGAGAACTGTGGACGATCCGTTTCCGCGTAGGCCGACTGTGGATCCTCCGGGAGCTCGCGGGCGTCGCTGGTCTCTCGTTGGCGATGATGGGTCACTGGTTGACCTCGTTGACTCCTCGGTTGACTAGGTTGACTGAGGAGTAAACGGAGAAAACCAGAAAAGAAAGAGGGAGTTTGTGATCACCAGGGCCTTACCTGTGCCCAAGGAATGTTGTGACCACGTCGGTGCAGCAGCCTCACACAGCGGATTAAGATGGGGGCTTCAACTTCTCCTCCTTCGGCCGGCCAAAGAAGAAGAGCTCCGCGATCTTCTACAGATTGTTCCTGCTACAAAAAGAAGCTCTATTAGTCTAAGGGAAGTGTAGTGAATGCTCAGGAACGAAAAGAAACTGGCCAAAAGGAGAGTCCCGTACCGGTTGCGGACTTGAGAAGAGGGGTGGCCAAGTGCTATGACCACCCTTCTTCCCTCCGTTTTTGGTTGGGAAACCCCTTTCTAGGTGTGTAGGAAGGTGCCCTACGTGCTAGGATGTGTGGGAAGGTGTGTGTGCAACATGCAAGTACTAAAAGAAGAAGAAGGGCAAGAGAGGAGAGGAGGGAGTTGATCCTCGTTTGTTGGTGTTGTAGACTCCTTGCAGGGCTCCTCCAGCTCGGAATGAAGCCTTCTGAATGTCTCGAATGAAGAGAGAAAGAAAGGATTAGTGGTGGAAGGTAGGGTCCAACTTTCTCTTTCTTCTCTCAAATGGCGGCATGTGGACGTCCAGCATCTCCGCCCCCCCCCCCCCCCCCCCCACTTAGAAGGCCAGAGAGGGAGTTAAATAGGCAGTGGGGTCGGAGCTTGGGTGCCTTGGATGCTTAAGTGCCAAGAACACACTTGTACACTTGGCAATCCATGCATAAAGGCTCCAACCAATGGGGAAAGGCCAAGTAGGATTTTTACTAGGTCAAGAGGGTGCCAAGGTGGCCCATTTGCTTGTTGGGAACGGCCTCATGCGCTCTATGGGCGAGAGAATGGTGCAAGGGAGCTCGATTCTCGGGGTAGTTGCGCAGACCAAGTAAACCAGGTTGACGTCAGTTGATCCTGCCGCCAACCGCATGCAGACGTCCAGCATTGTGGATGCCAACATGAGTAAACGTCCAGGGGGGATTGCCGTCAACCAGTAGTCAGTGGCAATCGATGCTGCCGTCTACATGGCATCTGAGGCAAGTCAACAAACGGTCAAATGGGTCTTATTGGGCCATAGAACCATGCGGGGATGGGCCAAATCTCGCATCTACAAATGCCCCTCCGAGACGTCCGGTCTTGCAGGGGAGCCGAGCAGACTGAACAGTTGGTGTCTCGGTAAACAAAGGACGTGGAGATTTTGATGAAGGGCCATCTCGGAGGATAGGAATTCTAGCAAGCTGAATGAATGATTTAGGTTAGAAACGAGTGACAAATCGTCTGAGAGACAAATGTGGATAAGAGGGAGGGTGATCTACCCATGTAACTACAACTTCAACCCAACGTTAGGGTCCCTGGCATTGTCGTGTTGGACTTTGACTAGTTTCTGGTGTGTCTGAGTCAAAGGAGTTGTAACATGACGGTTGAATCAAGAGAGTCGCATAACCAGAGCTCGTGGGCTCGCTGGCCTAATCAGAACGTCTGTCCCGGATTTAGGGGGTCTTGGAGACAAGGAGTTGGTTGAACTCTCAAAGGACTATCAAAATATTCTAACTGGAATCAATGTTTGGAAAGCCTGAAGTTTGGAATTAAGCTCGCTACTGGCGAAGGTTTAAATGAACTCAACAAGACTACTTGATTATTTGTGATAAGCACGGTGGGACAAGTCTTGAAGGGGGGACACAAACGCCTGATATCAACTTGGATATTCAATGAGGGACCAACCGGTAGGCCACCTGAGCTGGGGGAGCATAGAGCAATCGAATGATCGAGGAAAATCACCATTTTTTTTGAGTCAGTGAGAGAATGTTAGCAGTGAAGGCCTAAATGCTTGTGTGTGGTTGCCTATCTAAAATGCAAGTTAGAACCAGAGGAAATTCTAAAGGCCAACATAACTGAGAGATCGCAAACCCGTCATGGTTTTTGTTAAGGGGAACTCGGGGTTCACGGTCACCAAGTTATTCGCCTCTGGTGGGGTCTATGTTAGACATACCTATAACACTCAAGGTCACATGAGTGTTCAAATCTAAAGCGCAGCTTGTGCTTAAAATATCTGCAAAACAACTTGAAGCACAAGATAAAATATAATGGCCATATAAATAATCAAGCTTTGAAAATTTTCGAGTACTAAACTCCACCCCGATGGCCGTCAACATGCAGTTAACGTCAACATATGATGCCGTTAACTGGGCACTAACGTCAACCGATCTGGACATCTACTGGCCAGCGGATTAGGCCGAAAATATAGGTGATGGGAGTCCATGAGGACTCCTCCTTCTTCTTCCTCCGTCCCTCCCTGTTCCTCCTGCGAACCATAGAGTTTGGAGACAACCTGAAGCAGCAAAATGGCCTCTTCATTGACCGAAAAGTCCACTGGCATGAACCCGGGGATCTTGAGTGAGGTTCCGGGGCATCTGAGCGCCAGACTAGCCAACGGGGAGGTTAGTAATGCTCATTGCTGCTTCTTCTTCAACTGAAAATGCCCCGAACCTTTCTCTTACAGCACTCTTTCATGCAGGAGGTGCATGCCTTCCCGAGCCAGGGCCAAGTACGGGCCTTCTCCTGGCTCGTGAACCTGATGAACGCCATCACGCTGGACATGAGAAGCTACATCGGAATGTGGAATTTGGGCTTCATGGTGGTGCTGGCGAAAAACATGAAGGATATGTGGTGGGGCTTCGACGCCCTAGGAGTGCTGGTGGAGCGGTGGCATCTGCACACGCATACGTTCATGTTCCAGGCCTTCGAAGCAAGCATGCTGCTGGAGGAGGTGGAACTATTCTTGGGGTGGAAGCGATGTTTGGAGGATGATGTGACGACTCCTCTCCTCCCGTGGGAAGAGATCCTCGCGGACATCGTACAGAACAAGAAGGAAGTGCTAAGGATGACGAACAAGCATGGGATTTTCCTAGACCGACTGGCCTGGTGGCTGATCCAGCATGTGAAGGAGATTGGAGGAGAGAGGGCGACTCGAGGACTGACACTCTGCCTAGCTGGAGTTTTCTTGTTCCCCACGAGTGGCGACTTCCTCCTTTACGAGCACATAGGAATCCTATCTCTGCTATGGTGCGGGCAGTCACTTGCCCCTGCAGTGCTGACTCACCTCTATAGCTCTCTGACCACAATGAGCCTAGGCGGATGCACATGGGGGAGTTTGTTCCTGCTTCAGGTATGGATGGAGGCTTATTTGAAGTTTGACTTTGCTGATAAACCTACCCCCTCTAGAATCTTCCTTCGGAGTTCAGTGCATTGCAGCAGGGCATGGTATGAGCCAGAGGACGAGATCAAGTGTGTGACAGCACACCTGAAGAGCAGAGATGCTTGGAGAGATCATTTGGCTTATCTGGTGATGGAGGATTTCATAGTGAGGCCACTATTCATGAGGACTATTGAATTCAAAGTTCGAACTAGGGAGGACAAGGACTTGTGGTTGATCGGGGCTGATCAGATGGTGGTATACCAGCCACATCGGTGCCATTGTCAGCTCGGAATCCACGGGGAATTCCAACTTCACCCAACTGCATCGATATGATTGTTACCGGGAGAAATGAGAAGCTAATGAAGAAAGCCAGGAAGACTTGGGCAAGGTACATAGTGAGCAAGCTAATGAAGAAAGCCAGGATGACATTGTGTCACTGGGAGATCCGTCCGTAGGACGAGGAGGAGCACGACTAGAGGCCTCTACTGCGACGAGACCTCCTATCCCAGACCGGCGTCGGGAGAGGGAGGAGGAGGAGGTGAGTAGCTCGCGTAGGCCAAGGCCTAGCGAGGGGGAGAGGAGAGAGGAGTGACTTGTAGTACCAGAGGTATGCCCCTGTCATGATATGTACAGAACTTCATCCTTATAGTGGATTTTTGTGGACTTCATCATTTGTGTGCTTGAATGGTTTGCTTTGTATTTTGGTTCCTGCATCCACAACACTTAAAGGAAAAAAGTTAGTGTAGATCTGTCTTTAGCCCCTTGCCTAAACGATGTACCTTTCTTGAGATCTGGTCAAGGGGCTAATGCCTAATCAAAGATATAAACATAAGTAAAATAACTGAAGTGAAATATGTACATACATTTTTTTGTTGTTTTTTGCTTTTTGCTTCTTTTTTTTTAATAGGAAAATATGTAACATGTTAGTATATGTACATGATACTACTAATTTTTTTGGATTTTGATTTTCTGATTTTTTTTTTTAGAATAAGGGGGAAAATATGAACAAGGTGAAAATATATACATCGGGAAACTCTCATTATTTGTTCTTTTTTCTCATTTTCTATTTTTCTTTCTTTTTAGATTTTCTGACTCTAAGACACATATTCATCACATGTCAAAGCATAGGGTCCTCATGATCTACTTATCCACAGAAGTCATGAATAAGGAGGATCGTGCATGAAATCTTTGATGTTGGAAATGCCCCCTAGCCTTCATAATATTTTCCTTCACGGATGGTCCTATAAGGTCAAATTTGCCCCTAGAGGAGGAGTTTGGATGAAATAAGTAGGAAGTCATGAACAGATTTGGTTCAAATCACTTTTTGTTTCCAACCAAATCTCACACTAAAAGACTTGGTCAACAGTTATTTCCAGAGGAATTTTCATTTTTTGACTTCTGGGGTGGAGGCACGTACTTTTTGCTACCTCCTTGATTGGTCAGCCTTTTTCTGGGTACGTACTTTTTGCTACCCTTTTTTTTTACCTTTTGGCTTTTCTTTTCCCCCTTTAGGCTTGATTTAGCATTCTGCCCCTTGCTCTTTTTTCTTGGTTTCCCCTGTTTATGGTAACCTTGTCCTTTAGATGGGAGTGGATGGTCCCCTACTCGTAATTTGCTCCGCTTCCAGACGCGACCGAGTGGGAATAGAATAGGGGAAGCACATTGACCAGATTAGACCGCCCGAGTGTACTTGTGATTTTCCAGCTAAAGGACAATATCTCAACATCATGTGGTATGTGAATAAATCCTACCTTATTATTGACCAAGTGGGAAAGTAGAGACTTAAACCCACACCGTTGACAAGTGATGAAAGACAGACTTGACTGACTGACTGACTAAGGGTAGAATTTCTTGAGGTAGACTGCATTCCACGGGTGTGACAACTCAATTCCCTCGGCATCTACCAATCTATAAGCATTCCCTGAGTACGCCTCTTTAACAACGAATGGACCTTCCCAATTTTCTTGCAATTTGCTCTTGGGACCTGGTGCCTTTATGATTTTGCGCTTTAGGACCATCTCACCTACTTCAAATTTTCTCTCAAGAACTCTTTTGGCGTAAAAACGTGCAATTCTCTGACGATATACTTGGGCATGGTCAGCCGCTATCATTAGCCTTTCATCTAAGACTTCAAGTTGTGCCAACAAGGCCTCCCGATGTTGACCAAGGTCAAGTTCGGAATCCAATTGAACTCTAAGTGAAGGGACGAAGATCTCATATGGGAGTATCACATTTGATCCGTATGTCAAAGCATAGGGGGTTTGCCCCGTAGGAGTTCGGACCGAGGTGCGATAAGCCCAAAGAGCTTCAACCAAGCGGTCTGGCCAGTCAGCATTGTTATGAGATTTGCAAGTTTTCTTTATAATTTTGATGAGAGTTTTATTAGTAGCTTCCGCTTGTCCATTACCTTGTGGATAATATGGGGATGAATGATGTAAATTGATACCATATTTACCACACATGTCGCGGTGCTCTTCGAAGTGAATTGAGGTCAATTGTCGGTGACCATGTCCCGAGGCACGCCGAACCTGCAAGGATGTTGCGCTTAATGAACTTGACAACTGTTGAAGCTTTGACCTCTATGAACGCTTATGCTTCAGCCCACTTTGTGAAGTACTCCGTGGCGGTCAGAATGAAGGACTTCTTACGGATTTCTCTGATTCTATCTGCGAGTGGACCGACCACGTCAAATGCCCACATGGCAAAAGGCCATGGAGCGATGAGAGGGTGAAGAGAAGAGGAGGGAGCATGAAGTTTGTCACCATGCAATTGGCATTTAGCACAGTGACGGACAAAATGACCGCAATCTTCTTCCATGGTGGGCCAGTAATAGTGTCTTAGCAATTTTTAGGCAATTTCTCTACCATTGACATGGCCACCACATTCGCTAGAGTGAGCCGCTTCAATGACATTTTGAGATTCGATTTCATCAAGACAACGGAGGTAAACCCCACTGAGAGATTTCTTATAAAGAACACCACCTATGATCTTGTAACGTTCCAAGATGCGGCGAATGGCCAGTCTATCGACAGAGGTGGCATAATCGGGGAATGATCCATCTTTGAGAAAGTTCTCGATGTCAAAGTACCAAGGATGGCCATCTTCGAGGTCGAATTCTGGCTCTTTTGAGAGCGCATGGACCCGAAGGGATGGAGACGGAGACGTGAGTTGAATGAACCAAGGATCGACATGAGAAGGGACTCTTAATTTGGATGGAGACGGTTTCAGAAGGTTTTCCCAAAGGGATGGGAATGGAAGAGCTAGGGAAGCGAGTGAATCTGCTAGAATGTTTGAGCCCTAGGAGTGTGGACTAGAGTAAGTTTCCTAAATTGCCGGACTACCTTTCCTACCAACTCTTGGTATGATTTCAACTTGGGATCCCGGGTCTGGTGCTTGCTAAGAGACTGCCAGAGTATCAACTGTGAATCGCCAATTATCCTTAATTCCTTGGCTCCGAGCAACAAAGCCATTTTCAGCCCGACTAAAAGCGCCTCATACTCGGCCATATTATTCGTGGCGCGGAAGGATAACTGGTAAGCGTGCGGAATGACTACCCCTTCTGGTGAGAGGAGGACTGCCCCTATTCCACACCCTTTGGAATTGAGGGCCCCGTTGAAGTAAAGTATCCATGAAGGTTCACCATCGATAATGGCTCCTAACTCTTCATCGGGAAAGCTTTCATCAACGGGAGAGCATGAAGGTAAGGGGTGGTGGGCCAAATGCTCAGCAATAGTGTGCCCCTTGATTGACTTTTGGTTGACATAGGTGATATCTAATTGATTGAGGAAACTTTGCCACCTCATCAACCGATCAGTCAGGATAGGCTTCTCAAGCAAGTACCGAATGGGTTCATACGCGCAAGAAGTTTCACCTCATGAGCTATAAAATAGTGTTTCAACTTCTGGGCAACCCAGATGACTGCCGCACACGTTCTTTCCATGGCAGTATACTTCTTTTCGGCTTCATTGAACAACTTTGATAGATAGTACACCGCTCTCTCCTTCTTCTCGTCGTCATATTGGGCCAAGACTGCTCTAGTTGAATCTTCAGTGGTTGACACATAGAGCAGTAAAGGCTGCCCCGGGACCGGAGGAGCGAGAACAGGGGGATTGAACAAGTAACTCTTTAACTCATCAAAGGCCTTTTGACATTTATCATTCCAATCAAACTTAGCCTCTCCTCTAAGCATCTCATAGAAGGGTTACAACGGATTGAATGCTGGGAAATATACCTCCTAATGAACTGTAGTCTGCCAATTAGCCCTCTAACTTCTCTGATATTCCTAGGAGGAGGCATGTCGATTATTGCTTTGGCCTTATTGGGGTCAATCTCAATTCCCCGCTTGCTAACTATGAACCCAAGCAACTTTCCTGAAGAGACTCCAAAAACACACTTCTTGGGGTTCATTTTGAGCTTGTGTTCTCTAGACCGTTGGAGAACTACCCGGAGGACCTCAGCATGGCCATGTCGAGTTTATTATTTAACCAAGACATCGTCCACATAGACCTCCATGTGCGCATGCATCATGTCATGAAAAATTATCATCATTGCCCTTTGATAAGTCGCTGCCGCATTCTTCAATCCGAATGGCATGACGACATAACAGTAGGTCCCCCAAGGCATTGTGAAAGAAGTTTTTTCTCTGGTCTTCCTCCGCCAGACGGATCTGGTTATACCCAGAGAAACCATCCATGAAAGATAACATCTCGAAGATGACAGTGTTGTCCACTAGGACATCTATGTGTGGAGAGGGAAATCGTCCTTTGGGCAAGCACGATTAAGGTCGCAGAAATCTATATAGATCCTAACCTTACCGTCCTTCTTCATCATAGGACGATATTAGCTACCCATTGTTGATAAAGCACAACCCTAATGACTTGGCCTTATGCAACTTGTCAACCTCCTCTTTGATCTTGAGTGCAAGCTTGGGATGTAGTCTCCTCAGCTTTTGTTTGACGGCTTTCGCGTCGGCTTTTAGGACCAACTGGTGCTCAACCAAAGAGGTGTCAAGTCCCAGCATATCCTCGTAAGACCAAGCAAAACCGTCGAAGAATTCTTTGAGAATAGCTACAAGGGCTTCTTCTTCTTCAACACTCAAGTTGGCACTAATTAACACCATCTTCGGGGATTCCTCAGTGCCAAGGTCGACCTCCTTGGTGGGTTCGTCCGCAGCCATGGTTGGCTCGTCGAACCTCTTTGTGCCATCCACATAGGAGCTCACTGGGTCCTCTTCTTCCGACCCAAGATCTCCCGGCTCACCCTTCTCATCAAAATCAAGCAGATAGACTCCTAAACCATCGTCTACAGAGTCTCCTCCTTCAAAATCAGATTCAACTAGGGCAGGATCCTCAAGAAACTCTGGGACTTAACTTAACTTGGCACACATCTCAGCCAAGGTCAAGACAAAACGGGCGGGAACTTGCCTACCCTTCTCCTTGCAAACACATGGCTGAGGGGATCTAGACTCTTCTAATCCTAGACTAGACTCTACCCGACTCTAAACTAGAATCTAGGACACTATGTATAGGACTGCTATGTACAAAACTATGTACAGGGGAAGTGCCCCTAGAGGGCGAGAGTGGGAGTCTAAGCTGGAAAGCATTGGCCCTGGCCGAGTGGAAGAGACTCCAGAGCGGAAGGGTGCTCGATGGAGACTTGGCATTCCCACTTTGAGAATTGGCATTTTTTTTTTGAGTCAAGGCTTAAAACTATGAGTTGCTGACTCAAGGTAGCCTCGACTGGCCAGGTGAGGGATGGAGAAAGGACACGTGGAGAAAGAAGGGAGAAAGAAGTGGTTGAAGGAGGAAGGGAGTCAGGTGCCGGGCACACCTCAGTAGGGAGAAATTGTGATGAGGAAGATGGAGAGGTGGAGATGGAGTGTCAGAACCAAAGAGCGAGAGAAGGCCGAAATCTTCGGAGATTTCTTCAAATTTGGCATCCTCTTCTTCTTCTTTTTCGCTCTCTGAGTCGGACAGTTCTTCAATCACCGGTTCCCGAGTTCCCGATTGGAGGGGCCCCTGAACGAAGTTGTCACTCAGGGTCCAAGTAAGAGGCTGATAGGGGAAGAAAGGATCCGGATGAATGGGGTCCGGATGAAACCCTAAGCCAGCCCTATCTAACAACCTTCTTGTCGGTATGCTCCGAATAGGACCCTGCTGGTTCCTACCCAACCCTCGGCCATGTGTATAGTCGATCCTAGCCATTACTTCCCGACCTTTCCCTTGTGGACATGGGATGTGCTCAAATTCTTCAGCTGACGGGGGAGGTTGGCTCAGATCACAGGGCAAGGGGAAGTCAAAGATTGACATGAACAAGTGAGGCATCTGCTCCGAAGTGATAGAGTTGAGAGTTTCCACGGTAGGAATGCTCTTAATCTTGATGACTCACCCATTGAAAGGAAATTTGAAACATTGGTGGGCGGTGGAAGGGACCCCTAAGGTTTGTTCCAGCCAAGGACGACCGAGAATGGCCTTATAGGCTGGATCGACGTTGAGGACTAGAAACTCGGAAGACATGGTGACGAGTCCGATCTTGAGTTGGAGAGCAATCTTACCTTTGGTAACCCTCTTGGAGTTGTCATAGGCGGCAATTGTGGAGCAGATTTTCTCAAGACTATCCTCCCCCAAACCCAATGCTTGAGGGTCTTCATCGGACAGACGTTGATGGATGCCCCAGTGTCAATAAGGGTGGAGTCTACCGAAACCCTATTGAGGTTAATGGTAAGACAAAGAGGAAGCGAACGACACTCGGGAGCAGAAAGATCTTTGTCCAAGAAGGAGATTGAGGTCCTTGGTGAGAGAGAGGATGGCACTAGTGACCCCACTAGGAGGAAGGTCATCATTGACCATGATCTTCTGGAGAAATTGGAGGAGGGTAGACTGATGAGACGGTGACCTCCGAATCAATTCTAAAATAGACACCCTTACGGCGTCTTATCTAAGTGTTGCAGAATGTCATATTCGGTGTTGGCGGGGGGTGGAGGTCCACTATCCTCCTCATCTTGAGATGGCCGCGGGGGCGGAGGAACAATCCGGTTCCTGAGCGTGACATGAACGTCCTTCCGAGACTTAGGGAGAATTAGTTGGAGAGGTCTGGTCTCAGGGGTAGACGACTCATGGACAGGGAAAATAGGAGGGTAGGCCTCTTGACGGGTGGGTCTAATGAGAACTAAAGGCCGTTCCTTTAAGATGGCATCTACAGTGGCGGAGGATTCCTCGGACTCTACGGAGGGACACGGGTACCATTCCTCAAAACCTTCTACCCCCCACTTTTGCTCTCTCCTCATTACCCGGGGTTCCGAATGTGTCATGGTGTAGACATTTTCCTGGGACTTAGAGGAGGAGGAATTGTTGCTTGGTAGTTGGGGAGAGGGTTTTGGACAATACCCAGATCCTTCTTGGTATACCTAGACTTGGCTATGGCTACTTTGACATCCTCCCAGTTAATCCTTCCTTGATCGTTCATGTCATATACCCAGTCGCAGAAGGTGAAGCAATTGTGGAGTTCATGACCATGGGCCCTATGGTAAGGATAGTACTTGGAGGTATCACCCTCGGATTGATGTTTTCCCTTTGTGGGGGGAGCCGGATAGCATCACAGGACATGAGGGTGAAGAATACGTCCTCGAGGGTCAGGAGAGGAGGGTAGTGAGACCTTTTAGGGCCGGGACAGGTGTAGCCAGAAGGAGGGGGAACTACAGAGTAAGGCTTAGAGGGGTGTGACGGGAATTGGTGAGGATTGGAAGGATTGGATGGAGGATTGGAGGGCCTGTTTGGAGCCTCAATGGCTGACTGCAAGCACTTACAGATTCATTGATGGTCACTCCCTCGGTGGTAGGTGTCGCGGGAGCCTTATGTCCCTTGGGTTTCCCTTCAAAGAAATGTGGCAGAGAAGAGTCCTGACAAAGTCTTCGTCCGGCTTCATCTTTTCCACCACCAAGTCAGGAAGTGTAGGGACTTGAGTGGCCATGTATGAGAAATGTGAGATGAATCGCTCGAAAACGATGTCAAAATTGATAAGGTCCGATGCGGGTAAGGAGGTGAACCACCTCAAAGCTTCCCCTTGTAATGATTGTTGGAAGAGGTTAACTAAAAGAACCTGATCATACAGCCATCGATGGGAATCCATGGTAAAACCGGCAAAATGGAATTGGGGATCGGAGGTCCCGTCATACTTGCGATATTTCGGAGCCTTGAAACCCAGAGGAAAATAGGCATGGGAAGCTTGCAATAATTCCGGAGGGAATGAGGCTTGGAGAGAGACAGGACTCAGCCAGGAGCTTCCTAATAAGACCCTCCATTTCTGAACGAGAGATGGATTCGGATTGAATGGGGGGTGCGGGCTGAACATGAGGTGGATAGACAGGAGAAGAGATTGGAACAGAAGTGGGTAGAGGAGTGAGAGGATTTGGAGCGGAAAAGGGGGCGGGGGGAATGGGAACCCGTGAAGGGGTAGCAGGCCTAGGAATGGGCCTGGATGAGGAAGAATGGAAGGGAGAAGGGGATGGGAAGGAAGGGGAGACTGCTGCCTGGAAGGTATGCTTTGAGAGCATTGAATGATGTCCTCGGCGCGAATAGCGGGAAAGGAGCTTAGATAATTCGGGGCCTTCTTGAGTGTCTTGAGCATATGTGGGGTTGACCTTAGACTCACGCTCCCCTCAAAGTTAGCTTGATAGGAAGAGAGGAGGAAACTGACTCTTCGGGCTGATTGTTGGTGTCAACCATCCCGAAAAATTCATGGACATTATCTTCATACTCAAAAGCCGGATTGTCAGCCATATTCAAGGAGTTCAACCAAGCATCCATTAGCACACAACCTACTGATTTTAGAATGGTTAAAGTTGGGTTAATTACACTGTTTTAGGAGAAATGTGGATTTCTACCAAACAATGTTATCAAACAACGTCCCCAAGATTTTAGAGATCAAAGTTATGTGTTAATTAAGCTTGTAAAGGCCGATCCTCTCAAATCTGTCTCAAACCCGGGTGAATAGGCGAACTAGACAGGGAGGGTAAAGGTCCTTCTGCCCCGTACCGTGAGGGAATCCACAGAATTTAGGGACTTACAGAGTTTTCTTTGGAGCCAACCCGATTTACCCGAGAGGGAGTTCCCAAGTAAAAGGTTGTAAACCAAAGAATGGCTGGCCTAAAATGTGAGGGGAGGCTAGAACAGATGAGAAGAATGACCCCCCAATGACTGAGGACCGTTAGTAAACAATCAGGAAGCGAACAGAAAACAAAATAGATCAGAACAGGCAAAAAATAGATTTCTGTGACATAAACGGCAAGGACATGGACGTTCAGTTCATCAGAAATCAACTGACGGCAAGATCGACTGATGCTAATACAGACTAAACGACAACATATATGGACGCTAAGAATAAATAAACGGTAGGAACAGTGGACGTTTACCTGGGTCGACGAAAAGATTGCTTGTTGTCTACCTGGATGCAGACAGACCACAGCAGCAGGAGTGGTCCCACCGTGATCGCTAGAAGAGAGGCTGTGGATGATCCATTTCCGCGTAGGCCGACTGTGGGATCCTCCGGGAGCTCGCGGGCATCGCTGGTCTCTCGTTGGCGATGATGGGTCACTGGTTGACCTCGTTGACTCCCCAGTTGACTAGGTTGACTAAGGAGTAAACAGAGAAAACCAGAAAAGAAATAGGGAGTTTGTGATTGTCAGGGCCTTACCTGTGCCCAAGGAATGTTGTGACCACGTCGGTGCAGTAGCCTCACACAGCGGATTGAGATGGGGGCTTCAACTTCTCCTCCTTCGGCCGACCAAAGAAGAAGAGCTCCGCGATCTTCTACAAATTGTTCCTGCCACAAAAAGAAGCTCTATTAGTCTAAGGGAAGTGTAATGAATGCTCAGGAACGAAAAGAAACTGCCCAAAAGGAGAGTCTCGTACCGGTTGCAGACTTGAGAAGAGGGGTGGCCAAGTGCTATGACCACCCTTCTTCCCTCCGTTTTTGGTTGGGAAACCCCTTTCTAGGTGTGTAGGAAGGCGCCCTACGTGCCTAGGATGTGTGGGAAGGTGTGTGCAACATGCAAGTACTAAAAGAAGAAGAAGGGCAAGAGAGGAAGAGGAGGGAGTTGATCCTCATTTGTTGGCATTGTAGACTCCTGGCAGGGCTCCTCCAGCTCGGGATGAAGCCTTCTGAATGTCCCGAATGAAGAGAGAAAGAAGAGGATGAGTGGTGGAAAGTAGGGTGCAACTTTCTCTTTCTTCTCTCAAAATGGCAGCATGTGGACGTCCAGCCTCCCCCCCCCCCCCCCGCCCCACTTAGAAGGCCAGAGAGGGAGTTAAATAGGCAGTGGGGTCGGAGCTTGGGTGCCTTGG
This sequence comes from Colocasia esculenta, assembly GCA_014218235.1. NCBI lineage: Eukaryota > Viridiplantae > Streptophyta > Magnoliopsida > Alismatales > Araceae > Colocasia > Colocasia esculenta. Next base: position 71,332,961 of record CM024763.1, on the reverse strand, counting down.
ATGCTTAAGTGCCAAGAAACACACTGTACACTTGGCAATCCATGCATAAAGGCTCCAACCAATGGGGAAAGGCCAAGTAGGATTTTTCCTGGGTCAAGAGGGTGCCAAGGTGGCCCATTTGCCCGTTGGGAACGGCCTCATGCGCTGCAATTGATCCTGCCGCCAACCGCATGCAGACGTCCAGTGTTGTGGACACCAACATGAGTAAACGTCCAGGGGGATTGCCGTCAACCAGTAGTCAGCGGCAATCGATGCTGCCATCTACATGGCATCCGAGGCAAGTCAACAAACGGTCAAACGGGTCTTATTGGGCCATAGAACCACTCGGGGATGGGCCAAATCTCGCGTCTACAAGAACAACGATTTGGTCTCACATCGATTTCTTATGTGAGAACAACGATTTGGTATCACATCGATTTCTTAAGTGAAGAACAATGATTTGCTCGTAACGACTTGGTTCACAACGATTTGCCTATACCGTCATAACGATTTGATCCCTGTAACGATTCGATAAGTTACATAACGACTTTGTCACTGTAACGATTCATTAAGTTACATAACGACTTGATCGCTGTAACGATTCGATACAGTAAACAACGATTTACTCACATTGTCCTTAACGATTTGATTATTAATATATATAATGATTTGTGTATGCATCTGTTTACTTATGAATGCACAACGATTCACTCATTTGCACAACGATTTCATAAGTCATGCATATAACGATTTCGTGGAATATAACGATTTGATTTTCGAGCTAATTTTTGAATACGTTGAAAAGTCAAAGTCTTCACGCATATCTTTCTGACAGCTGTGCATTTATTACGACTGAACGTATCACTGCATGCATGCAGACGATATCTTTCATTATCGTGCTTCCTCTGTAAACGTCGTTTAGAACAGCAAATTGGCATTACCATTTTGATGTACACTCATTATAACGTTGACTAACAACAAGAGACAGCCTAGCTATCTATTGTTTATACTTGTAATGCATGCAGATTTACGTATCGTCATACAACGTTGGACAAAATAGAAGCCAAAGGATATTACAGAAGATCCTCTATCTTTGCGTGCATGAAAGGAGAAAGGACCTCTGATTGGAAACTTCTAAGGCTAAGCAGTCTAACGTCCACCAAAGCTTAGAGATAACGAACACTTCAATGTTTGAATTTAAAAAGGGGAATATATATAGAAGACTGAAGCTCCAGATGAAGGAGAATAACTGTGATACAGCGCTTACAACCTTCTGTGAGCTTTCCAAAGAGCGAAGCCAAGAATCTCATATGTTCTAGCTCTTTCTCTCTGTGCTAAGTGTAGATCTGTGAGAGAGCCTTTAGTTCTGGGAAGAGTTTTTTGTTGTAGATCTTTACTTCTCAGTTCTTAGCTTCAGATCAAGTTGTGCCCTATAAGCTTGATCTAGGGGCTTCATCCCTGAACACTTTTGTTGTTGTGCCCTTCGGTTGGAAGGAAGACCTGGTGGGTTCCATGGTGTTGTTCCCTTCGTGTGAAGGAAGGCCTGGTGGGTTCCAGGGTGTTGTTCCCTTCGTGTGAAGGAAGACCTGGTGGGTTCCAGGGTGTTGTTCCCGTCGTGTGAAGGAAGACCAGCTGGGGTGCTGGTGCTATAGTGTCCTTAAGGGGGACTGTACCCTTGTTAGTGAAATCCTGAGTTGTTGCTCAGGGACTGGACGTAGGACTCCTGTGGAGAGGAGGTCCGAACCAAGATAAATCTCATGCAGTGTATATGTGCTTATCTTTGCATTCATTTCTTTACTAACACTAACCGCATCGAAGTGTGTGTGGTGTGAATGTTTTTGTGAACAGGTATATTAGTGACCAATTATTTTTTAAAAGGCCCATTCACCCCCCCCCCTCTGGCTTGCTAGGGGGCAAAAAGTTCCTTGGCAACGGATGTGAGAACTCATCCTTACCAGGAATACAGAAAGTAATTTTTTCCCATACAATCCACCAAGGCATAGTGCTCCTCAAGCCAATCCAGACCAAGAATGGTATCGTAGTCCTTCATCTTGAGCAAGTAGAAGCACCCAAACAAGTCTCGATCCTCAATGCACACAGGTAAGGATGGAATGCCCTTCCTGGTCGATACCGTACCTGCCGGTGTGTGCACAGATAAAGGGACTTCTAACTCCTCTGCCTCTACTCCAGACTCTACTGCTAACTACTTGGAAACGAACGAGTGTGTGGCACCCGTATCAAACAATACCCGAGCATGCACACCCATGACTAGAACTGTACCTTCCGTGACGTTCTCGGCTTGCTCAGCATCCTCTCGAGCTTGGGCTCGAGGCCTTCCTGGTCTCCCTGTCATTGGTGCTGCTGCTACTGCCGCTACTGGGGCTGGCGCTCCTCTCTGCACACCCTGCTGAAGTCTGGGACAATCCCAGATCTGGTGCTCGGTGCTGCCACACTTGAGACACTTCCCTGCCAACTTCCAACACTCGGTGTCGCCGTGTGCCCTTCCACAGTGAGGACACTCCTTCTTGTCGCTGGGCCTGAAGCTGGGGGACTGCGGTGTAATTTCTACTAAACTCGTAGCCACCACTAGACGCTGGGGTGACTGGTACACTGCCTTCTTCCTGTCCTGCCTCTGGAAAGGTGGCGTTGACCTCTTCTGAGCTGCCCTCTTCTCCTCCAAATACTGATCCATCTCTCTCTCATGCCTGCACTCTGCGCTGAGAGCCTCGTCTAAGGTGCGGTGGGCAAAAGCCACAAGCCTCGACCTCAGTGATGGTTTGAGACCCATCACAAACTTCTTAGCCTTCCTACGCTCATCAGCAACTATATGAGGAGCATATTTAGAGAGCTCGGAAAACCTGGCTCTCATACTCCAAAACCGTCATGGAGCTCTGAGTAAGAGAGAGAAACTCCAGCTCCATCTTGTCCTGGATGTGGTTGGGGATGAACTTGGCCCGAAATAGCCGCATGAACTCATCCCAAGTTACCTCAATAGAACCATCCTCGTACCTGGTGCGAAGTACAGAGGCCCACCAAACATCGGCTGTCTCCTGCAAACACAATCCATAAGCACCAATCTAAAAAAAACCTAACTTAACACAAGTACATATACTTTAAGTACCTGTAGCATATAGTAGCTAGGCTGACTTTATCTTCCTCGGCACACCTGATGGCTCGAAAGATCTTCTCAACTTCCCTCATCCAGCCCTCCGCCAAGAGGGGCTCACTCTCCCCCTTAAAAGAAGGTGGGGCCATTCTCTTAAACCTCTCCATGATGAACGAACCACCATGGCCATGCTCCTGGGGAAGTAGAGCTAGAGCTTGAACCTGAGCCTGTAGTTGAGCCTGCAGTGCCGCCTGAGTCTATGCCTGGGTCTGCATTGCCTGAACTAGGCCTTGCATGAACACGCTGTAGTCCACAGGTGGTGGTGGAGGAAGTACCGTGGGACCCTGGGGTGCTGGGGCCTACTGCTCACCCCTCTCCTCACGCCTATACTCATCCTCCCTAGCCTGAGTACCACGCCTACCACGGCTCGCCATAGCCTGTAAAACAATTAATTTTGTTAAAATCTAAGTTACTTAATCCTAACCATTTCTTAACTATTAAATTTATTAGATATTTTCTACATATATGGACAAATTCTATAAAGACTTTGCAATATTGTGAAGATGATGGCATATTCATGTACTATCTCAACCTGGGGCTCTGATACCAATCTCTGTAACGACCCTCCTTATACCGGTACGATTATACCAATCCACATCGATATAAAGGGTGTCATTACAGTGGGACATTTACCCAACGCTACACAATAGGTCGAGATGTACATAAATAACAAAAGTGTACAACGGAAATAAAAGAGAAGTCTTATTCCATCATCATTCACATAATTCTACAGTCTATATAGCAATAAAAGAAATAACAATATACATGATGATCAGTCTGTCCCCACATAATTTTTAAATATACATGTATTTTGGTAATTAACAAAACCTTATCAAAGTTCTCTAAGTCTCAAGTACAGGAAATACTCCAAGGTCAAGGTCAATCAAGCCAATATTGGTAAGCATTATATTTCTGAAGCATTAAGTCCACATCGACTTCTGTTGAAAGTCACAACGATTTGCTCATCGCAACGATTTCTTAAGTCATCATAACGATTTGCTCATCATAACGATTTGCTCATCGCAACGATTTCTTAAGTCATCATAACGATTTGCTCATCATAACGATTTGCTCATCGCAATGATTTCTTAAGTCATCATAACGATTTGCTCATCATAACGATTTGCTCATCGCAACGATTTCTTAAGTCATCATAACGATTTGCTCATCGCAATGATTTCTTAAGTCATCATAACGATTTGTTCATCATAACGATTTGCTCATCGTAACGATTTCTTAAGTCATCATAACGATTTGCTCATCATAACGATTTGCTCATCGCAACGATTTCTTAAGTCATCATAACGATTTGCCCATCGTAACGATTTGCTTTGCGCAACGATTTCTTTAGAGCTCATAACGATTTGCTTCGCGCAACGATTTCTTTAGAGCTCATAACGATTTGCTTCGTGCAACGATTTCTTTAGAGCTCATAACGATTTGCTTCGCGCAACGATTTCTTTAGTATTCATACGATTTCTTCATTGAATACGTTTACTCTCTATAATGATTTCTTCATTGAATACAACGATTTGCTCTCTATAATGACTTGTTGGTATTCATAACGATTTCATAAGTCATATAGACAACGATTTTATGGCTTATATCGACTTGATATTTATCTTATCTCTTAAAACGTTGAATAGTCAAAGTCTACTTTTATCTGTCTGACTGCTGTGCATTTAATGAAGATAGAACGTATCTCTGCATGCATGCAGATGATATCTTTTCATTATCGTGCATATTCTGTCAACATCTTTTAGAACAAGCTATTTGGCATTACTATGTTGGTGAATACTCACATCAACGTGTACTAACAACAAGAGACAACCTAGCTGTCTACTGTTCTAGCATTTAATATGTGCAGGGTCCTAAAGACATTCTGCCATACAACGTTGGACCATATAGACGCCAGAAGACCTTATCTCTTTGCGTGCTCAACTGGATAAAAGATTGTTGAAGCTTCCAAATGTCAAGCAGTCTAACGTCTACCAATCTAAGAGACAACGGTTACTTCAACGGCCGTATTTCAAAAGGAGATATAAATTTAAGACAGAAGATTAGAAGAAGTGCATTATCAGTATCAATTTTTCAACGCACAAGCTATTCAAACCTTCTGATAGAATTATAGAGCCAAGAACCTCATTCCTTCTCGTGTTGCTCTTTGCTCTCCACACTGTAGTGAAAATTTTGAGAGAGCTCGTGTAGTTCTGAGAGTCTACTGTGTTTCTAGATCTTCTACTCTCAGTCCTGCTTGCTTCAGATCTTAGCTTGTTGAAGCTTGATCTAGGGGTTTGTTTTTACTGCTTACTTTTGTGTGGTTGTTCCCTTCAGTGCTGAAGGAAGACCTGGTGGGGTATCTAGGGTGTTGTTGTTCCCTTATGTTTGAAGGAAGACCTGGTGGGGTATCTAGGGTGGTGTAATTCCCTTCGTGTGAAGGAGACCAGCTGAGCTGGGTGTTGTAATGTCCATAGGGGACTGTACCCTAGTTAGTGAATCCTGAGTTGTTGCTCAGGACGGACGTAGGACTCCTAAGGAGAGGAGGTCCGAACCAGGATAATTTCTTGTGTTCTGTGGTTGTTTTTCTTGCGTAATTGCTCTTTAAACTAACTGTTACTAACCTTCATCGAAGAACGTCTTTGTGTGAATGTTTTAAGTACAGGTACTAATCAAATATTTTAAGGACCCATTCCCCCCCCCCCTCTGGGCTTGTCACTGAGCAACAAGTGGTATTAGAGCGAGTTCTCTTGACAAAGAAAGATCCAACGATCTGAAGAGTAAAGATTCATGGCAGCCCAAGGTAACATTGAAGTCAGTCTGTCACCGACCGCCTCTCTTTGATGGTGAAGATTATGCTTATTGGAAGCCAGAAGGAGTACTTTCTTCAAGGTCACGACTATCCATATGTCTAGGAAGAAGTGATCTCCTGGTCCAAATGAGACAGCTCAGTGGCAGATGATGATGGGAAAATGTGACGGCCCTCATTATACCGATACGGTTACCAACCCACGTCGGTATAGCGAGTGCTGGCAGCCACAGTGGGACATTTACCCAACGACAAACAGCTGAGATACACGCGAATATATATAACAGAGTAGCGGAAGTAAAAGAGAACTATCTCCATTCATTCATCATCCACATTAAACATACATGCAGTTTACAATTTGCAAAAAGGAACTAAAATTCACATGATTTATTTGCTGAAATAGAGATACAAAATGTCCACATATTACATTCTTTTAATGATAATTCTAATACAATGTTCAAGTACATACTAGAAGTACACAGTCACAAAGATCTCAAAAACTGCTAGTCTCCACGCTCGGAGTCCGTCTCCGCTGCCTCCTCCGAGGGTACTGTGTCACCAACTATACCTGTACGCCGAAGCAAGGAGTGAGTCCAGGACTCAGCAAGTAACACTATGCATGATATACACGTACAAGTCCTAGTGGTTTCTACACGCACATTACACTTTGCAACACATAGCATGCTAGTCCATTTAAGCTTTCAACCTATCATGAAGTTCTACAATTTTATACATACGCATGCTTTCAGATTTCAAAAATAACATTCACCTATCACATGGTCTCTATTCAATTCACTCATGAGACTTTAATCAAACGTGAGAGCTATTGACATGAACAATTTACATACATGAACGGGGAACATAATTAGCATGGATTCCACATGTTCTTAAGTACATACATAACTTTTTATCATGCTTTAGGTTGCTGGTTTCACATGGTTCAATGACTATAAACCTACACATGAAAGCTACAACGTTGCTTAAACATAACACATGAACAATCCATCATGCCATTTTCTCACATACTCATTTGTTGTTCCTATCATGGATTCTAAACACTTTTGCACACATAACATGAGAATAATAACATGCATTTTCTGAATTCACTTGGTTTCAGATTTAGTTTCACATGGTTTCTATAACACATTTACATATCTAAGATTTCACATTTTTCTTTACACTAGTTTCCTCTTTCACATGGTTCACTTTACACATACACATTCACATATCACTTACACATTTACACATGGTCACATACACTTTACACATTTCACTTTTACACATATTTTAGTGCCGTGACACATAGTCCAAACCACCAAAGAAGGACACAAACACATCACATCACATAGACGCCATCTAGGCAATACAATGGCGACTCTTGGACTGCGCAGACCGGGAGAACAAGTCTCCACCCTAACCAGTGGTACTTGTCCACCTCCAGGATTTCCCCCTAATGCCCTTAGGGTCACTTAACACAATGAACTTTCTCAGGGGGACTTTTCCCTGATACGGCTCCACTGCCTTCTCGGAAGCAGTATCACATTGGCACAGTTTACACTTTTACACATTTACCGTTTTACACATGGTTTTACACTTGACACTCTTCATCACATTCACACTTTCTTACTCACATGAACACCTCTGTTTTTTCCTAACATGGTACTACAGAGTTTTCAAGGTTCAACACACAGTAAACACTAATCATGCTGGTTTAAACAAAATCTAATCACATTTCGATCATATGCACGAATTATCACATTTCACATGAAAGCACATAACTTTTTATTTACTGTTCCAATTGACCTGAAATTTTAACCACATGCTGTTTTCGGGTTCCAAATCATACCCTCAATTTTTCAGATTTTTCTGAGCTAAATAGGATTTACAGAAAATCAAACACCTAATTAGCATATTATTCACAACTTAAGCTAACATGGGTCTAACACATTTGAAATTCATCACCACTTACTGTTTTGCACAGAAAACCTAACGCATGATTTCAGATACAACATCATCCTAATTCATACATCTATAAATCCGTTACCACAAACCATTTTTACATGCTTTCATTTTACCGAACCGAACTTACTAGCAATTCCACAAGTATGCATGAATTACCAAAATTCAGAACATACATACATGTCCCACATTCTTCATGAATAGACTGAAAACAAGACATTCAACTAATCCTAATCATGGAACATTAATTTGCAAAATTATCTACAAGTTATGCTCACAATTTTACAAGATGTCATTACCCCACATTCACCATCACATCACATTCATCCACAACCACAATGCACAATATACATAGAGTATAGGGGTACAATATATCCTCATCGCATAAAACATACCGAAATTAATATACAAGAGGGACAGAACAGCTCACTGTTCTGTTCAGAAGAACTAGACGGCGGTCTCTGGCCGCTGACTCAGAGTCAGCGGCATGGTCGATGGACGCCAAGGATGAACTGGGCGTCCAGGGACCTTGCCGTTTACTCAGGTCTGTGCAGAACACAGACCCGAGCTCTAAATTGGGTGAATTGGAGGGTCTAGGACTCGAGGAAAATTCCATAAAAATGTCAAAAACCACCTAGACTCATACTGGGGACACCATAGATAGGTCACTTGCCTCTCTAAAATTCCTCCAAGAGATTTATGGCTCGAAGAAGACCTCCTTGGGCAGTTCCAAGAAGTTGCAGAAGTGCCTCCAAGTCGCCTTCCTCCGGGCTCCTGGTGATCTCCACGCCGAGGGGATGATGTGGAATCCTTCCCCTTTGCTTCAGCTTCCCTCCTTGATGCAGAAGATCTCCAATCCAGCTCTCAAGGGATCGGATTTGAGGGTTCTAAAATGGGGTTTTCTCACAGAATGCTCTAGGGTTTTCTCTCTCTCTCTCTCTCTCTCTGCAAGGGTGAATGAGAAGTGGGGAGAGGCCAACTCGGGTTCAGGTGTAGGAGAGCCCCTCACCCACTCACCATGCCGATTAGACAGCCTCAGAGCCGTTGGGGACATCCCCCCAATGGTTGCCATGCCTTGTTTCAGAAGTTTGCAGCTCTGCTGCGCATGCAGGCCAGAGAAGTCGACGTCCAGATCGCTGGACGCCGGAATTAGGGTTGGCGTCCGGGCTGGACGCTAACACCACCTCAACGGCCTGGGATTGACGCCAATAGGGCCTTCGGCCAGAACCCTAATTTATGCAGAAAACCATGCATACCAAGCTTCTATACATGCAATATGTACATGGTATAGTATTCATACTATCATCATGCAATACATACATTATTTACGTTTAATATAACACATGTACACGTAATTATACTATTTAATACCTATAATATGTACATACATACACAACACAATATACACACATAATACGAAAATTACGACGGAAATTCGAGGGTCTTACACCCTCTCCCCCTTAAAGAAACTTCGTCCTCGAAGTTAGAACGACACTACTCAAACAAAAGGGGATACTTCTTCTTCATCGCATCCTCAAGCTCCCACGTAGCCTCCTCACGTGAGAAGTTCCGCCATAGAACTTTCACCGACGCGATACTCTTGTTCCGGAGATGCTGACCTTCCGGTCAAGAATGGCTACTGGTTGCTCGACATACGAAAGATCTGGCTGGATCTCCACTGGCTCATGACTAATCACATGAGACGGATCTCGGACATACTTCCTGAGCATAGATACGTGGAATACCGGTGAACGCTAGCCAAAGCTGGGGGTAAAGCTAGCTCGTACGCCACGTTGCCCAAACGTCTGAGAATCTCATATGGGCCAATGAACCTAGGGCTTAGCTTGCTATGCCTGCCAAATCTGACAACTCCACGAGTAGGCGATATCTTCAAGAAGACATGATCGCCAACCTCGAACTCCAAATCCTTTCTCCTGTTGTCGGCATAACTCTTCTGCCTATCCTGTGCCGCAACAAGCCTTTTCCTGATAAGCTGAATCTTATCCGAAGTTTCCTGAACCAACTCCGGTCCGATCAACTGCCTATCACCAGTCTCCTCCCAACATAAAGGAGATCTGCAGGGCCTACCATACAACGCCTCGAATGGAGCCATTCCAATACTAGCATGAAAGCTGTTGTTGTATGCGAACTCCACAAGAGGTAAATGACGCTCCCAATCATCCTTCCAATCCAGAACACACGCTCTCAACATATCCTCGAGCGTCTGGATAGTCCTCTCGGACTGTCCATCGGTCTGGGGATGAAACGCCGAACTGAGCTTAAGCTCCGAACCTAACGCATCCTGAAGACCCTTCCACAATCTCGAAGTAAATCTCGGATCTCGATCCGAAATGATCGACTTCGGCACACCATGCAATCTAATGATACCGCTAACATACAATCTAGCTAAGCTCTCTACTGACTGCTTCTTCTTCATAGGCAAGAAATGAGCAGTCTTCGAGAATCTATCTACAACTACCCAAATCGAGTCATTGCCCCTTCTAGATCGAGGCAAACCCGATACGAAATCCATAGTGACAGCTTCCCACTTCCATACGGGGATATCCATCCTCTGCATAAGGCCGGATGGTCGCTGCCGCTCGGCTTTCACCTGCTGACATACTAGACATCTAGACACATAATCCGCAACATCCTTCTTCATGCCGGACCACCAAAATGATCTCTTCAGGTCTTGATACATCTTAGTGTTACCCGGATGAATAGAAATCGCGATCTATGAGCCTCCGCTAACACATGCTCACGGACATCTACTACATCGGGGACACAAACACGGTGCTGAAATCTAATCACACCGTCCTCATCACGAGCAATGCCCGCCTTACCCACTAACTCTAACAATCTAGGATCGGCTTTCTGCTGCTCAATCACCTCATCCAAGACTGAGGATCTAAGGGATAGCTGAGCTACAAAAGCCTGACACAACGATGGCTCTAACTCGGTCATAGAGCACGCTGCATCCTCCAACATCTTCCAATCCTGCTGGAGCGAAGACCTCTTCCTACTAAGAGCATCCGCTACGACGTTCGCCTTTCCAGGATGATACTGAAGGTCGAAGTCATAGTCCTTCAAGAACTCAATCCATCTCTCTGCCTCAGGTTTAATTCCTTTTGGGAGAAAAGATACCTCAAGCTCTTGTGGTCGGTAAACACCTCAAATCTGACACCATAAAGATAGTGCCTCCAGATCTTTAGTGCATGAACCACAGCTGCTAGCTCCAAATCATGAGTCGGATAGTTCCTCTCATGCTCCTTCAACTGACGAGAAGCATAAGCTACTACCCTCTCTTGCTGCATGAGCACACAGCCTAAACCAATCTGAGATGCATCCGTATAAATGCAAAGCCTCTAGACCACTGGGCAATACCAATACCGGAGCAGAAGTAAGCTTAGCCTTCAATAGCTGAAAGCTGCGCTCACATGCCTCAGACCATACAACTTCTCACCCTTCTGGTCAGCTTTGTCATAGGGGCGGCGATGGATGAGAAACCCTCAATGAATCGCCGATAGTAACCAGCTAACCCAAGGAAACTACGAATCTCCGAAGGAGTCTTGGGAACATCCCAATCCATAACTGCCTGGATCTTTGCTGGATCAACAGCTACACCAGCGCCGGAGATAACATGCCCGAGAAAGTGAACCTCGCGCAACCAGAACTCGCACTTGCTGTACTTTGCATACAGCTTGTGCTCACGGAGAACCTCTAAGACTAACCTCAAATGCTGACGATGTGTGGCCTCATCCGGAGAATAGACCAACACGTCATCAATAAACACAACAACAAGCTATCTAAATACGGACTAAACCCGGTTCATGAGATCCATGAACGCTGCAGGGGCGTTGGTCAATCCGAAAGGAAGAACCAAAAACTCATAATGTCCATAACGGGTTCTAAATGCCGTCTTGGACACATCCTCACTCCTAATCTTCAACTGATGATAACCAGATCGCAAGTCAATCTTGGAAAAGACTGATGCCTCTCGCAACTGGTCAAACAGATCATCAATCCGAGGTAAGGGATACCTGTTCTTCACAGTCACCTGGTTTAGCTTTCTATAATCAATGCACAACCGAAGTGACCCGTCTTTCTTCTTGACGAAATACAGGTGCGCCCAAGGGGAAACGCTAGGGCGAATAAATCCCTTATCGAGCAATTCCTGCAATTGCTTCCTCAACTCGGCTAATTCTGCAGGGGCCATCCGATATGGGCCCTTCGAGATAGGAGAGGTGCCTGGAAGCAACTCTATAGTGAACTCTATCTCCCTATCCGGTGGCAATCCAGACAAGTCATCGGAAAGACATCTGGAAAGTCCTGCACCACATCGATCTCTGCAAGAGTCAGTGACGAACCAGCATCGGGTACTAGCATAACGCTGGCAAGAAATGCGTCACAACCCTTGTTCACCATGCGCATCGCCTTCATGGCAGAGATGACTAACTTTCCCGCTAAGTTCTTTGGCAAGGGATGAGAGAACTCATCCTCACCAGGAATGCGGAAACAATCTTCTTCCTACGACAATCCACTAACGCATAGTGCTCCTCTAGCCAATCCAGACCAAGGATACAATCATAGTCCTTCATCTTTAGCAAGAAGAAACACCCATCTAGGAATCTATCCTCAATGCACACAGGTAACGACGGAATGCACTTCCTAGTCGATACCGTACCCGCAGGGGTGTGCACAGACAAAGGGACCTCTAACTCCTCAGACTCTATGCCTGACTCTAGGGCTAACTGCCTAGCGAACCGCTCGGAATGAACGAGTGAGTAGCACCCGTATCAAACAAAACCCGAGCGTGCACACCGAAAAGTAAAACTGTACCTTCGGTGACATGCTCCGCCTGCTCGGCGCGTCCTCACGAGCTAACGCAAACACTCGAGCTGGGGCTCGAGGCCTTCCTGGTCGTCCTGTAGCTGGCGCGGCTGCCGCTACTGCTGGTACTGGCGCTCCTCGCTGAGCTTCCTGCTGAAGCCTCGGGCAATCCTTGATCTTGTGGTCGCTGCTCCCACACTTTAGGCATCTACCCGCTACTAACCAACACTCCGAACCTCCATGGGTCTTCCCACAATGGGGACACTCCTTCTTCGCACCGGGGGAACGTACAGAGGGTACCTGATAGTTGCTGACTGCCACTTGTTTCTGCGGTGTCTGGTACACCTACCGTTTTCCTCTTATCTTGCCGCTGGAATGTCGCTGCCGGCCTCTTCTGCGAAGCCTTCTTCTCCTCTAGATACTGCTCCATTTCTCCCTCCTGTCTGCAGGCTGCGCTGAGGGCCTCGTCTAGCGTGCGGTGGTCGAACGCCACGAGCCTCGTCCTCAGTGATGGTTTGAGACCCATCACGAACTTCTTGGTCTTCCTGCGCTCATCCTCTACTATGTGCGGTGCATATTTAGAGAGTTCAGAAAACCTGCCTCGTATTCTAGGACGGTCATCGATCCTTGCGTCAGGGAAAGGAATTCTTGCTCCATCTTGTCCTGGATGTGCTCTGGGACGAACTTGGCTCAAGAGCCTCACGAACGCGTCCCACGCCACATCTACTCTGCTCCGTCCTCGAAGCGCGTACGCAGTAGGGAGGACCACCATACATCAGCTCTCTCCTGCAACACACCTTCATAAGCTCTAACTAACAAATAACAACCAACATTCAAGCATAAACTAAAGCATACCTGTAGCATGTAGGTGGCTAAGGTCACCTTGTCCTCGTCAGGACACCTGATAGCTCGGAAGATTTTCTCGATCTCCCTCATCCAGCTTTCTGCCAAAAGCGATCACTCTCCCCCTTAAAAGAGGGTGGGGTCATCCTCTTGAATCGCTCCATGATGGAAGGTCCACCATGGTCCTGAGCTGGGGCCTGAGCCTGCTACATTAAACAACAAGCAATATACAATAAACACAATATATACAATTCAAATAGCAGACTACTTAGTTGTTTTATTATTTTACCTGGGCCTCCAACTGGGCCTGGAGTGCTGCCTGAGTGTGTGCCTGGGTCTGCATGGCTTGCACCAGACCTTGCATGAACACTCCATAATCCACTGGCGGTGGTGGGGGAAGCACAGGACCCTGTGGGCCGGGGCCTGCTGCTCCGCCCGCTCCTCACGCCTCTGCTCGTCGTCGCGAGCTGGCGCACCTCCACGTCGTCCACGGGAAGCCATGGCTGTAATAAAATTTCAGCCACCATTAGAGCTAGGTTACTAAGTTTTCTAACCATTTCTTATCTATTTTTCACTTCTTATTTGTTTTCTACACATGTGGACATACTTAGCATGCAATGGGGATGATGACTTAGTTATATTCATGTGTAATCTCAACCGGTCGCTCTGATACCAATCTCTGTGACGGCCCTCATTATACCGGTACGGTTATACCAACCCACGTCGGTATAGCGAGTGCTGCCAGCCACAGTGGGACATTTACCCAACGATACAAACAGCTGAGATACACGCGAATATATATAACAGAGTAGCGGAAGTAAAAGAGAACTATCTCCATTCATTCATCATCCACATTAAACATACATGCAGTTTACAATTTGCAAAAAGGAACTAAATTCACATGATTTAATTTGCTGAAATAGAGATACAAAATGTCCACATATTACATTCTTTTAATGATAATTCTAATACAATGTTCAAGTACATACTAAGAAGTACACAATCACAAAGATCTCAAAAATGGCTAGTCTCCACGCTCGGAGTCCGTCTCTGCTGCCTCCTCCGAGGTACTGTGTCACCAACTATACCTGTACGCCGAAGCAGGAGTGAGTCCAGGGACTCAGCAAGTAACACTATGCATGATATACACGTACAAGTCCTAGTGGTTTCTACACGCACATTACACTTTGCAACACATAGCATGCTAGTCCATTTAAGCTTTCAACCTATCATGAAGGTTCTACAATTTTATACATAACGCATGCTTTCAGATTTCAAAAATAACATCACCTATCACATGGTCTCTATTCAATTCACTCATGAGACTTTAATCAAACGTGAGAGCTATTGACATGAACAATTTACATACATGAACGGGGAACATAATTAGCATGGATTCCACATGTTCTTAAGTACATACATAACTTTTTATCATGCTTTAGGTTGCTGTTTCACATGGTTCAATGACTATAAACCTACACATGAAAGCTACAACGTTGCTTAAACATAACCATGAACAATCCATCATGCCATTTTACTCACATACTCATTTGTTGTTCCTATCATGGATTCTAAACACTTTTGCACACATAACATGAGAATAATAACACATGCATTTTCTGAATTCACTTGGTTTCAGATTTAGTTTCACATGGTTCTATAACACATTTACATATCTAAGATTTCACATTTTTTTTTCTTTACACTAGTTTCCTCTTTCACATGGTTCACTTTACACATACACATTCACATATCACTTACACATTACACATGGTCACATACACTTTACACTTTACACTTTCACACATATTTTGGTGCCGTGACACATAGTCCAAACCACCAAAGAAGGACACAACACATCACATCACATAGACGCCATCTAGGCAATACAATGGCGACTCTTGGACTGCGCAGACCGGAGAACAGTCTCCACCCTAACCAGTGGTACTTGTCCACCTCCAGGATTTCCCCCTAATGCCCTTAGGGTCACTTAACACAATGAACTTTCTCAGGGGGACTTTTCCCTGATACGGCTCCACTGCCTTCTCGGAAGCAGTATCACATTGGCACAGTTTACACTTTTACACATTTACCGTTTTACACATGGTTTTACACTTGACACTCTTCATCACATTTACACTTTCTTACTCACATGAACACCTCTGTTTTTTTCTAACATGGTACTACAGAGTTTTCAAGGTTCACACACAGTAAACACATTAATCATGCTGGGTTTAAACAAAATCAATCACATTTCGATCATATGCACGAATTATCACATTTCACATGAAAGCACATAACTTTTTATTTACTGTTCCAATTGACCTGAAATTTTAACCACATGCTGTTTTCGGGTTCCAAATCATACCCTCAATTTTTCAGATTTTTCTGAGCTAAATAGGATTTACAGAAAATCAAACACCTAATTAGCATATTATTCACAACTTAAGCTAACATGGGTCTAACACATTAAATTCATCCACTTACTGTTTTGCACAGAAACACTAACGCATGATTTCAGAATACAACATCATCCTAATTCATACATCTATAAATCCGTTACCACAAACATTTTTACATGCTTTCATTTTACCAACCGAACTTACTAGCAATTCACAAGTATGCATGAATTACCAAAATTCAGACATACATACATGTCCCACAATTCTTCATGAATAGACTGAAACCAAGACATTTAACTAATCCTAATCATGGAACATTAATTTGCAAAATTATCTACAAGTTATGCTCACAATTTTACAAGATGTCATTACCCCACATTCACCATCACATCCACATTCATCACAACCACAATGCACAATATACATAGAGTATAAGGGGTACAATATATCCTCATCGCATAAAACATACCGAAATTAATATACAGAGGGACAGAACAGCTCACTGTTCTGTTCAGAAGAACTAGACGGCGGTCTCTGGCCGCTGACTCAGAGTCAGCGGCATGGTCGATGGACGCCAAGGATGAACTGGGCGTCCAGGGACCTTGCCGTTACTCAGGTCTGTGCAGAAACCCAGACCCGAGCTCTAAATCTTGGGTGAATTGGAGGGTCTAGGACTCGAGAAAAATTCCATAAAAATGTCAAAAACCACCTAGACTCATACGGGGACACCATAGATAGGTCCTTGCCTCTCTAAAATTCCTCCAAGAGATTTATGGCTCGAAGAAGACCTCCTTGGGCAGTTCCAGAAGTTGCAGAAGTCCTCCAAGGCCCTCCTCCGGGCTCCTGGGTGATCTCCACGCCGAGGGGATGATGTGAATCCTTCCCCTTTGCTTCAGCTCCCTCCTTGATGCAGAAGATCTCCAATCCAGCTCTCAAGGGATCGGATTTGAGGGTTCTAAAATGGGGTTTTCTCACAGAATGCTCTAGGGTTTTCTCTCTTCTTCTCTCCTCTTGCAAGGGTGAAATGAGAAGTGGGGAGAGGCCAACTCGGGTTCAGGGTGTAGGAGAGCCCCTCACCCACTCACCATGCCGATTAGACAGCCTCAGAGCCGTTGGGGGACATCCCCCCAATGGTTGCCATGCCTTGTTTCAGAAGTTTGCAGCTCTGCTGCGCATGCAGCCAGGAGAGAAGTCGACGTCCAGATCGCTGGACGCCGGAATTAGGGTTGGCGTCCGGCTGGACGCTAACACCACCTCAACGGCCAGGGGATTGACGCCAATAGGGCCTTCGGCCAGAACCCTAATTTATGCAGAAAACCATGCATACCAAGCTTCTATACATGCCATATGTACATGGTATATATATCCATACTATCATCATGCAATACATACATTATTTATGTTTAATATAAACACATGCACACGTAATTATACTAATTAATGCCTACGTAATATGTACATATATACACAAGCAATTACACACATAAATACGAAAATTACGACGGAAAATTCGAGGGTCTTACAGAAAAAGATCCCTTAAAATGTAAGGCTAAGAGTATTTGTGCTGTGCTCTAAGCAAAAAGGAATTCAACAGAGTTTCAGCCTGCAAATCCGCAATGGAGATGTGGGAAAAACTTAGAATTACCTATGAAGGCACAGACAAGGTGAAGAGAAGACAAGAATTGATATTATTGTTACTCAATATGAGAGATTTCAGATGCAACAGGTGAGTCCATAACTCAAATGTTCAGTAGATTCACAGATATCACAAATGGGTTAGCGGACTAGGAAAGACCTATGAAATGGGAGACATGGTGAGGAAAATTCTTAGATCCCTACCATCCTCATGGACCCCAAAGGTCACAGCTATTGAAGAAGCTAATGATCTGAAAGGATGTCTTTAGAAAAACTCATTGGGTCCCTTATGGCCCATGAGATCAATATGGAAAGGCTAGGAGAGTCCTCTAGCAGAAAGAAGCATTCAAATGCTCTTAAAGTAGAAGAAAACAAGTCAGATGAGTCATCAACTGAAGATGAGAACTCAAGTGGTTGTGAAGATGAAGAAGCTATGCTGTCAAAAAGATTGCAACGCATTCTAGAAAAGAAGAAGAAGTTCCAATCTGGTAGAAGACACTTCAAGAGAAATAAAGACTTCAAGAAACCAGATGGAAAGGATCAAAAGAAGAGTGAGCCCATATGCTATGAGTGCAAAAAGCCAGGACATATCAAAGCTGAATGTCCAAAGCTCAAGAAGCCTGAATTCAGGAAGAGAGAGAGCTCCAAGAAATTCAGGAAATATAAGAAGAAGGCTATGGCAGCTGCATGGAGCAACGGCAGCGACTCAGACAGTGAGTCAAGCTCAACCAGTGATGAGGAAGAAGCCAACTTGGCCTTCATGGCAAATACCGAGGAAAAGGTAACCTCTGACTCATCCTTTGATTCTTGTAATGGTTCAGATTCCGATAGTCTAGAAGAAGCCTTCAACAAACTATACAGTAAATATAGAGAAGCAACCAAACTATTAAAAGTAAGCAAGAAAAATAATGCTTGTCTAGAAAACATAAATTCAGATCTAAAATCAGAAAATGAACAGCTAGAAAACAGTTAACTGAACATAAAAGAAGAAACGATTTATTATGTGAAGATCTAAAGGATAGAGATGAACAAATAATAAATTTGAAAAACAAGCAAGCTCAGATGAACTAAAAACAGAGATAAACACATAATAGAAGAGAATAAAAAATTATCTAGCACATTGGAAAAAATTACAAATGGTAAAAACTCCTCATATTAAAAGGTGCTAGAAGATCAGGTAAGAAGAAAAATGGATTAGGATATATACCCCCAGATAATGAAGAAACTATAGTTTATCCTAAAATATATCCAACACCAAAATTTGTACCTGAACAAGACATTGCATACAAGGTAGATTTCAAATATATGAAAAAGTGACAAAATTGTCTTGCTGTAGTCACTGTAACAAATTAGGACATATCATAACTACATGTCTAACTAAACATAAGAAATGGATAATAAAAAGGGAAACCAGTGATACTAACCAATCAGGACCCAAAAGAACTTGGGTACCTAAGACTTAATGTTTTCATTTCAGGATAACTCTCGAGCATCCAAATGGTATCTGGACAGTGGATGCTCAAGGCACATGTTAGGTAATCGAAAGCTATTCTCTCATCTTCAAAATGAAGAAGGAACTGTTACATATGGAGATAACAGAAAAGGAACAGTGATAGGCAGTGGTTCTATGAACAATAAAGGAAAGACAGTTATTGAAGAGTATTGTTTGTTCAAGGGCTAAAACATAATCTTATTAGCATCAGCCAGCTTTGTGACAGAGGTCATCAGATTCAGTTTCAAGAGTCAAAGTGCAGCATATTAAAAGATGGAGCAGTAATTTTCGAGGCAATAGAGAAAAGAACTTATATGTGCTCTATCTTGAAGAACTCAAGGATCAAAATGTCTCTAGCAGCAAATAAAGATCAATCAACTGAATTGTGGCACAGAAGATTAGGACATTGCAGCATAGATGGTATGAGAAAGTTGTTAAAGAAAAATCTGTGGAAGGTCTGCCAAAAGTCAGTACTAAGATGGAAGGTGTTTGTAGACCTTGTGCCAAAGGAAAACACTCCAAGAGCTCCTTCAAGTCGAAGACTGTGGTAACTACCTCAAAGCCGTTGGAACTCCTCCATATAGATTTGTTTGGATCAATGAGGACCACCAGTCTTGGAGGAAAGAATTTTGGTTTTGTTATTGTCGATGACTATTCCAGGTTTACATGGGTGTCATTCCTAGAGCATAAAGATGATACATTTGAAAGCTTTATCAGTTTTAGCAAGAAGGTTCAGAAAGACAAGAAATTCAGTATTATTAGCATTCGATCGGATCATGGAGGTGAATTTCAGAATGAGAAATTTGCAAAGTTCTGTGAAAATGAAGGGATTGAACACAATTTCTCAGCACCAAGGACACCACAGTAAAATGGAGTTGCTGAGAGGAAGAATAGAACTCTATTGGACATGGCAAGAACAATGTTGTCAGAATATAATTTGCCAAGATACTTTTGGGCTGAAGCAGTGAACACAGCAAGCTATATTATCAACAGAGTAATGATCAGGCCAATCCTAAAGAAGACTGCATACGAACTGTTTAAAGGAAAGAAGCTAAAGATCAGCCACTTTAGGACATTTGGATGTCCTTGCTTCATTCACAATAATGGAAAAAGAGACATTGGTAAGTTAGATGCCAAATCAGATGAAGGTATCTTCATGGGGTATGCTTCTAAACCCAAAGGTTATAGAGTATTTAACAAATGTACCTTATTAATTGAACAGTCTGTGCATATTATTTTTGATGAGACTAACCCTTCTTGAGAAAGGAAGAAGATAGTGACAATGATGATGCAGACAAACTGTCCAAGAAACTAAAGGATACCTCAATTGAAGACAGGGATGATCCACCTCTGGAAGACTTGCAACAACAAGATATTACACATGAAAATCTTCCAAAGGAGTGGAGATACAAGAAAGATCACCCACCTGAGAACATTATTGGTGATCCATCTGTAGGGGTAAGAAAAGAGGTAATGTATTCCTTGTGATTACCTAGCATTTGTTTTCAAATAGAGCCTAAGACAGTCAATGAAGCTTCACTGATGAATCTGGATTATAGCCATGCAAGATGAACTAAATCAGTTCAAGAGAAACCAAGTATGATCACTTGTTCCCAGACCATCAGACCATCCAGTTATTGGCACCAAATGGGGTTTAGAAACAAATTGGATGAGACTGGTGTAATCTTAAGAAACAAGGCCAGATTGGTGGCTCAAGGCTACTCCCAAGAGGAATGCATAGATTTCGATGAAACTTATGCACCTGTAGCTAGACTTGAGGCTATTAGAATTTTATTAGCATATGCATCTGCTTTGGATTTAAAATTATTTCAAATGGATGTTAAATCCACATTTTTAAATGGTTTAATTAAGGAA
Source organism: Colocasia esculenta (assembly GCA_014218235.1). Taxonomy (NCBI): domain Eukaryota; kingdom Viridiplantae; phylum Streptophyta; class Magnoliopsida; order Alismatales; family Araceae; genus Colocasia; species Colocasia esculenta. The sequence goes on along the minus strand of CM024763.1, from coordinate 71,311,974 downwards.
GAAGTGTATGTTGAACAGCCTCCAGTTTTGATGATACAGAATTTCCAAATCATGTTTTTAAACTTCATAAGGCATTATATGGTTTAAAGCAAGCACCAAGAGCCTGGTATGAAAGGCTTAGCTCTTTTTTATTAAACCATGGTTTCACTAGAGGACAGGTAGATAGCACTCTATTTGTAAAAACAAAAGTTAAAAGCATACTACTTGTACAGATTTATGTAGATGACATTATCTTTGGATCTACTGATGAACTCCTTTGCAAGTACTTTAAAAAGTTGATGCAGGGAGAGTTTGAGATGAGCATGATGGGGGAGCTAAATTATTTCCTTGGACTACAAATCAAGCAAGGAAAAGATGGCACCCACATCTGTCAAGCAAAATACACCAAAGAGCTTTTGAAGAAATTTGGTTTTGAGAACACAAAGCCACTCTCAACACCCATGAGTACATCTACAAGGATGGATAGTGACAAGAATGGTAAGAAAGTAGATCAAAAGATCTACAGAGGTATGATTGGTTCATTGCTTTACTTAACGGCCAGTAGACCTGATATTCTATTCAGTGTATGCATGTGTGCAAGATATCAAGCAGATCCTAGAGAATCTCATTTGATCTTCGTAAAAAGAATATTGAGATACTTAGCTAGAACTCATGATTTAGGTTTGTGGTATCCAAAATCTTGTGAAATTATCTAGTAGGATATTCTGATGCTGACTATGCTGGATGCAAAGTAGATAGAAAAAGTACCAGTGGTTGTTGTCAATTTCTTGCAGGGTGTTTAATATCCTAGTCCTCAAAGAAACAAAATTTAGTGGCACTGTCTACAACTGAAGCTGAGTACGTGGCTGCTAGAAGTTGTTGTACACAACTCCTATGGATAAAGCAACAACTTGAGGATTTCAGACTCCTCCTTAATAAAGTCTGCTAAGGCTGGTCAAACTTATTTGTCGTTTTCTGCCACCTCTTGGCACTTCGCTTTTCGGTAAAACTTTTATTTAACCCCAAAATCGATGTGAAAACGATTCATCTCCCCCTTTCACCTTTTTCCCTCTTTCGTCTGGTTGCCTGAGCCGATGCCCTAACAACTCCGACATCGCCTCTCTGCTCATTTGAAGTTCCTCTCTTCTTCCTGCGAAGAATTTCTTGAGGACTTTTCTCTCCTCTTTCATCTCAACCTTCCAGAAAATCCTCCTCACCCAAAGTCCATGGCATCGTCCATTATCTCCGGCAGTTTGGGTGGCTACAGCGCTGAGTTTCTATCGGCAGAGCAGCAGGAAAGGTTTACTTTCGTGAAGACCAAGCTTTGCAGGAATAAGGCAGTAGATGTTGCAGATCTTGAGAAGAATGGTATGATTAGTGTAGTAGCCGCTATAAGAAGGATGTAGTGGATGGGAATCACCACCTTCTCTGAGGTTAGCTATCCGAACCTCCTGAAGGCGTTTTATGTATGCTTGAGAACAGAGGCCGACGGGTCCTTGATTTCATCTATCAAGGGAACCCAAATCAAGATTGATCATGAAGTTTTGAAGACCCTGTTTGATGTGAGCACGTCTGGTCATAGTGGAATCCACTCAGTGGACTCCCAGGCAAAGGGTCTAGGTATTGTTGGTTCAGAATTTAGACTGAAAGATGGCAAATTAGATATCAATCAGTTGAATGCCTTTAATCGCCTTCTACACTTCGTTGTCTGTCAAATACTTGTTCCTAGAAGTGCTTCTTTCTCAACTTGCACCAAGGCAGATTCGGATATGATGTTTTGGGCCGTTCAGAACCAAGAAATCAACATGGCCGAAGTAATGATGGAAAGGATGAAGTTTGCCCGTGATCAAATATGGGATACCAAGAGTAAGTTGAATGTATCCCTGCCCTATGCTCACTTGCTCACCAAAGTCTTTTAGCACTTTGGAGTAGATGTTTTTGGTGCCGTTGTAGAGAAAATGGGCCAAGCAATTAGGTCCCGAAATATAAGGAAAAGCGGTTTTTCAGTGGTCAATGGAGTTTGGACCAAGACATCAGTAGCTGAGGGTGAACCCATCCTAGGGGAAGCCCAAGAAGTTCAACTCGAAGTAGTGGCAGTAGAATCAGAGGGTCCATCAGCAGTTACAGAACCAGTAGCAAGAGAGGCCGCATCGCCTAGTGCTTCACTGGAAGTTGCTGCCAACACAGAAGTTGCAATGGAGACTCCGGTAGCTGAAGAAAATGTAGCAGTAGCAGATTCTGTCAGAAGTTCAGAGGATCCTCTTCCCACCTCCTCTGTGGCTTCTGTACTCCGTCAAGTATTAGACTCCATTCACTCCTCCCCAGTGGTTCAAAACACCGGTGGGAGTTTGGTCGATGAGTCTGTGGCACCTGGACACATTGAAAATTCTGTATTGATTGATGCTCCTATTCAGGGGGAGCAAGGAAGATTTGTGGAGGATGCTCCTATTCAGGGGGAGCAAGATATTGAGAAGGAAGCAGCATATCAAGGGGCACTTTCTGAAGATGCTCCTATAAATGAAGAGCATTTTGAAGTTCCAATAGAGGTCGAGGAGCATGTGGAAAAGGGAAGCCCCAGCAAGAAAACTGCTCACAAAAGGCAAAAGAAATTTTTAAAGAAGATGCACTTAAAGCCCATCTTGAAGCGATTGGATGATCAAGGTGCAGTCCTGGACTCAGTGTGGTCAGCTGTGAGTTCTGTCTTTGAGTGCCAGGCATCCTTGTCAAATGACATTTTTCAAACAAATGTTGTCATGAAGTCGTTCAATAAGGAGCTGAGCTCTATGAAGATGATGATGTCTGAGGTTTTGAAGGCAGTAGGGCCCAAAGATCCTACTCCTCAAGAGCGTGAGCCTTTAGGGCCAAGTGAAGATAATGCAGAGCCATCAGGGCAAATCAGTGTTGATCTTGTGGAACTGCCATCAGGGCGTTCAGTTGCTGCTCCAGCAGGGCCATCAGGGCCAAGTGTTGAAGTTCAGCCCTCTGAAAAGTTGCCTACTGAAGATTCTAGTTTGTGTCAGGGGTCTGGATCGGAGAAGGAGTCACTTAATCCAGTGGAACCGGTAGCTGATCAAGCAGACCAGGTTGTAGCTCCTGAGCCCCCTGCCTCTTCTTCTCTTCCCACTCCCGCTGCTCCCTCTCCACCATCCTCTTCCACTACACCTCCAGCTCCAACCACCTTTAAACGACCTCGTTCAAGATCTGTTTCCTCTCCCCAACCATTTCCCTCTCAACTTGCTTCATCTCCTATTTCTTCCACCATTGTTCCCTCTCCACCATCTTCCCCTCAGATTCCACCAGCATCCTCTTCAGCTGGGCCATCTTCTTCTTCTGGTCCTTCCTCTTCAGGACCATCTGCTCTCCCTACCATAACTCCTGCTTCTATCTTCAATCCACCTACACCTCCCTCTTTCATTACCATTATCCCTGAGGGTGCCCAACTCACACAAATAGAAATCCAAGATATCAAGGATGAATTTGAAGTAGCAATACTTCGTTCAGTCCTGGCTGTTGGGACCCACTCTCACAGGACAGGCTCTTCTAGTCTTGTCTCTAAGAAGAGGAGACTCACGTCCTCTCATCCTGTCTCTTCTAAACCTTGTTATCCTCCCCTTTGGTTTTCCCTCTCTATCTCCAATAAGCAGAAACTTATCTATGAAGAATATCTTCAAAAGGTAGTTTTTGCCCACATTTTTGGCCTTCCTTTCCAAAATTTTTCTGATCATCTTACCACCATCTTTCCTTATACCCATCTCTCTAAGGCTCAACAGTCAAAAGTTTTCTCCATGACTGAAGCCAAAACTGAAGAGCAGTGGGCTCGGAGCAACAAAGATCTGTACAGTCAATTCAGTCGAGTTCAAGCTACCCGATATCCACCTAGGGAAGCTCCTCTTCCCCTTTCTGAGTGATTCCAAATCCATCTCAAAAATCTGTTTGGCCCTTTCATTCAGAAAGAGATCAAATTTATCCGGCAGTATCAGATGTGCAGTAACTGCTGCTATGTAAATCGCCTCCCAGAATCTCAGTTGGGTCAGTTTCGTGCAGCCATCAGGGCCCTTAGTTCAAGCACAGCTCATACTGAGTCCCTTCAGGTCGATTTTGCCACCTTGGTTATTCCTGATGTAGTGTTCCTTCCCCCTCTCCATGCTTTGATTATGGACTCTTCTGTGGGAACACTTATCTTTGAGCGCGCTGCAAGGGTAATGACCAGATTATTTATGCAAGATGACCGTGACTTATCTTTCCCAAGATTCGTCTTCAGGCAATATCTTCAGGGGCATATCAAGGCAGATGTTCTGGCCCCCATTCTCTCTGAATGCGAGCGGTTGTCTCCTGAAGAGTGGACGAAGCTCTATCCCTTGTCTGCTCAGCAGCTAGGCGATCTAAATGCCTCTCAGGCCAGCTCCAATCAACCTCCCTTGTCTCCTGGTGAATTTTTGGATGCCAACTCTCTTCACCTCATCCGGGATTCCTATCTGACCTGGGTTGAAAGATACAAAGTTTTTTTTGCTTTAAAGAAAGAGTTTAGGTCGCTTAAGATTGACTATCCCCTCAAGATTGAAGCCTTTCTTCAGTTTGCCAGTTTTGGGTCCTTCTTAACCTACAAGTTAGCCCTTGGTAGAGTTAAGTATGGGGATTTCATTTCAGATCAAAGGCAGCTTCATATCAAAAGGATGGCTCCCACCATGGGACCCTCCTATCAAATTGACAATGGGGCCTTTCAAGCCTTTTTTGAAGAGCAGGAACGCCAGGCACTCCCTGTCATCAGGCGCTTTGGCTCCTTGTTATCCCCTGCTCATTACTTATCTGTAAATCCTCAAAGCTGATCAATATATGTTGGTTGTCTGCCCTTCCATCTTTTCTCTTCATTCTTTATCTCAGATTATCTTTTTGCTTAATGACAAAAAGGGGGAGAAAAATACTTAGCATGTCTGAAATACATTCCGGAAATATGCATGCTTATTGATAAATTTTTGTCATCACCAAAAAGGGGGAGATTGATGATCAGTTTGTCCCCACGTAATTTTTAATATATATATATTTTGGTAATTAACAAAACCTTATCAAAGTTCTCTAAGTCTCAAGTACAGGAAATACTCCAAGGTCAAGGTCAATCAAGCCAATATTGGTAAGCATTATATTTCTGAAGCATTAAGTCCACATCGACTTCTGTTGAAAGTCACAACGATTTGCTCATCGCAACGATTCTTAAGTCATCATAACGATTTGCTCATCATAACGATTTGCTCATCGCAACGATTCTTAAGTCATCATAACGATTGCTCATCATAACGATTTGCTCATCGCAACGATTTCTTAAGTCATCAAAACGATTTGCTCATCATAACGATTTGCTCATCGCAACGATTTCTTAAGTCATCATAACGATTTGCTCATCATAACGATTTGCTCATCGCAACGATTTCTTAAGTCATCATAATGATTTTCCATCGTAACGATTTGCTTTGCGCAACGATTTCTTTAGAGCTCATAACGATTTGCTTCGCGCAACGATTTCTTTAGAGCTCATAACGATTTGCTTCGTGCAACGATTTCTTTAGAGCTCATAACGATTTGCTTCGCGCAACGATTTCTTTAGTATTCATAACGATTTCTTCATTGAATATAACGATTTGCTCTCTATAACGATTTCTTCATTGAATACAACGATTTGCTCTCTATAATGACTTGTTGGTATTCATAATGATTTCATAAATCATATAGACAACGACTTTATGGCTTATATCGACTTAATATTTATCTTATCTCTTAAAACGTTGAATAGTCAAAGTCTTCTTTTATCTGTCTAACTGCTGTGCATTTAATGAAGACAGAACGTATCTCTGCATGCATGTAGATGATATCTTTTCATTATCGTGCATATTCTGTCAACATCTTTTAGAACAAGCTATTTGGCATTGCTATGTTGGTGAATACTCACATCAACGTGTACTGACAACAAGAGACAGCCTAGCTGTCTACTGTTCTAGCATTTAATATGTGCAGGGTCCTAAAGACATTATGTCATACAACGTTGGACCACATAGACGCCAGAAGACCTTATCTCTTTGCGTGCTCAACTGGATAAAAGATTGTTGAAACTTCCAAATGTCAAGCAGTCTAACGTCTACCAATCTAAGAGACAACGGTTACTTCAACGGCCGTATTTCAAAAGGAGATATAAATTCAAGACAGAAGATTAGAAGAAGTGCATTATCAGTATCGATTTTTCAACGAACAAGCTATTCAAATCTTCTGATAGAATCATAGAGCCAAGAACCTCATTCCTTCTCGTGTTGCTCTTTTCTCTCCACACTGTAGTGAAAATCTTGAGAGAGCTCGTGTAGTTCTGAGAGTCTACTGTGTTTCTAGATCTTCTACTCTCAGTCCTGCTTGCTTCAAATCTTAGCTTGTTGAAGCTTGATCTAGGGGCTTGTTTTTACTGCTTACTTTTGTGTGGTTGTTCCCTTCAGTGCTGAAGGAAGACCTGGTGGGGTATCCAGGGTGTTGTTGTTCCCTTCTGTTGTGAAGAAAGACCTGCTGGGGTATCCAGGGTGGTGTAATCCCTTCGTGTGAAGGAAGACCAGCTGAGCTGGGTGTTGTGATGTCCATAGGGGGACTGTACCCTAGTTAGTGGAATCTTGAGTTGTTGCTCAGGGACTGGACGTAGGACTCCTAAGGAGAGGAGGTCCGAACCAGGATAATTTCTTGTGTTCTGTGGTTGTTTTTCTTGTGTAATTGCTTTTTGAACTAACTGTTACTAACCTTCATCGAAGAACATCTTTGTGTGAATGTTTTAAGTACAGGTACTAATCAAATATTTTTAAAGACCCATTCACCCCCCCCCCCCCCTCTGGGCTTGTCAACTGGGCAATAGTACACATTATTACAAGTCCATATGAATAACATTGTTCACATACTATGAAAAGAAAGTGTAAACTACGCAACGATCTCCACAAGTAGCTACTCCTCTCGCTCGGAGTCGCTCCTCACTACGTCCTCCTCAAGTATGGGGACACCTGTCTCACCTGTATGTTACATCAAGTATGAGTCTTTCAATAAGACCCAGCAAGCAACCTAAGGTACATCCTTACACATATCACATACACATGCTAGTCTTTTAAACAATAAGAGAAATGCATGGTACATGCTTCATGACAATTAAGTATAAATAACCTACTCATGCTTTCTACACATAACATGTAACATGATTCATGTTGCTAATCACAACTCATATCAACCATATTCTTAGACAATTAAAGCATGGAAATTAGCACAAGGTAACTAGCAATCCTAGCATGATATCTAACAATTTTCTCATACATTTATAACACATATACACATCTTTGGCTTGCTGTTTTAACATAATTAACTCTCATTCACATGGTTTCACATTCACATAACACTAACACATGTTCACATTGCACATATTCACATTTTCCACACTTTTACACTTAATTTCCGTGACACATAGTTCGAACCATCATAAAGAAAGACACACATTCATATAACACATACCCGTCACCTAGGCAATATAGTGACGAATCTTGGTAACTGCGTAGAACCGGAAGAAGCCCTCTCTACCCTAACCAGTGGTGCTTGTCCACCTCCAGGATTTCATCCTAATACTCATAGGATATCATATACACAATGAGCCTTCCCATATGGACTTTTCTACAGTACGGCTCCACAGCCTTCTATGGTAGCAGTGTCAATCTCGGCACACATTACACATTAACACTTAATCACATGGTTTACATTATTCACATACACTCTTTAACTCATTCACATGCACTTTAAACAAATACACATGCTTTAGTTTATAAAACTCAGTATGACTATTCCACAGTGTTAAATTAAACATAATAGTGCCCTAACATGCTGCAATTCTTTTGAAATTACATGATTTAAATTAAACACACTTATCATGGCTTAAATAATCTTTTAAAAGACAAACAGTACTCACGGTTGTCAAAACAGTATCAAAGTTTTATCACAGACTCCATACATGTAATATATCACATGTCTAATTTTTCAGATTTTTCGCTATAGTAAAACTAATTTTAACAGTTTAAAAAGATTTCATGCATATTTCAGTGAAATATTAACCTAACATGTTAGACAGTAAAGCAGTCAGTTCTAACAGGTCCAAAACATGTGAACAATCACTATAAGATCATGAAAAATTTTTGTGACATTAACATGCAGTAAAACTAATTTTTCAGAATTAAACACAGCCATAACATGCTTATTCTCTAATAACAGAAATTAAACTAAATAATATCATACTCAGAAATTTGACAGAACCTCATGATATGACCTACAGACCATGCCTGACAAACCTTAATTTTTACAGCATGCATAGACCTCCAAACAGTCGAAAATCACAGTATAGAGATCAACATATAGTTCTGCAGAAAATAGATGAACTTGACGGCAAGGGCATTGCCGCCAACAAGGGTTAACGACACAGAATGTTGCCGTCAACTCAAGAACTTGACAACAACAAGGTTTTCGTCAACCTCATGTCTGCAGAAGTGCAGACCGAACTCAAATAAAAAGGAGATTGGAGGTTCCAGGACACGAATAAAAATCTGCAAAATTCCTGAGACCTAAAGGACATGTCTAGGGATGTTAACCCTCAATTACTTGCCTGGAAATAAATCTAAGAAGATCAAATTTTGTTGAAGAAGCCCTCCTCGGCCAAGCCAAGAAGGTGCAGAATCCTCTCCCAAATCCGGTCTTTTTGCTGATGTAGATGGATCTCCAGAGTCGGGGAAGATTTCTCAATAGTAGGAGCTCCTTCCAATCACAGTAGATCGCTAGAAGAACCCCACACCCGTCGGATCAAGCTTTGCAAAAATTGGTTTTTCTCACAAGCGAACCCTAGGTTTTCCTTTTAGCCAAAGGACCTAATCTGGCCGAAAACATTAGCTTTTATAGGGCTAATGGTCGGGGTGTGCCTAGGATTAGGTTTTCCTACTGTTGGGATGGGTTTCCTAATCAAGAACCTGGAGAAAACGCAGCCGTTTTCAGATCTAGAATCACGACTGGAGAAGTAAACGGCCACTTTGCTGCCATTAACAGGAAGTCAGCGTCCATTAATCTGGACGTCAATCTCCCGAAGTCATGGAGTCAACGACACACTAGTTGTTATCAACCTGCCCTTAACGTCAATGGATGTTGACGTTAACAGGGATTTCGGCAGAAAACAGAAATATCAATAAATAACATACACATATAAATACATACAATATGCACTACATTATTTATTACAATATGCACAGAATTAAATAAATACAATATATACAGAAATAAACATGTATATACATATGCACATAAGTAATTAAATAATTATAATATGCACAAAATCAAATAAACATAATGAACAAAATTGGAGGGCCTTACACTTTCAAATGTTTTTGTCTTAAGAACTACTTATCTTGCTTAGGGCCCATCTGAAGTAGTCTTTCGCGCATCTGAAGAATTAATGAAACAACAATGGCTAACAATCTCATCCTTTGTCTGTTGTCTATTTCTTAGATACATGTGAAGAATGGAACTACATGCAATTTGTCACTTGAAAACTTTAAGAAAAAAGATGACAAGGAAAATGAAGATGATCAACACTGCATGGCAGTGAACAAAAGACATTGTAAAGTCAGAGACGACATAGAAGCACAACGAGTTAAAAGTCCCCAAATCGGCATTTTCCAAGTATTTCAACAATGCAAAGAGCTTTGATCATGGGAAAGGACACAATTTCATTGATGTTATATCCATTTGAATCCAATCAATTCCTTTTTATGTGAATAATTTGTCATTTTTATCATTTGGTCATTCTGCAAAGATAATCTTTGCATCATTTTTAAGTTGGCATGATCTTTTTCCAATCCAAATGAATAAATCACATGTGCATTGGTGCCTCCATTGTCCCATTGTTTGAATAAATCAAATATCTTTTGCAATTTCTTTTCAGACTTTTACCCATAGTTCTTGTCTACAGCAACAATCTCCAACTCCAACCGTGTTCTATGATTTGAGATATCTTCTCCAGTTTGTGAATGCATAGGAGAATCAGAGGCCTTTTTCCTGTTGAAAGACCATAGAGAAATTGTGCATAGAGAGGCATTTGATGATATTGATGTCAAATGCTTCATGGAGCCTCTGTTAACACAACCTTCATGTCTACCTCTTCTTGTTAACCTCTACTACATGTTATTGGAGGGTTGCAAGGAAGAGGGATCTGGATGCTGAAATAGATAAATATATACCAACCTGAGAAGGTAAATATGATTTCAGAAAGCACATTCATGGCACCTTGTCACTTTCAGTTCCCTCTTTTGGTAAGCTTATCAGAGACCTCTGGTGCTCCAATACCTCTATTGGGAGTCATTGGTTGAATGGCTGGGGATGATTACTCGCTTGGGTGTCTTCTATCATATGACTAAAGTTACGTGATAATTGTTACTTGAAAAATAAAAAGTATGCCATTATTGTTAAAATATTATCAAATATACCACTCGTAAATGGAAAATATTAAATATGCCATTGTCGTGACCTGGTGTTACTCTCCACTCCATCTATTTAACTATGGGTTTAATTAACCCTTAGAAGGAAATCTCTTGTTTATCTTTGGATTAGACTACCCTAGCGCTTAGATCTCATCCTCCAAGTCCTAAGAAAGATACAACAAGGATATTTTCGTACAAACATTATTAAACTTACAAGAAAAATGAAACTTTGGAGGAATATTTGTTTCCTTCCGAATTTAAGGAATATGTGTTTCTTGATGTATGTCTAGAACATTTTTCATTTAGGAGTGGCATATTTGATAATATTTTAGCAACGATGATATATTTGTCATTTTTTATGTGACAATAATTTCAATGTGAAAAATTCTGAAAGATATGACAACATAATATTTCTGTCTATTTTTTTTTCAAACATTTTAAGAGAATTATTTCTGATGTTTTGAGAGATTTGTGAGAAAACCCAATTTTGAAAAGTGTACAACATAAACATTAAAAACAAAGATGTTATTTTCGAATGCTTTTTACATAAATTCAAACACTTGTTTTTTATTCCAAACATTGTCAATTGTCAAATACCTCTATTGTTACTAATCTAGGGATGATTACTAGCTTGGGTATTTTCATATCATTTGATAAAAGTTAAACGGTAAAAGATATGGCAACATTATATCTCTGTCTGTTTTCTTTTCCAAACATCTTAAGAGGATTTGTGAGAAACCCAAGTGTACCGACATAAACATTAACATCAACGATGTTATTTAAGAATGTATTTTACATAAATCCAAAAACTTGTTTGAGCCGAACTATTCGAATTGATGTGGAATGGTACAATCTGTATCAGTTCACTTCGGTTCAATAGTTTAGCTAACTTTGCCTCTCGCACGGGGCTACATTGGTCACTATTTTATCCCTAGATATATAGGGATATAAAGGTGTACACTTCTATGGTTAAAAAGTTCACTTACTTTGCGGGTGGTGGTTAGTTACCCAGAAGTAGGACGAGATAGCTCTACAAGGTCTCCACCTCACCCCACAGTGGGTGAGTTAGCCTAGTCCTACTCCTAGCTAATAAGGGGTAATTTTTATTTTTGTTTCAAAGTAATTTAAGTTAAAAGATACCTCCACATACATATAATTAAGATAATCATGTGTTGGTCTTAAATAAATTATAGAAATATCCTAATTAATAAATCCTCTACAACGCTCCCCTTCCAAGCGTGGCGTGTCTACGACTCTACAAACATGAGCGCGTGGGGAAGGAGACGAAGAGGTAGGCCGGACAAGAGAGGCTCCTGAGCCCCTCTACAATGGCGGCGCCTGCTCCCTCCTTCCTCGCCACGCCTGTGCGGCAACGAGCTCTGGAGTTCCTGATGGACGCCTCCCTAGTAAGAGCATTCAGACTCCTTGATCACTCTCGCTTTCTTCCTCTACTCTTGCTGCTTGTTGCGGTTTTTCCCGCTCGATTTCTTCACAGAAGTTTTCTGAATCCGATCTGATATGCAATTCAACCGTTGCTCTTCATCTGGACCCAAAAGCTACTTGCCGTTGCTCCAGTCGTCAAGTATACAGCTCTGTCGTTGTTCACCGACCGGTTCCTTCCATCTCTGCCGAGGTATGCCGCCTTCCGTGTGGTGGAGTTTTGATGTTTACATGATTCCTTCCTGTTCTAGGATCCTCTAGTTCTAAAAATGGCGACGATGAGTAAGAAGAAGCAGTTCTGGTATACTTGTGCAGGAATGGATCATTGTTGTCTTCATTTCTTTTCATCATTTTGTTTGGCTTGTAGGATTCTTGTCGGCGCAAAAGATGTTATTCTAGCACATCATGAAACAGAAAACGCTGTGTGTGCAGGGCATCGAGAATTAGGGCAATGTTACCTGTCCGTCCATGTTACTTTGGCTCTCTTTCTAATGCTGATTTATCAAATTTTTGGGCAAAATCAGATTAATAGGGAACAATTCTGCTCGGGGCTGGCTTCTGCAACCTTTAAGAGAGAGCAATATGCAGCTTTTCACCCTCATTTCGCTGTGGATATCTAGTAAAGTGGGATCCTTCTTGCTTCCGTGTAGTAGCACTTCTCTGTAAAGATTTATGGGCTCATGTTTTTTCTTGTCGCTACATTCTGAAGTTACATGATACTTGTCCTCTATCTTCAAAGAGTTTGAAGGCATTGGGAGATAGACACATCAGAGATCAACATTTCACCTTGCGGGATTTTGTGGAAGCCGTGAGTATACCTTCACGTTTTTAATCAGTGATTTATTCTGGCTCTTTGTCATGGCTTGGTGATACTACCTCGTCCTCTATGGGAGTGCAACAGTGATAATCGGTTAGGGACTGTTTTGCAGGAGCTGGTTTTTTTGAAGGTACAAAAATTCGTGTGAATAGTGCACCGTTTCGTGTCATTTAAATGATTTAGCTTCAACAGCAATTCTTTCAGGTGTTGAGATTTGAGATTGGAACTTCAAATGTGGTGTTCATCTTCTTGGAAGAACTTCTGATCCAGTTCAGGCAAAATTTCTGCTCTTGACAGATTTTACCCTGTGCATATACGTCTTGTTAAGCAAAGGCCAACAATCAAGTCATGAACCCGTGGGCAAACAGGCTTCTTTTCCATCCTGGAGTCAGACAGCTGGAAGAGTGACTGTTATTTTCACTGTTCTTAGAATTCTTCATAATTTGTATGAATATTCATATATATATTCAAAGATTTTGACCATGGAATACTATTCTTTATTCAGTTTACCTTCACTTGACCCATCCGAATTCCTTTAATAGCTCTGCCTTTGCCATTCCATCGACCGTACAAGACTCAACTTTCCCGAAATCTACCGTCTTAGCTTCCCTATGCAGCTGTACTTCCTCTCAAACACTAGCATAGTTCGTGTTATATTTTCCTATCTGTAGACATCTTAAAATGTATATATCAAATTTTTTATTTGGTCGTTCCATTTCAGGAGCTAAGACAGACATATTTTGTTCACATGCAGTGATGGATCAAATCCTCATGTTATATTATATCCATATCTAACTCTTTTATCCTTTTCTCCAATGCCCTCAGGGGACTATCCCGACTTGGTATGCTGCTGAGTTTTGACACATGCATGGATATCATGGATCTTCTGTACGAAAGAGACGAGACTTCGAGTTTTTATAACCATCCTCGTCTTCTTGCTGCTTCTGTACTTGTATGCATTATTGTGAACAATCTCAAGCAGATATCCAACCCTTGCCTATTCATGTTTTCTGTCAAATCTGACAATATTAAATGTTTGTCCAGATAGCTGCATATGTTCTCACAGTCAAGAAACAGCAATGGGAATTTCCGTTGCTTCCTTGGGGTAAGTTAGATTGCTTCATCACTCTGGCTTGATGTTTGTGTCTGTTACCCTGTTTGCCAGCTTAATGTATCATTCCTGCTCTGTTTTCTCTCTTATCATATGTGCCATGCTTTAGAGGCTGATGGAATGGATCCAGTAATCTCAGATTGAGGTGTAAGGTATAGCATGGAAAGTGAGTCCAAGTATCTGCAACTGGGATCAACGATTAATAAGATAAATTTGATTAATCTATTGAGTCCACACCTGAAGATGACAAAAATTTGAACAGCAACAACACCACGGACTTATTTTTAAAAAGAATTTGAAGTGGCATTCCTTTTTAATAAAGAACCGTGCTTCTAGTAAGTTTAATATGGTGCCATCCACCTGTGTGTCAGCTATCTACCTGTCAAACACATGGTGCTAGTTCTTATATCCGTTTGTCAATATAAGATCGAACTTCAAGTAGAATCACGTTGCACGCTTCACAAAATAGGAAAGTTTTTTATTGGTTGTAAGGTTAACTCTAGTTTTCCACACAGTGACTGCCATGTCTTTTGTTGGACGTGAACATGAAACCTGCTTCCTTCTTCTTAAGGGAAACTTCTGAGTTTTGTGGACCTGCTAGTTGCTACCAGTCCACAAAGGAGCGGAAGCTTCTGCTATATTAACATTTGTGATAAGTAACATATAACTTGACACTCAAACAGATACGGGACCTTTGCTCGTAGGGTCTCGGATGCATTTTCTAATGCTAATTTGCCTTGTGAAGATCTTTAATGTCTTTTTTAATTGGAATAATTATAGATATGTCCCTAAAACCTGTCATATTAAATTTGTGTATTATATTCTATACCTCTGATTCACATATTTCATCACATATATCCCTACGGTGCCATCCATTCAACCCAATCATACTTGAATTAAGAAGATAAAAAGATTAAATTGCGATTTACAACTCTTTCTGGCTCTAGCAGAGATGAGCAACTCTTTCTGACGTACTCCCATTCTTCTGCAACATCCTCCGACACATCGTGTTGTGGTTCTTATTTATACGTTTATTCGAATGTATACATTTGAAACCCTTGTTAATCTCACACTAGTTGTTAGTGAAGGCCTCCATGTGTTTTGAAGGCCGGATCCATTCTCCTCTAGACTCACATTAGTTGTTAGTGAAGGCCTCCGTGTGTTTGAAGGCCACATCCATTCTCCTTTCCCCTGGGCTAGAAAGGGAGAACACCGTAAGACTGCATTCACGACCCAAAGTGGACAATTCCTTTTAGCAGTCTTGCACGAATTAATGCAATATCGGTATCGTCTAAAGGAACTTTAGAGTCTACCCAATATGCGCTTGCCTTTCTTTAATTGGGGTTGTGCTGAGGCAAAGCCGCAAAATATGTCCCATGATACACCCCTGCCATTTTCACTGAATGTATCCATGTCCGAGAAGATTACTCATCCTCCTTTCCCAAATAGACACCCTTTCTCCAAAAAACGAAGAAACTGTAAGGCTTCTCCCACAGGTCAAAGCGGACAATCCTTCTTAAGAGGCTATGCACCAAATGCTGCAAGGTTGTACATGTGCATTAGGTCATTTGATATGTAATCTGACGACCTTCATCACTTCACCTACAGTAGGATTCACTTCCTCCATTTAGTCAAATCTTCCTTTGCAGGAACTTTTGTTAATTATATCAGAGTTCTGTTTCTGAAGGAGCGTTCTATGTGCAGCGAGGTTTGCTACATCATGTGAAGAAGAAAGTGTTGCAGAACTCGTCAAAAGAATCCTTGAACATGTGTTGATTCCTACAGTGCTCGAGTCTAGGACATACTAGCATCTAAACGTGAAGCAGAGAATGGATTTGTGATTTTTAATCGCATTGACTGGAAAACCGCTGTCGAAGTTTCAAGATCTGCGCCTTTGCCATTTCAGAAATAGAGTGCAATTAAGTGCACTTCCCATGACTCCTTATTGGATGGTATAACTAATACATTGACCAATAAGAAGCTATGTGAAGTACATTTACTGTACTTTTGCAACTGCAATAAATATTTTTCTTGTCATTTTATTTTCTTATCATGTTGAATCAAACTTTTAGACTAATTTCAACCATTGCATGACTGTGAACTTGACATTCTAGCCCAATTTCACTGCTTATACACTTGCAGAGAAACATATCATTGTAATTGAAAAAGGTTCCTGAAGTCTAAGATCAATTATACTTGGTCAGACCTCGTTTCATTAAAGTTCCCATTTCAATATCACACACGCACACACATTGACACGCATTCTAAGACCATCAGATTTAACATCAAATTTTAACTTCACATTGTTAAATCTTTCTATTGCTATTACATTAGTCGAATACAAAAAATTGTGAACCTTAATGCCAAACATCCGTGAATAGAAGAATCTTACTTTGTGAACGTATGCATTATATGATCATTCATTTTTTTATGCTCTTGATATATATGATTCCTGTCAGAACTGTATAATTCTTGATTCATGGTTTATCATTTGAAAACATAGAGCATTTAATAACACACATTTAAACTTCAAGTTGAATCCTATAATTCTGCAGTGGGTGGCACTCCACTATGTTTTAGATTTTCATATAGGATGGATGAACGACGTGTACCCAACGAACGAGAGAAACGTTTTCTTATAGTGTTGTTTGTTTAACTATGAAATCTGCGAATATCTAGTTTTAGGATTATCGGTTTTAAAATTAGTGTGTCGATCGTTTTAAAATCAGGGAGCATTTTACTTGGATGGCTATAAAATGGAACATGGTATTTTGTGACTCTATTGTAAAGTAAAGTTATTTTGCCTCTAGTTTTGGTGTCCAATAAGTACAGTTTGTAAACCCAAACAAGAAACTTAGATTTACATGGGACAATCTGATCTTATCGAAACTGTTGTCCTGTCCAAGGTTGGATGAACCATTTTAGCGGTCCGAACCGGAATCCTGTGTGATATTGTATAGTATCAGACATACTGTATTATATCGCTTTGAATCCAATAGCATGATATGAATAAAAAAGAAAAAGAAATAACTCTTGAACCTATCGTACTTAGATAATAGGTTTTTCTAGATACAATACTACCGCACCGGTTCAGTACAATATATCGAACCTTAGTCCTGTCAAAGAAACAATTGTAAACAGTTAAAAGAAAATTGTTTAGCGTTTTACAAACAGAACCTCATAGATGAGCATTTTGCTGACAATGATAAAACAGTTCTCCTCAACCCATGATCATGATATGAAAACTTTATTGTCCGAGACTCCCAGTCACCCTCAAGAAACAAGACAATTACATGATATCTTCTGGATGCCCCTACAAGTAATTAAGCCCTTGAATATATGTTGTTTTTCACACAACTTGTCACGCCTCGAAATTTAGTAGCGGAAATAAATATCGACAGCGCGAGCGATATAAGTATGAGTATCATAGTCGAGTAATTCAGAGAGACATCTAAGTATAACAAAAGATTTAAGACAATAATAATTCCAGCCAAATAACTATTTATTTTATTTCCAACAATGTTAACTTAAAACCTTACATAATCAGAGTCAAACGTAGGGCCCATTATTGTATTTCAAAGTATATATGACATCAAGAAAAGTAAACCTAACTATTACAGACTCTATGGACTCTAATCTCGATAGCTGACATGACAGGTACACTTGAGAAGCTCATCACTCTTCCCCTGTCCCATCATTCTCTATGTCTTCGTAATCCCCACCTGAAAGGTTAAGGAAGTAGGTGTGAGCGCACTAACGCCCAGTAAGATTTATATCTCATAGTGCGAACATACTTTACGTGAATTAACATTTTAACAGGCAAAATACTAACATGCAATACTCATGACAAGACGATCACAATAACGATATGGACAATTCTGAGATATAACATGTACGAGAACGGTTCAATAAACAAATCCAATGACAATTCTCATGTAAGAAGGAACAATTGACAATAAGATGGATGACAGTACGATCATTTATCAAATAGACGAGATTCAGTAGTCTATAGCATGTTCAGTGGATATCACGAGTTGAATTCCTTAGAATTCCAATGGACAATGACATATTGGATTCAATAACGATGACATGTACAATAGGTTTGGCCATTTCATATGTAACAGTTCAATCAATCAATCAATAAATCATTTGATCATTCAATAATAATTTAGAAATTACCCAGATCAATCTTGCATTCAATTAGGTGATTGCCAGACACCTCAATGGATCATATACTCTCGCGATTATAAGTATTTCGGGTGCTCCTCCAAGGACCAGACTGGGCCCTTATATGCACAGGCATGGTTGTGAACCAAAGTTCCAATAATTTTTGGTAATTTCATTCATTCATTTATGGCCAATATGAATTCCAAACAATAGACAATTGTGTATTATAGATCATGTCAATGATAATAAGGAACAAGGCAAGTGGACATGATCCTGAGTAAATTTCGATAGCATAACGACTTAATTACTTTATGTAAGGCCCTCAAATTTTGTACATATAATATTGTTTATTTCTGTGCATATATGTTTGTTTGATATTTTTATGTTCTGCCGAAATCCCACATTGACGTCAACATCCCTTGACGTTGAGATCAGGTTGATGGCAACCTTTGTGCCGTTGACTGTGCGGCCAGAGGATCTAGACGTCAACATCGATTGACACCATTTCCTGTTGACAGTAGCTAAGTGGCTGTTTACTTCTCCGACTGTGTTTGAGATTCCAGATTTGAAACGGCCTGGTTTTCTCCTGAATTTATTTTGGAAACATATCCCCCAACGGTCAGGACTCCTAATACTAGGTTTACCCCGACTCTTAGCCTATATAACCTAAGCACCTCGGTTAGGAGAGACCCTTTGGTTCAGAAAGAGAATTCTAGGGTTCGGGTGAGAAAAAGGTAGACCTTTGAGAAGCTTGATCCGGCATTTGGGAGGCTTCTTCGACAATCTTCTTTGACTGGAAGGTTCTTCTGGAGGTGAAGAAGCTCCCCTGACTCTGGGAGATCATATGTGCAAGCGTGAGGATCGGATTTAGGCTGAAGAGCATCGCCTTCTTGGCTTGGCCAAGGAGGGCTTCATCACCAAATTAGATCTTCTGAAGTTTTTCTAAAGACAATTAACTTAGGGGTTTCATCCCTAGACATGTCCCCTAGAGTTTAGGTATTTTTACAGATTTTAAAATCGTGTCCTGGACCCCCAAATTCTGTGTTTGTTTGTGGTCGGTCTGCACTTTTCTGTAGACAGGAGGATGACGGAAACCTTGTTGCCGCCAAGTTCCTGAGTTAACGGCAACCGATTGTGCCATTAACCCACCTTGACGGCAGCCAAGTTCTTCTAGTTTTTACAGAATTGTGATTTTAATCTCTGTGATATGATTTTCAGATTTCTGGATGTTTGCACACACTGTAAAAATTATGAATGTTCAGGTATTGTCTTAGAGTCAACCCATGAATTTCTGTCGAATTTTTTATCATGCTTTCATTTAATATGATTTTTGTTATGGAGAAATATGCATGATTTGACAGGATTAAATTTTGAATAAATAGAATTGATGCAGGTTATTGTTACAGAAAATTTTCATGAATTTAGGGCTACTGTTTACATGTTTTAAAACTATGAGAACTGACTATTTACTGTCTATCATGTTAAAGTGTAATATTTTGCTAAAATTGCATGAAATCTTTATTAAATGATAAAAATAGTTATACTGTTACAAAAATTCTGAAAAATTAGCCATATGATACATTCCATGCATAGAGTTTCTGAATCAAATTTGGGATTGTTTTGATATCCATAGGTACTATTGTACTTATAAAGAGTATTAAAGCCATGATAAGCATGTTTGATTAAGAGAATGTATTTTCAGTGATTTGCAGCATGTTTAGGTATTGTTATAAATGATTTGATAATGTTAGACAGTCATGACAGGTTCTGTAAACTGAAGTATATATGTTTAAATAATTTGCATGTGAATGGACCAAATAGTGCATGTAAATGATATTAATCGTGTGATTAAGTGAGATAATGTGTTTAAGTGAAATATGTGCCAAAATTGATACTGCTACCATAGAAGGCTGTGGAGCCGTACTGTAGAAAAGTCCCTATGGGAAGGCTCAATGTGTATGTGATATCATGTGGGCATCATGATGAAATCTTGGAGGTGGACAAGTACCACTGGTTAGGGTGGAGAGGGCTTCTCCAGGTTCTCTGTAGTTACCAAGATTCGTCACTATATTGCCTAGGTGACGGGTATGTGTTATGTGATATGTGTGCCCTTCTTTATGGTGGTTCGAACTGTGTCACGGCAAATAATGTGTAAAAGTGTGAAATATGTGTAAATGTGCATAGTGTTCATGTGAAAGAGATGTGTTAATGTGTTACCATGTGAAATATGTGAAACCATGTGATATGTTTTTTTTATGTTAAAACAGCAAGTAAAAGATGTGATTATGTGATATAAAAGCATGTGAAAAGTGTTAGATATCATGCTAGGTTTGTTAGTAACCATGTACTTAATTGCATGATCTATTTGTTTAGAAATATGAAAGGATATGAATTGAAATTGATGTCATGAATCAAACTAATGACCATGTGTAGAAAGCATGTTATAGATTATTCATATGTACTTGTCTATTTTGATATAAACCATGTGCCAAACTTCTCTTATTGTTTAAAGGAATAGCATGTTATGTGATATGTGTAAAGATGTGCCAATGGGTTGCTTGCTGGGTCTTCGTGAAGACTCATACTTGCTTTAATATACAGGTGAGACAGGTGTCCCCGTGCTAGAGGAGGACATTGTGAGGAGCGACTCCAAGCGAGAGGAGTAGCTGTACTTGTGGAGATCATTTGTCTAGACTGCACATTCATTGACTAGTATGTGCACAATGATGTTATGATATGGACTTGTATAATTATGGACATTGGTTATTTTCATTGCTACTAGACTGTGGAATGTGTGATTGATGATGGAATAAGAGTATCTTTCATTTCCGCTGTATTTTCTTTTGTTATTTATGTACATCTCGACCTACTGTGTTGTGTTGGGTACATATCCTACTATGACGGCGCCCTTTATATCGATGTGGATTGGTATAATTGTACCAGTATAAAGAGGGTCGTTACAGAGATTGGTATCAGAGCCCACATGTTGAGATTGTACATAAATAAGCCATCATCTACACAATATTTCAAAGTCTTTATAGAATTAATCCATGCATGTGGAAAATACTTAATAATGAACTAAAGATAGTTATGAAAATGGTTAGGACTAAGTAACTTAGATTCTAACTAAGTTAATTATTTTTCAGGCAATGGCGAGCTGTGTTAGACACGGTGCTCAGGCTCGAGAGGACGAGCAGAGGCTTGAGGAGAGGGGTGAGCAGCAGGCCCCAGCACCCCAGGGTCCTACGGTACTTCCTCCACCACCACTTGTGGATTATGGCGTGTTCATGCAAGGCCTGGTCCAGGCAATGTAGACTTAGGCATAGACTTAGGCATAGACTCAGGCTACACTGCAGGCTCAGTTGCAGGCACAGGTTAGAGTTGTTAAATAAGGAATATTATGTTTTATTGAATGTATTGTTGCTTATGTGTTGCTTGTTTGTCTCAGGCTCAGGCTCAAGCTCCAGCTCCAGTTCCCCAAGAGCATGGCCATGGTTGTCTGTCCATCATGGAGAGGTTTAAGAGGATGGCTTGACCTTCTTTTAAGGGGGAGAGTCAGCCCCTTTTGGTAGAGAGGTAGATGAGGGAAGTGGAGAAGATCTTCCGGGCTATCAGGTGTGCGGAAGAAGATAAAGTTAGCCTGGCTATTTACATGCTACAGGTACTTAGAGTATATGTACTTGTGTAAGGTTAAGATTTTTGTTTGGATGGTGCTTATGAGTTGTATTTTACAGGAGAGA
The DNA here is from genome assembly GCA_014218235.1 of Colocasia esculenta. Taxonomy (NCBI): domain Eukaryota; kingdom Viridiplantae; phylum Streptophyta; class Magnoliopsida; order Alismatales; family Araceae; genus Colocasia; species Colocasia esculenta. Next base: position 71,290,206 of record CM024763.1, on the reverse strand, counting down.
GCTGATGTTTGGTGGGCCTCTGTGCTACATGCGAGGTATGAGGATGGTGCCATTGAGGTGACTTGGGCCGAGTTCACGAGGCTATTTTGGGCCAAGTTCATCCCCGAGCACATTCAGGACAAAATGGAGTAGGAGTTCCTATCTCTCACTCAGGGCTCCATGACGGTTCTGGAGTACGAGGCCAAGTTTGCCGAGCTTTCCAAGTATGCTCCCCATATTGTTGCAGATGAGCGCAGAAAGGCCAAGAAGTTTGTGATGGGGCTCAAACCATCACTCAGGTCGAGGCTGGTTGCTTTTGACCACCGTACTCTAGACGAGGCTTTCAGCGCAGCATGCAGGCAGGAGAGTGAGATGGATCAGTATATTGAGGAGAAGAGGGCAGCTCAGAAGAGATCAGAGCCACCTTTCCATAGGCAAGACAAGGAGAATGCAGTGGTGTACCAGTCGCCACAGTGTCCAGCGACAGCTTCGAGTCAACAGGCAGTTGCACCACACTCTCCCAGCTTCAAGCCTAGCGATAAGAAGATGTGTCCTCATTGCAGAAGGGCACATGGCGGCACCGAGTGTTGGAAGCTTGCAGAGAAGTGCCTAAAGTGTGGAAGCACCAAGCATCAGATTCGAGACTGCCCCAGACTTCAGCAGTTCGCTCAGAGAGGAGCGACAGCCCCATCAGCGGCAGCAGCGGAAGCAGCAGCGACACCAGTGACAGGGAGACCAGGAAGGCCTCGGGCCTAAGCTCGAGTGTTTGCACTAGCTCGAGAGGACGCAGAGCAGCCCAAGAACGTCACAGAAGGTACGGTTCTAGTCATGGGTGTGCAGGCTCGAGTGTTGTTTGATATGGGTGCTACACACTCATTTATTTCCGAGCAGTTTGCCAAGTAGTTAGCAGCAGAGTCTTGAGTTGAGGCAGAAGAGTTAGAGGTTCCCTTGTCAGTGCACACACTAGCAGGTACGGTAGCGACCAAGAAGTGCATTTCATCCGTACCTGTGTGCATTGAAGACCGAGGCTTGTTTGGGTGCTTCTACTTGCTCAAGATGAAGGACTATGATGCCATACTTGGTCTGGATTGGCTTGAAGAGCACTATGCCTTGGTGGATTACAGGGGGAAGAAGATTACTTTCCCTATTCCTGGAGAGGATGAGTTCTCACATCTGTTGCCAAGGAATTTAGCGAGAAGGTTTGTGATCTCCGCCATGAAGGCTATGAGGATGGTGAACAAGGGTTGTGATGCTTTTCTTGCTAGTGTGCTTTTAATTCCTAAGATTGATCAGTCACCTATCTTGGAGGAGATCGAGGTTGTACAGGAGTATCTAGACGTGTTCCCTGATGATTTGTCTGGATTGCCACCAGCTAGGGAGATAGAGTTCACTATACAGTTGCTTTTAGGCACCTCACCTATCTCTAAGTTTCCTTACCAAATGGCACCTGCGGAGTTTGCTGAGCTGAGGAAGCAATTGCAGGATTTGCTTGATAAGGGGTTCATTCGCCCTAGTGTGTCACCATGGAGCGCGCCTGTGCTGTTCGTGAAGAAGAAAGATGGTTCCCTCAGGCTGTGCATCGACTACAGGAAGCTCAACCAGGTGACAGTGAAGAACAAGTACCCCTTGCCACGTATTGATGATTTGTTTGATCAACTACATAATGCATTGGTGTTTTCTACGATAGATCTATGGTCCGGCTACCATCAGTTGAGGATCAAGGGTGAAGATGTGTCCAAGACTGCATTCAGGACCCGATATGGACACTATGAGTTCCTTGTACTTCCATTTGGTCTGACTAACGCCCTTGCAGCGTTCATGGATCTCATGAACAGGGTGTTTAGGCCATATTTGGATAGTTTTGTTGTGGTGTTCATAGACGATGTGTTAGTCTATTCTTCTGATGAGGCTATACACCGTGAGCATCTGATGGTTGTTCTAGAGATTCTCTGAGAGCACACGCTGTATGCTAAGTTCAACAAGTGCAACTTTTGGATGCGCGAGGTTCATTTCCTTGGGCATGTTATCTCAGGCGCTGGAGTTGTTGTTGATCCGGCAAAGGTTCAGGCGCTGTTAGAGTGGGAGACTCCGAGGACACCATCCGAGATCAGGTGTTTTCTTGGTTTAGCTGGCTACTATAGGCAATTCATTGAAGGCTTTCCCTCTATTGCTGCACCTTTGACTAAGCTAACCAGGAAAGGAGTTAAGTATGTGTGGTCTGAGGATTGTGAGAGCAGTTTCCAGTTGCTGAAGACAAGGCTTACATCTGCACCCGTGTTGATCTTGCCTAGCGGTGCAGAGGGTTTTGCTATCTATTCTGATGCTTCTCAGATAGGCCTTGGATGTGTGTTGATGCAACATGGTAAGGTAGTTGCCTGTGCTTCTCACCAGTTAAAGGAGCATGAGCGTAACTATCCGACCCATGATTTGGAGTTAGCAGCTATGGTTCATGCACTGAAGATCTGGAGACACTATCTTTATGGTGTCAAGTTTGAGGTGTTCACTGACTACAAGATTTTGAGGTACCTTTTCTCTCAGAAGGAGTTGAACCTACGACAGAGAAGGTGGATAGAGTTCCTTAAGGACTACAACTTCGAGCTTCAGTACCATCCAGGGAAGGCGAATGTCATGGCTGATGCGCTTAGCAGGAAGAGGTCCTTACTTCGGCAGGATTGGAAGATGCTAAAGGATGCAGCATGTGCTATGACCAAGCTAGAGCCACAGTTGTGTCATGCTTTTGTGGCACAGTTGTCCATCTGATCCACTGTGTTGGACGAGGTGATCGAGCAGCAAGGAGCTGATCCTAGGCTTCAGGAGATGGTAAGCAAGGTAGGCATTGCTCGAGATGAGGACAATGTTATTAGATTTCAACACTGAGTTTGTGTACCTGATGTAGTGGATGTTCGTGAGCGAGTACTTGCAGAAGCTCACAGGTCGTGGTTCTCCATTCATCCAGGCAACATCAAGATGTACCAGGACTTGAAGAGATCTTTCTGGTGGTCTGGTATGAAGAAGGATGTGGCAGAGTTTGTATCCAGGTGTTTAGTATGTCAGCAGGTTAAGGCCGAGAGTCAGAGACCATCAGGCCTTATGCAGAAGATGAAGATATCTGTATGGAGTGGGAAGTAATCACCATGGATTTTTTGACTGGTTTGCCCAGATCAGCCAAGGGCAATGACTCAATTTGGGTGGTTGTAGATTATTTCTACAAGACTGCGTACTTCTTGCCTATGAAGAAGAAACAGTTTGTGGAGAGTTTGGCGAGGCTGTATGTTGGCAGTATTGTGAGACTACATGGTGTGTCGAAGTCTATTATCTTTGACAGAGACCCGCAGTTTACATCAAGGTTGTGGCGGGGTCTTCAGAAGGCTTTAGGTACTCAGTTGAAGCTTAGTTCGACATTTCACCCTCAGACAGATGGTCAGTCCGTGAGGATTATCCAGACACTCGAGGGTATGTTGAGAGCTTGCGTGCTTGATTGGAAGGGTGATTGGGAGCGTCACCTACCTCTTGTGGAGTTCACCTACAACAACAGTTTTCATGCGAGCATCGGTATGGGTCCATTCGAGGCTTTGTATGGGTGGCCCTGTAGATCTCCTTTATGCTGGGAGGAGACAGGTGATAGGCAGTTGGTTGGTCCGGAGTTGGTGCAGGAGACTTCAGATAAGATTCAGCTTATCAGGCAAAGGTTGGTTGCCGCGCAGATAGGCAGAAGAGCTACGCCGACAACAGAAGGAAGGACTTAGAGTTCAAGGTGGGAGAGCATGTATTCCTCAAGGTTTTGCCTACCCGAGGCATGGTCAGGTTTGGCAGGCATAGCAAGTTGAGCCCGAGATTCATTGGCCCGTTTGAGGTTCTTAGGCTGATGGGCAACGTGGCATATGAGCTAGCTTTACCCCTAGGGCTAGCTAGTGTGCACCCAGTCTTCCATGTGTCTATGCTCAGGAGATACGTGTGAGATCTGTCTCATGTTATCAGTCATGAGCCAGTGGAGATTCAACCAGACTTGTCTTATGTAGAGAGACCAGTAGCTATCCAAGATCGGAAGGTTCAGTACCTCAGGAACAAGGCTATTGCATCTGTGAAGGTGTTATGGAGGAATTTCTCGTGGGAGGAGGCTACATGGGAGCTTGAGGACGCCATGAAGAAGCAATATCCTCACTTGTTTGGTTAGTATTTCTATTCTAACTTCGAGGATGAAGTTTTCTTTTAGGGGGAGAGGGTTTAAGGCCCTCAAATTCTGTACATATAATATTGTTTATTTCTGTGCATATATATTTGTTTGATGTTTTTATGTTCTGCCGAAATCCCTTTTTGACGTCAACATCCCTTGATGTTGAGATCAAGTTGACGGCAACCTTTGTGTCGTTGACTGTGCGGCCAGAGGATCTAGACGTCAACATCGCTTGACACCTATTTCCTATTGATGGTAGCTAAGTGGCCGTTTACTTCTTCGGCTGCATTTTGGATTCCATATCTGAAACGGCCCCATTTTCTCCAAATTTTATTTTGGAAACGTATCCCCCAACGGTCAGGACTCCTAATACTAGGTTTACCCCAACTCTTAGGCTATATAACCTAAGCACCTCAGTTAGGAGAGACCCTTTGGTTCAGAAAGAGAATTCTAGGGTTCGAGTGAGAAAAAGGCAGACCTTTGAGAGGCTTGATCCGGTGTTTGGGAGGCTTCTCCGGCAATCTTCTTCGATTGGAAGGTTCTTCTGGAGGTGAAGAAGCTCCCCTGACTCCGAGAGATCATCTGTGCAAGCGTGAGGATTGGATTTGGGCTGAAGAGCATCACCTTCTTAGCTTGGTCTAGGAGAGCTTCATTGCCAAATTAGATCTCTTGAAGTTTTTCTAAAGGCAAGTAACTTAGGGGTTTCATCCCTAGACATGTCCCCTAGAGTTTAGGTATTTTTACAGATTTTAAAATCGTGTCCTGGACCCCCAAATTCTGTGTTTGTTTGTGGTCGGTCTGCACTTTTCTGCAGACAGAAGGTTGACAGCAACCTTGTTGCCGCCAAGTTCCTGAGTTAACGACAACCGATTGTGCCGTTAACCCACCTTGGCGGTAAGACCCTTGCCGCCAAGTTCTTCTAGTTTTTACAAAATTGTGATTTTAACCATTGTGATATGATTTTCGGATTTCTGGATGTTTGCACATACTGTAAAAATTATGGATGTTCAGGTATTGTCTTAGAGTCAACCCATGAATTTCTGTCAAATTTCTGATCATGCTTTCATTTAATATGATTTCTGTTATGGAGAAATATGCATGATTTGACAGGATTAAATTCTGAATAAATTGAATTGATGCAGGAAATTGTTACAAAAAAATTTCATGAATTTAGGGCTACTGTTTACATATTTTAAAACTGTGAGAACCGACTGTTTACTGTCTATCATGTTAAAGTGTAATATCTGGCTAAAATTACATGAAATCTCTGTTAAATATTGAAAATAGTTATACTATTACAAAAATTCTGAAAACTTTGCCATATGATATATCCTATGTGTAGAGTTTGTGGTTCAAATTTGGGACTATTTTGATATCTGTAGGTACTATTGTGCTTATAAAGAGTATTAAAGCCATGATAAGCATGTTTGATAAGAGAATGTATTTTCAGTGATTTGTAGCATGTTTAAGTATTGTTATGAATGATTTGATATTGTTATAGTCATGACAGGTTCTGTAAATTGAAGTATATATGTTTAAATAATTTGCATGTGAAGGGACCAAATAGTGCATGTAAATGATATTAATCATGTAATTAAGTGAGATAATTTGTTTAAGTGAAATATGTGCTGAAATTGACACTCCTACCATAGAAGGCTATGGAGTCGTACTGTAGAAAAGTCTCTATGGGAAGACTCAATGTGTATGTAATATCCTGTGGACATCGGGATGAAATCCTGGAGGTGGACAAGTACCACTGGTTAGGGTTGAGAGGGCTTCTCCCAGTTCTGGCAGTTACCAAGATTCGTCACTATATTGCCTAGGTGACGGGTATATATTATGTGATATGTGTGTCCTTCTTTATGGTTGTTCAGACTATGTGTCACGGCAAATAATGTGTAAAAGTGTGAAATATGTGTAAATGTGCATAGTGTTTATGTGAAAGAGATGTGTTAATGTGTTACCATATGAAATGATGTGAAACCATGTGAATATGTTTTATTTATGTTAAAACAGCAAGTAAAAGATGTGATTATGTGATATAAAAGCATGTGAAAAGTGTTAGATATCATGCTAGGTTTGTTAGTAACCATGTGCTTAATTCCATGATCTATTTGTTTAGGAATATGAAAGGATATGAATTGAAATTGATGTCATGAATCAAACTAATGACCTGTGTAGAAAGCATGTTATAGATTATTCATATGTACTTGTCTATTTTGATATAAACCATGTGCCAAACTTCTCTTATTGTTTAAAGGAGTAGCATGTTATGTGATATGTGTAAGGATGTGCCAATGGGTTGCTTGCTGGGTCTTTGTGAAGACTCATACTTGCTTTAACATACATGTGAGACATTTGTCTAGACTACACTTGTGAGGAGCGACTCCGAGCAAGAGGAGTAGCTGTACTTGTGGAGATCATTTGTCTAGACTACACTTTCATTTACTAGTATGTGGACAATGATGTTATGATATGGACTTGTATAATTGTGGATATTGGTTATTTTCATTGCTACTATATAGACTGTGGAATGTGTGATTGATGATGGAATAAGAGTATCTTTCATTTCCGCTGTACTTTCTTCTGTTATTTATGTACATCTCGACCTACTGTGTTGTGTTGGGTACATGTCCCACTGTGACGGCGCCCTTTATATCGATGTGGATTGGTACTATCGTACCAGTATAAAGAGGGTCGTTACACTTTAGTTCAATCTTTACATTTAATGGTTTGGTTTCAATGTATCAAATCACTCTCATGAGTAGTATATAAGAATATAGGTGCTTTCTATCTTCTAGGAACTTCATTGGTATAACCAATTCGGTCTCCATGAGGGAATCCATGAAGTATGGAGAACTATGGAAGTCTTAGAGAAAAGGTCACTAGTCTGCTGATACGGAACAACTAGCCAAGAGTTTCTATTTTCCCAAGAGAGGGCTGCCTATATGTGCAATGCGTCGTATAGAACGTGTCTCAATCCACAATCCATCGGTTTAAAACAAGGCAGAAAGCAATTTAACATGGACGCATGACATATTATACAATTCAGTCTATCACATGATGTCTGCACTTTTAACATGTAACAACTACAATTATAAACAAGCTAGAGTATGGGCATAGCTCATAGCAATCACATGGTAGATGGAATCAAACAATCATTAAGAACACCTAGAATAGAGATTCATGTTCTTGTAGCTTTCATGTAGGTTGACAACTTTTAGGCTTTTGACTAACTAAATGACATGATATAGCAACAGGACATGCATATGGTTGACTGTACAACTCAATAAAATAGTCTCGGGTTGGTCTTTAAATCGCGATGGGTTCAGACGTCGCACTTGAAAGAACCATACACAGTTACAACACGACTCTGTGCAAAGTTACAGAATCACGACAGACCTGCCTATTGCGTTCAAATTGCGATAGGACAAATCATCACCTTTTCCAACAGGAATCGATTGTCGGATCGATTATTAAATAAGAAACAGGACGGTCCTATATGTTCGCGTTCATAACGCGACTGTTAACGGGTCGCTACAACCTTGAATCATGATGGTTTGACCCGTCGCGTTCATGAGGTGTTTTCAAAATTTCGACATAAAAATTGTGCGAAATACCTGAGCGAGAAAACTGGTCAAATCGCGACGGCATGTTCCGTTGCGTTCCAGACTGGCACTGAAACCCACGTGAAACACAGTTTTATACGTCGGAATGGTCGGGTCAATGTCAAATTCGCGACAGAAGGTTCGGTCGCCTTTCATGTGAACACGATGGTCTAGTACGTCACATTCATACAGTGAAGAACGCGACGTCTGGAATGGTCGCGTTTTAGGGTTTCAACTGAGAATAGTAAAGAAGCTCCTGGAACAAAAGTATGGACGTGTAAGATGTTGGGTACAATGAGTAGAAGAGAATGATTGTTTTGGTTTCACATGATTTGGCCTCAGGATGTTTTAAATCGACATGAACACTAAAAGCCCTAAACATGCACGATGGTTGGAAAACGCTTAACACTCATAGCATGGTCGATCAAAATTAGGGAAAACAAGAGCATATGAAACTAGACTTGATGCACTATCCATTGGTATGTGCTACGTTTAGTTTATGCCCGAGAACACCTACCTTTGGTTGGATCTAAGAGAGGTCTCTTTCCAGGTCGCAGCAGTGAAAGGTTGGAGAAGAAGCTTGGTTCTTGGTCGTCCTCCTCCTCTCCTAGTGCTCTAGCTCGCCTCCTCTCGATCCCAGCACGATGATAACCCTTCCCCGAGAGTCTTATGATGATTATTATAGAATTAGGGTTGATTCATGTGCTAATGTCTCTAGGAAAGGTTGGGTTGCAGTTTTGGCTTGGCCCATTCCAAGATTTGATGATTCCCCTTCCAATGAGAGTAGTAATGCTATTAGAAAACATCCTAACATGGCTGGGTACGAATTTGGTTGCTAAGTATGGCAAATACCTTTTCTTTATGCCCTAATTGCCCCTTTCTATTTTCTGCTCAATTAGGGTTGTGAATTTTGGGATTTAATGTCATTGAGTTTTGTTCTTTGGTTGAATAAGAGTTGATTTGGCCCAGTATAATTTAAATGGTTGATTCCACTTCTTGGGAGTTTAACTATGACTTTTATTTTATTTTTTTATTTGTTATTTTCTTAAATTTTAAATCAATAAAATTTTGGGGCATTACATCCTCCCCCACTTAAGAAAATTTAGTCCCCAAATTTACATACGATGGTATAGTGCCATACCTGAGAATAATTCTGGGTGGTTTTTCTTCATTCTTTCTTCTGATTCCCAGGTAGAATTTGTAACTCCTTCCCGACTCCACTGGACCTTAACCATAGGTAATGTACGATTCCTTAGTTATTGTAGTTTCCAATCCAATATCTTGATCGACTTCTCATCATAAGTCAAGTCCTCTCGAATCTCTAGGTCTTCATGGTGAATCACATGGTCAGCATCGAATACATAACTCCTCATCATAGATATGTGGAAGACGTTGTGAACATTTGCTCGTTGTGGAGGCAATGCTAGCCTGTAGGCTACCTAACCGACCCTTTCAAGAATTTCAAAAGGGCCGATAAATCTGGGACCCAGCTTACCCTTAATTCTGAATCTTTGAATTCCCCGTGAAGGTGAGACTTTCAAGAAAACATGGTCACCAACTTAGAATTCTAGCTCTCTCCTCCTTTTGTCTGCATAACTTTTCTGCCTTGACTGCACTATCTTCAGACGTTCCCTTACAATTTGAACCTTTCAGTTGCTTCTACTAAGTCGGGTCCAACCCATTGGTTTTCTCCAACCTTTTCCCTACAAAGAGGTGATCTGCAACTCCTGCCTTATAAGGCTTCAAATGGTGCCATCTTGATGCTTGTCTGGTAGCTGTTGTTATAGGCAAACTCCATTAAAAATAACTGCTCATTTCAATGTCCCCTAAAATCAATCACACAAGCCCAGAGCTTGTCTTCTACTATCTGGTTGGTTCTTTCAGTTTGTCCATCCGTTTGTGGATGAAAGGGAGTGCTAAAGTTTAATTTGGTACCCAGTGCTGCTTGTAACCCTTTCTAGAAGTGTGAGGTGAATCTAAGATCCCAATTAGATATTATAGTGGATGGGACCCATGCAATCTAACCACTTCTTTGACATAGAGTGCAGCCAACACATCTAATGTCCACGTGCTCTTAATTGGCAAGAAATGAGCTGACTTAGTCAATTTGTCTACTATCACCCATATTGCATCTAAACCTCCTCTATACCTGGGTAGTCTCATGATAAAATCCATACCAATACTATCCCACTTCCATTTTGGGATTTCTAGTGGTAGTAATCCACCAGCAAGTATGGAATGCTCAACCTTGACTTTCTAGCATGTTAAACAATGTGCCACATAGTCAGCCACATCTCTCTTCATATTCGGTCACCAATAAGACCTTTTTAAGTCTTGGTACATTTTTGTCGATCTGGGATGAATTTTGTACTTTGTCTGATGGGCTACGTGTAGCAGCTTCTTCTTGAGTTCCTCATGATCAGGTACACATGTTTTGCCTTGGAATAACATTCTTCCATCATGTGTCAGAGAAAAATCCGGCCTTTGCTCTAACTTCTCTTTAATATCAACTAGGAAGGGATCTACTCCTTGCATCTCTTTGATTTTAGTGAGTAGATCAGACTGTACCTTGATATTAGAAATCATCGTTGGTTCCTCCTTCTCCTCCATATCTAAATTCAGACTTGCAAATTGTTCTAGCAACTTCCATTCACCCAGCATCATACTAGCTAGCAAGGCTCCTGGCTGTCTACTTAGAGCGTCTGTGTCACGCCCCGACGCGGAATATCGGAACGCGAGGCAGTTGCAAGTGAACGGTATAGAGTGAGTACTAGACATCAAACCGTTAGACAAGAATAAATAATAAAGCAAATTCATTTCATTAATAATCTTTCAAATGTCTAGTTACAACCAATAATATCAAAGACATTCTATAGGGCCCAATTACATTGAAATAAAGCAAAAGACTAACTATGACTCTAACATATTGCTAGGACGCTAGGGTACTCATGACATCACTCCTGGTCGTTCCTGTCCTCTTGAGTGTATAGTTCATTCTCGGTCTCACCTGAGAACACAATGACAAATAACGTAGGGTGAGCGATAACGCCCAGTAGGACTTAAATCTCAATAGTCAAGCAGGCTTTAAATGATTAATGTAAGTGTCGTGAAATTGTAGATAGAAAAGATCATGTGCATGTATTTTAATCACACATAAATGTTTAATTTATAACAAGTGTAATCTTCTGTGTGTATGACTGTTAAACAAGAGTACAAGCACTATGGAGAGTCAAAGCATAAAAAATTTAGCGTTTTTATGCAAAAAGCCAGAACGCGACGCACCCTTGTAAGGGTCGCGACGGGGCTTAGGCAGATCGCGACAGGCTCTTGTACAGGTCGCGACGGACTTGTCAGTTCAAGCAGGTAGGTCACGACTGGTCATGTGAGGGTCGCGATGGGCTCAAGCAAACTGGGCAGCAGATCGCGACGACAGTCCCTATCGCGATCAGATCACGATAGAGGGCACTGTCATGATAGCCCTTGTGAATGTGGCCTATCGGGCCGTCGCGTTCATAGGGTCTGTGCCCGAGTCCGACAGGGAGAGTACAGTGCATTGGACTGCGGACCTGACTTACCTTATTTTGACACAAGATGATTCAGAAAAACATATCTAATTGTACAGGTGATGAAAAATTGTGAAACCAATTGTGAATTGTTCTAGACATGCATGGGTACTTACAGTAAATAGGAATTTGAAAACAAACAGGGTTTCGACATACTTTGGTCATGGTATTCATGAAGAACATAGAACAGTACATAGATGAGATCAATGAATTAATTCGCATGATAGGATGGATGGAAATTAGGGCTTTCAAGGGAAAAAGAAGCCTAACGACCATCAGAATCTCCAATAAAAATTTCATGGCATGAATCAGGTGTACAAGGAGAATGAGATTTAACAAGGGGGTTCAGGGTCAGGATGAGTACAGAACTTCGAAAAGTAAGAAGTAATTATTGACTTGATGATAAATCATGAAACTTGAGGGTATTGTTCCTGGTATATAGAACGATCTACAGTCAAAATCTCATTAGTTTTGCTCGTGAGAATGCATACATTTAATGGTTTTTCTCTTCTAGGGTTTGAACTTGAAGAACTCAGGGAAGAACTTGAGGGATCCTTCTTCTCCACGAATTCTCCTTCCCTTTGGCTCCTTCCCACGTCCAGCAAACCCTTGGCATGAGCTAGGACTGGCCATGAGAGTTTTAGAGGAGTATTTAAGCATCTCCCCATTCTATTTCCTATTATAACTCTAATTCCTATTTATTTCGAATTTCCTTTTTCCCTCTCCCCTTTTTAGGCATGAGATCTCTTAATTGGGTTAGGATGGGAGCTAATTTCGTGGGCAACCTATTTGGGTAAGTTTAGGAATCCAAATATAACTCAAATTGCTAATTTAATGCATTAAATACCCCTTTTTTATTTAAGTAATAATTTAGTTACGAATTTAGAGTATTTTCCTATTATTCTTCCTTTAAAAACCCCTATTTTAGCCCACTAATTTCTAATAAGTCTATTACTTCTTTTTATTTAATGGGTTTTATTTAATTCTCTTTTATTTAATTTTCTAATTAATTTAATTAGTTTTCTTTTTATATTATTATTTTTTTTTATTTTTTGGAAAAAAATCCAGGTTGCTACATCCTCCCCCTCTTAAAAAGAATTTGGTCCTCAATTCATATGATCATTCAGGAGAGAATGTCTTACTGAAAAGATCAGGGTAGTTCCGTCTGATGGTCCCTTCCGGTTCCCATGTGGCTTCTTCCACTCCACGGTTATTCCATAAGACTTTAACCATATGAATGGGACGGTTCCTAAGCTGTTGCACCTTCCGTTCCAGTATCTTGACTAGCTTCTCTTCGTATGTCACATTTTTGTTCAGCACCAGCTTTTCGTAGTGAATGATATGGGTAGGATCATATACATATTTCCTGAGCATGGAGACATGGAACACATTGTGTACACATGCCAAATCCGGTGGCAACGCCAGTCGGTATGCAATCTCACCAATCCTTTCGAGTACTTCAAAAGGACCAATGAATTAGGACTGAGCTTTCCTTTCACTCCAAATCTTTGAATGCCACGTGTACGTGACACCTTTAAGAATACATGATCACCAACTTGGAATTCTAAGTCCCGCCTTCTTTTGTCGTCATAGCTCTTTTGTCTGGACTGAGCAGTCTTAAGCCGATCTCTAATCACTTGTATGTCCTTTGTGGTACGTTGTACCATATCTGGGCCTAGCCATTGCTGTTCTCCCACCTCATTCCAGTATGCTGGAGATCTACAATTTCTTCTGTAGAGTGCTTCGAACAGTGCCATCTTCATGCTCGCCTAGTAACTGTTGTTATAGGCGAACTCAATAAGGGATAGATGCTTGTTCCAATATCCTTGGAAGTCTATAGTGCAAGCTCTCCGCATGTCTTCCACTATTTGGTTGGTTCTTTCAGTTTGCCCATCAGTTTGTGGATGGAATGTGGTACTAAAGTTGAGTTTAGTACCCAGTGCACCTTGCAGTCTGATAATTACAAAATTTTTAGTGTTAAAATTCATGCATATAGTTAAGTTTAGACAATCTTTGTCTGTAAATAAAGTGTATGTTGATTTTAATTTTCATTTCGTCCAAAAATAAAATTTAAAACATATTAGTTAAATTCTCGAGTTGAACACATGGTTAAAGTCTCATTTAATAAAAATCAATAAATTTTGAATAGTTTATGTTTCTTTACACTGTATATAAATAATTTTTTTATCACTTTAAATATCTTTTAATTCTTGTAAATATTAGTGTATAAAAAATAAAAAAATAAAAAATTTGATTCACCCAATGTAATCATGACACATACCCCCTCCCTCATATGACCATTACATATTTTTTAATCTCATCTCACCATCATACCACACACCCCCACCCAAAACCCATTAAATAAATAAACATTTTTAAACATTTCACCACATTTTAATACTCACCCAATCTCATTAAATCAATTTTAATACCTCCCATCTCATTAAATAAATAATACCTCACCCTACCCAATTCCAACACGCACATGCCCCATAGGTCCCTTATGCTTTCTTCATTAGAATAGGTCATGCACAATTTTTTTTCTTCTTAACTGGTCGCTTGGAAGCCTCTGGTCTTCGGCGATTTGGGGCTTGTGAAGGCCAGGGCTGTGTGGCTGGAGGCGGCTGGACCTGGGAGCGATTAGGGCTTGCGCCCGTGCAGAGCAGAAAGGGGGCGAGCAGAACCAGGCTCAGGCGGCTTGGGCGAGATGGTGCTGAGCTGTGGGTGTGTGCCACTGCAGGCTGTGACCAAGGAGATGGCTGCCATGCAGAAGATGAGGCAGCCAGGGTGTGTGAGCGGCCAGGTCAAGCGGCTGGGCGATGGTCTTTGAGGGCGCGGCGACCTGCAGATGGGGCCTGCGGCTGCAAGCGGCTGGAGCGCAGGCGATGGAGGTTGGCCAGTGCAGCTGGCTCCGGTGCGATGCAGGGAGATGGCGCGGCTGTGGCCAGATGAGGCGGCCAATCCGGTGCGGAACTGGGTTAGATGTGAAGGCGGTTCGTGCGCAGCAGCCGTGCGAAGTAGCAGATGGCGGTTAGCCCCGTGTGCGACGTAGGCTAGCAGATGCAAAGGCCGCGAGCTGGGCGGCTGTGTGTGCACGGATCCGGATGCAGGGGCGCTGCGCGAAGTGGAAGCTGGCTAGCTATGCAGATGGTGTGCTGAGGTGGCGATCTAGGTGAGAGATGGTGTGCTGAGGTGGCGATCCTGGTGCAGCGATCCAGGAGCTCGGGCGCCTATAAGAAGACCCCAAGGTCCTCTTCGCCAGGGGGTTCGGAGAATTTTTTAGCTTTTATTTTTCTGTTCTTCCGGTTGTTCTTAGGAGAGTTCCCTGGTTCGGCTGCGGTTGGAATTTCTTAGGAATTTAGTTTACTTTTTTCTGTATTTCTCTTTGAGCAGAGCAGTGAGGGAGACGAGTTGGGATGCTCGGGGGTTTCTCTGGTTCGAGGTTTTAGGAATTTTGTTTTAGTTTTCTCTCCCCTGTATTTCTTATTCTTCCAGTTCAGAGCAGGAGAGTTCGATCCCTGGCAATTTATTTGAGTTCTTCTAATTTCATTTCCTGTGTGTTTAGATTTCAATCCAGTGACTTGATCTATTATTTCTTCTGCTGTAAGGGGTTCGATATTTTCTGGAAAATTTCTCTGGTTCAGTAGTTGCATTAGTTTGATATTGTGGATTGCTCTGTTCTTTAGTGGGGATTTGATCCAGAGAGAGATCTGGAGGTTCTTCTTCTGCACTGCGGATCTGCTTGTTTTTCCATTTCTTTGCGTTGGGGAGAAGGGTCCAAAGCAACCCAGGGAATCCATCTTTGGCTTGTTCTAGGTACCCGGGAGATAGGAACAATTCTTCTGAAGTTTGCTTCTGATGTTTGGAATCCGAGTTCAGCATCTATTATGGGAGTTCGACTATTGTGAGAGCTGTGAGGTTGGTGTGGAAAGATTGATTCAGTGGTGTTAATTTCTTCTTTCTGCAATTGTTGGTTATTTCTGCTGTGTTAGATAGTCCGGTCCAGTGGTGTTGTTTACATTTAATTTCCATTTCATCTATGTTTAGAATAATTCAATCAAGTGGTGTTTGCTTTCAATTCTTCTGAATTTCCATTTTACCTATGTGATTTGTCCATTTCTTCTATGGTTATATGGTTGGATCCAATGCATTTGTTCATCTCTTCTGCTCTTAGTTTAATGGTTGAATTGGGATAGTTCGATCTAGTGGAGTTTAATTGTTCATTTCTTTTGTGTAAATCGTGCAATTCATCTATGTTCTGTGAAAGATTTTCCATTTCTTTTCTGTTCTAGAATTCAATCCAGAGGCATTCAGTTCAGCTCATCTGAATTTTCGTTCATCTAAGGTGTGATTAGTTGACAGTTCCTTTCTTCTGCGCAATTTCTGAGATTAATAGTTCTGTGCAATTCCCTCGAGCTGTGAGGGTACATTGATACCAAGTATCTTTCCATTTCAATTAAGCTGGTTCTTTCATTAAATTTGATCTGTCAAGTGTGAGGGATTTGATCGGTATTCTTTACACATTCACTTTTAATACATCGTCGATAGAGATTTCAAGTCAAGGTAGTTAATTCGAGCTCTATTCTGCCTCTCTGTGGATATGACCTGTTCTCACCATTGTGCTAGGTCCTTTTTACTATTTTAATTCTGTGAGACAGTTTAGAGGAAGTGCGCATGTTGACTTGTGCGAGGAACTCTGGACAACGAAAATGCACAGTCAACAATGTCGCGCGCTTCACAGTCCTTTCCAAAAATGAGATGTGAATCTCGGATCTCGATCCGAGACTATGGATGATGGAACTCCGTGCAGCCTCACTATTTCTTTGACATATAGAGCAGCTAGTACCTCCACCGACCACTTACTCTTTATAGGCAGAAAATGGGCGGATTTGGTTAGTCGGTTCACAATGACCCATATGGCGTCGAATCCACCACGAGTCTTGGGTAAACCCATGATGAAGTCCATGCCAATACTCTCCCATTTCCATTCCGGGATATCTAGCGGTTTGAGTATACCAGCAGGGCGCAGGTGTTCCGCTTTTACTTGTTGGCAAGTAAGGCAGTGAGCAGCATGCTCGGCTACCTCTCTCTTCATGTTCGGCCACCAAAACATTCTTTTCATGTCTTGGTACATTTTGGTACCTCCAGGATGAATAGTGTACTTCATCTTGTGAGCCTCATCCATTAATCTTCTCTCCAGTTCTTCATTGTCGGGAACGCATGTCCTTCCTTGAAAACAAGCCTTCCATCTTCGGTCATTGCAAAGTCCGATCTTTCGGCTAGAGTTTCCTTGACGCGAACTAAGAATGGATCATCATTTTGTTGAGCTTTGATCTCCTCTAGAAGATCAGATTGAATCTTGATATTGGCAACCAAGACTCGATCATCTCTATGTTCAATATTTAAGTCTAACCTTGCGAATTGTTCTAGTAGTTGCATCTCGCCAAGGACTAGACTTGAAACAAATGCCATCGGCTTTCTACTAAGAGCATCAGCCACGGCGTTTCCCTTGCCTGGATGGTATTGGATGTTGAAGTCGAAATCTTTTAGGTATTCTAACCATCTTCTCTGTCTCATGTTGAGTTCCTTCTGGGAGAATAAGTACTTCAGGCTTTTATGGTCTGAGTAGATAGTGAACTTCTCCCCATAGAGGTAATGCCTCCAGATTTTCAAGGCGAAGACCACGGCAGCCAACTCCAGATCATGCACGGGGTAGTTGACTTCATGAGTCTTCAGTTGTCGAGAGGAGTAGGCGATGACTTTCTCCTTTTGTATTAGTACACACCCTAGCCAAATCCCTGAGGCATCGATGTAGACAGAGAAACCTTCTCCCTCTATTGGCAGAGTGAGAACAATGCTGAGGTCAGGCAATCTTTAAGAGTTTGAAACTTTTCTCACACTCTTTACTCCAGGAGTATGGATTCTCCTTTCGTGTCAGTCGTGTGAGAGGAATGACGATCTTGGAGAAGTCCTTGATGAACCGCCTGTAGTAGCCAACCAGTCCTAGGAAGCTTTTGATCTTGGTGACGTTGGTTGGTCTCTCCCAGTTGAGTACAGCTTCGACTTTGGAGGGATCAACTAAGATGTCGTCCTTTGAGATGACATGGCCCAAGAAGGACACTTCTTCGAGCCAGAATTCACACTTGCTAAGCTTTGCGTACAGTTTGTTATTTTGCAAGACTTGCAATGCAATCTTCAGGTGTTCTTCATGCTCTTCTTTGGTCTTTGAATAAATGAGGATTGTAAGGCCCTCGAATTTTGTTGCATTATTTTAATTTCGTGTAAATAATTCATGTTGTGTATGCATAGATGTACATATCTACGTATGTATTAACTATTTATACTTATGTATGCATATGTATAATTAGTTGTAAATAATGTATGAAATGCATGGTGGTAGTGTGTACATGATAATACATATGCATGGCACGTATATAGGTATAAGTTGTGCATGGTTTCTGCATGTTTTGAGTTCTGGCCGAAGGCCAACTTGGCGTCAAGATCAATGGATGTTTGTGTTGTGTCGGCGTCAACCATATGGATGCCAACACTAAGTCCAGCGTCCAGCGATGTGGATGTTAATGTCTCTGATCTGCATGCGTTGCAGAGCCGAATTTCCGGGAGCAAGCTAGCTCACCCATTGGGGAGCTGTCCCCAACGGTCTAAAAGGGTTCACATCACCCCTGCGGGACAGGAGAGGCCTCTCTCCTATATCTGAACCCGAGTGCAACCCTAAAAGCCCTCTCTTGACCTCTTTTGAGAGATAGGGAAAAACCCTAACTGCTGTGAGCAAAACCCCACCTTTGCAACCTTTAATTCGGCGATCTAAAGCTTGTTCCAGCCATCTACCACGACAAGGAGGTAGCTGGAACATTGAGAAAGGCATCCCCGACCTCGATCTGCTGTGGAGATTGCTCAGAACCCGGGGGAAGGCAATCTTGGGAGCTTCTTGGGACTGCCCAAGGAGAGCATCACCAACCCATTTAATCCCTTTGGAGAGTTTTTGAAAGGCAAGTAACCTACACACATCGTCCCTGTAGATGTCTAGTAGGGTTTTCTTATTTTTACACATTTTTTCTCGTGTCCTAGATCCCCCATTCTTCTTGTTATTTGGAGCTCGGTCTGTGTTCCTGCACAGACAGGAACTTGGCGTCAATGCCTTGACGCCAAGATCTCCAGTGTGCGTCCAGCGATCTTGCCGTCCATCTCCTTGAACGACCAGACACTGCCGCCAAGTTCTTCAGTGCAGAATAGTGAACTGTTCTGCCTTAAGTAATTATTTTTCGGACTTTGACGCATGAGGATATAGTGTAATTTTTATATGTTATGTAAAATAGCTAATGTGATGTGTGTGGAAATTTCTGTGATTTTCTTAGGATGGTATAAATTGTTGGATTTATTGAAATACATGTTGGGGAAAAAGGGTTATGCATGATTACCTACTGTCTATATGATTTCTGAGGAATTAATTGCCCTGGATTTTTATACCCCATGTGTATATGTGTCGGTTCATACCCTGCAAATTTGATAATTATTCATGTTCATACCCTACAATGGAAATAGGAAGTATGTGTAGCATTTCCAAAAATCCACAGTAAATTGTATGTTGTGAAATAAATTAGGGGAAAATTTCAATGACAACACATATGATAGATTCAGATCTGTGAATTGTCAAATCTGAGATTCGGGTTATGTTCCATGACAAGTTGAATTATGAATGGCATGCAACTGAATGTTTTAAATTCTGTAAATGCAATATGAGTCAGAAAAATGTGAAATTTTGCTGTGAAATCATAAACCTGTAATCAGCATGTGGTTAAATTTTCAGGCTGTTTGGACAACTGTAGAATGCAATATGAATTTCCATGCGAAAATATGTGAATTTAATGCACGCCATTGTGAAATGATTTAATTTCTGTGTAACCCACCTGATTGTGAAACTTCCTGAATGTTAATTTCTGTCATCTATAGTGGCATGATTAGGGGAAAAATAGAGTCATGTTGTGATTGAGAGAATGAATGAGATGTGAGTGTCATGCGTAAAAGTATGTGTTAAAATCGGTAAAAGTGAAATGTGTAAGACTGTGCCAAGTGTGACACTGCTTCCATAGAGGGCAGTGGAACCATATCATGGAAAAGTCCCCATGAGAAGGTTCAATATGTTGTGATCCTAAGGGCATTAGGATGAAATCCTGGAGGTGGACAAGTACCACTGGTTAGGGTGGAGACTTGTTCTCCCGGTCTGTGCAGTCCAAAAGTCGTCACTATATTGCCTAGGTGGCGTCTGTGTATGTGATGTGATGCGTCCTTCTTATGGTAGTTTGGACTATGTGTCACGGCACTAAATATGAATGTGAATGTGAAATGTGTAAAATTGTGAATGTGAACAATGTGTAAATGTGAATGTGTGAAGTGTGAAGTATGTGAATTTGAAATTGTGTAAAAATGTGAAACCAAAATGTGAAAATGTGAAATTGAAATCCATGATATGATGATCTGAAATCATGTTAGAACAGAAACATAAATGTGGTTATGATCATGTGCTATGTGTACAATGCGTAGAATCCATGCTAGGGACAATTCTTACTTATGTGTAAACCATTCCATGTATGTTTACTCTCATGTTGTGGTTGAATGAGAATGGAGCTTTCATGTGTTAGATTGTAAAGTGTTAAACCATGTCAAAACAACAAGCTTAAAGCATGTAAAATGGTTATGTGCATGTGTAAAGAATGAGTAGTAACCATGTTAGCAATGTTTTCTTTCATGTATGTAAGCTAATCATGCTAGATTGCTTTCATGTTTTAGCTTAATTGAAAGTATAACTTTCATGTGTTGGAATGATTAGAGAGCATGTGATAGGAGATTTTAATTTAGGAAATCTGAAAGCATGAATCATGTGTTTCATTAGTAGAATTACCATGATAGGTTGTTAATTTCAATGTCACGCATGCTACATGTTGTGTCTTGTAAATGTGTATGTAAAAACCTGCTATGATATGCGCATGGATGATAGATGTAGTGTTATTTGCTGAGTCTTTTAGACTCATTACTTGCTTCGGCGTACAGGTGTAGTAGGTGACACACCTTTGGAGGAGACCGTGGAGAGCGACTCCGAGCGCGGGGAGTAGCTAGCTTAGTGGAGCTTAGTTGTGACATTTTGATATTTTGATGTATGTAATTAAGGCATTGTATTAGAACTATCATGTAAACTTGGACAAACTATGTATTTTATCTTAGCACTTCTTCTATATGGATTATGTGGACCTTAGCTCTTTAAATTCAATCGAATCATGTATGTTAAATGTGGATGATGAATGAAATGAAGACAGTAGTTCTTTTACTTCCGCTACTCTGTTCTTATATTCACGTGTATCTCAGCTGAATGTTATCGTTTGGGTAAATGTCCCACTGTGGCAACGTTCACTATATCGACGTGGGTTGGTATAATCGTACCGATATAATGGGGGTCGCTACAAGGATATCGTCGATGAAGACGAACACGAACTTGTCCAGGTATGGCCGATATATGTTGTTCATGAGTTGCATAAAGGCTGCAGGAGCATTGGTTAGACCAAAAGGCATAACGACGAATTCATAATGTCCATACCTGCTCCTGAAAGCCATTTTGAAGATATCATCATCCTTGATCCTCATTTGGTGATAGCCAGATCGAAGATCAACCTTGGAGAAATATTGAGCTCTTGATATTTGGTCGAATAGCTCATCGACCCTAGGCAATGGGCACTTGTTCTTGATGGTAAGCTGATTGAGTTGATGATAGTCGATGCATAGCCTCATCGATCCATCCTTCTTCTTGACGAATAGCACAGGTGCTCCCCATGGGGAAGTACTCGGTCTAATGAACCCCTTCTCTAATAGCTCCATCAGCTGCATCTTTAACTCCTTTAGCTCGGCAGGTGACATCCGGTACGGTTGACGCGATACCGGGGCAGCTCCAAGGATCAACTCTATGGCGAAGTTGACATCTCGTTCCGGGGGAATCCCTGGCAGATCTTCAAGAAACACATCGGGGTAATCCTGGACTATGTGGATGTCTTCTATCTTAGAACCCTTCCTTTCCGCTACTACGGCCACAAGGAAAGCAATGCAATCTTTCCTTATCATATTGTGGGCTTTGATGGCAGAGATTAGAGACATCAGTCTCTTATGTCTAATCCCAGATAATGCCAATTTAGGAAAGTCACTAAAGGTAACCTTCCCTTTCTTACAGTCGACACTTGCCCATAGTGACAGCGACACTGCCCCATATGTGGACAACCAGTCGGCTCCCAAAATTACATCATAGCCTTCCATGGGCATACACACCAGGTCGGCTTTTAGGTTATGGTCTCCGATCATTACATCGGCAGATGGAAAGTATTTGTTCAGTTTCTCCTTCTCTCCTAGTGGCGTTGTGATAGCGAACTCACAACCCATGGATATATGTTTTATAGTTAGGGTATCAGCAAAGTTTTGAGATATAAAGGAATGAGTTGCTCCAGTATCAAATAAGACAAATGCTGATAAGGAGAAAACTTGTAGAGTACCTTCTACCATGCCACCGTCTGTAGCGGGTTCCTCATCATGCAGGGCTTGCAGTCTTCCCTGTTTCTTAGGCGCATTAGGGCGCCTCTCATGTTCTTTCAGTAGCGGGTACTAGGGGATGCGGTGCTCGCAACTTCCGCAGCGCAGACATGCGCCGACTTTCTCTAGCACTCATCAGCAGTGTGACCTGGCTTGTCACAGTGCTTGCAATTACTTTTTGTTGGAGTGTTGGAGACTGGGATCTTGGGTTTCCTTTCTTGGCTGGGTCCCTCCGTGATGTTGAAGGGACGCTTCTTGCCATTGTTCAGCTTAGCAGATGACTGACCCAAGGTCATTTCCTTTTTACGAAACTTCCCTTTGATACGGTGATGAAGTCCGTAGCATCTTCCAGCAGTTGAGCCTTTTTTACCATCTCGGCGTAGGTCTGGATGTCGAGAGGTGCCAGTTGGGTAATATACTGAGGCTTAAGGCCGTTGAGGAAGCGTTTAGCTTTCATTCTCTCCGTGTTCACCAGGTGTCAGCATACCTTGCCAGTCTAGAGAACTGGGCTTCATATTCGGCCATTGTCAGGCTCCGCTGTAAGAGCAGCAAATTCGGCAGCCTTCCTTCTTGAACACGCTCTGAGAAATATTTGGAATTAAAAGCTTCTTTGAACTCGGTCCAAGTGAACTGACCATTAGCTCTGGTCGCTTCAACAGACTCCACCAACGCGCGGGCGTCCTTTTCAAGTTGGAATGTGGCCAGCAGAGCTTATCCCCCACTGCGCATTGCATGACACGAATATTCTTTTCTGTTTTTTGAGCCAGTGTTCTGCTTCATCCGGATCTGTGGATCCACTGAACCTAGGTGGGTTCAGACTCCAAAAGTTACGATGCAGGTCGCCTGCACCATGATTACCACCTCCTTAGGTAGCTTGCACAATAGCAAGTGTCAATCGTGGATGGTTTGTTGCATGCCCCTCATTTGAGCATGTTCAGCAGTCATCTTTGTTGCTTAGTTCCTACAAAAATAATACTTATTGTCATGATATTGATGTGAAATTTAATTCGTGCGTCTGTGAGTTCATTTATCTAGTTACCCTTGTCTCTAACCACAACTCACAAGGTAGGATAATTGACTCTAGTTGAGGCAGGTTAACCTAGATCATCTATACTTAGAATAACCTAGGCTCTGATACCACAAAACTGTCACGTCCCGACGCGGAATATCGAAACACGAGGCAGTTGCAAGTGAATGGTATAGAGCGAGTACTAGACATCAAACCATTGTACAATAATAAATACTAAAGCAATTCATTTCATTAATAATCTTTCAATGTCTAGTTACAACCACTAATATCAGAGCCATTCTATAGGGCCCAATTACATTGAAATAAAGAAAAAGACTAACTATGACTCTAACATATTGCTAGGACGCTAGGGTACCCATGACATCACTCCTGGTCGTTCCCGTCCTCTTGAGTGTATAGTTCATCCTCAGTCTCATATGAGAACACAATGACAAATAACGTAGGGTGAGCGATAACACCCAGTAGGACTTAAATCTCTGTAGTCAAGCAAGCTTTAAATGATTAATCAATTAAAAGGCAGAGTAACTAATGATAGAGTGAGAGAGTCAAGTAAAAGATAGCAGGATAGCATACGAACGAAATAGCACAACTTTCTAAATATAGCAAGAGTGTCAAGTATAGCACAAAATAGCAAGATGGCCATAGCACTGTTGCCCAGCTAGCAAGCCCAGAGGGGGGGGGGGTGAATGGGATTCTTAAAAATATTGAGTACCTTAACCTATTCACAAAGAGTTTAACAAACACACTTCGATGGGTGTTAGTGTTAGTAAAGAAAGATAGTAAACGTAAAGCAAGCACACAGACAACACAAGAATTATTCTGGTTCGGACTCTTCTCCACAGGAGTCTACGTCCAGTCCCTGAGCAACAACTCAGGATTCCACTACCCAAAGATACTGTCCCCCTTATGGACACTTACACACCCAGCCGCAGCTGGTCTTCTCTTCACAACCGAAGAGGAAATTACAACATCCTGGAACCCCCAGGTCTTCTTCTCTTTCCCGGGCAAGAAGGTAGCCCACTCTTTTACAGGCTCAGAAGCAACCTCCTGGTACAAACCCCAGTGCGGTTCTACACTCAGCTTCCCAGTGATCTTCCTTCTACCCGAAGGGAATAAATACAAGAAAAGAGCTAATAAAAAAAAAGCCCCTAGATCAAGCTTAAACAATACTGGATCTGAAGCTAAGACTAAGAGTAGAAGGTCTACAAGACATGAACTCTCTCAGTACTAAAAGCTCTCTCAAGGATCTACACTGAACTCAGAGAGCAAGAGCTAGGACAATGAGAGTGAGAACTATGCTCTTCAGAATGCTTGCAGAGGGCTTGAAAGATTGTCGTAAGCACTGTAATTGAGTGTTATTCTCTCTTTGATCTGGGGCTTCAGTCTTCTATTTATATCTTCAATTTGAAAATTGAACGTTGAAGTGTCTATTGTCTCTAAGCTCTGGTATACGTTAGACTGCATGGTCCTGTAGAGCTTCCCATTTAACGGTCTTTAGCCTTCCATGCACGTAAAGAGAGATGATCTTCAGAGATATCCTTTGGCTTTTATTGTGTCCAACGTTGTATGAGAAGTGCTTTCAGAGACCTGCATGCATTAAATGCTAAACAATAGACAGCTAGACTATCTCTTGTTGTCAGTCAACGTTAGATTGATTTTATATCAAAAAGGAAGTTCCATTCTGTTCTTCTAAAAAGATGTTTATAGTGTAAGTATTAAAATAGAAGATATCGTTTCCATGTACTGTAGTGATACATTCAGTCATAATAAATGCATGGTTGTCAGAAATATATACGTGAAGACTTTGACTTTTCAACGAACTCAGAAATGAGTTCAAATATCAAGACGTTATATTCCATGAAATCGTTACATGCATGACTTATGAAATCGTTATAAAAAGAGTTGATATCCATGTAAATCGTTGTGCACTTATAAGCAAACCGATGCACATATAAATCGTTATTAGACAAATCGTTATGACTTTATAAGCAAATCGTTATGAGCAAGTTGTCAGAGATAAAACAATGTGAGCAAATCGTTGTTTGCTGTATCGAATCGTTACGGTGACTAAGTCATTATGTAACTAAACGAATCGTTACAATGACAGAGTCGTTGTGTAACTTATCGAATCATTACAAGGATCAAATCGTTATGAGACTTAACGAGTCGTTGTGAAGCCGAAATCGTTGTGAGCGCAAATCGTTGTTCTCACTTAAAAAATCGTTGTGAGAGCAAATCGTTGTTCTCACTTAAGAAATCATTGTGAGAGCAAATCGTTGTTCTCACTTAAGAAATTGTTGCGATAACCAAATCGTTGCGAGAGCAAATCGTTGTTCTCACTTAAGAAATTGTTGCGATAACCAAATCGTTGTGAGAGCAAATCATTGTTCTCACTTAAGAAATCGATGCGAAGACCAAATCGTTGTGAATCAAGTCGATGTGATCTCTAAGCGAATCGTTATGAGAGGCAAATCGTTGCGATCTCTTAGCAAATCGTTATGAGAGGCAAATCGTTGCGATCTCTTAGCGAATCGTTATGAGAGGGACTGCAATAGAATAGCAATGACTTGAAATCATATAGAACCAAAATCGATGTGAATGAGGAAATCGTTATGATTCTAAGGAAGTCATTATAACAACTGGAGAGTCGATGTCTACTTAGAAAATTTCATGCTTTGAACTTACATTGCTATAGAGTAAATACTACTTACCCATTTAGCTTGTTATTCCTTGTTTCATTTCCTGTGCTCAAATATCATAGAAAATATGTTAGAATAACTTTATTATAGTTTGTTAATCACCAAATAAATATATAATTACTTTAAATTACATGGGGATAAACTGATCATCATCTCCCCCTTTTTGGTGATGACAAACATAACAATAAGCATAGATGATCTGAAATGAACTAAATGAAATTGCGGAAATATAATATATTCAGAAGTACGATATTTCTCCCCTTTTTGTCATTAAGCAAAAAAGATATAAGAGTGACAAAGAAGATAGATAAAATAGAGAGAAAAGCAAAGAGCTTTTCTATGTATCTGGGAGGTTACAGAAAGGTAGAAGGCAGGAGAAAGAAGGGAGGCATGCCGTTGAATAATGCGCAAGGCCTTGTTTTCCTGCTCCTCAAAATAGATCTGGAAAACCCCAGAAGCAATAGAGTAGGATGGCCCATGTCTGGAAGCATCCTCTTGATGTGAAGTTGGTGCTGATCTTCTAGAAAATCAGCATATTCTTCTCTGCTAAGAGATTGTTTGAAGAGAGGAAGGATCCAAAGCTGGCAAACTGAAGAAATTGGTTGATGTTGACAGGGTAGTGAATTTGATGCTGCAGAAGATATTTCTTCAAGGCCAAAAATAGCTTGTATCATTCGACCCATTGCATAAACAGTTCCTGAATGTGATTGATGGAATTCAAATCCAGGAAGGCTTCAGCAGAGAGAGGTGGCTTGTCTGACTTGACCAATGAAGAATTTAACGACTCCAACTGAAGAGCAGATTGATTGTAATGATTTTCCCAATCTGTGGGAGAAAGCCTTTCACATTCAGAATGAGTGGAGCAAGCACTTCAGAGAGATGTGGCCCAGATGAAATTCTCGGAAAATAAAACTTTGAAAGGAGGGGAGACGACCCTGCTGAGCTGATATTCTTCCCATTACTCGAGTAAATCTCTCAAAAGCATGAGAGCCAGCAGAGGAATCCAACACCAAGGAGTGTAGCTTGGGAAGAAAAAACTTTTTTAGGCAATTTCAGGGTTGTGAAGTTCACTGTGAAGGAGCAATTGACCGGATTTTCAGCTCCAAGAGTGGCAATAGCTCCATGGAATTGGCAAAACTGTACTTCAGATAGCTTGTTGAGATATCGAAAATCATTGTACAGCTGGAAGTACCTTGCGATCCTTATTTCTTTGAGAATGAAAGGGGCCCAGAGAGCTTGATGGTGAAACACAAACCACTCAGAGAGGGTGAGTGGGTGATCTCGGAGAGGAGTGCTATCTGACTTGGTAAGAAGATATTTGCTGTAGAGAGCCCTGTGCCGTTTAGCCGACTGATCCTCAGTATTGCATTCAGCCATTTAGAAGATTTTGGATTGATCGACTTTGGAAAGATGGCTATAGGGAAGGACAGTGTTGAGGTGATCAGTTAAGTTTAGAAAGGAATACCAAAAGTGGTGGAAAGAATGCACTTTTAGAGATATTCACAATAATTGGTCTCCTTCAATTTTCAACAGTGAGGGTATCAAGAGGAGGAAACTTAGGTTCGGAAGGAAGAGTTAGGGTGGATGACAGTTTCCTCTTTTCTGAATAGGACTAGAGGAATCAGTCATGTGAACATGAGTAGCAACTGCCAGATTGAGATGAGTGAGGTGCGCTCCAACTCCTTCTCACAGTTGTTTAGAAAAGCACTAGCAAGTTGTGGATTTTCCAGAATGAATGTGATAGAGGAGGGTGGAGTAGGAGGATGAAGGAGAGACTTTGAGAAAAATTGGTGGATGATCTAGCTGAAGAGGCCAGAGGAGGAGGATGCTCCAGCTATGAGGAAACTAGAGGATCTTCACAGACAAGTGAAGGTGAGAAATGATTTGAGAGATAGTAGGAGATGAGGTGGATTGAGATTGAAAAGGTTTGAAGAGATGGTGCGAGGCATAGGTTGTTTGAAAGTAACGGTGTTGGAGGTGCAGTGGATGAGGAGGGTGTTGAAGGGGGGGCTGGTGTTGCAAGAGATGAAGACTCATGGGCTTCGGGAGCAGCTGCAGCTCTTCTACTCTTGGAGACACACCCTCGGAACATCATTGCCCTGGTGGCCCTGCCACAACCTTAGATGCTCTGATGGCCTTGCTACATCTTCAGATTGCTCAGATGGCCCTGCTGGTTCTACTACAATGGTCCTGATGGCCCTGCATTTTCTTCTGCTGGCCTTGGCTCTGATGGCCCTGCACTGCTAACAGGTTCAGCAGTGGTGAGCTGGAGGGGCAGAGGTGGATTTCTCCCTCGAAGAATAAGCTTCTTGACACTGTGCAAACTCACCTTTCATCCATCTGCATATTGCTTGAACATTTTAAATCATCTCTCAAGTTGTGTACCTCAGTGACAAGGCTCCAATCTCGCTTGCTGCTGAGGTCTGGCTAATAAGGATAGACTGAATATCATACTGCAGAGATGTGAGAGTCTTGCTTTGCTCATTCAGCCTTTTAACAATGGGCTTCAACTGAATCTTCAGCTGCTTCTCCTTGGGCTTCCTATGAGCTACCCTTTTCCTTTTGCTATGTGCCCTTGCAATGGCTCGTCGAATTCAACATGCTCTTCATTATTCATAGGGATACTTTCGGTGTGCTCCCCCTGAGGAGCTGCCTCCTCATCAATAGATTGCTCCCCCCAATAGGAGCATCTTCCACTGTTACCTTTTCATGAGCAACTGCTTGCTCCCCCTGACTGGGAGCTTCCTCCATCACCATTTCTGCAGTGTGGCCTGATGCCATAGCTTCTGCTACATGATCATCACTAATTACGGGCTCCTCTAGAGTGCTATGGATGGAGTCCAGTACATCCCCGAGTACTGAGGCTACTCGGAAGAAGGAGGAACAACTTCTGAACATTGCCCAAGTGGCTCAATTTGCTCAGGCAAGAGATCCTCAATTCTGCTAGCTGCTGCATTGACCTGAACATCTGCTGCTGCTACTTCTGGTTCCTCCTGAACTAATGGAATTTGTTCCTGCTGTTCTGGAATACTTGGAACTGTTGTTCTAGCTTCCTCTGCTGGTACTGCTGCTGGTGCTGCTGCTACTGATTCCTCTTGAACCATTTGGACTGCTGCTGCTACAGCTGCTTCTCCTACCTCTTCCTGAACTTCTTGGGCTTTGCCAATAATGGCCTCACCCTCAGCCACAGAGATCTTTGACCATATACCATTTACAACTGAAAATTCGTTTTTCCTTAAGTTCCTACTGCGGATAGCCTGCCCCATCTTCTCAGAGACATCTCCTACCACACTGATGCCATAATGCTGAAATACCCTAGTTAAGAGATGGGCATAGGGTAGAGACACATTCAGCTTACTCTTCTTATCCCATACCTGTGCACTTGCAAATTTCATCCTTTCCATAATGATTTCGGCCAAATTGATTTCCTGATTATGGATGGCCCAGAACATTAAATCTGAGTCTGCTTTGGTGCATGTTGAAAAAGTAGTGCTTCTGGAACCAAAATTTGACAACTATAAAGTGCAAAAGACGATTAATGCATTCAACTGTTGATATCTAGCTTCCCGTCCTTCAATTTGTATTCAGGACCAACAATCCCTAATCTTTTGCCTGGATATCCACAGTGTGAACTCCACTGTGACCGGAAGTAGTCACAACCGAAGATTGATGACAGTAACTCTCGTCTGACCCTAATATGAGTTCCCTTGACCATGGAGCCAAGGTCCCATCTTCTTCTGTCTTTAGACATACATAAAATGTCTTTACTAGGTCAGGATAACTTACTACTGAGAAGGTAGACATCTTCGTCCACCCCAATCTGTCCATAGCTGTGACGATGCTGCCCATTCCATTTTTTCGTAAATCTGCCACATCCACTGCTTTGTGACCGCACAGCTTAGTCTTCACGGTCGCTGTAAGGCCCTCTAATTTTCGTCGTATTATTTGTACCTATGTGTGAATATTGGTGCTTGTGTATGTTGTACATAATACGTACGCATTAATTAGTATAAGTACGTATGCATGTGTTTATATTAAGCATAATAATGTATATATTGCATGATGATAGTATGGATACAATATCGTATACATATTGCATGTATATATGTCCGGTATGCATGGTTTTCTGCATAAATTAGGGTTCTGGCCGAAGGCCACCTTGGCGTCAATCCCAGGCCGTTGAGCCAGTGTCAGCGTCCAGACATGGACGCCAACACTAACTCCGCGTCCAACGATCTGGACGCCAACTTCTCTGACCTGCATGCGTTGCAGAGCCAGAAAATCCGAGAGCAAGGCATGGCCTCCATTGGGGGGATGTCCCCCCACGGCTCTAAGGCTGTCTAATCGGTATGGTGAGTGGGTGAGGGGCTCTCATTAGTCCTGAACCCGGATTTGGCCTCTCCCACTTCTCATTTCACCTTGCAAGAGGAGAAATAGAGGAGAGAAAAACCCTAGGTGAGCTGTGAGAAAAACCCCATTTTGGACCCCCCAAATCCGACCCCTTGGAGCTGGTTTGGAGATCTACTGCGACAAGGAGGAAGCTGGAGCAAAGGAGAAGGCATCCCCATCATCCCCTCGGCGTGGAGATCACCCAGGAGCCCGAGGAAAGCGATCTAGAGGAGGTTCTGCAACTTCTTGGGACTGCCCAAGGAGGTCTTCACCAGCCTTTAAATCCCTTAGACAATTTTTGAAAGGCAAGTGACCTATCTATGGTGTCCCCGTATGAGTCTAGGTGGTTTTTGTGATTTTTAAGGATTTTTCCTCGAGTCCTAGACCCTCCAATTCACCCAAGTTTCAGAGCTCGGGTCTGTGTTTTCTGCACAGACCTAGTTAGACGGCAAGGTCCCTGGACGTCCAGTTTATGCTTGGCGTCCATCGACCATGCCTCTGACCTGAGTCAGCGGCCAGAGACCGCCGCCTAGTTCTCTGGACAGAACAGTGGGCTGTTCTGTCCCACTTATGCAGTAATTTCGGTATGTTTTATGCGATGAGGATATATGGTAAAGCTTATACTCTATGTATATGATTAGTTGTGTGTGTGAATGAAGGTGGGATGTGAATGGTGAATGTGGGATAATGATATTTTGTAAACTGTGAGCATGACTTGTAGACATTTTGCAAAATCCATGATTCATGATTTAGATTAGTGTGAATGCCTTAGTTTCGGTTTAATCATGAAGAATAGTGGGTCAGCATATGCGCTTGCAAATTTTAGTAATTTATCTATGCTTGTGAAATTTGTAATAAGCTCGGTTCGGTAAAATGAAAACATGCGAAATGGTTTGTGATAATTAATCGATAGATGTATGATTAGGGTAATGTGGTTTCTAAAATCATACATATATTAGTAGTCTCTGTACAAAACAGCAAGTGGCTAAATTACAAGATGTGTTAGACCCATGTTAACTTAAGTTGTTAATAGCATGCTAATTAGACGTTTTATTTTCTGTAAATTCTATTAGCTCAGAAAATCTGAAAATTTGGGAGTATGATTATGAACCCAAAACAGCATGTGGTAAAAAATTTCAGGTCATTTGGACCCGTAAATAAAGAGTTATGTGTTTTCATGAGAAATGTGAATAATTCGTACATACGATCGAAATGTGATTAGATTTTGTTTAAACCCGCATGATTAGTGTGTTTACTGTGTGTTAAACCTTGAAAACTCTGTAGTACCATGTTAGGAAAAACAGAGGAATTATGTGAGTGAGAAAGTGAATGTGATGAAAAGTGTAAAGTGTAAAACCATGTGTAAAACGGTAAATGTGTAAAAGTGTAATTGTGCCAATGTGATACTGCTTCCGAGAAGGCAGTGGAGCCGTATCAGGGAAAAGTCCCCCTGAGAAGGTTCATTGTGTTAAGTGACCCTAAGGGCATTAGGGGAAATCCTGGAGGTGGACAAGTACCACTGGTTAGGGGGAGACTTGTTCTCCCGGTCTGCGCAATCCAAGAGTCGCCATTGTATTGCCTAGATGGCGTCTATGTGATGTGATGTGTTTGTGTCCTTCTTTTGGTTTTGGACTATGTGTCACGGCACCTAAATATGTGTAAAGTGTAACATGAATGTGTATGTGACCATGTGTAAATGTGTAAGTGACATGTGAATGTGTATGTGTAAAGTGTAACCACGTGAAAAGAGGAAATTTGTGTAAAGAAAATGTGAAATTCTCGATGTGTAAATGTGTTATTGAACCATGTGAGACTAAATCTGAACCCATGTGAATTCAGAAAATGCATGTTATTATTCTCATGTTATGTGTACAAAAGTTTAGAATCCATGGTAGGACAACAAATGAATATGTGTGCAAAATGGCATGATGGATTGTTCATATGTGAGGTTTTAAGCAATGTTGTAGCTCTCATGTGTAGATTTATAGTCATTGAACCATGTGAAATCAGCAACCTAAAGCATGTGAAAAGTAGTATGTATGCACTTAAGAATTTGTGGAATCCATGCAAATTGTGTTTCCCTTCCATGCGTGTAAATTGTCCATATTGATAGCTCTCATGTTTGATTCTGTAAAAGATTAAAGTTCATGAGCAAATTGAATAGAGACCATGTGATAGGTGGATTTTATTTTAAAAATCTGAAAGCATGAGTTATGTATAAAATTGTAGAACTTTCATGATAGGTTGAAAACTCGAATGGACTAGCATGCTATGTGTTGCTAATTGTAATGTGCACGTAGAAACCACTAGGATTTGTACGTGTATATCATGAATAGTGTTGCTTGCTGAGTCCCTGGACTCACTCCTTGCTTTGGCGTACAGGTATAGTTGGTGACACGACACCGCTTGAGGAGACGGTGGAGACGGACTCCGAGCGCGGAGACTAGATAGTTGTTGGAGTTCTTTGAGTTTGTGTATTTCCCAGTATGTAATTTTGAACATTGTATTAGAATTATCATGAGAAGAATGTATTATGTGGACATTATGTATTTCCATTTCAGTAAGTTAATTTATGTGAACTTTGGTTCCTTTTGCAAATTGTAAACTGCATGTATGTTTAATGTGGATGATGATGAATGGAGATAGTTCTCTTTTACTTCCGCTACTCTGTTGTATATTCGCGTGTATCTCAGCTGTTTGTATCGTTGGGTAAATGTCCCACTGTGGCAGCACTTGTTATAACCGACGTGGGTTGGTATAACCTTACCGGTATAATGAGTGCCGTCACAGAGATTGGTATCAGAGCGACCGGTTGAGATTGCACATGAATATACTTAAGTCATCATCCCCATTGCATGCTAAGTATGTCCACATGTGTAGAAAACACTAATAAGAAGTGAAAGTTAGATAAGAAAATGGCTAGAAAACTTAGTAACCTAGCTCTAATTAGTGGCTGAAATTTTATTACAGCCATGACTTCCCGTGGACGACGTAGAGGTGTGCCAGCTCGCGACGACGAGCAGAGGCGTGAGGAGCAGGCGAGCAGCAGGCCCCGGCCCCACAGGGCCCTGTGCTTCCCCCACCACCGCCAGTGGACTATGGAGTATTCATGCAAGGTCTGGTGCAAGCCATGCAGACGCAGGCCCACACCCAGGCAGCACTCCAGGCCCAGTTGGAGGCCCAGGTAAAATAATAAAACAACTAAGTAGTCTGCTATTTGAATTGTATGATATTGTGTTTACTGTATATTGTTATTGTTTAATGTAGCAGGCTCAGGCCCCAGCTCAGGACCATGGTGGACCTTCCATCATGGAGCGATTCAAGAGGATGACCCCACCCTCTTTTAAGGGGGAGAGTGATCCGCTATTGGCAGAAAGCTGGATGAGGGAGACCGAAAAATCTTCCGAGCTATCAGGTGTCCTGACGAGGACAAGTGACCTTAGCCACCTACATGCTACAGGTATGTTTGGTTTATGCTTGTATGTTGTTTGTCAAGTTAGAAATTGTTGGTTAGTGCTTATGAAGGTTGTTGCAGGAGAGAGCTGATGTATGGTGGTCCTCCCTACTGCGTACGCGCTTCGAGGACGGAGCAGTAGATGTGGCGTGGGACGTGTTCATGAGGCTCTTCCGAGCCAAGTTCGTCCCAGAGCATATCCAGGACAAGATGGAGCAAGAATTCATTTCCCTGACGCAAGGATCAATGACCGTCCTGGAATACGAGGCAAGGTTTTCTGAACTTTCTAAATATGCACCGCATATAAGAGATGAGCGCAGGAAGACCAAGAAGTTCGTGATGGGTCTCAAACCATCACTGAGGACGAGGCTCGTGGCGTTCGACCACCGCACGCTAGACGAGGCCCTCAGCGCAGCCTGCAGACAGGAGGGAGAAATGGAGCATATCTGGAGGAGAAGAAGGCTTCGCAGAAGAGGCCGGCAGCGACTTTCCAGCGGCAAGATAAGAGAAACGGTGTACCAGACACCGCAGAAACAAATGGCAGTCAGCAACTCTCAGGTACCCTCTGTACGTTCCCCGGTACGAAGAGAGAGTGTCCCCATTGTGGGAAGACCCATGGAGGTTCCGAGTGCTGGTTAGTAGCGGGTAGATGCTTAAAGTGTGGGAGCAGCGACCACAAGATCAAGGATTGCCCAAGACTTCAGCAGGAAGCTCAGCGAGGAGCGACAGTACCAGTAGTAGCGGCAGCCGCGCCAGCTATAGGACGACCAGGAAGGCCTCAAGCCCCAGCTCGAGTGTTTGTGTTAGCTCGTGAGGACGCCGAGCAGGCGGAGCATGTCACCAAAGGTACAGTTTTACTTTTTGGTGTGCACGCTCGGGTTTTGTTTGATACGGGTGCTACTCACTCGTTCATTTCCAAGCGGTTCGCTAGGCAGTTAGCCCTAGAGTCAGGCATAGAGTCTGAGGAGTTAGAGGTCCCTTTGTCTGTGCACACCCCTGCGGGTACGGTATCGACTAGGAAGTGCATTCCGTCGTTACCTGTGTGCATTGAGGATAGATTCCTAGATGGGTGTTTCTTCTTGCTAAAGATGAAGGATTATGATTGTATCCTTGGTCTGGATTGGCTAGAGGAGCATTATGCGTTAGTGGATTGTCGTAGGAAGAAGATTGTTTTCCGCATTCCTGGTGAGGATGAATTCTCTCATCCCTTGCCAAAGAACTTAGCGGGAAAGTTAGTTATCTCTGCCATGAAGGTGATGCGCATGGTGAACAAGGGTTGTGACGCATTTCTTGCCAGCGTTATGCTAGTACCCGATGCTGGTTCGTCACTGACTCTTGCAGAGATTGATGTGGTGCAGGACTTTCCAGATGTCTTTCCCGATGACTTGTCTGGATTGCCACCGGATAGGGAGATAGAGTTCACTATAGAGTTGCTTCTAGGCACCTCTCCTATCTCGAAGGCCCCATATCGGATGGCCCCTGCAGAGTTAGCCGAGTTGAGGAAGCAATTGCAAGAATTGCTCGATAAGGGATTCATTCGCCCTAGCGTTTCCCCTTGGGGCGCACCTGTATTATTCGTCAAGAAGAAAGACGGGTCACTTCGGTTGTGCATTGATTATAGAAAGCTAAACCAGGTGACTGTGAAGAACAGGTATCCCTTACCTCGGATTGATGATCTGTTTGACCAGTTGCGAGAGGCATCAGTCTTTTCCAAGATTGACTTGCGATCTGGTTATCATCAGTTGAGGATTAGGAGTGAGGATGTGTCCAAGACGGCATTTAGAACCCGTTATGGACATTATGAGTTTTTGGTTCTTCCTTTCGGATTGACCACGCCCCTGCAGCGTTCATGGATCTCATGAACCGGGTGTTTAGTCCGTATTTAGATAGCTTTGTTGTTGTGTTTATTGATGGCGTGTTGGTCTATTCTCCGGATGAGGCCACACATCATCAGCATTTGAGGTTAGTCTTAGAGGTTCTCCGTGAGCACAAGCTGTATGCGAAGTTCAGCAAGTGCAAGTTCTGGTTGCGCGAGGTTCATTTCCTCGGGCATGTTATCTCTGGCGCTGGTGTTGCTGTTGATCCAGCAAAAGTCCAGGCAGTTATGGATTGAGAGATTCCCAGGACCCCTTCGGAGATTCGTAGTTTTATTGGGTTAGCTGGTTATTATCGGCGATTCATTGAGGGTTTCTCATCCATCGCCGCCCCTTTGACAAAGCTGACCCGGAAAGGTGAGAAGTTCGTATGGTCTGAGGCATGTGAGCGTAGCTTTCAGCTATTGAAGGCTAAGCTTACTTCTGCTCCAGTATTGGTATTGCCTAGCGGTCTAGAAGGTTTTGCCATTTATACGGATGCATCTCAGATTGGTTTAGGCTGTGTGCTCATGCAGCAAGAGAGGGTAGTGGCTTATGCTTCTTGTCAGTTGAAGGAGCATGAGAGGAACTATCCGACTCATGATTTAGAGCTCGCAGCTGTGGTTCATGCACTAAAGATCTGGAGGCACTATCTTTATGGTGTCAGATTTGAGGTGTTTACCGACCACAAGAGCTTGAGGTATCTTTTCTCCCCAAAGGAATTAAACCTGAGGCAGAGAAGATGGATTGAGTTCTTGAAGGACTATGACTTCGACCTTCAGTATC
Organism: Colocasia esculenta; assembly: GCA_014218235.1. NCBI lineage: Eukaryota > Viridiplantae > Streptophyta > Magnoliopsida > Alismatales > Araceae > Colocasia > Colocasia esculenta. The sequence goes on along the minus strand of CM024763.1, from coordinate 71,254,084 downwards.
ATCCTGGAAAGGCGAACGTCGTAGCGGATGCTCTTAGTAAAAGAGGTCTTCGCTCCAGCAGATTGGAAGATGTTGGAGGATGTAGCGTGCTCTATGACCGAGTTAGAGCCATCGTTGTGTCAAGCTTTTGTAGCTCAGCTATCCCTTAGATCCTCAGTCTTGGATGAGGTGATTGAGCAGCAGAAAGCCGATCCTAGATTGTTAGAGTTAGTGGGTAAGGCGGGCATTGCTCGTGATGAGGACGGTGTAATTAGATTTCAGCACTGTGTTTGTGTCCCCGATGTGGTAGATGTCCGTGAGCATGTGTTAGCGGAGGCTCATAGATCGCGATTCTCTATTCATCCGGGTAACACTAAGATGTATCAAGACCTGAAGAGATCATTTTGGTGGTCCGGCATGAAGAAGGATGTTGCGGATTATGTGTCTAGATGTCTAGTATGTCAGCAGGTGAAAGCCGAGCGGCAGCGACCATCCGCCTTATGCAGAGGATGGATATTCCCGTGTGGAAGTGGGAAGCTGTCACTATAGATTTCGTATCGGGTTTGCCTCGATCTAGAAGGGCAATGACTCGATTTGGGTAGTTGTAGATAGATTCTCGAAGACTGCTCATTTCTTGCCTATGAAGAAGAAGCATCAGTAGAGAGTTTAGCTAGATTGTATGTTAGCGGTATCGTTAGATTGCATGGTGTGCCGAAGTCGATCATTTCGGATCGAGATCCGAGATTTACTTCGAGATTGTGGAAGGGTCTTCAGGATGCGTTAGGTTCGGAGCTTAAGCTCAGTTCGGCGTTTCATCCCCAGACCATGGACAGTCCGAGAGGACTATCCAGACGCTCGAGGATATGTTGAGAGCGTGTGTTCTGGATTGGAAGGATGATTGGGAGCGTCATCTACCTCTTGTGGAGTTCGCATACAACAACAGCTTTCATGCTAGTATTGGTATGGCTCCATTCGAGGCGTTGTATGGTAGGCCCTGCAGATCTCCTTTATGTTGGGAGGAGACGGTGATAGGCAGTTGATCAGACCGGAGTTAGTTCAGGAACTTCGGATAAGATTCAGCTTATCAGGAAAAGGCTTGTTGCGGCACAGGATAGGCAGAAGAGTTATGCCGACAACAGAGAAAGGATTTGGAGTTCGAGGTTGGCGATCATGTCTTCTTGAAGATATCGCCTACTCGTGGGTTGTCAGATTTGGCAGGCATAGCAAGCTAAGCCCTAGTTCATTGGCCCATATGAGATTCTCAGACGTTTGGGCAACGTGGCGTACGAGCTAGCATTACCCCCAGCTTTGGCTAGCGTTCACCCTGTATTCCACGTGTCTATGCTCAGGAAGTATGTTCGAGATCCGTCTCATGTGATTAGTCATGAGCCCGTGGAGATCCAGCCAGATCTTTCGTATGTCGAGCAACCAGTAGCCATTCTTGACCGGAAGGTTCAGCATCTCCGGAACAAGAGTATCGCGTCGGTGAAAGTTCTATGGCGGAACTTCTCACGTGAGGAGGCAACGTGGGAGCTTGAGGATGCGATGAAGAAGAAGTATCCCCTTTTGTTTGAGTAGTGTCGTTCTAACTTCGAGGACGAAGTTTCTTTAAGGGGAGAGGGTGTAAGGCCCTCTAATTCCGTCGTATTATTTGTACCTATGTGTGAATATTGGTGCTTGTGTATGTATGTACATAATTACGTACGTATTAATTAGTATAAGTACGTATGCATGTGTTTATATTAAGCATAAATAATGTATATATTGCATGATGATAGTATGGATACAATATCGTATACATATTGCATGTATATATGTCCGATATGCATGGTTTTCTGCATAAATTAGGGTTCTGGCCGAAGGCCACCTTGGCGTCAATCCCAGGCCGTTGAGCCAGTGTCAGCGTCCAGACATGGACGCCAACACTAACTCCGGCGTCCAGCGATCTGGACGCCAACTTCTCTGACCTACATGCGTTGCAGAGCCAGAAAATCTGGGAGCAAGGCATGGCCTCCATTGGGGGGATGTCCCCCAACGGCTCTAAGGCTGTCTAATCGGCATGGTGAGTGGGTGAGGGGCTCTCATTAGGTCTGAACCGGATTTGGCCTCTCCCACTCCTCATTTCACCTTGCAAGAGGAGAAATAGAGGAGAGAAAAACCCTAGGTGAGCTGTGAGAAAAACCCCTGTGAGACCCCGAATTTTTATTCTCTTTATATATATACGTATGTATATGAATGGTGTGTTGAGTATTTGCTTCTTGTGTGCTTAGCATGCGTAGTTCATTGTGCCTACTATAAATTTTATCCTTTCCTTGAACATGAGCGTGTGCGTATATCTGTATTTATATATATATAGATACGGGTATATGGTAATTAATGCGGAAGTGAACAACTAAACAACTAGAGGTGTATTATGAATACCAAGAATCTCTGACTTAAGATACTTGAGTAACACTATGCACGTGCTATCTAAATATTGAAGAATATCATATACTACCTATTTTATGGAACTTTGTATGGAAGTGTATGAAGTACATATGTGTAAGTACGTATGTATGTTATCTTATATGTGTGACAATTGTATACTTAATTCTACATGCATAACACCTTGGTGTATTTGCGTATGCATATGTATATTTGGTTGTAAACGTTGTTATTGCATGGTTTAGTTAATGTGTACATTGTACTTCGTGCGTTTCATGTACGTAAAAAGTTCAAGCATAGTAGTGTAACTAGTGGTCATATTGGGATTCTATACTCCTCATGAATAACATGCATATATCTTTATGATGATTAGGTGAGAATAGTCAATTGGACGAATTATGCATATAGTGTATATTAAGAAATCCTATACATGTAATACTTAAGCAATGTTAGGTAAAGTTGTGTAAGTTAATCAAATTACTGGTGCGCATATTGTACCCATCTGTTTCAATCATAATGTACATAAGTATGCTATACCAGTGTGTGTATACTATATATATATGTCAAACCAAGTGTGTGTATGCGAGGACTATTTTATCGAATGGATTATTCCTAGCTAGCATAAATCATATCACCTCCTAATGATTTGCGAAGCCCTCATAATCCTCGTCATTTAATTTGCCGTGTGTGAGTCATATTTATGTAAAATATCACGTACGTACAGGTAGGTGTCTACGTACATTTTATCTTAGTATGTTTATGTATGCTTGTGTATGTATATAGATATTTATGTACATATTAATTAGTATAATTAATGTGCATATGGTTATATTAAATGTAAATAATTTATGCGATGAATGGTGATAGTATGTATACCCTACTATATACATAATGCATGAATACATGCATTACATGCATAGTTTCTGCATAAATTAGGGTTCTGGCCAAAGGCCACCTTGGCGTCAACCTCTGGCCGCCGAGGTGGAGTCAACGTCCAGACATGGACGCCAAGTCTGACCCAGGCGTCCAGCGCTGTGGACGTCAATGTCTCTGACCTGCATGCGTTGCAGAGCCAGAAAATCCGGGAGCAAGGTATGGCCACCCATTGGGGGATGTCCCCCAACGGATCTAAGGCTGTCTAATCGGCATGGTGAGTGGGTGAGGGGCTCTCCTACATCCTGAACCCGAATTGGCCTCTCCCCACTTCTCATTTTCACCCTTGCAAGAGGAGAGGAGAAGAAAGAAAAAAACCGTAGAGCATTCTGTGAGAAAACCCCATTTTAGAACCCTCAAATCCGACCCCCTTGGAGCTGGATCTGGAGATCTACTGCAACAAGGAGGAGGCTGAAGCAAAGGAGAAGGCTTCCCCATCATCCCCTCGGCGTGGAGATCACCCAGGAACCCGGAGGAAGGCGATCTTGAAGGCACTTCTGCAACTTCTTGGAACTGCCCAAGGAGGTCTTCTTCGAGCCACAAATCCCTTGGAGGAATTTTAGAGAGGCAAGTGAGCTATCCATGGTGTTCCCTTATGAGTCTAGATGGTTTCTATGATTTTTATGGAATTTTCCTCGAGTCCTAGACCCTCCAATTCACCCAAGATTGAGAGCTCGGTCTGTGTTTTCTGCACAAACCTGGTTTGACGGCAAGGTCCCTGGACGCCGATATCATGAGCTTGGCGTCCATCGATCCTGCCGCTGACTCTGAGTCAGCGGCCAGAGACCGCCGTCTAGTTCTTCTGGACAGAACAGTGAGCTGTTCTGTCCCTCTTATACATTAAATTCGGTATGTTTTATGCGATGAGGATATATTGTACACCTTATACTCTATGTATATTGTGCATTGTGGTTGTGGATGAATGTGGGTTGTGTTGGTGAATGTGGGATAATGATATCTTGCAAACATGTGAGCATGACTTGTAGACAATCTTGTAAAATTCATGATTTATGATTAGGGTTTGTGTGAATGCCTTGGTTTCGGTTTGATCATGAAGAATAGTGGGTCAGCATATGTGTTTGCAAAATTTAGTAGTTTATCCATGCTTGAGAAATTGTAAATAAGTTCGGTTCGGTAAAATAAAAACATGCAAAAATGGTTTGTGGTAATTGATTTATAGATGTATGAATTAGAGTGATGTTGTATTCTAAAATCATGCATATATTAGTAGTCTCTGTGCAAAACAGTAAGTGGATAAATTGCAAAATGTGTTAGACCCATGTTAGCTTAAGTTGTGAATAATATGCTAATTAGGTGTTTGATTTTCTGTAAATCCTATTTAGCTCAGAAAAATCTGAAAATTTAGGGTATGATTTTGAACCCGAAAACAGCATGTGGTTAAAATTTCAGGTCAATTGGAACAGTAAATAAAAGTTATGTGTTTTCATGTGAAATGTGATAATTCGTGCATATAATTGTAATGTGGTTTGTTATGGACTAAAACCAACATGATTAGTGTGGTTACTGTATGTTAAACTCTTGAAATTCTGTAGTACCATGTTAAGGAAAAACAGAAATGTTCATGTGAGTGAGAAAGTGATTGAAATGAGAAGAGTTATGTGTAAAACCATGTGTAAAACGGTAATGTGTAAAAGTGTAAAAGTTGTGCCTATGTGACACTGCTACCCTAGAGGCATCGGGAGCCGTATATAGAAAAGTCCCTATAGAAGGCTCCATGTGATATAAGTTTGTCCCAAAGGCATTGGGAAAACCCCGGAGGTGGACAAGTACCACTGGATAGGGTGGAGAGGGCTTCTCCCGGTCTGCGCAGTTACCAAGATTCACCGCTGTATTGCCTAGGTGGTGAGTATGTGTATGAGTTGTGTAAGTGTTGTGTCATGTGTTGTGTTATGAGTTGTGTTGAGAGCTGTGCTAAGGGATGAGCACGAGCTATGAGATATTGTTAGTGTCCTCTACTGGTGGTTAGGACTATGTGTCATGGCAAATTGTTTAAGTAATGAAAAATGAGTAAAATGTGAAATATGTGAATATGGCACGTGGTAAGTGCCCGAGATGCACGTGGTAAGTGCAATCGATGTGATATGTGATAAGTGAAAGTGAAAGAGAAAATGATGTGGAAATGAGTAAATTGTATAAGTGTGAACATGTGTACGTGTCAAATGTGTAAAAGTGAACAACGTGAATGAGTAAGTATGAAATCATGTGAAACCGAGAATGTGAGAATGTGTTATTGGAAACCATGTGAAATCAGTAAACTCATGTTGTCATTATCATGCTTATGTGTGCATAAATGCCTAGAATCCATGTTAGGGATAATTAGTGAAAATGAGTGCAAGATAGCTTGATTACTTGTTCACATGATGTGTTTTATGTATTATTGTAGCTCTCATGTGTAGATTTATAGTCATTGAATCATATGAAATCAGCAATCTAAAGCATGTGAAAAGGTTCGTGTATGTGTTTAAAACTATGTGAAATCCATGCTAGTTGTGTTCCCTTTCATGTGTGTAAATTGTTCATGTTGATAGCTTTCATGTTTTAGCTCTTTAAAAGACTAAAGTTCCTGAGCAAATGGAATAGAGATCATGTGATAGGTGAATTTCATTTTACAAATCTGAAAGCATGAGTTATGTATAAATTGTAGAACTTTCATGATAGGTAGAAAACTTGAATTGACTAGCATGCTATGTGTTGTTAATTGTAAAAGTGCATGTAGAAACCACTAAGACTTGTATGTGTATATCATGAGTAGTGTCGCTTGCTGAGTCTTTGGACTCACTCTTGCTTCGGCGTACAGGTTGACATGTATCGTGCACTAGAAGGTAGCGTGGCGAGGATCATCATTAGAAGACTATTTTGTGGAGCTGTTACCAGTTGTACTTTTCTTTTGCACAAAAAGGATTATTGTATGGACAATATTTTGGACATTGTAACTCTCTTTATTTTGTATTAATGTGGACATTGTCTTTCTATCTTGCTATTTAGATTATGGAATGTGTGTTGGTGACGGATTAAGAGTTGAGTTGTTTACCTTACTCCGTTGTACTCTATCGCTATCCAGGTACATATCAACCTATCGACCAGTGTTGGGTAAATGTCCCACTGTGACGACGCCCTTTATACTGATGGGGATTGGTATAATCGTACCGGTATGAAGAGGGTCGTTACAGAGATTGGTATCAGAGCATAAGGTTGAGACTGTACATGGATAGGCCATCACCGTCACAACATGCAAAAGTCTTCATAGAGAATTGTCCATGCATATAGAATCTCCTACTAATGGATAGAAGATAATAGAGAGAAAGTTAGAATATAGTAACCTAGGTTCTAATTAGTTATTCATTTTGCAGACTATAGCTGGACGTGGTAGACGTGGTGCTCAGTCTCGGAGGTACGAGCAGAACCGTAAGCTGAAGAATTTGTGAAAGGACTTAAGCCATCAGTAAGGACTAGGCTTCTGGAACTCGATTCACGTACCTTAGGAGAACTTCTAGGTGTGACCACCCAGCAAGAGAATGGAGCGGGATCTCTCCCAGAGGGGGAGGCAACTCCAAAGGAGAATACAATCAAGCCATTTCAAAGGCAAGATAAGAAGAAGGAGAAACTCTCGGAAAGTCAACAATCAACCGTGGCCTCAAGCATCGAGAAGCCCGAGTGCACCCAGTGCGGGAAGCGTCATGGTGGGAAAGCATGTTGGAGGAAGGAAGGAAGGTGTCTTAAATGTGGAAGCAAAGATCATCGGCTTAAAAGTGTCCGAATCTGAAGACGAAGTTCACTCCGCGAGGCGCTTCACCGACCGCGATATAGGAGAGAGTAGCTGATGATGACCTAGGCGACGTCACCACAGGTACTCGATGCGATCATCGAGGACGAAGATCTTTTCTAGAGGGGGAGGGTGTGAGACCCCGAATTTTATTCTCTTTATATATATACGTATGTATATGAATGGTGTGTTGAGTATTTGCTTCTTGTGTGCTTAGCATGCGTAGTTCATTGTGCCTACTATAAATTTTATGAGCATGTGCGTATATCTGTATTTATATATATATAGATACGGGTATATGGTAATTAATGCGGAAGTGAACAACTAAACAACTAGAGGTGTATTATGAATACAAGAATCTCTGACTTAGGATACTTGAGTAACACTATGCACGTGCTATCTAAATATTGAAGAATCCTATACTACCTATTTTATGGAACTTTGTATGGAAGTGTATGAAGTACATATGTGTAAGTACGTATGTATGTTTATCTTATATGTGACAATTGTATACTAATTCTACATGCATAACACCTTGGTGTATTTGCGTATGCATATGTATATTTGGTTGTAAACGTTGTTATTGCATGGTTTAGTTAATGTGTACATTGTACTTCGTGCGTTTCATGTACGTAAAAAGTTCAAGCATAGTAGGTGTAACTAGTGGTCATATTGGGATTCTATACTCCTCATGAATAACATGCATATATCTTTATGATGATTAGGTGAGAATAGTCAATTGGACGAATTATGCATATAGTGTATATTAAGAAATCCTATACATGTAATACTTAAGCAATGTTAGGTAAAGTTGTGTAAGTTAATCAAATTACTGGTGCGCATATTGTACCCATCTGTTTCAATCATAATGTACATAAGTATGCTATACCAGTGTGTGTATACTATATATATATATGTCAAACCAAGTGTGTGTATGCGAGGACTATTTATCGAATGGATTATTCCTAGCTAGCATAAATCATATCACCTCTAATGATTTGCGAAGCCCTCATAATCCTCGTCATTAATTTGCCGTGTGTTGAGTCATATTTATGTAAAATATCACGTACGTACAGGTAGGTGTCTACGTACATTTTATCTTAGTATGTTTATGTATGCTTGTGTATGTATATAGATATTTATGTACATATTATTTAGTATAATTAATGTGCATATGGTTATTTAAATGTAAATAATTTATGCGATGAATGGTGATAGTATGTATACCCTACTATATACATAATGCATGAATACATGCATTACATGCATAGTTTTTGCATAAATTAGGGTTCTGGCCAAAGGCCACCTTGGCATCAACCTCTGGCCGCCGAGGTGGAGTCAACGTCCAGACATGGACGCCAAGTCTGACCCAGGCGTCCAGCGCTGTGGACTCAACGTCTCTGACCTGCATGCGTTGCAGACCAGAAAATCCGGGAGCAGGTATGGCCACCCATTGGGGGATGTCCCCCAACGGATCTAAGGCTGTCTAATCGTCATGGTGAGTGGGTGAGGGGCTCTCCTACATCCTGAACCCGAATTGGCCTCTCCCCACTTCTCATTTTCACCTTGCAAGAGGAGAGGAGAAGAAAGAAAAGAACCCTAGAGCATTCTGTGAGAAAACCCTATTTTAGAACCCTCAAATCCGACCCCCTGGAGCTGGATCTGGAGATCTACTGCAACAAGGAGGAGGCTGAAGCAAAGGAGAAGGCTTCCCCATCATCCCCTCGGCGTGGAGATCACCCAGGAACCCGGAGGAAGGCGATCTTGAAGGCACTTCTGCAACTTCTTGGAACTGCCCAAGGAGGTCTTCTTCGACCCACAAATCCCTCGGAGGAATTTTAGGGAGGCAAGTGAGCTATCCATGGTGTTCCCTTATGAGTCTAGGATGTTTCTATGATTTTTATGGAATTTTCCTCGAGTCCTAGACCCTCCAATTCACCCAAGATTGAGAGCTCGTCTGTGTTTTCTGCACAAACTAGTTTGACGGCAAGGTCCCTGGACGCCGATATCATGAGCTTGGCGTCCATCGATCCTGCCGCTGACTCTGAGTCAGCGGCCAGAGACCGCCGTCTAGTTCTTCTGGATAGAACAGTGAGCTGTTCTGTCCCTCTTATACATTAAATTCGGTATGTTTTATGCGATGAGGATATATTGTACACCTTATACTCTATGTATATTGTGCATTTGCGCCCGCCTCCAGGCTTTTGCTCTGCTAGGGTTTCGCCTTGGTTGGCCACGCCAAGGGTTGGCGGGGGGCCACCCTCCCGCCATGGCTGGCCCTCGGAGGGCGCGGGCGATCCTCCAGCTCCCACTTAGCTATGCACAGATGCTGTCAGCGAATAAACCGGTCCCGGCTGTGCAAATCGGAGTCAAGCTTCCTGCCTTCACTGATCAAGGGGAACCGGCTGTCTACTTTTCCAGGGAGGAAGTCGATAGATCCATTGACCCGTTCAAGCATGCCATCATCATCGCAAAGTGTTCCTATGGGAGATCGTCTATACCAGAAATAAAGCCTGTCTCTCACAACGACTTCTTCTGTCTAAGGATTTCATCATAAGTACCCTAAACCCTCGGCATCTTCTATTCAGGTTTGATGATGAACAGGATTTTATTAAGGTTCTCCTCCGCCGAAACCTATACATTAAAGGATTCTTGTTCAGATTTTTTCGGTGGGAACCCATCTTCGACTTCTCTTATGATCCTACTCTGCTACCTGTTTGGATCGGCTTCCCTCTTTTGCCTGTTAACTTTTACCATGAAGACTTTCTTCGATCTATAGCAGGCAACTTCGGCAGTGTCTTGCAGATTCATGAAGCCTCCAGAGCTATGACACAAACTCACGAAGCCCTGGTCTGCGTTGAACTGGATATAAAAAAAACCGAGAGCGGAGAGGATCTGGGTTGGCTGCGATAATGACGGTTTCTGGCAGAAGGTTCAATACCACAGAATCCCTCCGATATGTTCCCACTGTCATAAGCTGGGTCATAGCGTCAATGAATGCCACAGGAAGCATCCTCCTGTCAAGAGCGCCTCTGCCCCGGAGAAAGATGAAGGTCAAGATAAAGGGACATGGCAGCGTCCCACCAAGATAGGTAATAGAAACAATGGCAACGGAAAGATGATGGTCCCTTAAATGATTCAAATCGGTTCCAGTCCATTAATGAAGTTGAGGAGGATCATGTCGATCAGGCGATTCAGACAGATAACCACTTGGTGGAAGACCACCACATTGATGATGAGCCTTTATTGGAAGGCTTTCCCCCCTCAGGGAAAACATGCAGCCGGTGCAGGTGGAGCCTCCGCACAACCCAACGTTGCAATAAATTATGCTAACACCTACGTGCATGGGAAGGAGAACGACGTCCCTGTCTTGGGGCGGGGGACTGTTGTCTCGGGGATGAGCACGTGCATGGTAGGGTCGAATGCAGCCCTCGAAGTATTATTATCCCTGAGCCTCGCTCCAATGAAAGGATAATCTCCCCGCGTTTGAGTTCTCATGTCCCTATTGAGACTTTGGCTATGCATGAAAACATTCTTATGCCAGACCAGGTGTTAAATAAGGCTGATCCGGTGAATGTTGGTCTGGGTATGAGGACGAGGGCAAAGGCGAAAGCTGTTGGCACTGGTCAGGGGTACAGTTCCTCATGAATTACAACACTCTCATCTGGAATATTAGGGGGGTGGCAAATGCTGCCTCAAAGAAGAGTCTTAAAAATTGTTATGAAGAATAAAGCTCAGATCGTTGGTATTTCTGAACCTAAAACTACTCTCAGCAATGTGCTGGGTCTGTGCCATGGCCTCCATATGGACAGTTATGCTGGAAATATGGGTGAACATTCAAAGATCTGGGTCTTTTGGAAACCAAAAGATCTTGTCCAAGTGGTTGCTGCCACGTCTCAGTTCATATCTCTTCTATGCAATGCTGGTACCTCCTCTATGTACTATCTTACCATTGTGTATGCTGACTGCAACCCGGCTATTCGCAGAGACTTGTTTACGGACCTCCTCCTTTTTGCTCAATCTGTTGGTAATGCTCCTTGGATGATTACGGGAGACTTCAACTGCATTTCTCAATATTCTGAAAAGTCTGGTGGTAATCCCTCAAATTTTACCTCTATGTCTGATTTTAACGACTTCATTATGACGGCTGGTCTGTTTGATGCTGGTTATATTGGACTGCCTTTTACTTGGTCTAACAAAAGGACTGGTAGCGCTTCTATGAAAGCTCGCCTGGATAGGGCTATGTTCAACAATCCTTGGCAGAATCTGTTTCCTCATACTACTATCCGCCACCTCCCCAGAGGCGTCTCTGACCACTCACCTCTGCTGATAGCCCAGCAACCTGTTGTGAAGCTTCCTAGTCGCTTTGTTTTCTTTGATATTTGGGTCTCCCATGAAACTTTCATGCAGGTGGTTTCCACTGCCTGGAATGGGGTTGAAAAGAAATTTTATTCCTTTGACACCTTGATTGCTCGGTTGAAAGCTGTCAAACAGGCGCTCAGGACTTGGAATAAAGAAGTCTTTGGCAATGTGCAGGACGCCATTAGTGAGGCTGAGGCAAGGGTTTGTCTTGCTGAACAGGAATTCGACTCCAATCCGTCTGAGGCTAACAGGATTGACATGTCGGCGGCTCATTCTCAGCTTCGCCGTGCTCTGCTCAATGAGGAGAAAATGTGGTGTCAAAAATCCAGGATGGAATGGATGCAAAATGGTGATAGGAATACTGCTTTTTATCAAGCAATTGTGAAAAATAACAGGAGGAGGAACTATATTCACAGACTTAAGATCCATGGATCTGATATTTGGTGTGAGGATCAGGACATTCTAAAAGGGGCTGCCTCATCCTACTTTGAAGATTTACTTACTTCCGAACATCCTACTGAAAATGCTGAGCTTTTGCAGGTGATTCCCTCTCTGATTAATGACGATCAGAATTCTTCTCTCTGTTCCATTCCTGACAGGGCCGAAGTCTATGATGCGGTTAAAGATATGAATGAGAAGGGGGCCCCTGGTCCTGATGGTTTCCCGGGTTCTTTTTACGTCACCTGCTGGGATATCATCGGGGATGACATCGTCACTGCTGTTCAGGATTTTTTCAAGGGCTACCCTCTTCCTCGTGGTGCCACTTCTTCGCTTATTGCTTTGATTCCTAAGAAGGAAGATCCTCAAACCTTTGGTGATTTTAGGCCTATTAGTCTATGTAATTTTTGTTACAAGATTATATCCCGTATCCTTACTGGCCGCTTAACTGACATTCTGCCTCGTATAATTTCTGAGGAGCAAGGGGCTTTCGTGAGAGGCCGATCCATTATCAAGAATGTGTCCATTTCAAGGCATATGATGAAGGATATTAACCGCAAAGTTCATGGCAGTAACATTATTTTCAAGCTAGACATGATGAAGGCTTATGACAGGGTGGAGTGGAAACTTCTTTTTGCGGTTCTTCTCAAGTTTGGTTTCTCCTCCCGTTTTGTCTCCTATGTGGGGATGCTTATTAGTAATTGCTGGTTCTCTATCCTGTTCAATGGTCAGCAGGTTGGTTTCTTCAAGTCCACTAGAGGTCTCCGTCAAGGTGATCCCCTTGCTCCTGCTCTTTTCATAATTATGGAGGAGGTCCTTAGTAGAGGCTTAAAAAGGTTGTTTTCCTCCAGAAGTAGCACTTATTTCAGGGGCCCTCGGGGGTGTACTCCTATTTCTCATCTCCTATACGCAGATGACACCCTTATATTTCTCAATGGTCATGCTAATAATGTCGCAAAGCTTCTGGACTTCTTGAGGAATTATGAGGCTATATCTGGGCAAAAGGTCAACGCTTCAAAGAGTTCTTTTGTTACTTCCAACAAGGCACCTGACGATCTCACTCCTCGTATCAAGGCTCATACTGGGTATAAAAATCAGGAGGGTGCTCTTTCATATCTTGGTATCCCCATCACCCCGGGGCGTACCCTTGTTTCTCACTTCAAGCACATTATTGACAGAATCACTGGTAGTCTGGCCGCCTGGAAGTCCAAGCTGCTCTCCCAAGCAGGGCGCATTGTGCTTATTAATTCGGTGCTTTGCTCCATTCCAATCTATACTGCTTTTGCTTCATGCTTACCTAAATCGGTCATTCACATAATTGAAAGGCATTGTGACTCCTTCTTCTAGAATGGGGCGGATGGCCCCCGCCGTAGACAATGGGTTTCGTGGAACAATATTATGAGGCCGAAACAGGAAGGCGGTCTAGGAGTTAGGAGTTTGTGGCACGTCCAGGTTTCTCTTATGGCTAAACTCATCTGGAATGCCGTGACTGGGACCTTGTTATGGTCCAAATATGCTAGAAGCAGATTCCACATCACCACCCTATCTGATGATACTAAAGCCTTCCCCACTGGTATCTCTAAAGAAGTTTTTAGCGCAGCTAAAACCCTTCTAATGCAGAACACTAGATGGATCCTTGGGGACGGGAAGAATATTGATTTTCTCCATCACAGGTGGGCTGGAAGCTCACCCCTCATTACTGCTCACCCTCATCTTTCACAACAGCCGTTCTTCTCAGTTTCAGATGTGGTCTCTGATGCTAACCATCCCTTTAGATGCACTGAGTCTATCTGCCAAATCCTTGACAAGGTTAAGCTATCCAATTATCCTGACAGGTGTGTTTGGACTACTAGTGCTGATGGCTTATTCTCTACTAGATCTGCCTTCCAGGCTATCAGACCGACGGGCGTCCCTCGTCCTCCTCTCCTTAATATTTGGCACAACGCCTATAATCCCAGGGCGGCGATGTTCGGCTGGCGCGTGCTCCACCGTGCTATCCCCACGGATGACCGTGTCTCTGCCTGCGGTATCCACATTGTGTCCAAGTGCTCTTGCTGTACCACCCCTACAACTGAGGACATGGACCACCTTTTTCTCTCTGGGGAAATCGCTTCTTCGCTGTGGCGTTGGGCTAGGCCTCTCATTCGGAATTCTGCTGTTGGCCCACGTATCTCAATCACTCTATGGAATGTTTTATCTGGAGCTAACCGTCAGTCTGCTTTTGATTTTATTTCTGTTTATGCTGTTCTTTTAGTTCTGTGGGAGATATGGAAATACAGGTGTGCCAAACGTCATGAATCCAAGGCCAAAACTCTGAACGGCATTCTTTCAGACATCAAGTTTGCCATCAACACCACAGTCCAGGGCACCATTTTCAAAAGGAGCTGTTCTCGGATAGAACTCAAAACCCTTCTGCACTATAGATTCACACCAACTGTCAAGATGAAAAAACCAGTTTTGGTCAGATGGACTCCTCCCCAGATCGGCCTTTATCTCAACGTGGACGGTGCTAGTAAAGGTAACCCCGGCTTATCCGGCGGTGGTGGGTGCATACATGATTCCAAGGGCTGCATCCGCCTGGGATTTGCCTTCTTCTATGAACAAGGTGATAGTCTCACAGCTGAGACCCGCGCTCTCTACGATGGGTTACGTTTGGATGACCAACATGGATTTCACATATCCAATGTTTTCTCTGACTCTCTTGTGCTGGTTCAGTCTTTCAGAACAAATCGCTGTCCTTCTTGGAAGTGTACCTGGTGGTGGCGTGAAGCTAGCTCCCTCCTTAGAGAGTCCTCTGCTCAGCTACATCACGTTTATAGGGAGACAAATAGGGTGGCGGATGCCCTGGCTGTCTATGCTTGTAATACACACGGGTCTTCTATTTTCCACAGTCCATCCTCCCTCCCATCTGTGTGTAAAGGTCCGGCTGCACTTGATAAAGCCGGCCTCCCATCTGTTAGACTTCTCTAGTCCCTGTGATTCCGGGCGGTATGCCCCGTTGCTACATGTACTGTTCTCTTTTAATATTTATAAAATCTAGGTACGGGTCACATCTAGGGGAGTGAGAACATTATCCTCTGCTGGGGAATAGTGCACTTAGCTAGAAGTGTTCCTTGTACCCCTTTACCCTAAAAAAAAAAAATGTATATTGTGCATTGTGGTTGTGGATGAATGTGGGTTGTGTTGGTGAATGTGGGATAATGATATCTTGCAAACATGTGAGCATGACTTGTAGACAATCTTGTAAAATTCATGATTTATGATTAGGGTTTGTGTGAATGCCTTGGTTTCGGTTTGATCATGAAGAATAGTGGGTCAGCATATGTGTTTGCAAAATTTAGTAGTTTATCCATGCTTGAGAAATTGTAAATAAGTTCGGTTCGGTAAAATAAAAACATGCAAAAATGGTTTGTGGTAATTGATTTATAGATGTATGAATTAGGGTGATGTTGTGTTCTAAAATCATGCATATATTAGTAGTCTCTGTGCAAAACAGTAAGTGGATAAATTGCAAAATGTGTTAAACCTATGTTAGCTTAAGTTGTGAATAATATGCTAATTAGGTGTTTGATTTTCTGTAAATCCTATTTAGCTCAGAAAAATCTGAAAAATTTAGAGTATGATTTTTAACCCGAAAACAGTATGTGGTTAAAATTTCAGGTCAATTGGAACAGTAAATAAAAAGTTATGTGTTTTCATGTGAAATGTGATAATTCATGCATATAATTGTAATGTGGTTTGTTATGGTCTAAAACCAACATGATTAGTGTGGTTACTGTATGTTAAACTCTTGAAATTCTGTAGTACCATGTTAAAGAAAAACAGAAATGTTCATGTGAGTGAGAAAGTGATTGAAATGAGAAGAGTTATGTGTAAAACCATGTGTAAAACGGTAATGTGTAAAAGTGTAAAAGTTGTGCCTATGTGACACTGCTACCCTAGAGGCATCGGAAGCCGTATATAGAAAAGTCCCTATAGAAGGCTCCATGTGATATAAGTTTGTCCCAAAGGCATTGGGAAAACCCCGGAGGTGGACAAGTACCACTGGATAGGGTGGAGAGGGCTTCTCCAGGTCTGCGCAGTTACCAAGATTCACCGCTGTATTGCCTAGGTGGTGAGTATGTGTATAAGTTGTGTAAGTGTTGTGTCATGTGTTGTGTTATGAGTTGTGTTGAGAGCTGTGCTAAGGGATGAGCACGAGCTATGAGATATTGTTAGTGTCCTCTACTGGTAGTTAGGACTATGTGTCATGGCAAATTGTTTAAGTAATGAAAAATGAGTAAAATGTGAAATATGTGAATATGGCACGTGGTAAGTGCCCGAGATGCACGTGGTAAGTGCAATCGATGTGATATGTGATAAGTGAAAGTGAAAGAGAAAATGATGTGGAAATGAGTAAATTGTATAAGTGTGAACATGTGTACGTGTCAAATGTGTAAAAAGTGAACAACATGAATGAGTAAGTATGAAATCATGTGAAACCGAGAATGTGAGAATGTGTTATTGGAAACCATGTGAAATCAGTAAACTCATGTTGTCATTATCATGCTTATGTGTGCATAAATGCCTAGAATCCACGTTAGGGATAATTAGTGAAAATGAGTGCAAGATAGTTTGATTACTTGTTCACATGATGTGTTTTATGTATTATTGTAGCTCTCATGTGTAGATTTATAGTCATTGAATCATATGAAATCAGCAATCTAAAGCATGTGAAAAGGTTCGTGTATGTGTTTAAAACTATGTGAAATCCATGCTAGTTGTGTTCCCTTTCATGTGTGTAAATTGTTCATGATTGATAGCTTTCATGTTTTAGCTCTTTAAAAGACTAAAGTTCCTGAGCGAATGGAATAGAGATCATGTGATAGGTGAATTTCATTTTACAAATCTGAAAGCATGAGTTATGTATAAAATTGTAGAACTTTCATGATAGGTAGAAAACTTGAATTGACTAGCACGCTATGTGTTGTTAGTTGTAAAAGTGCATGTAGAAACCACTAAGACTTGTATGTGTATATCATGAGTAGTGTCGCTTGCTGAGTCTTTGGACTCACTCTTGCTTCGGCGTACAGGTTGACAGGTATCGTGCACTAGAAGGTAGCGTGGCGAGGATCATCATTAGAAGACTATTTTGTGGAGCTGTTACCAGTTGTACTTTTCTTTTGCACAAAAAGGATTATTGTATGGACAATATTTTGGACATTGTAACTCTCTTTATTTTGTATTAATGTGGACATTGTCTTTCTATCTTGCTATTTAGATTATGGAATGTGTGTTGGTGATGGATTAAGAGTTGAGTTGTTTACTTTACTCCGCTGTACTCAATCGCTATCCAGGTACATATCAACCTATCGACCAGTGTTGGGTAAATGTCCCACTGTGACGACGCCCTTTATACCGATGGGGATTGGTATAATCGTACCGGTATGAAGAGGGTCGTTACAACCCCATTTTGGGACCCCCAAATCCGACCCCTTGGAGCTGGTTTGGAGATCTACTGCGACAAGGAGGAAGCTGGAGCAAAGGAGAAGGCATCCCCATCATCCCCTTGGCGTGGAGATCACCCAGGAGCCCGGAGGAAGGCGATCTAGAGGGAGGTTCTGCAACTTCTTGGGACTGCCCAAGGAGGTCTTCACCAAGCCTTTAAATCCCTTAGAACAATTTTTGAAAGGCAAGTGACCTATCTATGGTGTCCCCGTATGAGTCTAGGTGGTTTTTGTGATTTTTAAGGATTTTTCCTCGAGTCCTAGACCCTCCAATTCACCCATGTTTCAGAGCTCGGGTCTGTGTTTTCTGCACAGACCTGGTTAGACGGCAAGGTCCCTGGACGTCCAGTTTATGCTTGGCGTCCATCGACCATGCCAGTGACCTTGAGTCAGCGGCCAGAGACCGCCA
Organism: Colocasia esculenta; assembly: GCA_014218235.1. Taxonomy (NCBI): domain Eukaryota; kingdom Viridiplantae; phylum Streptophyta; class Magnoliopsida; order Alismatales; family Araceae; genus Colocasia; species Colocasia esculenta. The sequence continues at coordinate 71,236,269 of CM024763.1, read as the reverse complement.
CCTAGTTCTTCTGGACAGAACAGTGGGCTGTTCTGTCCCACTTATGCAGTAATTTCAGTATGTTTTATGCGATGAGGATATATGGTAAAGCTTATACTCTATGTATATGATTAGTTGTGGTGTGTGAATGAAGGTGGGATGTGAATGGTGAATGTGGGATAATGATATTTTGTAAACTTGTGAGCATGACTTGTAGACAATTTTGCAAAATCCATGATTCATGATTTAGATTAGTGTGAATGCCTTAGTTTCGGTTTAATCATGAAGAATAGTGGGTCAGCATATGCGCTTGCAAATTTTAGTAATTTATCTATGCTTGTGAAATTTGTAAATAAGCTCGGTTCGGTAAAATGAAAACATGCGAAAATGGTTTGTGATAATTAATCGATAGATGTATGAATTAGGGTAATGTGGTGTTCTAAAATCATACATATATTAGTAGTCTCTGTACAAAACAGCAAGTGGCTAAATTACAATATGTTTAGACCCATGTTAGCTTAAGTTGTTAATAGCATGCTAATTAGACGTTTTATTTTCTGTAAATTCTATGTAGCTCAGAAAAATCTGAAAATTTGGGAGTATGATTATGAACCCGAAAACAGCATGTGGTAAAACTTTCAGGTCATTTGGACCCGTAAATAAAGAGTTATGTGTTTTCATGAGAAATGTGAATAATTCGTACATACGATCGAAATGTGATTAGATTTTGTTTAAACCCAGCATGATTAGTGTGTTTACTGTGTGTTAAACCTTGAAAACTCTGTAGTACCATGTTAGGAAAAACAGAGGATTTATGTGAGTGAGAAAGTGAATGTGATGAAAAGTGTAAAGTGTAAAAACCATGTGTAAAACGGTAAATGTGTAAAAGTGTAATTGTGCCAATGTGATACTGCTTCCGAGAAGGCAGTGGAGCCGTATCAGGGAAACGTCCCCCTGAGAAGGTTCATTGTGTTAAGTGACCCTAAGGGCATTAGGGGGAAATCCTGGAGGTGGACAAGTACCACTGGTTAGGGTGGAGACTTGTTCTCCTGGTCTGCGCAATCCAAGAGTCGCCATTGTATTGCCTAGATGGCGTCTATGTGATGTGATGTGTTTGTGTCCTTTGGTGGTTTGGACTATGTGTCACGGCACCTAAATATGTGTAAAGTGTAACGTGAAATGTGTATGTGACCATGTGTAAATGTGTAAGTGACATGTGAATGTGTATGTGTAAAGTGTAACCACGTGAAAAGAGAAAATTTGTGTAAAAGAAAATGTGAAATTCTCGATGTGTAAATGTGTTATTGAGACCATGTGAGGCTAAATCTGAACCCATGTGAATTCAGAAAATGCATGTTATTATTCTCATGTTATGTGTACAAAATGTTTAGAATCCATGGTAGGGACGACAAATGAATATGTGTGCAAAATGGCATGATGGATTGTTCATATGTGAGGTTTTAAGCAACGTTGTAGCTCTCATGTGTAGATTTATAGTCATTGAACCATGTTAAATCAGCAACCTAAAGCATGTGAAAAAGTTATGTATGCACTTAAGAATTTGTGGAATCCATGCAAATTGTGTTTCTCTTCCATGCGTGTAAATTGTCCATATTGATAGCTCTCATGTTTGATTCTGTAAAAGATTAAAGTTCATGAGCAAATTGAATAGAGACCATGTGATAGGTGGATTTTATTTTAAAAATCTGAAAGCATGAGTTATGTATAAAATTGTAGAACTTTCATGATAGGTTGAAAACTCGAATGGACTAGCATGCTATGTGTTGCTAATTGTAATGTGCACGTAGAAACCACTAGGATTTGTACGTGTATATCATGAATAGTGTTGCTTGCTGAGTCCCTGGACTCACTCCTTGCTTTGGCGTATAGGTATAGTTGGTGACACGACACCGCTTGAGGAGACGGTGGAGACGGACTCCGAGCGCAGAGACTAGATAGTTGTTGGAGTTCTTTGAGTTTGTGTATTTCCCAGTATGTAATTTTGAACATTGTATTAGAATTATCACGAGAAGAATGTATTATGTGGACATTATGTATTTCCATTTTAGTAAGTTAATTTATGTGAACTTTGGTTTCTTTTTGCAAATTGTAAACTGCATGTATGTTTAATGTGGGTGATGAATGAATGGAGATAGTTCTCTTTTACTTCCGCTACTCTGTTGTATATTCGCGTGTATCTCAGCTGTTTGTATCGTTGGGTAAATGTCCCACTGTGGCAGCACTTGTTATACCGACGTGGGTTGGTATAACCGTACCGGTATAATGAGGGCCGTCACAGTCGCAAACCTTTCCTGCTGCTCGGCGGTGAGAAATTCAGCTCCATAGCCCCCGACGCTGCCGGAAACACCAGAAGAGGCCATAGTTTTGGATGGAAAGAGTTTCTGGAGGATTGGAAAGAGAAATGGAACAAGAACCCTCAAGAAATTTCAGGTGGGAAGCAGTTGGAAGCTTGAAATCTCAGGGAGCCGATGCCGGAGTCGATAGGGTATCGCCTCAGGCAGAAGGAAGAAGATGAAGAAGGGATGTGAATCGTTGCCGCACAGATTTCGGGATATATAAAAAAAATGACCTTTAGAATTTGGGGGCGCCATGATGGCAGAAAATGACAAAATGACTAGTTCGATAGGAATAAACTCTTATAAAATAACGAACCGTCAAGAAAATTTAAAAGGATAAGCAATAATTGGAATTTTGCTCAAATTTTGGGAGGAAAAATAATTTAAATTCTGAAAATTAATATTTCAGTTTTAAATAGATAATTCTTTCATAATTTACACATGCATAATTCCCTTCTAAGAGAAGTAAATCTCTCTTCAGGTAAGGCCTTTGTGAAGATATCTGCTAACTGATTGTTTGTATCAATAAATGAAATATCTATGTTGCCATTTGCTACATGATCAAGAATGAAATGATATCTAACCTCAATGTGTTTAGTCCTCAAGTGTTGTACTGGATTCTTGGTTAGATTTATAGCACTGGTGTTGTCGCATAACAATGGAATTGTCTTGATATGTAGCCCATAATCCTCAAGTTGTTGCTTGATCCATAGGAGTTGTGTACAGCAACTTCCAGCAGCTACGTACTTAGCTTCAGCTGTTGACAGGGCTACTGAATTTTGTTTATTTGAGGACCATGATATCAGACAACCTGCAAGGAATTGACAACAACCACTGGTGCTTTTTCTGTCCATTTTGCATCCAGCGTAGTCAGCATCAGAGTATCCTACTAAATTACTTTCACATGATTTTGGATACCACAGACCTAAGTCATGAGTTCTAGTTAAATATCTAAAAATTCTTTTAACGGAAATTAAATGAGACTTTCTAGGGTCTGCCTGATACCTAGCACACATGCATACACTAAATAGAATATCGGGTCTACTGGCTGTTAAGTATAGTAATGAGCCTATCATACCTTTGTAGACTTTTTGATCTACTTTCTTACCATCATTGTCACTGTCCAATCTTGTTGAGGTGCTCATTGGTGTTGACAGTGGCTTGGCGCTTTCAAATCCAAACTTTTTTAAGAGTTCCTTGGTGTACTTGCCTTTGTCAAAGGCCGATCTATTATTGAGAATGTTTCTATATCCAGGCATATGATGAAAGATATTGGCAGGAAGGTCCGAGAGAATAATGTTATATTCAAACTGGATATGATGAAGGCTTATGACAGGGTGGAGTGGAATTTCCCTTTTGCAATTTTTCGGAGATTTGGTTTCTCATCTTGCTTTGTTTCTTATGTGGGTATGATGGTTAGTAATTGTTGGTTCTCAGTTCTTTTTAATGGCCAACAGGTGGGTTATTTTAAATCATCTAGAGATATCAGACAAGGAGACCCTTTGGCGCCAGCTTTATTTATTATCATGGAGGAGGCTCTAAGTCAGGGTCTGCGCATGTTATTGTCCACTGGGGCACTTTTTCCCTTCAGGGGTCCCCGGGGCTGCCTCCAGATCTCCCATCTCCTGTATGCTGATGACACCCTTGTATTTCTTAATGGACAGACCAGCAATATCAGAAAATTTCTGGCTTTCTTGAAGGCATATGAAGAATCTTCTGGGCAGAAGGTGAATGCTTCTAAAAGTAGTTTTATTATCTCCTCTAAGGCCCCAGCTGCTACAGGTAATCAAATCAAAGCATTAACTGGATTCCGCAAGCAGGAGGGTGTTTTATCTTACCTGGGTGTCCCTCTTGTGGATGGCCGCACCTTAGTTACCCATTACAAGCATATTCTTGACAAGGTTAACAACTCTCTGGCATCTTGGAAGTCTAAATTGCTCTCTCAAGCAGGTCGGGTTACTCTCATTAATTCCGTTATGTGCTCCATTCCTCTCTATGTCACCTCAGCTGCTTGTTTGCCTAAATCCATCCTCCACTATATTGAGCGCTCTTGTGCTTCCTTCTTCTGGAACAGGGTTGATGATCATAGGCGTCGCCACTGGATTGCTTGGGATCGGATATCTCGACCGAAGCAAGAAGGAGGCCTGGGAGTCAGAAGTATGTGGCATGTTCAAATTGCTCTCATGGCCAAGCTCATCTATAACACCATGCATGGCCAATCTTTATGGTCTAGATACGCTAGAAGCAGATTTATGAAGCCTCCTTCTTCTGATATAAATAGGATGTTTCCCGCTAGAATTTCCAAGGAGGTTTTTAATGCTACCCATAACCTTATTATGCAGAATAGTAGATGGGTCTTGGGTGATGGCAAAGATATTGACATCCTTAGGCATAAGTGGGTTGAAGATACTCCAATTATCTCACTTCTTCCTTCTTTATCGCAATATCCTTTTATAGCTGTTCATGATGTGGCGATCAATATGGAACACCCCCTCAGAAGTCATGCTCTTATCGGGTGGGTTATGGAGAATGTTGATATTTCGGATATCCCGGATACTTGTGTTTGGATGTGCAATGCTGATGGCAAATTTTCTACCAATGCTGCCTTCTAGGCTGTTAGGCCGCACGAGATTTATCGTCCTTCCTTGCTTAAAATCTGGCATCATGCTTTCAATCCGAGGGCTTCCTTGTTCGGCTGGAGGATCTTGCAGTGTGTTGTGCCTACTGATGATAGACTTTCTAACTGTGGTGTTCATCTAGACTCTTCATCTTCCTATTGCACTTGTCCTTTGGTTGAAGATATGGATCATCTCTTTCTCAAAGGGGAGCTGGCTACTGTGCTCTGGAGATGGGCTCGCCCCCTATTAGATGCCCAGATTATTGGTCCTCACATCACATCTACATTATGGAACATCATGTCTACGGTTAACTGTCAGAGCGCCCCGGGTTTCATTGCTATTTATGTTGTTCTCCTTATGCTGTGGGAGATTTGGAAATTTAGATGTGCAAAGCGATTTGATTCTATATCCAAGTCTATGGGGAGGATTACTGCTGATATTATATATGCTGCTAATGTGGCTATTCAAGGAGTGTTTTTTAAAAAGGAATGCTCCCTACATAGCCTTGGTATTCTCCAAGAGTTTGGTTTCAAGCCTAAAGTCAAATTGAAAGCGCCCGAGATTGTGAGGTGGATTCCACCTCAATTTGGATTTTGCTCGAACGTTGATGGTGCTTGTAAAGGAAATCCAAGCCCTTGAGGAGGTGGTGGCTGTTTTTGTAATCCGATTGGTGATGCTCATCTCAGCTTTGCATTTTTCTATGGGCATGGCAACAGTTTGATTGCTGAGGTTCGTGCGCTTTGTGATGGCTTGAGGTTGGCTGAGCTTTATGGTCTACATATTACCTTTGTCTACTCAAATTCGCTTGTGTTAGTTCAGTCCTTCTATAATGATAAATGCCCTTCGTGGAAGTGTTCATGGTGGTGGAGATTGGCTCGGCCATTATTGTACAAGATCAACATTTGTGTGGTTCATTCTTACCGGGAGGCTAATAGAGTGGTTGACGCCTTGGCCTCTTATGCTTGTGAAAGAGGAGAGAGTTCTATGTTTAGGTTATCTACCGTCCCCCCCATTTGTAAAGGACCAATTGTGCTTGATAAAACTGGTCTACCTTCTCTTAGATTAGTGTAATTTGTGTTTTTTTCAAGGGTATGCCCCGGAGTTACATGTAAGTTACCCTTCATTGATATATAAAATTTTGGGCATCGGACATGGCTAGGGGAGTGAGAATGTTTTCTTCTGCTGGGAGAGAGCGCACTTAGCTAGCACCATGTCTTGGTGCACCTTTGCCAAAAAAAAAAAAAAAGATAATTACGTTTATCGTTATCGGGTTTATTCATCTTAATACTTGTTCGGTATTATCCAACCAAGTTATTCATGTCTTAACCCACTATCCTTGTCACTCATTGTAATTTATTGTTTAGTGTTCAAACATAAATTTTCATTTAATTGTGTAGCAATATCTCACATGTTATAATAATTATCATATTTATTTATATTTTTAAAAATTCGGGTTGCTACAGCCAAACTAAGCTTCAGCTGAGAACCCAAAGCCTCCTGAAGACCCTGCCACTACTCAATGTAAGCCTCAGTCTCGGTCAAAAATGATAGACTTCAGCACACCATGCAACCTCACAATGCTGCCAATATATAACCTAGCCAAACTCTCCACGGACTGCTTCTTCTTCATCAGCAAGAAATGTGTCATCTTGGAGAAACGATCTACAATTACCTAAATCGAGTCATTGCCCTTGGCTGATCTGGGCAAACCCGTCACAAAATCCATGGTGATTGCTTCCCACTTCCATACAGGTATCTCCATCTTTTGCATAAGGCCCGATGGTCAATGACGCTTGGCCTTCACCTGCTGGCACACTAAACACCTGGACATGAACTCGGCCACATCCTTCTTCATACCAGACCATCAGAAAGATCTCTTTAAATCCTGGTACATCTTGGTGTTGCCTGGATGAATAGAAAATCTCGACCTGTGAGCTTCTGCAAGTACATGCTCACAGACATCCACAACATCAGGAACACAAACTCGGTGTTGGAATCTAATGACACCATCCTCATCACGAGAATTGCCTGCCTTGCCCACCATCTCCTGAAGCCTAGGATCAGCTTTCTGTTGCTCAACCACCTCATCCAGAACTGTGGATCGGATAGATAACTGAGCCACGAAAGCCTGACACAACTGTGGCTCTAACTCAGTCATTGCACACGCTGCATCCTCAAGCATCTTCCAATCCTGCCTGAGCAAAGACCTCTTCTTGCTGAGCACATACGCCACGATATTCACCTTCCCTGGATGGTACTAAAGCTCGAAGTCATATTCCTTGAGAAACTCAATCCACCGTCTCTGCCGCAGGTTCAACTCCTTCTCCGAGAAAAGATGCCTCAGACTCTTATGGTCAGTAAACACCTCGAACTTGACACCATAAAGATAGTGTCTCCAGGTCTTCAGTGCATGAACCACAACCGCTAACTCCAAATCATGGGTCGGATAGTTTCGCTCATGCTCCTTTAACTGGCGAGAAGCATAGGCAACTACCATACCATGCTGCATCAACACACAGCCAAGACCTATCTGAGAAGCATCAGAGTAGATGGCAAAACCCTCTGCACCACTCGGCAAAATCAACACAGGTGCAGATGTAAGCCTCTCCTTCAGCAACTGGAAACTACTCTCGCAATCATCAGACCACACAAACTTTACACCCTTCCTAGTTAGCTTGGTCAAAGGTGTGGCGATAGATGCAAAGCCCTCAATGAATCACCTGTAATAGCTTTCTAAACTAAGAAAACTCTGAATCTATGATGGGGTCCTTGGAATCTCCCAATCTAACACTGCCTGGACCTTCGCCGGATCAACGACAACTCCAGCGCCTGAGATAATGTGTCCAAGGAAATGAACCTCGCGCATCCAGAAGTCACACTTGCTAAACTTTGCATACAACTTGTGCTCTCGGAGAACCTCCAGAACAACCATCAAATGCTCACGGTGTGTAGCCTCATCATGAGAATAGACTAACACATCGTCAATGAACACCACAACAAAGCTATCCAGATATGGCCTAAAAACCTTGTTCATGAGATCCATGAATGCTACAGGGGCGTTGGTCAGACCAAATAGAAGCACAAGAAACTCATAGTGTCCATAACGAGTCCTGAAAGCAGTCTTGGACACATCTTCATTCTTAATCCACAACTGATGGTAGCCGGGCAACAGATCAATCTTGGAGAACACTGATGCATTCTGCAGCTAATCGAACAAATCATCAATCCACGGCAAGGGATACCTGTTCTTCACTGTCACCTAGTTGATCTTCCTGTAATCAATGCACAACCTGAGGGACCCATCCTTCTTCTTTACAAACAAGACAGGTGCGCCCCATGGTGACACACTAGGGCGAATGAATCCCTTATCCAGCAAATCCTGCAACTGCTTCCTCAGCTCAGCTAACTCCGTAGGTGCCATCCGATATGGAGCCTTAGAGATAGGAGAGGTGTCTGGAAGCAACTCTATAGTGAACTCTATCTCTCTAGCTTGTGGCAATCCAGACAAATCATCAGGAAACACGTTTGGAAACTCATGCACTACTTCAATCTCCTCAAGGGTCGGTGACTGATCGGCCTTAGGGACTAAGACCACACTAGCAAGAAAAGCATCACAACCCTTGTTCACTATCCTGATCACCTTCATGGCGGAGATCACAAACCTTCCCACTAAGTTCCTTGGCAACGGATGTGAGAACTCATCCTCACCAGGAATACGGAAAGTAATCTTCTTCCCTCTACAATCCACCAAGGCATGGTACTCCTCAAGCCAATCCAGACCAAGAATGGCATCATAGTCCTTCATCTTGAGCAAGTAGAAGCACCCAAACAAGCCTCGGTCCTTAATGCACACAGGTAACGATGGAATGCACTTCCTAGTCGATACCGTACCTATCGGTGTGTGCACAGACAAAGGGACTTCTAACTCCTCTGCCTCTACTGCTAACTGCTTGGCAAACCACTCGGAAACGAATGAGTGTATGGCACCCGTATCAAACAATACTTGAGCATGCACACCCATGACTAGAACCATACCTTCCGTGACGTTCTCGGCTTGCTCTACATCCTCTCGTGCTAGTGCAAACACTTGAGATTGGGTTTGAGGTCTTCCTGGTCTTTCGGTCACTGGCGATGCCGCTGTTGCCGCTGTTGGGGCTGGTGCTCCTCGCTGCACACCCTACTGAAGTCTGGGACAATCCCGGATCTGGTGCTCAGTGCTGCCATACTTGAGACACTTCCTTGCCAACTTCCAACATTCGGTGCCACCGTGGGCCCTACCACAGTGAGGACACGCCTTCTTGTCGCTAAGCTGGGGGACTACGGTGTGACTGCCTACTGACTCGTAGCCGCCACTAAACACTAGGGTGACTGGTACACTGCCTTCTTCCTATCCTGCCTCTTGAAAGGTGGCGCGGACCTCTATTGACCTGCCTTCTTCTCCTCCAGTATTGGTCCATCTCGCTCTCCTGCCTGCATGATGTGCTGAGAGCCTCGTCTAGAGTGCGGTGGTCAAAAGCCACAAGGCTCGTCCCCAGTGATGTTTTGAGCCCCATCACAAACTTCTTAGCCTTCCTGCGCTTGTCAGCAACTATATAAGGAGCATATTTAGAGAGCTCAGCAAACCTGGCCTCATACTTCAAAACCATCATGGAGCCCTGAGTAAGAGAGAGAAACTTCTGCTCCATCTTGTCCTGGATGTGCTCGGGGATGGACTTGGCCCACAAAAGCCTCGTGAACTCGGCCCAAGTTACCTCAATAGCACCATCCTCGTACCTGGTGCAAAGTACGGAGGCCCACCAAACATCAGCTCTCTCCTACAAAATACAACTTATAAGCACCATCTAAACAAAACCTTAACTTAACACAAGTACATAAACTTTAAGTACCTGTAGCATGTAGGTAGACATGCTAACTTTATCTTCCTCAGCACACCTGATGGCTCGAAATATCTTCTCAACTTCCCTCATCCAGCTCTCTGCCAAGAGGGGCTGACTCTCCCCCTTAAAAGAAGGCAGAGCCATCCTCTTAAACCTCTCCATGATGAACGGACCACCATGGCCATGCTCCTAGGGAACTGGAGCTGGAGCCTGAGCTTGAGACAATAAGCAACATAAGCAATACATAACAATCATGCATTTAACAAAACAGACTACTCCTATTTACCAACTCTAACCTGAGTCTGCAGCTAAGACTGCATTGCCACCTGAGTCTGTGCCTAGGTCTGCATTACCTGAACCAGGCCTTGCATGAACACACCATAGTCCACAGGTGGTGGTGGAGGAAGTACTGTGGGACCCTGGGGTACTGGGGCCTACTGCTCACCTCTCTCTTCACGCCTATGCTGTAGCACCCCGAAAATTTTAACTACATAAAAATTCAAATAAATGGAAATAAATAATTTCCATAATATCGGAGTATTTAAAACATACGTACCATTATCGTATGTGCTAAAACACATCGGAAAATTTCATAAAAATTATAAATCAACCCTAAATATTATTACTAAATGTTTCACAAAGAAATTTGTGCCAAGAAAAATCAGATCATCCAAGTTTAAAGTGTTTCGCGACTTATTATCGTAATTCATGAATAAGTCGTAACATCATTATCACACGTACGTGGATGAGTCAGAAAATTAAATAAAAATCATATATGGACTTCAAATAATATCCTCTAATGACCCATCAAGAAATTTGGTTCAATAAAAATCATTTGGGCTAGGTTTAAGAGTTATTGCGACTGATTATCTAAATAAGGAAACAAGTCGAAAACCGTTAACACGGAAATACGACGCAATCAAAAATTAAATAAAAGTGTTGGGGAGACTTCCAACATTATATATTGATGACCCATTATCATAATTGGGCCAATGGGCAACATTTGGCCCAAAAATCAAATGAAGCTAGAAAATACATAGAAATTCGTAACCATAAATAAGCTGAAATTGAAAAGAGACAATTAGAGTTGAATTGGGATGCAATCATGCATTCATGGCAACCCAAATTCGTGCCTAACTATGAGGGGAGGTTTCCTAATGCCTCACACACTCAAAGGGAGGAGGAAATCATCAAAAATAAGAAACCAAACATGCCAATCCTGAAATCCTCTTTTCCTAGTTATAATAGGACTCCTAAACACCATGGTTACTTAAATACTCTTCACCCAAACCCTAGGAACGAATTTAGAACTTGATAGGGTCGTGTGGAGGAGCTCTTGGTGGCTGAGGAGCTGTGGAACGACCACAAGAAGCCGTTCTTCTTCCCCTTCTCATCTGCTGCGACCTTCACAAACCACTCTCTTGAAGTCGACCAAAGGTAGGTTTTCTCGGGCCAAACCTTAACATATCCTATACCAATGTGTAGAGCATCAAGTTAACTTTCATTTCCCACTGGTTTCATCGAATTTCATTTAGTAGATTTTGAATTATAAGCGTTTTGCCAAAGTCGCGCACTGTTAGAGCTTTTCCCGTTCTTCTTATTATTCACACGATTTGAGACCGAATTAGACTAAATAATCAACATAAAAGTTCTTCTACTTGTAGTCACGATCATCTTTCATGTTCAACGTTTTGTCTAAAACTCTTTAGTTAGAGAGTTATGAACCCCGTAAGAGTCATGCATAATACTGTGTTTTCGGGTTTGCAGTTAGCCTTAGGTTCTTCCTATTTTTCTTGAGATTTAAGACCGAAGTAGGTCAAGCCTCCAACATGAAAGTTCTTGTATTAATCGATATGGTCATCTTTCATGTTAAATGTTTTGCTTAAAGATCATTATTTAGAGAGTTATAAACTTCGTAATAGAGTCATGCATGATACTGCATTTTCTGGTTGCATTTAACTTTCACTTACTCATGTTTTTCACAAGGTTCAAGACCGAATTAGGTTAAAACCCCAACAACAAAGTTCTTATACTAGTTGTCCTTGTCATCTTTTATGTTAGACATTTGTCCAAATATCAGTAGATCTCATGTTACAAGTCTAACATGTAAGTCGCCATGAAGTCATGCATGTTTAGGGCTTTACCATGTTCTTCCTGTATTTCATGAATTAGAACCGATTCAGACCCAGCCCAAACACAAAAGTTCTTCCAATAATGTCCTCGACATTTTCTATGTTGTGAGTTTTGTCTAAAGGTCAGCATATAGAGAGATATAGGCGTTTCATGAATATCACCCTGTGTCAAATCATGGTAGTCTGAACCAAGAGCATGTCAGATCCATGTCGGACTCAGGCGCAGACCCTGTGAACGCGACGGCCCGATATGTCGCATTCTGAGGTCGGGTCGCGACAGTACCTCTGTCGCGTTCTGGTTGCGACAGTACCCATGTCACCTTCTGCCTGCCTGATCTGACGACCCCGTCGCCTTCCTTATAGGGATATGTCGCGATCTCAGAACTTTACCTGAAACCATGTGTTTTCATGCATAGTTTTCCGCATATACCCAAGATCTGTTTAAATATGATATTTACTGTGTAGGTTGCATGTCTTGGGTCTGAGCATTACATGATTGTTATTTAATGGCTTAAAAATTGATTAACCCATTTAAAAGCTTTAATTACATGAATGCTATTCTAAGTGCTCCTTAAATGTTATGATCCATTCATGTTTCTTGTGATTTAATCTTCCTACTGTTCTTCCACGTTTAAATGATAATGGTTATCATAAAATCTTGCAAACCATGACTTGTTAAAGTGCATAGTTTTATTCCATGTTATATTGTCAAGTGCTTCCTGCGAGTTTGAGACCGATGGTTTGAGAATTGCGACACGCGTACCGCACTACACACTAGCACTATTAGGTAGCCCCTTCTTGGGAAATTGGAAACTCTCTACCGGTCATTCCGAATCGGTAGACTAGCGACCTTTTCACCAAGGCCTCCGTAAATCTCCTCTGACCATGGATTCCCACATGGCCGACGAGTTGGTTGTACCATTGAAGTTCCCTGGAGATAGCGTGCACTTCCTTTCTCTTCTTGATCTCGTGAGTGTGACTTACAAACTAGACTAAAGCCATTAATGTAAAGATTGAACGAAAGTATAAATTGTACCGTTATGCTGCCGAATTTATCTCTTGACCATTGTTCTCATGAAATCATGTTCAATTTAATTATTACTTCTTCTCATCATCATCATGAACATGACATTACACATGCTACGTTTTGAAACTCTCATTGGCCATTATAATGACTGTGGGTATCTACATTTAAAAATTTACATGAGATGCTGACAGGGCACGGCGTGTGTCCAAGGGCTCCAATCTAGCCCCAATGACGGCGAGTCATAGATATACTGTTAACCATGGGGTATAATGATTACTGGCGTTGCATCTGCGCTGGGAGTACTTTCTTGCTTGTTGAATGTTAGATACATAACCACATACACGTGTCCTGGTGTACATTCTTAATGGATCTTTTCTTGGTGTACATTGGTGTCTACGTGCCTGATTAGTGTTACTTGATCGTGCTTGTGAAATCTTGCTTGTTTGCTTGCTTGATATGGCCATTCTGCATTTAATGCAATTAGTGATATCTTGCGTTCTTGACATCAAGTGAATTCTTGCGTGCTTGTACAAAGTGATCTATTGCTAGTTCGATCTTGTCATCTTGTTCACAAATCTCGTTCTATCATAATCACTCTCTCTAGCTTGTTTTATATATCATATTTTAACGAGTTTTATTCGTACTTGCATATCATTCATCGTACTTGCCTAGTTCTAAAATGTTAATCACTTATATCATTGCCCGCACATTGAGATATAAATCCTACTGGGCTAGTTTGCTCATTCCCTACTTTTACCCAATCTAGGTGACCATGAAGTGCAAGAGGAAGAGCAAGTCGAGGATGGGAATGCGTCCGAGTGAAGAGCGTTCCAACATGAGTCTATCTATAGTTAGTTTATTTGAGTGTTAGAACAATGTAGTAGGAAGTGAGGTAGTATGTACTTTTACTTTTATTGAGTCTTAGTCCTGTATTAGTTTATCTGAGACAAATATGAGATTTGAATACAATTTATATTGAGTTCACATTTGGGCCCTATTGTGATGTTGTGTTGATATACATTTAGTGCGTGCTAGCTAGAGGCTTATTTTCCGACTGTCCACGTCTCGGAATATCGACTCGAATTAATACTATCCGCTGCGTAATTCTCGGGACGTGACAGTTAAGTGGTATCAGAGCCTAGGAATACCAAATAGGATATGTCTCAGGAATAGGAAATACCTATGGAACCTAGGTCATGGAAATTAAATACAATACCTGGTGAGAATGGGTAGAGACTGGGAATATGTTAGCAAGAATTAAACACTCCTACCCATTGACTCTGATAATGTATCTAGAGACATTAATTGGTTTCCATCCTTTTCTCAGGAACCCCCATAACTCTTACACTCAACTGCAATGGCTCGTAATCAGTGGCAAGTTATGCAAGAAACCGTGGCTGGATTGACCCAGGCATTACAAAATGTAGTTCAGGCTGGAAATCAGGTTGGAGCTGCAAGGAATGGAGTCGGTGATCTGCACCAAAATTTTAGGAGTCTAAACCCTCCTCGTTTCACTGGATCCCCTGACCCAGATGAAGCAGAAAATTGGCAAGAGGAGATAGAAAGGATTTTCCAAGTAATGCAATGCACCAACAGAGAGAAAGTGGCACTGGCCACTTTCCAATTTACTAAAGATGCTCGAGCATGGTGGAAGGCCACCTCGGCCCACCTGCCAAATGTAGCTGAACTGGAGTGGGCCGGATTCCTGGAGATATTCTGAGGAAAGTATTTCTCTGAGAGAGTCAAGGAGAAGAAGGCAGCAGAGTTTGCCACACTAAAACAGAAAGGGTGTCCGTGGCTGAGTATGAGGCTCAGTTCGCACGACTTGCTGTGTATGCCCCACATTTGGTGGGAACAGAAAGATTAAAGGCTAACCGTTTCATGGACAGGCTCAGGCCTATGTTCATTGAAAAGCTCGGACCACACAACATTCAAACCTACACTGAGATGGTCCAAAGAGCTCAACTGGTAGAAGATACTATGGCTAAGGTGGAAGGCATGAGGGGAAAGGACATCTCAAAGCCGACCTTTACAAAAAGGGGAGCAGTCGATACAACTGGAACTTTCCCCAATACAATATAACAACAACAAAGGCCAACCACTGGAAGGACTATAGCATGGAGAAAAAGATCAAAGTAGAAGAAACAACGATTTTTGAATATTGTAACTTTTGCAACAAGCCTGGACACAGAGCGGAAGAGTGCTGGAAGAAGGCAGGAGCTTGCCTGCGATGCGGGAGTCGTGACCACCGCCTTCCCAACTGTCCTATGTTAAAAGACCAAGTTGGAAGGAACAAGAAGTGGTAAAGCGTCAGGGACGCGTGAATGCAATAACGCAAGCGGAGCTCTCGAAGGAGGTATGATTGTTAAATGCCTAGACTGATCTTATGATGTTTTCTTATTGGTACATTTCTAAGTGGGGGGGATCATTAAGGAGAAATTGAAAAGGGATAATCTAGTAATTATACCATAGTTCCTTTGGTGGAGTAAGATGGAGTTATAACAACCGTGGAAGGAAAACAGGAGTGGAAGGAACCAAATGAATAGTACGGGTGGCCATAGGTGTAGATGTTGGACTAACCTCCACGATGTTGAAACCAGTTAGAAGAATTAAATCTGAAACGACCTCAAGGATCATAACTTTCAAAATCCAATTAATGATCAATGAATTTGGGGACCAAATTCTCTTAAGTGGGGGAGGGTGTAGCACCCCGAAAATTTTAACTACATAAAAATTCAAATAAATGGAAATAAATAATTTCCATAATATCGAAGTATTTAAAACATACGTACCATTATCGTATGTGCTAAAACACATCGAAAATTTCATAAAAATTATAAATCACCCTAAATATTATTACTAAATGTTTCACAAAGAAATTTGTGCCAAGAAAAATCAGATCATCCCAGTTAAAGTGTTTCGCGACTTATTATCGTAATTCATGAATAAGTCGTAACATCATTATCACACGTACGTGGATGAGTCAGAAAATTAAATAAAAATCATATGGACTTCAAATATATCCTATAATGACCCATCAAGAAATTTGGTTCAATAAAAATCATTTGGGCTAGGTTTAAGAGTTATTGCGACTGATTATCTAAATAAGGAAACAAGTCGAAAAACCGTTAACACGGAAATACGACGCAATCAAAAATTAAATAAAAGTGTTGGGGAGACTTCCAACATTATATATTGATGACCCATTATCATAATTGGGCCAATGGGCAACATTTGGCCCAAAAATCAAATGAAGCTAGAAAATACATAGAAATTCGTAACCATAAATAAGCTGAAATTAAAAAGAGACAATTAGAATTGAATTGGGATGCAATCATGCATTCATGGCAACCCAAATTCGTGCCTAACTATGAGGGGAGGTTTCCTAATGCCTCACACACTCAAAGGGAGGAGGAAATTATCAAAATAGGAAACCAAACATGCCAATCCCGAAATCCTCTTTTCCTAGTTATAATAGGACTCCTAAACACCATGGTTACTTAAATACTCTTCACCCAAACCTAGGAATGAATTTAGAACTTGCTAGGGTCGTGTGGAGGAGCTCTTGGTGGCTGAGGAGCTATGGAACGACCACAAGAAGCCGTTCTTCTTCCCCTTCTCATCTGCTGCGACCTGCACAAACCACTCTCTTGAAGTCGACCAAAGGTAGGTTTTCTCAGGCCAAACCTTAACTATCCTATACCAATGTATAGAGCATCAAGTTAACTTTCATTTCCTACTGGTTTCATCGAATTTCATTTAGTAGATTTTGAATTATAAGCGTTTTGCCAAAGTCGCGCACTGTTAGAGCTTTTCCCGTTCTTCTTATTATTCACACGATTTGAGACCTAATTAGACTAAATCATCAACATAAAAGTTCTTCTACTTGTAGTCATGATCATCTTTCATATTCAAGTTTGTCTAAAATGTTGAACCACTCCTATATTTTACCTTTTTATTTTGGTGTAATAAAATTTATGTTTAATTAATTATTATTAAAATATTTAATATTATGTTTTCTTAATAAATATAAATTTACATGATTAATTGAATATTAAATGTATTTATTAGCATGATTTTTCTAATAATAAATTAAATATCATGATTTTCTAATAAATATAATTTTATGACATTATTCTATAATGATTGCACTAAACAGATAAATGGATTCCATTCAATATATATATGGATTTCAGTTCGCAAAGTGCCATAAGGATTCACTGTCTAAGGATTCACTCTCATAAGGATTCACTGCTATAAGGATTCACTCTCATAAGGATTCACTGCTATAAGGATTCACTGTCATAAGGATTCACTCTCATAAGGATTCACTGCTATAAGGATTCACTCTCACATCGATTTGGTCCCATAACGATTTGATAAGTGACTTTCATATCGATTGGTCCCATAACATTTGATAAGTGACTCCACATCGATTTGGTCCCATAACGATTTGATAAGTGACTTTCATCGATTTGGTCCCATAACGATTTGATAAGTGACTCCACATCGATTTGCTCTCATAACGATTCGCTCTCATAAGGATTCGATAAGTGACTCTCATAAGGATTCCTTTGTAACTCACACAGACTCCTTTGTAAAAACATGGATTCCTTGTAAAACATGGATTCCTTTGTAACTCTCATAAGGATTTGATAAGTGAAACATGGATTCCTTTGTAAACACAGACTCCTTTGTAAAACATGGATTCCTTTGTAACTCTCATAAGGATTGATAAGTGAAACATGGATTCCTTTGTAAAACACAGACTCCTTTGTAAAAACATGGATTCCTTTGTAAAACACAGACTTCTTGTAAAAACATAGATTTCCTTTATATTTCAAAGTGCCTTTTGGCATCTAGTGAAAAAGTCAATATTCTTGATTTGCGTAATCCTCTATCTTTCTGACAGGAGATCTTTTTGCTTATCTTTCTAGATCTCTTCTCTCCTGCCAACAAAAGAGAATTACTTACCACTTCTGGGTGGCATCAGGAAACATAAAGGTATGAGCTTTTTGACAGAAACACTATTTTATCTAAACACTTTTTTCTATGCTTGCAGACCTCGTAGACCACAAATTATCAGAAGAAAGAGAAGATGAGCAACGGCTAGAACTCCAACGGATTTATTCAAATTGCTCATATAAAGATGAAGCAAGGCTGAAGAAGGAGCATGAGCTTTCCTAAAGATTTTTCAAGAGGTACAACCAGTGAGGAACCTGAACTCCAAATACACTCAAGAAAAAGAGAGAAAGAGCCTGAGCCCAAGAAGAAGTGTTCAAGCATCTGAAGCACTGAAGCATTCAAGCTCCTTCTCCTCTTTCTCTCTCTCTCTCTGTGCATCTTGTAAATCTGGGGGAGAGAGTCTTTTGCTGAGAGTTCTTGTAGTTTTTTTATTTGTTCCAACTCTCAGCTTTGTTCTTTCTTTTCTAAGAAAGACTTCTGTCCAACTGTAGGATGTATACAGTGTCTAACCCAGCTAGGGGTTTGTGTCTAGCAGAACCGCACTGGGGTTTGTACCAGGAGGTTGGCTTCTTTACCTGTAAGAGAAGTGGGCTGCTTCTTGCCCCGGGAAAGAGAAGAAGACCAGCTGGGGTGCTGGGTGTTGTAGTGTCCTTAAGGGGGACTGTACCCTTGGTTAGTGAAATCCCAAGAGGTTGCTTGGGGACTGGACGTAGGACTTCCATATGGAAGGGCCGAACCAGAATAAATCTCTTGTGTTATTTGTGTGATTGTTTATTTGCTTCCGTACTGCTACTCTTCATCACACTTAACTACCAAACCTTCAAGTGTTAATTTCTGTATTTAAGTTTCTATTTCAGATCTCAGAAAACCTATTCACCCCCCCTCTAGGTTAGCTTGCTGCCGTACCAAAAGGGCCAACAAGACTCTTTAGTTAGAGAGTTATGAACCCCGTAAGAGAGTCATGCATAATACTGTGTTTTCGGGTTTGCAGTTAGCTTTAGGTTCTTCCTGTTTTTCTTGACATTTAAGACCGAAGTAGGTCAAGCCTCCAACATGAAAGTTCTTGTATTAATCGATATGGTCATCTTTCATGTAAATGTTTTGCTTAAAGATCATTATTTAGAGAGTTATAACTTCGTATAGAGTCATGCATGATACTGCATTTTCTGGTTGCATTTAACTTTCACTTACTCATGTTTTTCACAAGGTTCAAGACCGAATTAGGTTAAAACCCCCAACAACAAAGTTCTTATACTAGTTGTCCTTGTCATCTTTTATGTTAGACGTTTTGTCCAATATCAGTAGATCTCATGTTACAAGTCTAACATGTAAGTCGCCATGAAGTCATGCATGTTTAGGGCTTTACATGTTCTTCCTGTATTTCATGAATTAGAGACCGATTCAGACCCAGCCCAAAACACAAAAGTTCTTCCAATAGATGTCCTCGACATTTTCTATGTTGTGAGTTTTGTCTAAAGGTCAGCATATAGAGAGATATAGGCGTTTCATGAATATCACCTGTGTCAAATCATGGTAGTCTGAACCAAGAGCATGTCAGATCCATGTCGGACTCAGGCGCAGACCCTATGAACGCGACGCCCGATATGTCACATTCTGAGGTCGGGTCGCGATAGTACCTCTGTCGCGTTCTGGTTGCGACAGTACCCATGTCACCTTCTGCCTGCCTGATCTGACGACCCCGTCGCCTTCCTTATAGGGATATGTCGCGATCTCAGAACTTTACCTGAAACCATGTGTTTCATGCATAGTTTTCCGCATATACCCAGATCTGTTTAAATATGATATTTACTGTGTAGGTTGCATGTCTTGGGTCTGAGCATTACATGATTGTTATTTAATGGCTTAAAAATTGATTAACCCATTTAAAAGCTTTAATTACATGAATGCTATTCTAAGTGCTCCTTAATGTTATGATCTATTCATGTTCTTGTGATTTAATCTTCCTACTGTTCTTCCACGTTTAAATGATAATGTTTATCATAAAATCTTGCAAACCATGACTTGTTAAAGTGCATAGTTTTATTCCATGTTATATTGTCAAGTGCTTCCTGCGAGTTTGAGACCGATGGTTTGAGAATTGTGATACGCGTACCGCACTACACACTAGCACTATTAGGTAGCCCTTCTTGGGAAATTGGAAACTCTCTACCGGTCATTCCGAATCGGTAGACTAGCGACCTTTTCACCAAGGCCTCCGTAAATCTCCTCTGACCATGGATTCCCACATGGCCGACGAGTTGGTTGTACCATTGAAGTTCCCTGGAGATAGCGTGCACTTCCTTTCTCTTCTTGTTCTCGTGAGTGTGACTTACAAACTAGGCTAAAGCCATTAATGTAAAGATTGAACGAAAGTATAAATTGTACCGTTATGCTGCCGAATTATCTCTTGACCATTGTTCTCATGAAATCATGTTCAATTTAATTATTCTTCTCTCATCATCATCATGAACATGACATTACACATGCTACGTTTTGAAACTCTCATTGGCCATTATTAATGACTGTGGATATCTACATTTAAAAATTTACATGAGATGCTGACAGGGCACGGCATGTGTCCAAGGGCTCCAATCTAGCCCAATGACGGCGAGTCATAGATATACTGTTAACCATGGGGTATAATGATTACTGGCGTTGCATCTGCGCTGAGAGTACTTTCTTGCTTGTTGAATGTTAGATACATAACCACATACACGTGTCCTGGTGTACATTCTTGATGGATCTTTTCTTGGTGTACATTGGTGTCTACGTGCCTGATTAGTGTTACTTGATCGTGCTTGTGAAATCTTGCTTGCTTGCTTGCTTGATATGGCCATTCTGCATTTAATGCAATTAGTGATATCTTGTGTTCTTGACATCAAGTGAATTCCTGCGTACTTGTACAAAGTGATCTATTACTAGTTCGATCTTGTCATCTTGTTCACAAATCTCGTTCTATCATAATCACTCTCTCTAGCTTGTTTTATATATCATGTTTTAACGAGTTTTATTCGTACTTGCATATCATTCATCGTACTTGCCTAGTTCTAAAATGTTAATCACTTATATCATTGCCCGTACATTGAGATATAAATCCTACTGGGCTAGTTTGCTCATTCCCTACTTTTACCCAATCTAGGTGACCATGAAGTGCAAGAGGAAGAGCAAGTCGGGGATGGGAATGCGTCCGAGTGAAGAGCGTTCCAAACATGAGTCTATCTATAGTTAGTTTATTTTGAGTGTTAGAACAATGTAGTAGGAAGTGAGGTAGTATGTACTTTTGCTTTTATTGAGTCTTAGTCTTGTATTAGTTTATCTGAGACAAATATGAGATTTGAATACAATTTATAATTGAGTTCACATTTGGGCCCTATTGTGATGTTGTGTTGATATACATTTAGTGCGTGCTAGCTATAGGCTTATTTGCCGACTGTCCACGTCTCGGAATATCGACTCGAATTAATACTATCCGCTGCGTAATTCTCGGGACGTGACATATGCTCTTCCTCCCTATCCTGAGCACCACACCTACCACGGCTCGCCATAGCCTGTAAAATAATTAATTTTGTTAAAATCTAAGTTACTTAATCCTAACCATTTCTTAACTATCTTTAATTCATTATTAGATATTTTCCACATATATGGACAAATTCTATAAAGACTTTGCAATATTATGAAGACGATGGCATATTCATGTACCATCTCAACCTTGGGCTATCATACCAATCTCTGTAACGACCCTCCTTATAATGGTATGATTATACCAATCCACATTGATATAATGTGCATCATTACAGTGGGACATTTACCCAACGCTACACAATAGGTCGAGATGTACATAAATAACAAAAGAGTACAGCGGAAATAAAAGAGAAGTCTTATTCCATCATCATTCACATAATTCCACAATCTATATAGAAAATGAAAGAAATAACAACTGTCCACATTATTACAAGTCCATATGAATACATTGTTCACATACTATGAAAAAAAGTGTAAACTACGCAATGATCTCCAAAAGCAGTTACTCCTCTCGCTCGGAGTCACTCCTCACTACGTCCTCCTCAAGTACAAGAACACCTGTCTCACCTGTATGTTAAAGCAAATATGATTCTTTCAACAAGACCCAGCAAGCAATCTAAGGTACATCCTTACACATATCACATACACATGCTAGTCTTTTAAACAATAAGAGAAATACATGGTACATGCTTCATGACAATTAAGCATAAATAACCTACACATGCTTTCTACACATAACATGTAACATGATTCATGTTGCTAATCACAACTCATATCAACCATATTCTTAGACAATTAAAGCATGGAAATTAGCACAAGGTAACTAGCTATCCTAGCATGATATCTAACAATTTTCTTATGCATTTATAACACATATACACATCTTTAGCTTTCTGTTTTAACATAATTAACTCTCATTCAGATGGTTTCACACCTTTTCACATGCTATCACATTCACATAACACTAACAAATGTTCACATTGCACATATTCACATTTTCCACACTTTTACACATAATTTCCGTGACGCATAGTCTAAACCACCATAAAGAAGGACACACATTCACATAACACATACCCGTCACCTAGGCAATATAGTGACGAATCTTGGTAACTGTGCAAAACCGGGAGATGCCCTCTCCACCCTAACCAGTGGTACTTGTCCACCTCTAGGATTTCATCCTAATGCCCATAGGATAACACATACACAATGAGTCTTCCCATAGGGACTTTTCTATAGTACGACTGCACATCCTTCTATGGTAGCAGTGTCAATCTCGGCACACATTAACACTTAATCACATGGTTTCATTCACTTACATGCACTCTTTAACTCATTCTCATGCAGTTTAATCAAATACACATGCTTTTGTTTATAAAACTCAGTATGACTATTCCATAGTGTTACATTAAACATAACAGTGCCCTAACATGTTGCAATTCTTTTGAAATTACATGATTTGAATTAAACACACTTATCATGGCTTAAATACTCTTTTAAAAGACAAACAGTACTCACAGTTGTCAAAACAATATCAAATGTTTATCACAGACTTCACACAAGCAGTGTATCACATGTCTAATTTTCCAAATTTTTGGCAACAGTAAAACTAATTTTAACAAATTAAATAGATTTCATGCATATTTCAATAAAATATTCACCTAACATGTTATCAGTAAAGCAATCAGTTCTAACATGTCCAAAACATGTGAACTATCACGCCCCGACGCGGAATATCGGAGCGCGAAGGCAGTTGCAAGTGAACGGGTATAGAGCGAGCACTAGACATCAAACCATTGCACAATGAATAATACTAAAGCAAATTCTTTTCATAATACATTCGCGATGCCTAGTTACAACCACTAATATCAGAGCAATCTATGAGGCCTAATTACATGAAAGAAAGTAAAAGACTAAACTTCAAACCTAACTACTACAATGCTAAATATAGCAATAGGACGCTAGGGTGCTCAAGACATCACTCCAGGTCGTTCCCGTCCTTTTGAGTGTATGGTTCATCCTCGGTCTCACCTGAGAACACAACGATAATAACGCAGGGTGAGCGATACGCCCAGTAGGACTTAAATCTCAGGATCAAGCATGCTTTAAGTGTTTATGTCTTGTAAAGTAGGATAACTAGAGAGAGTAACGATAAACATATAGAAAGTACTGGTACACGATAACGAGAAACAATAGCACAATGCACGAGAGTATAGCACGACAAGTGTTGATATCGGATTGGCCGTATAACAAGATAACAAGTAAGTTGCACACAGTGCGCAAGTCACGATAGCGAGTGTTGGTCGATATTCTTTCAACCACGAGATTCAAGTAAACCAATAATTGACTGTTTGATTAATTGATTGCCATAGATCAAATCTTGCGTGTTCATGCGTTAGGTGTATGCCATCACCCAGATCAATAGACCCCCGCGAGTTATAGCCTTTCAGGTGCTCCTCACAAGGACCAGACCGGGCCCTTATCATGTTGCCTAGCATAGTCATGTTTTTATCGTAGACAATCAATCATTTAATTGGCAAAATAGAGAGTACCAAGAAATAGATGAGATCACTAGATGAATAGACGAGATAGTAGAGTGAACGCGAATAGATGAGCGAGTCGAGTATAGATGAGAGCTAGTGGACATTGCACGTAAAGCGACGAGTAAACAGGCGATAGTAACAGTTGCACAACACGCTCACTTGGTATTGGCAGGCAGGAGGAACTCACGATCTTCCCGCTGGCCATGTTATGCACAAGTCCAGAGGTTCGACGTGATTCAAGGTAAGAGCAAACTTCTAATAGCTGTTTGGATCATATCGATCCCTAAAAGTGTAATGGGTGTTAGGGTACAACCGGCTCGTCGACCATGTGGGAATCCATGATCAGAGGAGACTTACGGAGGCCTTGGCAAGGGTTCACTAGTCCGGCGAAAGGAATATCCGACGGAGAGTTCACCACAGACAAGTAAAGTGTGTTTATAAAACAGTGCTCGATGTTCTAGAGAAATTCTAGGACAGTGGAGCGTCAATATCGGAATATAAAGAACGCAAGAAACGATTACAAGTCCTTTAAATAGGGCAATTATATACTTTATTCAATAATCACCAGATACATTATGAGATATTTTCTGCAAGATTTCAGCCATAAATGGATGGTTTATGTGTGTGCAAGTGCAAGAGGAATCATAGATAGAAATAAGTCGTGAAGATGTATTTAAATTATTCAATATTGCTCCATTTTTAGGCAAGGTTTTGACCGGGGTATAACTGTAAAAGGTGTAAGGATTATTTAGAAAGTGACAGAAATATTTTTATGGGTTTTTTCACCAAAATTCCTGTGAAGGCGACATAGGCCAGTGAGGATCGCGACAGGGGTATGATGGAACGCGACAGGTCCTGTACGGGTCACGACAGGGCTTACAGATCGGTACTGGGAACGCGACGGTACACCTGTCGCCTTCTTGATTGCGATAGGTAGGCTGTCGCAATCGGAGCCCAGAAAGTGGCATGTCGAGGCGTCGCCTTCTGGTTGTCTGCGCCTGACTCTGACAGGAGTCAGAGCAGACATTGGATTGCAGACCAGGGATCAATTCTTGATATAGGGTTGTTCAGAAAATCATAACTAAGTATATATGTGATGAAAAATCATGAAACTAGTGGCAAATGAAACTAGACATATGAGAGTACTTCCAGTAAATAGGGATTCAAGAGAGAACGGGTTTGAACATGGTTTGAGAACGAACAAGGACGAGTAACATAGAACATGACAGGGAGCAAGATGGATTTAATTCGAGTAACATACTCAAAAAATTAGGGCTTTCGGGGTCAAAAGATCCCGAACAAGATCAAGTATTTACAATAAAAGTTTCATAGCATGGGATCAAGTATACGAGGAGATATGGATTTAACATGATGTCTCGAGATTATCATGTTTGTAGAACTTCAAAAAGTTAAGAACAAAAGATAGGATGGATGGAAATATGAAACTTGGGGGTTTCGTTCAAGAGGGTAGGAAGAACCTACAGACGATATTTCAGAATTTTAGATTGTGAGAATGCCTACCTTGACTCGATTTCCTCTTCTAGGGCTAGAACTTGAAGAACGAGGAAGAAGCTCCAAGAACTCCTTCTTCCATGAGATCCTCTCCTCCTTGGCCTCTTCCCCACATCCAACAACCTTTGGCAACGAGCTAGGGTCGGCCAGAGGGTTTAAGAGGTGTATTTATACTAGTAGGTTTCTAATCCTAATAGTACTCTAACTTCTATTAATTCCGAATTTCCTTCCTTTTCTAACCTCCTCCCAAGATTTCCACTTCCTTTTGGGTTAGGGTAGGAGTCAAATTCGTGGCCAACCTATTAGGGTAGGTTTAAGAATCCAACTCTAACTCAAACTTCCTATTTAATGCATTAAATACCCCTTTTCTATTTAGGTAATAATTTAGTTACGAATTTAGGGTATTTTTCTATTATTCTCCCTTTGTAAATTCATATTTTTGACCCAATAAATTTTAGAGGATCCATTAAGCAAAGCCCCATTACTCTTTTCCATTTAATGGTTTTATTTAATGCTCTTTTCATTTAAATATCCATTTAGCTAGGTTAAATCCTTTATTTAATTTTTATTTTTCTTAAAAATTCAGGTTGCTACATGAACAGTCACTATAAGATCATAGAAATTTTTTGTGACATTAACATGCAGTAAAACTAATTTTTCAGAATTAAACACAGCCATAACATGCTTATTCTCTAATAAAAAAAATAAACTAAATAATATCATGCTCAGAAATTTGACAGAACCTCATGATATGACCTACAGACCATGCTTGACAAACTCTAATTTTTATAGCATTCACAGACCTCCAAACAGTCGAAAATCACACTACAGAGATCAACATATAGTTTCTGCAAAAAATAGATGAACTTGGCGGCAAGGGGCTTGCCGCCAACCAGAGTTAACGGCACAGGATTTTGCTGTCAACTCGAGAACTTGACGGCAACAAGGTTGTCATCAACATCCTGTTTGTAGAACTGAAGACCGAACTCAAACAAATAGGCGAATTGGGGGTTCCAGGACACGAATAAAAATTTGCAAAATTCCTGAGACCTAAAGGACATGTCTAGGGATGTTACCTCGATTACTTGCCTGGAATAAATCTAAGAAGATCAAATTTTTTTGAGGAACCCTCCTTGGACGCCAAGAAGGTGCAGAATCCCCTCCCAAATCTGGTCTTTTTACTAATGAAGATGGATCTCTGAAGTCGGGGAAGATTCCTCAATAGTTGGAGCACCTCCCGGTCGAAGTAGATCGCCGGAAGAAGCTCTCCGATCGTCAGATCAAGCTTGCAGAATTCTAGTTTTCTCACAAGAAACCCTAGGTTTTCCCTTAGAGCCAAAGGACCTAATCTGGCTGAAAACTGGATGTTTTATAGGGCTATGAGTCGGGGTGCACCTAGGATTAGGTTTTTCCTACCGTTGGGGATAGTTTCCTAATCAAGAACCCAGAGAAAACACTTCCGTTTCAGATCTGCAAATCGCAAACATAACCGGACAGTAAACGGCCACTTTGCTGCCGTTAATAGGAAGTCAGTGTCCATCGATCTGGACGTCAATCTCCCAAAGCCATGCAGTCAACGGCACACAATTTGCCGTCAACCTGCCCATAACGTCAATGGATGTTGACGTTAACAGGGATTTCAGCAGGAAACAGAAATAACAAATAACATACATACACATAATAAGTACATACAATATGCACAACATTATTTAAATACAATATACACAGAATTAAATAAATATAATATGCACATCAATAATTAAATACCATATGCACATTTAAATAAATACATTATATGCATAGAAATAAACATATATATACATATGCACATAAGTAATTAAATAATTTTAATATGCACAAAATCAAATAAACATAATGAACAAAATTGGAGGGCCTTACAGATACAAATTAAGATAAATTGACTG
Organism: Colocasia esculenta; assembly: GCA_014218235.1. NCBI lineage: Eukaryota > Viridiplantae > Streptophyta > Magnoliopsida > Alismatales > Araceae > Colocasia > Colocasia esculenta. The sequence goes on along the minus strand of CM024763.1, from coordinate 71,208,812 downwards.
TGTGAAATGAGAATTTGAAGTTTACTAGATGATAGCAAACTGATTAACAAACGTGCCCATCAATCATCTAGCGTTAAGAGAATTCAAACCACAGTAACACAGGGATTTAAGGTGGTTCGGATTATACAACTGTGTATCCTACATCCACCGCCCACGCACACACACACACACAACGCTTATGTAGTAAGTTCAACACACGAACAATGGCGCATGTAGGATCGAATTCAGAGTATGAATAGATCTAGAAGAGGGGTTGAATAGATCTAACACCAATTCATGCGGAAACTTAAGCAATTTGAAAATAGCTTAGAATTATAGATCCATTCAAACGAAACACTTACTGATCTAACATTAGTAAGTGTGATTGTATGGATATGATGTGTGAATCAATTGAAAAGAGAGTGAAAGCGAAATCCTATGGAATCATCTAGCGCAAGGAGACAGATCAAACCATTGCATAAGTATTTTTAGGTGGTTCGAAATCACACCAGTGATTCCTACATCCACCCCTCACACAGTGAGGCTTCACTACTCAAACCCGAGTACAACTCACACCAGAGCACGACGACTCCAAACACCTTGAGCATGACGGCTCAACACACAACTGGAGGATGACGACTCCAACACACCTTTGAGCTCGACAACTCAAAGCACAACCGGAGCACAACAAAGTCAGGAACTGGAACAGGACTAGCTGAGGACCAGTGTCGACTACTGGTGTCCGTACCCCCAACCATGAGCGCACTACAAGCGACTGCACACCCACAAACACAAGTCGCTGCTCACAGTCGTCTTTCCTCTCAACCGGACGTACTACTCAAGCACAAGAGGAGGGTGTCCAGGAAGATGACTCAGACCTCTACGGTACACACGTACCGGGACAAGCCCTAAGCACTCGGTGCTAGGGTAACCGACTAGAGAGGTATTCCGGAATAGGTGCCGGACCACCAGACTCGGTAAGCACACAAAGCACCGTATATATACTTATACGACCTTTATGTACAACCCACAATACACAAGTGTAAGGAATGGCTTATCACCGGTCACCCTGTGACCCTCAAGCCATCCTACACACAACCGCTCATTAACGGGGTCATCACATGACCGCCAAGACCACACATTATACTTATACACATTAACCATATCGGAACACAATCTTAATACATAGACATGCTTAACACAACACATAAGCATACCGATACCAGAACATAAACTCGCCTGTCATTGATCACCTTGTGACCTCCATGGCAACTCACACTACATAACACATTTAAATATTACCATAGATCCGGGCTAGGTCTACACTAGACCTTCACTGCCCAACACCCAACACAGAACCACCACAGAAGCCAAAATGCGTCGACGACAGCCGACGCCTTACAAAATGCGTCAACTAGTTTGGACGCCATTCCAAACCTTGTCGTGACAGGGCCAAGCACCGCGACCATGTTGCGTCGGCCCCCTTCAGACGCTATTCAAAAGGTTGTCGCGACAGGCATTAGTGACGCAACCAGGTCGCGTTAGCCCGACACGACGCCACCAAACCCAAGCCAGTCAAACCTTCAGTCAACATCCAAGACGCGTCCGACCTTGTCACTGCGTTTAACGCTAACGTGACAGAACACAAGGTCGCGACCTCACAATCGACTTAACAAATGTATCGGAAAGCAGAACGCGTCAACACGATGCGACGCGTTCAACGAATCGCGGCGGGGACACCCGACGCGACTCCAGTTTTCCTGTGAGCTCAACTCACAGACCGAACCCACTTTTCCCACGGAAAACCCACAACAAACTTATCATTCAACCCATTAAAACCGTAAACGGGTTAAACCTAACAAAGCAAACCACCCATACATGATCCATCCCTTAATCCCCAATCTATTCATGCTTTAAAACCATAAAACCAAGGTAGGAAGTCTCCCTACCGGCAAAAGACGCCGAAGCATGCCAAACCCCCCTCGCCGACGGCACGCCCACGCTTCGAGCATCGTCCTCACGTGGTTCCCATGCCGCACGGACCGCCGGAAGTCGAGATCGCCAGAAAACCTCACCGGAGAAGCTTCACAGCATCTCCCCTGTGCCGGACAGAGCATCCTCTGCTCTGTCTGGCCAAAACGAAGCTTTTAACACTCTGACCAAAATCGCATCCAGGGCAGACGCCGTATTTAAACCCTTTAAATGCGTCCCCCCTGTCCGACGCCAAACGGAAACCCGTGCCACGTGCCATAGAGGCAGTTCTGGAATCGTGTCCAGCAAGGCCGACGCGTTCATAATCGCGTCGCCTTCCTCTACCGCGATTCCAGACAGTGAACCAGCAGTGCAAATGAGCTGGCATAACCGGCCCACACTGCTCACTCTGTGCACAGAAAACACACAAACAGCCCACTGACCTTCTCTTGGTCAAGAGCACCACATGTAGACCCGATAAACCCAGATTCGAACTGTCGTACCGTTACACTGGTAGAGTCGACTTGTCTGTGAAACTAGAGTCGACCTACTTTTGTAAAAACTCTGTGAACATGTACAAATGAAGAGTAAACCATCAAAATATGTCATTAACAATACGATATGAAATATTAAATATCAAGAACATGTTGTTTGAGCATTATTGTGATATATTCAATATGTACAATATGTCATCATCAAATTTAAAATATTAGTGATGTTTATTTATTATCATTAGAAAGCATTATTAAGAAATTCCAAAACACACTCAACACAACAATCTCCCCCTTTTTGATGATGACAAAACAAATACTCAAACTTGGTCTCTCATACTCCCTAACTGCAATTACTCCATTTCTCATACCTACCAAAGTACCAATCAATTTTATTTCTCGCTCTTTAACCAATTGTATTTCCCCTTCTATAGAATTCTCCCCCTTTTGACAGCATCAAAAGGATAGACATGAAATGAAGAAGGTAGGAATTCAGGAACTGAAGTATATAAAAAAAGGAATGTTTAGAAATAATCAAAATAAATGAGACAAAGTGATATTACATATGAGAGAGATTATTGTGTTTTTACGATATGCATTAAAGTTTAATCACAAAGACACACTCAACACAAAGTATAGCAAAATATAATTATCTGAATGTAGTTAAAATAACGATGCAAATGTGAATTATAGTGATCTATGTGAGTGAATAGAAGTATTCAACAATGAAGTTAGAAGCTTTAAATGTAGCACAATGTAGAATAAGAAATCTAAACTCAGTAAACATGATCTTTATTCAGGTCTGAAGCTTTTCTATCCTGTCTATTTGAATTTCTTTTCATTTTAACTGGGGAAGGATATGAAAATAAATTAGTTAAATCTAACTTTTCAGTGCAAGAGATCACATTTATCAGATGTAAGATCTCCTGATTACTCAGTGGTTTAACTTTCATTATCTTATACAGAGTTGAAAAGTTTTGCTTTCCACTTTTTGACGCGAAACAAATCACTTTTTAGGTGAAATGGCCCGGTTACTCAGTGGTTCAAAAATTTGCATTGCTCTGTTTGTATCTTTCCAGATTGTTATTTATTTTCTTTTAATGTTCTGTAGGATTTTGTTTGCTTTGACTAGAAAAGTCTTTTTTTTTTACTAGAAAAGTCATGACTACAAATATAGAGAAATTATTCTGAGCATGTGGTAAACATTAATGTCACTCATGTGCCTACAAGTGTTTTGCAAATCATTTTAAAGACATTCAGTATTAGATGACACAACCTTCATATGAAGATGAATCTTTGAAATTAAACTAAATGCACAATGATTTTATTTAAAATGTATTAAATCTCTCATATGAAAGTAGCACTGAGACTCAGAAATTCTGATGATTTGGGGCTCAATATTGACAACCAGTGTCAAGAATTTTGATATCAGATGAGAGAAGGATTGACAAAGAGCATAATTTCTGATGTCTAATGACTCCCCTTATTATGAATCTCCTCCTCACAAGGTGATCATGAAAATTATTGAAGAAGGAGGAATTTTATGAAATAAAGGTAAATTGCTGATACGAAAAATGAGAGTAGAATCAACATGAGCATTTTATTGAAAAGCAAGGCTCCCCCTCAACAGTTGCATATAAAGGCACTTAATACTTGGCGGAGACATATACTCAAGCATAGTGAAAGTGTCCAGATAATCTTGACTTGTCTTTCTTCAAATCACTATTTGATATACCAAGAATGCTAATGCAATGTGAGAACTAGGAATTTATTTACAAGAGCAAGATTGTTTTTATTTGCTAGACTCAAAGATTTTATTTGTGAACAGAAGATGGAATACATCAATGATGTGGAAGTTTGCACAAACCAAGCTCTCTCCTTAAAGATGAAAATCTATTTTCTGGAAGAGGCTTAGTAAAAATATCAGCAATCTGTTTTTCAATTTCAATGAAGTGAAGCTGTAAGGCCCCCGAATTTTTGTTCATTTTATATTGTGCGTATGGTATTTACTTGTTATGTGTATAGTGTGTGTATTAGATTGTGCATATTATAATATTTAATTACTCATGTGTATATATATGTATATATACATTATTTTCTGTGAATATAAGTGCTTAGCTAATTTTATACATATAGTACTTATTTAAATCCTATGTATATTGAATTTAATCTATATTGAATTTAAGAAATGTTAGCATATAATATATAATATTGCTATACATCTATAGATATATGTAAGTTTATTCTGTGCATGTAATACATTTAAATGTGCATGTAGTGTCTAATTAAGGATGTGCATATTGTATTTATCTGTTTCATGCATATTATATGTAATTACGTTGTGTACATATATGTATGTATTTTGTGCATATTATCTTTAATTAGATTAGTACCAATTATATTTAAGTAAATAGTGTGTAATGCATGTAGTTTATATGGTGAATGTATGTTTAATTATTTTGTACGCATTAAACTGTTTGTGATGTAATTGTACATTTATTTTGATGTATATTTGTGTTCTGGCCGAAATGCCAATTGGCGGCAACATGCATGCCATTGACTGCATGGCCATGGGAAGTTGGCGTCCAGATCGATAGACGCCAACCCCCTATTGGCGGCACCAGATGTGGATGCCTAGTTCCTAGTTTTCTAGCAGTTTCAGATTTGGTAACGCCCGCGTTTCTCCAAGTTCCAGATTAGGAAACCCATCCCTAACCATAGGAGACCTACCCTAATGCGTACCCAGCCGACCTAGTTCTATAAAATCAATCTATTTCGACCGAGTCAAGTCTTTTTGGTCTTTGAAGAAGCTAGGGTTTTTCTGTGGGAAAATTAGACCTTTGGAGAGCTGGATCCGGCGACTGGAGGAGTTTTCTGGCAACCTACACCGACTAGAAGATACTCCATACGTTGAGGAAGTAACCCCAACTCCGAGGATCAATCTACATCAACAGAAGGACCGGATCTAGAGAGGTTTTGAGTACCTTCTTGGCTGGGCCGAGGAGGGCTTCTTTAGCAAGATTTGATCTCTGTGGATTTATTTTGAGGCAAGTGATCTAGGGGTATCATCCCTACTCATGTCCCTAGGTCCCAGTATTTTTGTGGAATTTCTCCCGTGTCCTGGAACCTCCAAATTTCCCCTGCATTGTGTTCTACTTTCATGGCCTGAAGACAGGAAGTTGGCGGCCACATGTGTGCCGCCAAGTTCCTATGTTCGCGGCACCATCCTGTGCCGTTAACACTGTTGGCGGCACACACTGTGCCGCCAAGTTCTTCAAAGTTGTAAAGGGTTTCTGCTTCATCTTTATAATGCATTTATTGGGCTTCTGGGTATGTGCGCATGCGGTAAAAATTATATCTGGTCAGGAATAGTCATTAGGTCATAGCATGAGGACAAAATAAATTTCTATAATTAGTTCTATTTATTAAATTTTTGTAACTGGACAGTAAGCAGGTATTGACCATGATAATTCCTGAATAATTAGATCCAGTGTATATTAGGTTTTTATAAATTTTCCATGTTAGTATGATGACTGTTTTCATGTTTAGAAATTGTTAGATACTACTATTTTACTATGAAATCTGATTAAGTGAAATTCTTGAGATAGATACCTGAAATCTATCTTAATTATTAAAAGTTGATTTACTGTTTAGAAAATTCTGGAAAATTTGATATGTGATATACTAATCGTATGCAACATGTAATAAAAATTTGGTACTGATGTGGCAACATTAGATACTTGTTGTGTTATAACAAGTGAAACTAACTATAATGAGCATGTTTAGTTTAATCATGTAAATTTCATTGTTAACAGTATGTTAATATTCTATTCTGCATTGTTTATCACTGTTAAATAGTAAGAGTAAATTCTGTAAACTGAAATGTAAATATTATGCAAAGTGCATGTGAAAGGGATTAAAGTGTGTATATAAGTGTGAGTAAAATGTGATGAAATGTGATAATGTGACTAATGTAAAATTGAACCGAGATTGACACTGCTACCATAGAGGTCTGAGAGTTGTACCATAGAAAAGTCCCTATGGAAGGCTCAACGTTTGTGTGATATCCTAAGGCATTAGGATGAAACCCTAGAGGTGGACAAGTACCAATGGATACAGTGGAGAGGGCTTCTCCCGGTCTGCGCAGTTACCAAGATTCGCCACTAGATTGCTCAAGTGGCGAGTGTGTGTCAAGTGATGTGCTATGTGCTATGTGCTATGTGATATGGGTGCGTGCGTCCTCTAAATGGTAGTTAGGACTATGTGTCACGGCAACTTAAGTATAAAAATGTGAATAAGGTGTAAAGTGACATGTGAATGTGGCACGTGGTAAGTTCAAATGATATGACATGTGATAAGTGAAAGTGCAAGAGAAAACTATGTGGAAAATGTGAGAATGGATGTGTAAGGGAGAGTAAATATTAATGAGAGTATAAAGTGCATGTGAAAACCAAAGTAAAAAGAAAGATGTATATATTCATGTGTTAATATGATTAATGTAATACCATGTTTAGTATAATGTTATATAGTTTAATAACATTCATGTAGTAGTGTAGGTGAATATATGTATGTGAACATGTAAACTGTGCAATATGAAAGATGAACATGTAGAATTGTTAAGTGAATGAGATAGCATGTGAATAAATGTAAATCCATGTGATCGTGTTGAATTCATGTCAAAACAGCAAGCAAAGTATGAGTATTATTGTGATAAATATATGAAAGAATGTCTAGATTCCAGCTAGATATGCTATTTACTTAGTACATAGTTTCATGCTTCATTGTATATAGTTGCCAACCGACTTATATGTTTTACACCTTCAATTCATGTTTAAAAATGTGATATCATGTATAATTGTGAATTATTTACACTAAAACAGCAAGTTAAATGTGTAATAAATGTGAAAAGTGCAAGTGAATTGGTTAGATATCATGCTAGGAGTGTTCATTATCTTGTACATAACTTCATGTTCTAAGTTGGTGAAATGTGCAATGATAGGATTAGTACTTGAATTATGAATCATAGGATATGTTATGTGTAGAAAACATGTATAGGTGTATGTTTATTATCCATGATTTAGAATGAGAATGTGTTAGTCAAAAACATGTTTAGGTAGTTTATGTATGTTGATAATTGTATAAAGCATGTGCCATGTAATACATTATGGTGTAAAAGATAGTATGTGTTTCTGTATTGCTTAATAGTTAGTATGTGTGTAATATGTGTAAGGTTGTGTGTTCTTAGATTACTTGCTGGGTCTTTTAAGACTCATACTTGCTTCGGCATACATGTGAGACAGGTGTCCCCATGCTTGAGGAGGGCACAGCGAGGAGCGTCATCGAGCGCGAGAAGTAGCTATATCGTGGAGTGCTTAGTAGTTGTACTTTTCCTTTCATAGAATGTAGTAGCATTATTCATATGGACAATGTAATAGACAATGTTTTCTTTTGAAATTGTAATAATGTGGACATTGTCATTTCTTTCATTTGCTATATAGACTAGGAATGGTGTGATGATGATGGAATGAGATTGAGTTATTTCTTTTAATTCTGTTGTACTCATATGTATTCATGTACATATCAACCTATCATTTAGTGTTGGGTTATTATCCCACTATAATGACGCCCTTTGTACCGATGGGGATTGGTATAATCGTACTGGTATAAAGAGGGTCGTTACAGAGATGGTATCAGAGCCCAAGGTTGAGATTGTACATGAATAAACCATCATCTTCACAATATTGCATAGTCTTTATAGAATTTGTCCATATATGTAGAAAGTCTTTAATAATGAAAGAAGATAGTTAAGAAAAAGATTAGGATTTAGTAACTTAGATTCTAACTAGATTAATTGTTTTGCAGGCTATGGTTGGACGTGGTAGACGTAGTGCTCAGGCTAGGAGGTATGAGCAGAGTCACAAAGTAAAGAAGTTCGTGAAAGGACTCAAACCATCATTGAGAGCTAGACTTTTAGAGTCTGACCCCCGCACTTTAGAAGAGGCTTTAAGCGCAGTAAGCAGGTAGGAAAGTAGGATGGAATCGTATCAGGAAGAAAAGAAAGCTCAAAAGAAGAAAGTACCAGAACCATTCCAGCGGCAAAATAGTAAGATGAAGAAACTCATAGAAGGTCAGCAATCAGCTATGGTACCAGGCAGCGAGAAGCCCGAGTGTGTACACTGCGGTAAGCATCATGGCGGAGATGTGTGTAGGTTAAAGGAAGGAAGATGTCTCAAGTGTGGCAGCAAGGACCATCGGATCAGAGAGTGTCCAAGACTGAAGAAGCTCATTTCGCAAGGTGCTCCAGCAACTACAGCAACGAAGCTAGCAACACCAACCAAGGAGAATGTATTAGCCAGAAATGGCATCGACGACGTCACCAGAGGTACTCGATCCGATCTTCGAGGATGAAGATCTTTTTCAAGGGGGGAGAGTGTAAGGCCCCCAAATTTTTATTCATTTTACATTGTGCGTATGGTATTTACTTGTTATGTGTATAGTGTGTGTATTAGATTGTGCATATTATACATATTTAATTACTTATGTGTATATGTATGTATATATATATTATGTTCTGTGAATATAAGTGCTTAGCTAATTTTATACATATAGTACTTATTTAAATCCTATGTATATTGAATTTAATGTATATTGAATTTAAGAAATGTTGTGCATATAATATATAATTATTGCTATACATCTTATAGATATATGTAAGTTTATTTATGTGCATGTAATATATTTAAATGTGCATGTAGTGTCTAATTAAGGATGTGCATTGTATTTATTTGTTTCATGCATATTATATGTAATTACGTTGTGTACATATATATATGTATGTTATTTTGTGCATATTATCCTTAATTAAGATTAGTATCAATTATATTTAAGTAAATAGTGTGTAATGCATGTAGTTTATATGGTGAATGTATGTTTAATTATTTTTGTACGCATTAAACTGTTTGTGATGTAATTGTACATTTATTTTGATGTGTATTTGTGTTCTGGCCGAAATGCCAGTTGGCGGCAACATGCATGTCGTTGCTTGCATGGCCATGGGAAGTTGGCGTCCAGATCGATAGACGCCAACTTCCTATTGGCGATACCAGATGTGGACACCTAGTTCCCAGTGTTCTGGCGGTTTCAGATTTGGTAACGCCCATCTTTCTCCCTGTTCTAGTTTAGGAAACCCATCCCTAACCATAGGAGACCTACCCTAATGCGTACCCAGCCGACCTAGCTCTATAAAATCACTCTATTTCGGCCGAGTCAAGTGTTTTTGGTCTTTGGAGAAGCTAGGGTTTTTCTGTGGGAAAAAAAGATCTTTGGAGAGCTGGATTCGGCGACTGGAGGAGTTTTCTGGCAACCTACACCGACTAGAAGATACTCCATACGTTGAGGAAGCAACCCCAACTCCGAGGATCAATCTACATCAACAGAAGGACCAGATCTGGAGAGGTTTTGAGCACCTTCTTTGTAACACCCCGAAAATTCTATTTACTAGAAAACTGTGAATAATTGGATTGTTAAACATAACTACTATCATGAGATGTAATTAACTCTAATTTATGATTAATTTATATTAGTAAATGTTATTTCTAGTATCGTACTCAGAGGTGCGCGCTCCGACAGGGCGACACCAAAATTTTGTAACGAAAATAAAATCCATGAACACCATAATTCCAAAAAAAAATGTGCTAATATCAGAAATGTAAGTATCCAGAATTGTTGATGTGCGAATTTCAGATAAGCTGACGCAACTATTTTCCGGGTGATTTTTCACCCAGTGAAAATTAAATTCAAAAAATTAAACTAAAATCACCATAAATTGTAAAACCATCACATTAGCTTATGGTTGAAATTTCAACTCAAATGGACATCATTTGGATATGTTTACATAGGGATCTTTAGGGCAGCTGAATTGTGGGTAATTTACGATAAGGATTTTTCTGGGAACTAAGTTTCTTACGTATTGGGTGTGGGGTAAGAAACTTCATGTGGGGAAGAAGCTTACACGTTCATCTCATAGGTGTAAGCCTTGGTAGCTTTGCATGTAAAACGTGTCTAGGTATGGTTTAAGGGGTTTACACCATTACACGTCCATGGCCGACGTGCCTAGCATGCAAGGGAACCTAGGAGCTTATATAAGCTTCCCAAAACCCATCGTACAAGCCTTCCCTGCCGAGTTGCTACTGGGCTTGCCAGTCTCCTTGCAATTGGTGTACTACTGCTGAGTCTATAGGAGCTACTTCTACTCTTCTTGTCGTAGCTGCTCCTGCTATTACTGTTGAAGTTGAACTGCTCCAACTGAAGCTGTCGTGGCTCTTGCTAAAGCTGCTATTTCTGTGATCTTCTTTCTTATTTTCACACTACTATTGTTGACCTCTACTGAAGAAGAAGAAGAAGAACTTTTGTTCTCTTCAAGTCAACTAGGTTCCTATCCTCTCTTCAAACCTTTATTCTCAACTTTTGTTAGAAAGATTAAAGCCTCGTACATGTTGCCTTTGAGCTTGTCAACCAATTTGGACTTAGTGTGTACATCTTCTATATACGTGGTTGTAACTCAGACTGTTGATGACTCCCTAACTACCTTTGGAACCATGTGATTACTAAGAAGAATCTTCATTTCCCTTTCAAGCCAGTAGGTTCCCCTACGATTCTTCTTCCATTCCTTGTTTTATAGTTATGCTCTCACTTGGCACAACTTATGTTTTATTTGTTCCATGTTTTGTAGGTTTCCCTCCTTCTATTCCTCTCCAGTTCTTATTTCCATGTTTGAAGTTGTATCATCCATAGGAACTCATGTTTCCTATTTGTCCCAAGATTTGTAGAGTTTATCTTTTTATTTCTCCTCTAATTAAGGGCCTTAAGAATAATCTTAATTGGTATCATCTTTAACTTGTGTTCAGTGAGATCATTAGAAGTATGAAATTCCTTTCCCTCTCATGTGTTCAAAATTGGTTTATAATTCATGTCACCAGTCAGTTTTAACCATTTAAGGAGGAGTGTTCTGCGGTTGTCGACAGACAGGATTCACCTGTCGACAGGCACCCTGTTCCAGAACTCAGAACTTCTGAAAAATTAGTACCTGTCGACAGGCACCTTCTAGCTGTCGACAAGCACTATCCTGTGGTGCTCCCAACACCAATGCTTGTTCTCTTTGAAGACCTACTATGTTATTGACCTCACAAGTTGTTTATCTCATTTTCT